>JABWPP010000044.1:3387317-3987317 GCA_016920855.1 Puya raimondii | reverse complement strand
ACAATGGCAGTTACTATATTGAATCAGATTTGGAAAATTTTGAAAAGCCCAAAACAAGCTCGGAGTTTAAACTCAAACTAAGTTAAATCAAGTTCTTGTTTAAACTTGTTTTAAGCCTGTATAAAGCCCGTATCTCAGCTCAATTTGATTTATGCTAGAGTTTTGGCCCGATTTATCCTGCGCCGAGTTTTTTTCGTAAGTATAATTTATATTCAAGCCAATCAAATAATGACATGTTATTCTGTTGAGATCAAATAAAAATTATCTAATAATTTTAAATAAAAAATGGTAAAATAAAATTTTTAAAGTTTTTACAACCATTTGTGATGTTCAAAATTAGAAAACGACTTTTTTTTTTTTGGTTGCAAATATCCATAAGAACATAACATTCAACTCGTAGTGCTTGTTTGTATTATATTTGGGCCTGATTTAAACAATATGGGCCGTTAAATTCAGATCCACATTTGAGCAAACATGTTCAAATTATACTTTTATTTGGCCCAAATAGGCCCGTAATAAGGCAATCATATTTCTCGCACAATAAAGTGTCATCACTTCGAAGAAAATGTAGGAAGAGTTCGTTTGATATTGAGGCCGCCTAATGCTACTGAGGCAAAAAAGTTTATAGGGGCGGAAACATGAAGAGATATATTTTTATATTGGACTGAACGCGCTTTGCAGTTTCGCTGCTTCGATTCTATAAAATGGCAACAGAACGTATGTTCGAAAAAGCGGGTTAAATGTCCGTTCGATTAGAAGTTTCCACGATCATTTTATGGCTAGTATTGTAAAAGTGAAACATCTAAAGTATCAAAATCACTGCGTTTGGGGTGTGTTTTGTCCCACGGAAAGAGAGGAGTGAAGCGATTCTCGATCATAAATGCCTGTTTTAGTTGCTTGGTTCACCATAACTTCACCTTTGATCGAAACGCAAACTTTTCAAAATAGTATAATTGACTTCGGCTCATCTTGGGCCGAAGTCAATTTTTTTTTAAAAAAATGTGAGAACAAATAATAAATATTAATCCATGTCTTACACCTCCAACTGCTGTACCACTCACTTTCTGTCAAACAAATAATAGAACTGAAAAAATTTCAGTTCCACGGCTATACAAACAAACAACGAATAAAAAGTAAATTTTACCTGAACTCTATACCTCACCCGTATGTTTACTTCAATCTGTACTGCACCTTCGGCGAAACAAACAGGCCCATTGGGTTTCATTACTAATGGGCCTTTTTTGTTGTTTCCAATTCTAGTTTACTTGGACCCCTTAATGGACAAGCCCTTTTTCTCCAAAAATATACTTAACTTTTCTCTACAACATTAATTTGAATATATTTTGCAAGAACTAATATTGTCTCCATTTTCTCTCAAAAAAAATAAAATATTGTCTCCATTGAATTTCTAGTGACAAGTTAATAGTTATCACGAAATAAAACAAAATTTTGAAGTAATAGTATTTTAAATTTTTTTTTGAGAAAAAAGTAGCACGCTACCCGCTTCATTCATTGAATAGATGAACTAAGCTACAGAGGTAAGACAATCAGTGCCTCAGAGGACGACAAGTGTAAAAAAAAAAAACAAAAAAAACAAAAAAAAACTAGTTTGCTCGGCGTAGGTAAAAAAAAAAAAAACTATTTTAAAATTTTATTCAATAATTATTATTATTATTTTTTATATCTCCCTTCGCATATTATATAGGTCAATAAAATGAAAGAAGCTTTGAAACTTAAATAAAAAGACTCATTTCAACTCGAAAACTTAAATTGCTGGGTCGAAAACCTCTTTATATTGTATACATTTTTTTTTAAAAAAAAAATACCCTCTTTTAATTTTTTTTAATTTTTTTTTTTTTCCCAATAGTCGTGCCAAGGTGTCACCTTTTATCCTATTTAACTTTTTCTCATTAAATGCTAAACTACGGGTCAATTAGGAGGACCAAATCGAAATTGTTCACGCGACTTGCATTTTCTTAAAAAACTAAACCAACATTTTTTTTATTATTTATTGTTTATCAAAAAAAAAAAAAAAATTGGTTTCTTTGTGGATGATATTGACCCTCACATGGCATGATGTTGTTCACGCAACTGCTTCTTCTTATATGCTATTATTACATGATTTATTTATTTATTTATTTATTTTGTATAATATTTTTTGGACCCAATTATTATTATTATTATTATTATTATTATTATTATATATATATAGGTATAGATATTGTGAAGTATTAATTAATATGGTCACGGATAATGTATTATAACAAAGCTTCAAAGTTCCCCACATGTCTCCATTTTGATTGAGGACATGCATGTGCATGTATTTTTGAAACATGGTTATACAAATTTCAAAGTGGGCTTTTACCCATTTTTTTAAAAAAAATTAAACTGACTTTTTAATTGGCAAAAAGTTGAAAATTTTACCTTAACTATATCGCATTTTAAAAAATTTAATTTTGATAATTAAATAAACATTTTATGCGGCAGAATATTAATAGTTAAATAACTTTTAAGTTTACTAAGCTTTTTTTTCTTTAACCAGAAGCTTTAAAATAGAACTTTCGTCTTTCAAACACAGAATCTCATTTCAACTCTCTCTCGTAATATAAATAAAATTTATGCTACGGTTATCAAACATTTAGTAAAGATAATTGTAGTTGAAAACAAAAATAAATACGATTTTGTTTTCTTTAAATGCTATCTATACATCTGAAAATAGACGTACACTTTGCTTTTTTCTTTTTTTAACATATATTTCTTTTTTGGTACTAAGTAAGATATCCTTACTAACCATTCTTAGTGCAGATGTAAAGAGCTTAATAGTTGGTATCCGAGGTTTCAAGTTTAAATCTTAATTACTTCATATTTTTTAGCTAGGCTCATTTCTCTTTTTTCTTAGTGGGAAAAAAACCTCTTGATTTGATGTTTTGGTTCCAACGCGTCGTATTTTCATCAGCTGATATCGAGAAATTTAATAGTACATGCGTTACAGAAAAGACTTTCTTATCCACCGGCCTTCTTCGACATCAAATTGTCACATGTGCTCTTACTTTCGCCTTTCAATTAAAAAATACATATACAAAAAAAGAAAAGAAAAATAATATAGACGTGAGAAGGTTTCCAATGTTTGCCTTTATTTATATAATAATAATATTTATGTATTTTATTTTTAATCCTTTTTCATATAAAAAACTAAAAGTCGTGGCCACACCTACTACAATCCATCTAATCTGTATCTAATCTGTTGTTCACATACACGCTATTTCCGTGAACCTGCGTGACTCTTCCCTCTATAGGGATAGGGACCACTAAAAAAAATATAGGAGCTAAAATGCATAGAGAAACCCCCTTAATTATAGGCGGTTCTAAAATAAGCTTCTCAACTATTTTTTCGCTAATTTTAGAATAAAATAAATTTATTAAATTCATCGGTGATTATATCAAAGTGTCGTTAAATTTGATGAGATTTACAATTTGACTAAGTATAAAACTCTGAATAAAACAAAATTAGAAGTTGAGGGGGTGTTTTTTTCCTCATTAAAGCCATGTATGACTTGGTCTTTGTGAGAGCCCTCTCATTCCACACATGCTTTTTCTCTTTTCTTATAACTCAATTTTGGTGATCAATCTAATTATGTAGCTTTTGACAAGTGGAGCAATTAAGAGCATGACACATTTTTTTTTTAAAAAAAAAGGGAGAGGATCACACATTAATTATGAGGGTGACAAATCTAAGTATGTGTCACGAGTTTGATCATAAATTTTTTTTTTTTTTTCTTTCAATGGTTCTTAATTAAGTTGTTCATAATTGGTATTTGATTTGATTACATCCAAAGATGAAAAATCAATAAGAGACATAAATCCTGTTTTATGAAAACAAGGAGGAAGAAGAAGAGATAGTACTTTGACTTTGGATAAAGTGAGGACTCAAATCGTGGAGCTTTGGCTTTGTAGCTGGAGCTTGTTTACCTAATACTTTGAAATTTTGTTTTGTTAGTTCGTTCCTATCACATGTAGTTTTAGTTGAAAATCGCACCATTAATGTCGGCATGTTATGATATTGTTTCTGCTTTTACTTTTAGTTATATAAATGAATCTTATGATCGAAAAGTATAGCCTCTAATTTAGAGTTTTGTCAAAAATTCTGACATTGGATATAAACCAGCTGCTCTTATACGGGGCGTTTGAATTTATGTAATTGTAGTTCGGCTAGAGATAAAATTTAGTAAGAGTAAAATTATTAGTACTATCATAAACTAGCTTAATGTTGGAGAGATTCATCCTCCAATCATCATAAACTAGATTTTGAATCTGATCAGATCTTAGATGACAAAATTAATATTTTTATTCCTTATAAAATTAATTTATGATCAAATCGCAACTTCACCTATCCAAATGTTCTCTCACCACTTCATCAAACAACACGAGACTGGGAGAAAAGTCAAAAGTTATTCCATTTTCTACAAGAGAGAGAAAGAGGAGAGAGAGAGAGTGTATGAGAGAGACTAATATTTCTTTTTAATGCCAATCACCTCCTCGTGCAGAAATAAAAGTAAACTACGCCATAATAATTGTATGATTCGTGGTGTTTCGCCATTAGAGAAGGGAAACATAGAGCAACTACTCAACAAATCCATGAACATAAATTCCATGAATCAACTCTTTTTATGCACTTAAAAAAAGAAATAATCTTCAAATTAATCATAACCAAAAGCAATTTCAGTTGAATTTAACAAAAGAGAAGGGAAAAACAAACAAAAAGAGGAACAAAATTAGTACATACATCATATATATAAGAAATTATTAATCTCTGTCTTTCTACATAACAGCTATTATTAGCTGCTCGAAAATTTGTAAACCCTGGAATCATCAGCTACAGCAATCAAGTTACTTCCGAAAGGGGGGATACAAAAGCCCGAAAGAGTAAATTAAGATTACACATATATTCCTATTAAAGGATGCAAGAGAGCATAGAAGATGGTGTGTCATATGATCATTAGCTCGCCGCAGGCTCGCCGACAAACTCCTATTGCGTACCCTCGGAACTCAAGCTTAGGCTCGGCTTCGAGAGCTGCGGCCCGAGCCCGAGCCAAGATTCGCTCTCCTCTTTCTTGGTCGGAGCGGCCGCCAATGGCGAGGCAGTTACTTGGTACGGCGCCCTCGCGTTGAGCCTAAGATATCGGAGATTCGAGTGATTAGTTCCATACACATACAAAATCATCATCTAGTGGAGAAACAAAACTTTCCCCATCATTTAGACAGGATCAAAACATCAACGGCCAAAACATAGCTCGATCTAAGATCAGACCCACATCTATCCATAACAAAATTTTAAGCAAGTAAACATGCCGGAAACTGAAACTGAAAACCTACCGATCCTTTCTCTTCTCAAGGAATCGATGAAGCGACGCCTTCCTCACCAAGGGCAGATCTGCAGTTAAAAAAAATAAAAATTTTGATTCAATCATCGTGACCCATCACTTTTATCACAACAAATACGGCATTTAATTACCAAATCAATTACCAGAAAGATTGGGTTGGGCCGGCATTTGGGCATTATTGGCCTGCGCAGCGAGCGACGAAGTAGCAGGCGAAGGCGCAACCGTCGGAGTTTGAATGGAGAGGCCATTCTTCGAATCGACAGTCGCGACGGCCGAAGAAGGGGCCACATAACCAAATTTTTCGGTGTTAGTATTGTTAGTTCCTTTCGTAGCTAGCTGCATTAAATCCTTCGCCTTCTCCGCGGGGAAATTGTCAAACACTAGCACCTTCCCGCCGTAAAAGATCGTCAACTGACCCCTTTCGGCCTCCCTGAGAGTGGATCGAAATTTCAATTTAACCGTCGTTTTCTATTAAATTTAACTATTTTGAACGCTTTTAACAAATTCGCAAATCAATTTTGACAGAGTCTCCATAAAAAAGATGAGGGATACAGTTGGTTTCCGTACAACTATACCTTTTTTGATTCATGAAATAAGTACAATAATAGTTCCAATTATTACCCCAAAAAATAAAAAATCTTCTGATGACTAAGTACAGTAGTTCCACATGTAAACAAGATTTCATTGTACTCGAAATCAAACTAATGCTATTTCACTTGTACTAGACCGTAATAGCAAGATTCCTAGGGTACTATGATGTAAAAAAGGAAAAAGTTCGGAAAAAATTACGAATATGGCGTTAGGGTTCCTTAGACGTACCTCGCGTCGTCGCGGAGCCCGGATCCGGCGCGCTGGGGGAAGAGCTCCATGGCGCTTCCCGGGGAAGCGTCGCCGTTCCCCTCCTTCGTTTCCCCTCCCTCGTCGCTCCCGAGCACCTCCACCCCGGGTAACAAGCTCATCGTCGTCGGCGTCCGATTCGCCTCCCCCGTCCCTGCAACCACCGCAACTTCCGATCAAAATCGTTCCGATTTGGGTTCAAATCCGTAGATCCGGCGCAGAATCGTTACAATTGAGCAAAAAAATCTAAAGATTTCGACCTAGATCTCAAGATCACCGGTCAAAATTGGGGGGAATCGAAATTTAAAAGGGGGAAAGGAGGGGAAAAGGAGGCACCTTTAGGGTTCTCGAGGGGGCGACGAGCCAATCCGAGGCCGAGATCGGCGATGCTCCCCTTCTCCTTGATATACTGGCTGAGGAGGCTACAGGTGACGGCGAAATTGGACTTCTCCGCCCCTCCCGATCTCAGCATCCTCCGCCCCATCTCCGCCATGTCTCCACCACCTCCGAAGCCTCCCGATTCGTATCGATCGAAACCCTAATCGCTGTATCTCTCTCTCTCTCTCTCTGTGTATGCGTGGGAACTCGTCCTCTTCGCCTCCCCCTTTTTCTCTTGGCTTATATTAATAAGGTCGCTATTGGGGGATGGGTTTTGAGCACGTGATTGTGGAGGAGACGAAGAAAAGAAGGGGCGCGGGGAAAAAGATGGAATATTTATTAATTTATTTAATTTTTTAATTTTTTTTTATTTTTTGGGGGGAAAATAAAATAAAATAAAATAATGGAGGCACGAGGACCGACCTTGGTGGACGAGGAACGTGGATTAAGTAATCACCTCAAGTGGTGTTATGGGGACCCTAAAATGTACCCCAAAATGGAGAGAACTTTTTTTTTTTTTAAACAGTTATTTTTATATAAGAATAAGGGGAAAAAAATGTACAGAGACCTACTGAACTTTCGTTTTTCTCAAGCAGGCGTCTCACTTTTCGCAATTCGATTCATTAAACTTTGTAGTCTAATTTCATATATACATCGTTCTTCTGAATTAAAATAACTAATTATTCACCTGATTTGATCGGATGTCTTGTATATAATTTTATAAAGTTTCAAAAAAAATTTAAAAATTTTCTTCTATTTTAATGAATTATTGAACTGGTAGAGAAAAAAAATTGGGTTATTTATATTTTGAAGTCGCTCAACATTATGAGCAAGAAGTACGATTAAAATAACTATGTAAATAGTAATTCCGATTGAAGAGAGGAATATATTAAACTATTTGATAAAATTTAGAGGACTAATTATCAAAATCAAAAGTTCAAGCGCCTCTTTATAAAAGAGCTAGGATTAAGGGATTCTTTGTACATGTCAATTGCCAAGTTAGGAATCTGAAATAAAAAAATAAATTCACTAATAAATTATTTTATATGCAAAATTAGATTTTTTTAAATTATATTTTAAAACACCAATAATAACAGTAGATAGACGGTATAATTAAAAATGATCTCTATTCTGTATGGTTGTAGGTTCAATTTCTAATTAATTCCACAGTTAACATTTTAAACTCCTCGTCAAATTCAAACTCATAACAGTATCCTACGTAGCGAATTTAATCTCAAATTCAAAACTTTGAATCCTGTACAAAAAAAGGATCGAATTTGAATGTTTCTAACCCGAAGAGCACGTAACACTTTTTTGCACCCACCAACATAAACGTGCTCGCATAAAAGAGGAATAATTTGTACCATCAACATGATTCCCGAGTACTCCACTAAAAAAAAAAAGGAAAAAAAATATCACATATTACATCATTAATTATAAAGGCAATTACTTCCTAGAATTAAATTATGTTAGTGAACTCTTAGCATTAGCTGTTATTTCGATAAAATTATTATTTTGCCATTTTTAATATACCCTTCTATCATCACCGATTTTTCTTATTTGCCTTTAAATTATGGGCACAAAAAATATTTTAATTTTTGGTGTTATCAAATATACCCTTCTACCATTACCAACATTTCTTATTTGCCCTTAAGTTAAGGGTGCTCTTAAGTTAAGGGCAAAAGAGGTATTTTGATTTTTTTAAAACTCTGATAGATATTTAACTCAAATTAAGTTAACGTGTGGTAATTGTAGAGATATTTTTGAATAACGGAGGAATATATGAGGGGTATAGTGAAAAAAAAAAATATAGGAATAAATAAAAATATATCACATATCACATCATTAATTATAGGGGCAATTGCTTATATACTTCTGAAAAATTTTCGACTTTACGATTTATCTCTCTTAGAAGATTAATATTGAAAATACTATTTTTACGTTCCAATCTATTTCAAATATACTCCTAGAATTAAATTATGTTAGTGAACTTTTAGCATTAGCTGTTATCTTGGTAAAATTATTATTTTGCCCTTTCCAATATACCCTTCTACCATCACCGACTTTTCTTATTTGCCCTTAAGTTATGGGCACAAAAAGTATTTTGATTTTTAGTGTTATCAAGTATACCATTCTACCATTACCAACATTTCTTATTTGCTCTTAAGTTAAGGGCAAAAGAGGTATTTTATTTTTTTTAAAACTCTGGTAGATATTTAACTCACGTTTAACTCAAATTAAGTTAACGTGTGATAACTGTAGAGGTATTTTTGAATAATGGAGGAACATATGAGGAGTATAGTGAAAAAAAAAAATATAGAAATAAATGAGATATTTTCGAAGTTTTGA
Organism: Puya raimondii; assembly: GCA_016920855.1. Classification (NCBI taxonomy): domain Eukaryota; kingdom Viridiplantae; phylum Streptophyta; class Magnoliopsida; order Poales; family Bromeliaceae; genus Puya; species Puya raimondii. Next base: position 3,978,372 of record JABWPP010000044.1, on the reverse strand, counting down.
GAGGTTTATAAGCAATTATTCCTAATTAATAACCATACACGAGGAACATGATCCAAAATTGAAAGCTGTACATAGCTGTATATATATATACATGTAACATGAATATCTGTGGGACCATGTAACTCTCCATTTTCACATGAAGATCACATAATGTGTTACATTTTGGTACCAAAAAAAAAAGAAGGAAAAATCACATATCACATAGTTTGTAAGTTTGTAGTTGATGTTAATGAATGAATGGTATTCGTCTGTTTTGTGTACCTAACATGCTGAAATAATGTCGGAGACTTCTGGTTCAATATCAGATAGGTCACACTGTATTTGTTGAAAATGTTCCCTATAAGCTAAGTTCTTATTTAAATATATGAATATCTTATTTGATATATTTTTATTTTAAAAGCGTTTGATATTACGGCCTATTTGTCCACAGAATTTAAATTTTCACTCAAAATTAACTTTTCGCAAAATCTATTCTTATAATAGAATTCTTGTCATGTGGAAATATCTTTGTTTGATATATATATATTTTAGAATAATCAAAATATATTATTTTTGTGTTTGGCTCAATGCAAAAATTATACGATTATATCAATAAGATTACCACAATATTCTTTTCTATAGAGACTAATATTTGTTACGGATTTTAAATTGGCATATTTCGTAAAGTGAGTCGGAGTTTTAAAGGTTTAAAGAAGAAAAGACGAAAATTGAAGACTCGAAGTATGAATTCACAGTGCTTGGTAAATTTAATTGTTGATGATGATTTATAATCATATACATATGTTTGGAAGACATTAGAATAGATATAAATCGATAAATATTCAAAACTGAAATTTTTCAGGCTTCAGGATCCGAACCCTGGTGTAAGGTTCGAAATCCGTACGCCCGATCCCTGACCGTCACGCAGGAAGGGTCCGGACTCTGAGTCAAGATCCGGACTATGAAACGCTGAAAACTGCAAAGTCCGGACCGTGATGTAAGGTCCGGACCCTGAACCCGTCATGAGTTTTCTAAAATCAGTTTTTCAATTCTACTATGATTCTAATTATTTCCAAACCTATAAATAAGATATGGGAGTGCCTCTAAAACGTGGTTAAGTATATATTATCTTTTAGAAACCAAAATTTTTTATAGGTAGCCGTCTTTCTCATCATCTACAACAAACTTCTCTCAAATTGATTATTGGTACCCTAAATCTTTAGTATTCTTGTAAAATCAATTTGAAATTTGGTTAGAGATATCTTCTACGGTTCTTTCACGATCATCTAAATAATAAATCATCACCAACCTTATTTATCTTAGTTCGGACGGAGTGCGCTCGTGGATTCGACGTGTTGAAGGTTTCATGGATTCGAAATTGATTGTTTCGTGGATTCGAAACGAGGCGTTCGTAGATTCAAGCATGAGCGTAGACTAGCCGTTGGTGTGCGCGAGATTCAAAGAAGATAAAAGAGTGGTTTAAGTCCGTGGAGTCGGTAATCACATTATAATTTTTTATTTCTTAATAAATTGTCATCACGTGTTGGTCCCGTTGATTTTTTATTCCAAATTGACATTTTTTCATGTAAATCTCGGTGTGCTATTTTTATTTTCCGTATTTATTTTTATTGTATGGAGATTTGTATTTTTGGCCTATTCGCTTCCCTCTAAGTGATTGATAGTATCTAGATAGATCATTGGAATCACCATAACTTACAGTACTATATATCGTTTTACACAACATTAATCATATAAAAATCTAATTATTTAAATGTATGAAATTTGTTTAAATAATCCTAAATTTAGTAGATTTATAACTTCATTTGTTTTTTTGAACTCAATTTAAAATTTTTATAGATACAAAATCTACAAAAGAGTATTTTAGTTTTTAGTGCAAGTGGCGAAGGGCTTAATAATTGATACCCGAGAAGCTTAGTTGCTTCTAATTTTCAGTTCAATTTATTTTTCTTAAAAAATAAATGAAGCTGTTAGCATTAAAAAAATATATATATATAGAACTTACATGAACTATAGAGCATTTTGAATCGACTACCCAATCTTTCAAAATTTTGAGTTCATTATCCAACCTTTCAATTTATTTGATTTGAGTCGATCGACGGTACTTTAACTTCAAAAATTTGAATATGCCGTTTTTATTTACATGTTCAATTAGCATACTTCATACAATTACAAATTCATTAAAATAAAAAAATAGCTTAAATTCTAAAGTGGAAGTGCCATTGACTAACTGAAATCAAACAAATTGAAAGGCAGCTGGATAGTAAAATCAAATTTCAAAAAAAATAGACAGTAAATTCAAAATAATTAATAGTACAGATAAATTTTATATATTTTTATCGGAGACTGCATGCCTTATCTACAAAGTCTACAGTGAAATTCCTCAGACAAAGAATAAATAAATAAATATTATAAATGTGAGGGTCCTCCGACAAATTTTCTTTTTTGCTTTTTCCAATAAGCACGCACGCGGAGTAGAGAAAAAAAGAAAAAGCATCTTTTACCACCACACCTTCAATGAGAGACCACGAGCTTCACGTTTCCTCTTTTATTTAGCATTCGTGAAAATGATGCCACCACCTCCAACAAAAATTATTTGCCAAAACCAATACATACACTTTATTATTATTATTATTAATTTTTTTTCAAAAATATTATTTCTGTGATTTCGTATTTTTTTATTTTAGTATCCTATAGTTTAAAGTGTATTACTTTCATACCATGTGGTTTCGTTTTTTTCTTTTTGTCGTTCCTTTCGTTAATTTTTTCGTTAAATTATATAGAAAAAACTTCGGATAACCCACCTCTGGTTTATCGAATATTCACTTTAGTACTCTGTGGTTCTAACTTTCTTATTGATTTAACGAAAAAATCAACGAAAGGAAAAAAAAGAAAAACGAAACCACATAGTATTAAAGTGATACACTTTAAATCATATGGTACTAAAGTGAGAAAGCACGAAATCACAGGATGACATTTGAAGTTTATTCTTATTATTATTATTACTAGTCCATCAAAACAACACGCAACGTACTATTAGGAACTTTCTCTCCCTTTTCTCTCTCTCTCTCTGCCCTGTTTCTCAATTTGTTATTTTGTTTATCAAGAAGATGGGGACTTCTCCTTGCTTTTCTCGCGCGTGTCTACACAATTCGGATGGGCGTGGGGCGAGTTTCTGCGACGTGTTTACATGTTTATGAGAAAGAGCTATACTATATCATTTATATCTAATCAATCACAATTTGTTAAAAAATCATGATAGGATAAATGAGCTTGGGAAGAGTAATCAGATTGATTGAAAGTACCGCACACCACTTCTGTATTTTAAATTTTTTTTGCACATCTAACATCCTTGCATTTCGAAATTTAAAAAGCACATTGTTTTGTGCTCTTATACACATATGCATATACTTATACACACACGAAAGTGCGAGGGCTGAAATTACGATACTGTCCTTCTTTCGGAGCAGAGACACGTCAGCTTCGTATAAACTTATTAGAGATTTGGAATCGGCCAATTGTTTTCCACCCAGGGCATGTTTCGTGGTGCATGCAAGTGGGAAAAAAAAAAAAAAAGCTGTTTTGATTAAAAAATAATAAATTAAAATAGTATTTTTATAGATTTTCTATAATATTATTTTTGTATATTATTTATGTGTTAGTAATATATATGATACTTTAGAGTGCGTGTATGTTGCAATTTTTTTAAAAAAGATTATAGATATTAATACATCAACAATAATTTTTTAAAATTATAGATACTAATAGATTAACAATATACATAAAAATAATATGACAGAGGTCACCGAGCATCCAAAGCATTTCCCAAAAATCAATGCGGATCTGACAGCGCCTATTTGTTCGAGCTTTTCGATTAGATACTAAATCATATATACTTTACAATTTAGGCAATTATAAAGTTTATAAATATTTTTTTTATACTGAACTTTTTAATACGTTTTAAACTCTTTACTAGACTTTGTATTTTATAACAATTTCAAAATCTGTTAATAAACGATAGCTAATATTGGATAAGATTAATTAACAATAGTTTGTAAAATATATTCATCATTTTTTTTCATGGCAAAATTACAGTTTGTTTGTTTTATTTTTTTTAAATAAAATTTTGTATTCAAAAGGTGTAGGAGTAGAGTACTTGCAATTCTTTCATTCGTAGCATTTACTTTGCAAAAGAAAAATAAAAAACTTTTAAAAATATTCTGCTTTCAACTTTTTTAAAAAAAAAAAATTAGTTGTCATCTATCATTTGACCAGATCCATATACATTGTAAGCTAACCAACTATAACAACAAAATAAAAACCTTTATTTCAACACATTAAATTTTATAAAATTAGTATTTTAAAAAATAAAAAATGGCAAACCAAACGAGTCCTAAATTAGTACGTTTGCATTTTGACCGTGTGTCTATTTGGGCCTGCTTGTCAAAGTGTAATATGAGATCTTTAGAACACAAGTTGGGCCTAAAAAAGGCCAGCCCAAGTTTCGGCCCACCAAGCACAGGCTGACACTTCGATGGCTCTAGTGGTGGCCTTGTGGTGGACGATCTGGTGCGAAAGGAACAACGTTATTTTTCGGAACCTACCACCGAACGCCATCTCTGCGGCTCACCGTATCAGAGTACTGGCGACAGAGTGGGCCAACTTTTGTAAAGCTGGGTGAGGTTGACGTCTGTTACACCTTACACCCGGCACTTTCGACGCTTGCTTCTATTTTTTCCTGCTATCCTTTTTTGTTCATTTTTTCGGTAACTCTTTGTCTTCATGAGGCCCTGGCTGCGTCACACTATGTAGCTAAGTTCATCCACTTAATGAATGAAGCAGGTAGCGTGCTACCTTTCTCTCAAAAAAAAAAAAGTTTCGGCCCACCAATATTTCTTCTTTTTTTTTTAATAAAAAATGTTTTTTTTTTGTGTGGTTTAAGTGACCAATTTCTGTGTTTAGCATTAAAAAAATGGCATTGTTACCTCCATGGTGCACTTGTTTAATTCAATTTTGGGACCTAGGAACGTGTATGTCGTGCATCAAACATGGAAAAAAATATGTTGTGTTTTATCATATAAAATTGGATTATTATAATAACAGTAGTGTGCCATTGACAAGTTGCTCCTGCATTCGTCTACGCGACTTAAAATAAATAAATTTTAAAAAAGAGAGGCTGGTATTGCGTTGTAAAGTTTGTCTCCTCATTGTGCTCTTTTACCTAATCTCAATTGCTTAAAAATATAGTTTAATAATGCAAACTTATTGATGGACCTTTACGAGTAAAAAAGGTAAAAAAGTTATAGATGTAATTAATCTGAAATATACTCAACTATGAAATGAGCACCCAAGCTTTAAAAAGTTTTGATTTTAGTGTCCCCATTTTCATTTCCATTTAGCATTTGCTTCAAGTATAGTCGCTAGCTCAGTTTGTTTGTATAAAAAAAATTATCTTGACCGATTGTCCTTAACGCAAATGTCAAAAGACTTGATGGTTGGTACCGAGGTCTTAAGTTCGAAGCTTAATTGCTTCATATTTTTATCTAAGTTTATTTTTAAAAATAAATAAACGAAACGGATAGCCTACTATCTTTCTATCACAAAAAAAAAAAATTATCTTGCTTATGTGTATAGAAAAAATTATCTTGGGAGCTTCCCAGCGACACCTCATCGGGAAGCTTCCGATCGAAGCTATCACATGTTAAGAATTTGTTGGGTGTTTTCTTAATACGTAACCGGCTCATTAGAAAGCTTCTGATTCGTTATCACGTGTTAGTTTTAATTCCTATTAAGAGTTTGTTAAAAAAAGTTTAATACGAAAACCAAAAAAAATAAAAATAAATCTAGGAGGATAATAATATTTCGATAGCGACAAAACTAACACAGACTGACGTATTTTTCCGATTTTCAGGGATTTAATGCCCATCCTTCCTGCTATGTGGGTTGATCGGAGGAAGAAAAAACATTTTTTTTTAGGGGAAAAAAAAACAAAAAATATTTGCTTCAACTAATATTATAACTACTATCCCTGTACACAAACTAAGCAATTACGATCAACATCTTTATTCCTGCATATGTAACGTACTACTCCTAAAGCAATCGAAAAAAGATCCCACGAGTATATCCTAAGCTCTAATAACTACTAAAAATGGATCAAAAAGATAAAAAAAGAATCAAGTACCTAAACCAACTAGTTCCTATGTTTTTCAGAAGTAATCTTCAGTGTGAGAAGCATTTTCGAACACTCCGAGTTTCACCAAATTACCTTTCTTGTCATAGAGGTCGAGGCTCTCGCAGGGCTCAGGATGAATTGGCAGAACCCCGCGGCCCTCGACGTACGAACACTGGAACGGCTTCTTGCCTCTGTATTTGATATGCGTGTCGACGTTGCGGAAGCTCACTCCTTTTACCGGGATCAGCTCGCTGCCTTTGAGCCGGACGGCCATGCGCACGTCCTTGCCATAGAGACCGTCGAACAAGATGTTCTCTATGACGGGGATGGCCGAGTAGTCGAAACCGTCGGGGTGCTCAGGGTAGTCGGTGATGACGAGGACGCCTACGAGGGAGTTGGTGATGGTTATGTTGCGGTACGTGATGTCGCGGATGTAGCCGCCCCGCCCTGGGGCGGTCTTGATTCTCACCCCGCGCCTCGAGTCCCAGACAAGGATGTTTTCGAGGGTTATGTTCGAGATCCCGCCCGACATCTCACTGCCGATCGAGACTCCGGCACTGCGGCACATAGGGAATGTCAGGGTTATGTTGTGATTTGCTAAGCAAATTGAAATGCTAAACCGTGGTGGATGATGTCTAAAGTTCTTATTTCGTGTGGTTGTCATAGCTTCTTTTCTCCTCCAAGAAACAACAGCTATGCATTTGGCAAACATGAAAGTCTGAAGCTTTTTCTCAGTGTTGGAAACCGATAATAAGCTTCTCGGCCACAAAAACCAAGCTTTGATTTAAAGCCTGAAAGCTCATTTAGCTTCTCAGCTGCTGTAAATGGAAGTTCTTAGCTCATCAAAAAGATTAAGCATGTAAGAATGTATCAAAGAGAGTGCTCACCTTACAGTAGTTCGAAGAACAACATTGCGGATTATCATGTTTTTCGATGGTTTACCATATTGTATTCCGTACTGATCCCAGCCGCTCTTTATAGCTATTCCATCATCGCCTACGGTGATATAACAGTTCTCGATAACCATACCATCGCAAGAATCTGCATTGTGTCATTGGACAAGAGATTTTAGAACCAAGGGAACATGCAAAAGGAAAAAAAAAGAGGGAAAGCTGGAGGTTCCAAAGACAAAAAGAAGAAGAAGAAGAAGAAGAGGAAGACGATAATTTGTCATTCAGTTGTGCTTCTTCTCAAAATTATATAAGTGACAAGGGAGTTGAAAGCAAAAGACACAAAAACAGAATAAAGGGGACATCATTTTTTTTAAAAAAAAGCTTATTGTAGGCAATATAAGTTTCTTCACTTTATCTGATCGAGACAAAAGAACAAGCAAAAGTTGTCTTTAGAGAAACTTGAAATGGACTCGAAACAAAAGATTTGAAGAAAAATTTAGACTTTGCATAACTGCTGCAATTCAGCAACACCAAGTTCCCATGTTCAGATTCTCTTCTTCTTCTTCTTCTCTTGGAAGAAGTTTAGATTATCAAGTGAGTACAGTATATGTAAATGGTAATCTTAGTTCACCTGCTACCACTAGCACTTAAAAAATAACCAAGAATGACAATACAAACATTTATGGGCAACTTCCAAGTTCTTTAGAGGCATATCTCCAATCTCCATAAACTAGAGTTGCACGGCTGTTGTTACTCTAAAAAAATAAATGGAACCATAAGTGCAAGATACAGATGCCTCCTAACCTGGATCGATACCATCTGTATTTGGCGCTTTACTAACCGGAGCCAATATAGTGACATTAGAGATGGTAACGTTTTTGCAGTCATAAGGGTGGAGTGTCCAGAAAGGAGAATTCCGTAGGGTAATATTAGAAATTACTATGTCTCTGGACCACAGTAACTGCACAAGGGGTCCTCTCGTGTGCTGGAGGCGTTTTTCCAAGAATGCAGTCCACCATGCTCGACCCTGTCCATCTATGGTGCCATTTTCTCCTGCAGAAAAGTAAAGCATTGAGCAACGCAAGAATTGTAATTCATTTTAACGAGGCCTTTAGCATGCGCTGCATGCCCACCAACAGTGTGTACCTGATCTTTTCGTAACTAATTAGCAGTTTGCAAATTCTTTAGATAAGATGGAAATAACAGAAACTTAATTACTATTCATTGATCTGTTGAATTGAAATATGCCGAAACTAGATTATCGTGCAACCATTATAGGATTTTCTTAAAATATGACACTGTTCTAAGAGGCATCGCAACAAATACTTGCAGAGATTACAGTTTTTTTTTTTAAAAAAAAAAATCTTGCAGAGATAGCCTTCTCTGGAAAACCAATGCAAGGCACTAAAAAGATGATGATTAGGCGAGCAATTTGGAGTTGAAGATTAATATACTTAATGAGGAAAAACGTACCAAAGTGCTGTTGAAGATTAACGTACTGAATGAGGAAAACGTACCAAAGTGCAGTATGTTACAATCTAGAATATCAAGCCGACATCTCGTTCTACATGATGATCACGACTAGTCTACATGCTAAGAATTAATAGTAATTGCTGCAGAACAGTGTGATACCGATAACGTTTGACAACTTTTCATCTATATCGTGCTTTGTTTACTTAATCACACGAAACAAAACCAATTATAAGGGCATAACACTACAGAGAAGAAAAATCTATCTCTGATCAGCTAACCTGTAATGACCACATTCTGTAGATATTGACCATGAATCAGACTTCCATATCTAGCACCAGTACTTTCCCTCCCTTGTCCATATGATGGCAGTGGAGGCATCAAAGGCCACAGATCCTTATCCTGACAAATTGCACAGTATGAAAACCATTACAGATGAGTTAAATTCAGTTTCCATCAGTAGAAGATACTGTGCATTAAAAACATTTAGTGATTTGATTAATGAAAACATATTACAGTAAGAGTAGTATGTACAGATTAAAGTATTTTACAGATATATTGATACAATTAAAATGTATTAGTATAGCAAATTATCAATAAACTAGATCACACTGTTCTTATAAAGAAATTAACATAGGAAAGAGGTAGCCTGGAAGAGGCAAAAAAGGTAAAGCTTTTCAATTTCTCCTTGCAAAGTTTACAAACTAACTGCTTTATGTCAACAAACACATCTATGTAGGATAAAACGACCGCTTAACTAGAATCCGCTAGGCCTTTTTCGAATTTTAAATCAGAAGCTCAAGCATTCCCAGTATTACTAGTCTGTGCTAATATTAATTGCAGTAACAAAAATATCAATTTATTACCAATGTGTCAGTCGAAGTCCCTACCATCTCATCTTTACTTTCAATCACCATAACCCAGTAAATCGCAGCCTTTTTCAGATTTAAAATTACATTTCTTTTTTTACACCCCTTCTCTCCATAATAATCCCCATTCCTAGTCCAGATACTGTTCCCATTCCCACTCCCCCTAACCCACCTTTCCTCTCCATGACACCAATTGATTGCTCATATATCAAGACCAGTGGAATGCAGTAAACTATGAAGCATAAATCAAAAAAGATAAGATTAAAACTTTAAAGAGATTCCTCACCGTAACTCCCTTTATCACCGCGCCTTCCGTGAGGTAGAGCGTCATGTGGCTAGTGAGGTTGAAGGGCGCCGTGAGCCACACTCCAGGCTCCACGACGAGCTTCCCCCCTCCAACCCTCTCGATCTCCCTCACCGCTCTCTCGAACGCGTCGGTGTTCAGCGCCGCGTCGTCCCCAACGCCGCCGAACTCCGAGAGGTAGAACACCTTCCGATCGGGCGACGGCGGCGGCGGCGGCGGCGCCAATTGATCCACCTCGACGGTGTCGAGATAGCGTCCCGCGGCGCCGAGATCGCGGCCGATGTTGCCGAGATCGTTGGCTACGTAGCCGAGATCGAGGCCGTCTCCGCCGTCGCGGTCGAAGGCGCCCCTCTTCTTCAGGAGAAGGCTCCCGAAGTACAACCAGGTGAAGCCAGTGACGAGGACGAAGTACGAGAATCGCCAGCACCCGCGCCGCCGATGGTGGTGGGGCTTCGCCGCCGCAGCCGCCGCCGCCGCCGCGGCGGCGGAGGAGTGGTGCATCGGCGGCATTGTCGGCGTTCGCGATTCGATCGGAGAAGAGGACGGGGGCGAGGGATCGGTAAGTGGGGTTCAGGGTTTCTTCTTCGGGACGCGGCGAGGGATTCGTGTCGCCATTAACGAAAGGAATGGGTTACGGGAGAATCGAGAGGAGTATGTGGGGGTAGAAATTAGGGTTTTGCGGGGGAACGCTTAGCGCTCTCTCGTCGAGATAGAGCGGGAGCGGGAGTTTGCTAGAGAAGCGGAGAGGATATATGTTGGGAGTTTGAAAAATATTAAATTTTGCGTTTCTTATTTTTTATTTTTTATTTTTTATTTTTTAAACAAAAAGCATTTCACCACCGGGACACGTGGCGTCGTAACAATGTAAAGGCAATTATTATTTTTTAATTATTATTTTAAGCTCTCCGGAGAACAGAAACCAAAATGTGGACCCATCTAGCTGACGTGGTGGATCCGGTCCAGGGATCTCTCGTCGAAGAGTTCCTCACCACCTCAACATCGCCATTTCGTCGAACACGTAGCGCTCGCTCACTCTCTCTCTCTCTCTCTCTCTCTCTGCTGAGAAGATGATGGGATCCATGGGGACCCGCCGCCTCATTTCCCGCCTCGTTTCCCGCCAACGCTTCCCGCCACCGCCGCCGCCTTTTCGTGCCCTCTCCGCGGGCGCCACCACTCTCCCGCCGCCGCCTCCGGTCCCCTCCGGCGAGCCTCCGCAGCGGTCGGAGGAGGCGCCGCCGCGGGGGGCGGCGGCGGCGGATGAGGGCGCGGAGCCCCACCGGAGGGCGAGCGGAGGCCGAGCTCGGGGCGGAGTCGCCGGAGACTACGAGGCGGAGCAAACCCTAGTCCTCCGCGCGGCGCTGCCCCACGTCGTAGGACTCTAAATTTGCTATTTCGAATCCTTTTCTACGGATTTTTTTTTTCTTTTTTGGTTGATTATGGCGTTTTGATGAGGGTTTGGGTGTTCGGAAACTTATGGTGGTGCGTAGGCGAGGTTGGGATGGAGCGAATCGGCGATGATCGCAGGGGCGAGGGATGTGGGGGTCTCGCCATCGATCGTTGGAACTTTTCCGCATAAAGAGGCGGCGCTTGTGGAGGTGACAAAGTTCTCTCCTTTGTAGCTTATTAGGGTTTCTTCCTAATGTGAAGCATAAAGGGATTTGTGTTTGTTGCTTAAGATGAACTCCTACTACTATTGCAACTTTAGTGTTCACCATGTACACTTCATTCCCTACTCTTGAATTTGAATCTCATAATTCTGAAGGGCATTCTCTAAATGAACTCAATACTACACTTGCAACCTATATTTGGGTTGAGATTAGACGCTCACTCCGATCGGTTTCTTCAGGTCGATGATGCATAAACTCTTAAAAAGTCCCTCAATTGGCTAACTACTGTCAAAAGCGGAAGTATCTTTTAAAATTGAGCTAATGTTGAGCACTTTCATATCTGTTACTATTGGTGTTCCCTCAAATTTAAGATCTGATTATTTAGCTGGTGAAAGAATATAATTGAAGGCACCAATGCATTAAACAGAACCTTTCTAGATTCGGCGTTTCACAAGGTCCTATGTTATTTTTGGTTTTTTTTTTTTCCTTTTTTAAGCTTTGGTTTGCACTTCTAGCAACTGAACAAGGATCGAATCCAAAAAAGAAAGAAAAGGCCAAATACCGCTATAATAATGGTGAATATGAACTTAATCAAATAGTGTCTATTTATGGGTTATATGTTCACATAATTTACCTAGAACTAGGCATTTTATGGGGAAAAAAGAGCATTTTGATGGATGGAGACATGTAATTTGATAGAGTTCATTTTCGAACAACGCAAGAAGCAATTCTTAAAGCCAACACTTTGTAGATGGGACTTGAGGGATTTTACTTGCTACTGCTTGTTTTTTAATTTTGTAAACTGAAAAACTATAACCATGCCGGGAGGCACTTCTCGAGCTCATACAATTTATTTTCGATGGTTATGTATTTTCCAACTGATTCGGCTTTATTTTCCTTTCTAGTTTTTTATGGATTACTGCCTTGAGAGACTTGTCGACCGTATCGATTCAGGAGAGGGAGACAAATTGAAGGACTTGATACTTAGTGACCGGCTCTCGAAACTTATCCGAATGAGGTTGGAGATGCAAGCTCCTTATGTATCAAAGTGGCCTCAGGCACTGAGCATCCAGGTGATAGAATTATTTACTTTGTTTTCTCCTTCTAAAAAGAAGATCAAGATTATAAATTATCTCGGTCAATTATGAACTTAATCTTTAAAGTTTGACCTAGTTTTGTGATTCAGTTACAACAAGTTGTTCGTGAAGTTTCACTCTGATTTCACTTTCATCCTCGAGTTCTGTTTTTAACACTGAAATTTGACCTCCATTTCAATTTCGACCATATGATTGTGCTATTTGTTGATCGATAGTCACAACCGATGAATATCCCGACCAGTATGAAGCAGCGAGCAGTGCTGGTTGATGAAATTTGGCATGCTGCTGGGGACGCAGGGTCGGATATCGACTGGTATGTGAAGCGAACCATACTTGGGGGCATATACTCGACATCCGAGGTCTACATGGTCACTGATAATTCTCCAGGTTTAGCTTCTTGCTCTTGCTTTACAAACCCCCCATTATCGTTCCTCACAATATTTATGAGCTACCACACTTTTTTGCTACTATCTTTGCTATTTTAATGTTATGAAACCCGTGATTTCGAACAGAGTTCCGCGATACATGGACGTTCGTGGACCGCCGCATCAAAGACGCTCTCGACCTTGAAAAGACCATTCAGGAGGTACTTACCCTTCACATATTACTTCCTCCGTAGACTTTCTCACCGCTCGGCGTTAAATGTCTAATGAATTACATGGCGATCCTTCTTCAGGCTGCAAATTTAGCCGAGGCAGTCGGAGCCGGGGTGGGCAGCTCAATGCAGGGGTTCCTCAAGAGAGCTTTTCAAGGATGAAGTTGTATGAGAAAATGCTCATGCTCTTAAACTAAGAAACTGCTTTTGCTTGTGCTTTTCACTGTGGTGTTGATGTAAGTAACTCTCTCTGCTTTAGGTGGTCAATAAAGCAATTGCAGTTGTTTGCTGCTGCAATGTTGTAGATGTACAGCAACTTCTTTTTCGAAAACAAAGAGAATGAGTGACTTGCAGTTGTTTTCAGCATTTTTGTCTACATTCCTCTTCTAGTGATTTTAGGGGGTGTTTGGTTCCCAAAAAAATTTCAAAAAATAGTTTTCTGATCGTAAAAGTATGTTCTATCTTGTTGGTTCCGAGGAAAATTCTAGAAAAGTTTTTTTTTTTTTCAGATTTATGATAAAGTCTTCTTTTGGTTTTCCAGATTTTTTATCATGAAAATAATATTTTTCATAAAAAAACAGTTTTTTTTTTTTTAAATCACAATTTTTTGTGAAACCAAACATCAAAGCAATTTCTGGAACATTCTTTTTTGGGAAACTATTGTGATAAATTTTTTTTGCCCAAAATTTTGCTTTCCTTTCCCAGTTATTTTATCCCTTGATTCCAGTACATAAAATTACTAATTTTGAGTATTAAAAAAAGGAAACTAAGTAACTAACTAGGCCAGGTTCAAGGAATTTAATCTTTTACTAAATTTAGGCACTATACAAAGGTATTATTATTATTATGATTAAAGCGGCAAAAACAACGGAGTAAAACTCGCAGCTTTACGACCTTCAATAAATAAAATAAAATCGCTCCTTGGTTTCTTCTTCTTCTTCTTCGTACCAAATCGAGAGAGAGAGAGAGAGGAGAATGGAGAGCACCATTAATGGCGATCTTAGCTCGCTTCTCGCGGGCGCCGAGAGGGATTACCTCGTACGGAGCAGCGGTGATAAGGTATTAACCCAACCTCACAATATAGTTTCTCTTTCATTTCGTATCGCGTAATTTAATTACTGTGGAACAATTTCTAAGTTTAAAATTGTACAATGAAATCGAAGTTTACTATAATTGCGCGGTTTAAGGCATAGCACTTTATTTTTGCTCCAGTTTTTAACCCCTGCAGTATTTTATCTTTCTCTGGTTTGTAAAAGTTATAATTTTGTTATCATTTTCAACAACAAATTGTTATAATTTTGTTATCATTTTCAACAACAAATTGTTACGCGAAGTTGAAATCGAAACTGTAGTAAATTGCAAATTTGTTTATAATGTATAAGATGTAGAGAACTATGATACATTAGGAATCAGCTTAACACTAAATTTGAGCATCTGTTTACAGCAAAAAAAAATGATTCTTTTCATAATTTCTCATATTGATATGGGTTGCTGCAGGTGAAGATCAGCGATCTCGATGCGAGCGCCGTCGGCCTCTACTTCTCGTCGTCGTGGTGCGGTCCTTGCCGGCGCTTCACCCCGAAGCTGGTCGAAGCCTACAACGAGCTCTCCTCTCGAGGAGACAGCTTCGAAATCGTCTTCGTCTCGCGCGACCGTGCCGAGGATGTGTTCGACGAGTACTTCTCGAAGATGCCGTGGCTCGCCGTTCCGTTCTCCGATTTGAGCTCTCGTGATCGCCTCAGAGACCTATTCAAGGTTGCAGGCATTCCCAACCTCACTATAATCGACGGGAGCGGAAATGTCGTTTTGGAGAAGGGTGTCCAATTCGTGGGGGAGTTTGGTGCCGATGCGTATCCTTTCACGCCGGAGAAGATACTCAAGTTGGAGGAGCAAAAGGAGGCTGCAAAAAGAGAGCAAACTCTTCGAAGCTTATTGGTTTCGCCTACTCGCGACTATGTGGTTTCTAACAAGGGAGACAAGGTATTTTTCGTCGGTGTTAAATAATACAAAACAATCGTTATTCTCTAAATTCTTAAGCTAATAGATCACGCTGTTTAAATATTTTTATATTTAACACTCCCCCGCCTGGCGTCACTCGAACTCAGGACCTTTTGCTCTGATACTATGTTAAATTTTATAAAACAACTGTCATGCTCTAAAAGGTTAAGCTGGTAGAGAACGGTGTTTAAATATTTTTATATTTAACAGTCGATATTAATTGCTTCAAGGATCTCCATTTAAGCCATCCGAACAAGTGTTTATATTTCTTATCTTATCTATTTGTTATCTTCAGGTCCCTGTATCTGAGCTTGAAGGTAAAGTTGTGGGTTTATATTTCACCGCTAGTCATCGCAGTTCGGACGACGATTTCACTCCGGTGCTAAACCAACTATATGAAAAGCTCAAGGAAATCGGAGAGAACTTTGAAGTAGTACTAGTATCACTCGAGGAAGAGGAGTCGACTTACAATGAGAGCTTCGCGAAAATGCCGTGGCTCGCGGTGCCTTTCAAGGACGAGAGCTGCGAGAGGCTCAGCGACTACTTTGAGCTTCAGGAGATTCCTACTTTAGTAATAGTTGGTGCCGATGGAAAGACTTTGAATAATAATGTGGCTGAAGTTGTTGAAGAGTACGGGACGGAGGTGTTGCAGTGGTTTCCATTTTCTCCGGAGAAAATGGAAATTGTGTCAGAGAAGGCAAGGGAGAAAGCGGAGAAGCAGACTTTGGAGTCGATTCTTGTTCACGGGGAGCTAGATCATGTCGTTCGAAACGGCGACACCAAGGTATGAACTTGATTCAGTAATCTTATTGCTATCTACTTTAGCTTGATAATGTCATCTATCTATACCTCTATACCTATACATTATTTTTCATAAAACTTGCCACGTGGCGGTTCTTCCTTCACCCTGGCCTCTTCCCATCTCTCTTTGTAACTCTCATGTCCCTTCGTCTTCCCTTCTCCTCCCCGTGTCCCTCAATCTTCCCCCTCTACTCTATGAATAGCTCAAGAATTTTTGTAACTCCCATGTCCCTTCGTCTTTCTTTCTTCTCCGTGTCCCTCCATCTTCCCCCTCTATATAACTCCTCATTTTCTCTATGTAACTCCCCCTTTCTATGAATAGCTCAAGAATTTTTTATAGATAATGTCTATCGTTCAAAATCACCTCAAATTGGTAGGGTTTTGCATCATTTTATATTAATTTTATCTTTGATCGATCTAATTTTCGATGCTGTTGATCTTTGTAGTGTTTCACCTCAAGTTGTTAGGGTTTGATTCCGTTGTTTTGTTAATTTTGCATTTAATTGATGTAATTTTATATGATTTTTTTTTTTTGTTTGTTTCTAATGATTAATTGATCTCTATAACGTTCTTACCACATTATTGATCGTCTTTCTTGCGGACTATTTAAATTAATATTCTTTATTTCATATCTAGAGTATTATTTTCTATTTATTTGATGAATTATATATTTCAGATTTATTTTTTCAGATTATCATCGATGATTAATGATGATAGAAAAAATAATTGTTTCAATAATATCTACCCGCCGCATCCCGCGGGTTACTACACTAGTATGTTCATTATTTCTTATTTGACTAGCTGGATGGAGCAACTTATTTGATTGGTTTAGTGCTAAAATTTCCACGGATTACATGAAAGATTTAATTTTTCATTTTTCGACGACTTAAATCTTTAAGCAATTCATGTCACACACCCCATTTCCTTTGAATTTGTAATACAAAAGTGAAATTCAACTGTGAATGATATCTTTTATCTGAATTGTCTTAGGTTCCAGTCGCGGAACTCGTCGGGAAGAACATCCTGCTCTACTTCTCAGCACAATGGTGCAGTCGGTGCCGCGCTTTCCTACCGAAACTAGTCGAGGAATACCACAAGATCAAGGAAAAGGACGACGCCTTCGAAGTTATCTTCATCTCCTTCGACAGGGATCAAAACTCCTACAATGATTTCTTCTCTAGCATGCCGTGGTTGGCGCTCCCCTTCGAGGACAAGAGAATAGATTCTTTGCTCCGCATCTTCAAGATCCGCAGCATCCCGTCCCTCATTGCGATTGGCGCAACCGGGCGAACCGTCACCGACAATGCGAAGGAACTCTTAACGATCTACGGAGCTGACGCATACCCATTCACCGCGGAGAGGATTAAGGAGTTGGAAGAGAAAAAGAAACATGATGATGAGCAAAAGGAAGAGGGGTTTGTGTGTGATGGGGGTGTTTGTCGCAGGGTTTAGTGATTGTGTTTAATCTTGCTTCTTAAGCATTGTTTTAAGACATTAAAATGAAGGGTGTGTGTGTGTGAGCAAATAAGGATGCCTTTTCTTATGAATTAGCATTTGCTTATGTTGAACTCTTAAACTGTATTAGAATTTATTTTATACTAGTTTGAATTAGAAATGGCTGTTGATTGATGTAATTTAAATATTGTTTTTCTTTTTCTTTCTTGTTCTGCATGTCTATGGTTTTATTGCTTGTTCTTTGTATGCGTTGTAATAATTTTTGTTAGATGTGTTCGAAATTTGATTATCGATTTTGATTTTGGGCTCCTGATTTGTCGCAGTTTTGCAATAAATTATGAAAAAGAATTTGTGAAGGAAATAATAAATGTCTGTGATGGGTAGCGGAGGGCTCGGCGGTACGGATCGGATTTTGAAATCTGTTAAGAAATCTCTTTTTATGTTTTGCCTTAGATACGATAGTACTTCCACGAAAACTTTGTACTTTCTTTTTCACAGTGAAGTTTTCTCCTCTTTCACCTGTGGTTTTTTTCCTACGAAAGATTTTTTACGTAAATCTTTGTGTTTCTTTTATTTTATTGTTTTTGTGGTGTTTGTCTACTTTGCGATCTCTTTTTGTCGTTTTTATTTGTGCGCTCGTCGTAACAATCTTACATATATTTATTGTAAAAGTTGAGAAAATTTATTTAAAAGAACTTCAAAATTAACCAAATTTTGTTCATCCAATCCAGTAGTTTGCACATTCAAACTCTTAAAATTTGTCTTTGAAAAAAAAACAAAAACAAAACGACAATACCAAACAAGGCCTAATTTTCACTACATGATAGCTTGTAACTGACATTGTTTTTTCACATAACTTTATCTTTAAGAATTTTCATCATTTGTTTTCGAACTTTTTACAATCGAAAATCGAATCGATTCATCTAACTATACTATTTTACGAAACTAGAAAGGCCATGGAAACAAAATCAAAATAAAATAAAAAAGTTTTAAGCTCTGTTTTTAATTCAATTTTATATGTGTTTTTTTTAGCCATATTAGTCCTAGGATTCTAATGCTTTTAAATATTATAAATGAGGACCAATACTGTCAAAAAACTACTCTATAATATATAACACATGAATATAAGACAACATTGTACCATGCACCAATAACATTGTGTCTCATAAAATGGATATGCTTTGTGGCATATACTCTGAAACAAGAATGAAATATTTTTTTAAAAAATCTCTCTTAGAATAAACCACCAAATCCTTTTTTAATTAATACCCAATTTGGAAATAGACCCAAATCTTTTAATCTCCATCAAATCCCCCTAAATCTCTCTTTATCCTTTTCCTAAAAATAAACCATTAAAAAGCCTGGTGACATTTGTGGGAATCTCTTTGTGGTAACTCAAAGAAGATCCCATGGAATCTTCCTCTTCTCCCCACCAACTTTTTCTCCAAAGCACTTAATAAAACTTTGGATAAAATGTATATATACTCCTCATACCATCCCAATATTGCAACTTTGGCCTAGTTTTATACTCCAGTGACTAAAAGCATCTGCTTTCATATTCTGCAAGACTCAAAATCCAAAAGCTAATTTTACTTATACATTTTAGCGTTTGACAGTAAAAAAAAAGATCCATTTTTTATGAATTAATTGATTTAAATAACTCTTTTGGTAAGTATAACAAGTCTATTTATCACAGCAGTGCATACTAGAAGAAGATCACATAATAGTTCTGTTATAAAAACCTCACGAAATTATAGCTGCGGGTCGAAATGCTTGCAGGAGAGCAACAATAATAAGCGCGGCCAAAAAGACGGTACTTATGTGAAAGTTCAGAAACTAAATATTCAGAAAAAAGATACAATAATTAAATGTAAAGTATTAGAATAGGACAGGAACTACCCATAAAATTTTACCCAAAAAAAAAAAGCATTAATAAAAGGAAGGAAAAGAGAGTAAGTCGTTGGCAATCAAAGTGTTTTATAATATGTAAATGACTTTGGAATATGCTAAGATTGATTTGGTTTCACTCTCTCCCCAAAGACCTCCTTTCTCTCTCCTACTCCTCTCCTTCCTAACACGCTTGGCATATGCTCTCAAATATCCCCTCCCCCCCTCTAAAACCATGCCTCTGTACCCTCTCCATCTATACTTACTATACATGCCCTTCTCTTTTTCTTGCTTTATATGATGCATGATACAAGACCCATAAATGCTATAGAGTGTTCATAAGGGAAGAGAAAGAGAGAGAGAGGGGAATTAGTAAGAATGAAGTTTGGGAAGTGGCTAAAGAGGCAAATAGAGGAGAGCCCTCCTCAATGGAGGGACAAGTTCATATCCTACAAGGATCTCAAGAAGCTGGTCCGGCTCATCTCCGCGAACCAGCCGCAGGCCGAGGAGGAGTTCGTGTCGCTCCTCGACGCCGAGATCGACAAGTTCAACGCCTTCTTCATCGAGCTAGAGGAGGACTTCATCATCCGGCAGCCGGTCAGTCAGTGCTTTCACTTTTTCGCGCATCATATGTGAATGCGCGTTCGTGCGTACGTAACACTCGTAGTGCGCTGTGCAGCCGGCCAGTACTTTCACTTTTTCGCGCATTATATGTGAACTGCGTGTTCGTGCGTACGTAATACTCGTAGTGCGCTATGCATGATCGGCGGTGCGAATCTGGCGTGTTGAAAAGTGGAAACACTGATGACTGATGTGCGACGAAGGTTTGCTTATTCGTTTCTTTCGGTGCAGGAGCTCCATGAGAGGATCAAGAAGGCGTCGGTGACCTTCGGGACGGAGGGGGGCCGCCCGTCTGAGGCGGAGTACGCGGCGGAGATGGGATGCATAAGGAAAGACATTGTCAACTTCCATGGAGAAATGGTGCTACTGGTGAACTACAGCAGTGTCAACTACACAGGTTTTATTTTCCACAAACTATTTTAATTTCACATCCAATATATACAAATTTGTGCCAAAATAAACAAAAAGGGCCATATGCAACTTGTAGTTCATGAACTTACTGTTTCATAACAGTTTACTCTGCAAAAACATCCTCAGATACTTGGCTTTTGAGTGTCTAAACAAAACACATGATAGTTGCAATGTTGAAATGACCGTTTTACCCCGCTACTTCGCTCCAAAATGGTTCACACATTCTAAACAAGATCATGCAATTCGGGTCGAAAATAAACACCGAGACAATAGATTGCGATTCGTCAAAAGTTTAACAATCCATTCACTAAACCAAAAGAAATATATCAGCTGCTTCATTTGCAAAAGACTCCGAGAGCGAACAGAGGATTGATTATTCGGGAATTGCAGGGCTAGCTAAGATCTTGAAGAAATACGACAAGCAAACGGGACGACTACTGAGACTTCCTTTCATAGAGAAGGTCTTGAAGCAGCCGTTCTTCATGACCGAGCTCATCTCGGAGCTCGTAAAAGATTGCGAGAGCATCATGGAAGACGTTTTCCCTGCCATAGAAGAGCAAGAGAACGCGGAGAGAGGGGGCCGAGACGGGCTAGCAATGGCGGAGCAGAGCATACTCAGAAACACAGTCGCCGCGCTCGTCACCATGCAGGAAATGAGAAAAGGAAGCTCCACTTACGGTCAATTCTCGCTGCCCCCTTTGATCTTACCTGATTCGGAAATTCTGCAGTGGTTGCAGGTTCAATCTTCGATTCCTATCCAATGATAAGACAACGTTAGCGAAGATAGAGAAAGAGCGGCTAGGATGTGGAAGGGACGGATGTATCGAACCGTAATACACGAATTGCATGTTATCAATGGCTATGGAATATAAAAAAGCAGCTAACTTTTACTCTATTTGTCGGATTATATATTCTCATTAATTTATGCCATTAGTCCTATGATGTATCTTTTGTTGAGGCTTCACATCATCGGCAGCAGCAAACAATATAAATAATAAAGATCAGTAACATCATATAATGAAACACATTAAACCTGAGCATTTACATTAATGCCTTTATGTTAAATGGAAGGATAGTTGACTCGCAACTAAAATCTACTAAAGTAGATGAGAAAAAACAAAACTACAATATGAGCTCCTTCCGACAACATTTCTAGTGACCGAGTTTGCAGGGTTTTAAATTGAGGTTCTTGAGCTTGCTTGCTCAAACTATTTACATCATGACCTTAGGGCATAGCCGCGGAAAATAGTAATGTATAAAAGTTTGAACTAAAGTAGGTGTAGAAGTATGCCAATGAACTAAGATGTTTAGTCTCGCCGACCAAAAATGTTATCCCTGGTATTAACAAGGGGTGCGTATTCAAAGCCGTATTTAAATTCTCATGGACTTTTCCTTCGTCCTTTTCTCGAAATGTCTTTTTTTTCCCCCATTTGATGTGCTAGTGAGTCTCAGAATTAAAGTAATACATTGTCGGCCTACCTGACTCACACAGATAAAGACTTGGCGGCGGAAGCTATATTTCATGCGAAAACATGCAACCATGCATGAAGGACACTAGGCCCCACCATTGACCATTCTGAGAAACCATTGTAAGTATATTTATCTTTAAAATATCTAAATATAGCTAGTAAGTGAAAAAGATTGTTTCCGATGATGGAAACCCTTGAAAACATTCATCGATGATATAGTTTCTCTCTAGTAAACCAAAATAAATACACATAATGGCAAACGGAACATAATATAGTAAACTACCATGATTCAAAAGGAAAAAATATAATTTTCTATTTTTTATTCTAAAAATATGTCGCTGAATATGTCGTACATACTGAGAGTGTAATATACTCAGCACAGAGCTGAACGAATCTAGTATCGATAATTATTTTAACGTACTCTCTAACCATATCTACTTTAAAGCTTGTAGAATTATATAATTGCAAACGCAACAAGAGTACAAACCAATTCTCATAATCCTTAGAACAAGAAGTTACTGACAAAACACGAACTTTTGCACATAAAAATTTAAGCAGGAAACTGAAAAATCGACCTGAACTACTCAAATAGCTAAACTTCTATTGATCACTATATTTGTATGAATTCTCCTAGACATACAGCAGGGGAAAGGGGTGGATGGGAGACATTAGCTGGACCCACATAATTCATATTTTGAAGCAAAATTCCATGTCATATTTTGAAGTTCTATCCGACAGAAGTACCATAGGAGCCAAATGAAGTACCATAGGAGCCAAATCTTCGATTAATGCTTACCAGGTCAGGATCAAACTAATAACCATGCCCTTTCCAACATACTTATTGGTATGCATATGTTTATCAGTTTAGCATAGATGGTTGCATGGGATCATCATGTTCTTTTTTCTGAGGATATGCCGTTTATGTACAAGTTAATGTTCAATTATGTATCCCCACATCAAAAAGAATATTCCGACAACACGAGACTTGACATGGGGTACTTGTATTCAAACCAAAGATGTCTTGCTTATTCCCGCAAAGCTAGAGTTTGCTTCCGACATACCATATGTATTTTAATGATTAATGAGATTCACCAAAGCTGAGGACAAACAAGTTGAAAGGAAAAAATATATATATTAGAAGAAAGAAAGAAAAGACGGCATGATCACTAAGACTACAATTGCCACTCTTAGGAGTCAAGATGATCGCGACTATCGAATCAATGCCTACAAGTAGACACATCTAGCAAAAGGGTAGGTTCATTACGGATAGAATTTAACAAGTGAGCAAATGATCCTGTATACAATATACAGATTATTGGGCGAAACGGAAAAGCGCAGAGCATCTTTTTATCTTCAAAGAAATGATTCTGTTCTCGAGCGTAGTGGACAAATTGGTCACTGTCTAGCTTTGGATCCGCCAACGTCAGTATGAGATAGTTACGTGTAAGATGTAGCGTTTTCTACATAAGTAGTATTCAAAAACCTATTAAAAAAATAAGCGTTATCCCAGGATAGCAGCATAAGCAGAACCATCTTCCATAGAAACTTGTGATAGGTCAACAACTTAAACTTGTGATCGAGTTAAATTATAAGTTAGTCCCTTTAATTTCATAGAGATGCCAACATAGTCCCTAAACTCCTTTCATTGCCAAATCAATTGATCATATTTCAATCCCTAGTGATTATATCCCTAATTCTAAAATACTTCTATTTTTTAATGAATCCGCTAAGAGCTAATACAACTAACAAATTGAAAGTTTATTAATGTGTAATAACTTGTTCAGCTTACTGGAAAAAAAAAAGAAATGGTAAGGAAATATTTTCAGATGAAATCATGAAAGGGATGAATTTGGTAATTTCTTAGGAATTAGGGGCATATTTGATAAAAAATTGGTCGAGCAAACCGGATTTGTAGCTCCATTGTTCAACTAGCTTGTGACCAAACGACAATTGGTTCGCATCTACGAAGTTCGTTGAGCAATTTGAACATGATTATTAAGTTCCTCATTTGGAATGACAAATCAAATAAGACATTCGCGCAAGCAATTCTCTAAGAGAAATGAAACAACAATCAACTTAATGAGGGTTCAGGATACGTAAATCGAAGTAGGTCTCTACCTGAATAAAAGGAGCATAAGTCATAGTGAATAGGACATGACAAGTGTCGCAAAGGATGCGCTTCAAATGCTACGCTAAACCATTAAATGCTAAAAGGAACTTATTCGAGTGTAGATAAAAGCTTTACGGAACATGCGAGCGTCGCTAAAGGAAATGAAGAAAGAGACGCAAAAAAGAAGGGTGAGATATATCCTCAAGAATGAGCATAAATTCATGCAAAGAAACGACATTGCCGGGGAGGGAATATCTGGCTCTATATATTCGTGACCCAAAATAATAATCCAACTATATGAGAGTTCAAAAACTTATCAATTAGAAATGAATTTAGAACTGAACAACGAGTTCGACTCGACGAGACTCGAAATGCGGTGCTTGTACTAGCATCTAAACTTTAGGTTATCGATTTGCGTAAATCGGATAACTAAATTTGCCGAAAATTCGCCTAATGACGCAATACTTTGTAATTCTTCTAATTTTACAAACTAGATAACAATGCACAGTGTTTCGCATTTATAGTAATATATAATGTAGCATATTAATGATTTGCATAAACTTCTAAAGACTATGAATTATATACCCCAGTATTGCTATTGAATCCCTATACTTTTAATTTAATAGCTTTAGTTCATGAACTTTTTTACATACATTGTACTCTAGTTTCTGACCGTTATAAAAAAGATTTTTTTTTTTAAAAAAAAAATCGTGTTTACTTCAAAAATGCCCTTTTTAAGTTAGTGACTTGTAGCAAGGTGTAAAATGATTATTTTCTGAGAAAAAAATAGATTTTTTTTTTCCCTCTTTTTAAGTTAAAATGTTCAGGTAGAAAATAGTGAAATACTAAAATACAGTGACCGAGTGGCAACACAGGGAGAGTTCAGGGACTATCCATAGATTTTACCCTATTTGTCGCGGTCGCATGCGACCCCTCCGCGTCCATCGCGCTACCATTTTCTAAGAAGAACGCCGCACGCGGAGGGATTATGCGGTCGCTCGAGGTTGAAGACGAAGAAGAAGTCGGCGACGAGGCTCCGCACGTTCGGCTTCGCTCTTCGGAGAGTCGGCGACGAATTTAGGATGTTGCGAGTGAGTGAGAGGAGGTTGTTAGGGTTTTCGCCGGAAAAGGACGGGGAAATATGGCGCGAGTCCGATACTTAGACGAGGGAGTGGGTTGGGCTCGATTTGGGCCTCGGGCCCATTTAATTTCGGCCCATAATATTACGCACGGGCAGTATGTGCGACGCGATATTGTTAAAAGGAGAAAAAGGTTAATTTCATATAGGTCCCTACAAAGATATTAAATAACAAATGTATTCCTACAAAACTTAAGTTATCATATTTATTTCTCCAAAAATTCTGGTTCGTTCATATATATTTCTGTCATTTGATTCACCGTTAATTCTTTAACGAAGGGTACGTAAAATGACTATTTCACCCTTATAAATTTGTCCTTGCAAAAAATTAATTTTCCTTCTCTCTCTTTGACTTTGTCGCGGTACATGCGGCGTACGACCGAGGGCCTCTTCTTCGACGTCGCCACCGCCGTAGGTCTCGCCGTCACCATGAATGAAAAGGAGAGGATGAGAAAGATGACGGGACTCAATATTTAAATACAAATTATATATATATATATATATATGGACCAAGAAGGTCATTTTACTTCTTAGCTAACTGTGGTTAGCATTTTTAACTCATGATTATATAAATTTTAGTAACAAAAGAATATATTTGCAAACATGAGGACTTTTGAATGGATAAAACTGATAACTTAAGTTTTATAGAAATATATTTGCTTTTTGATATCTTTGTAGGGAGCCATATATAATTATCCCTATTAAAAAAATAATAATAAACATAATATTTTCTTATTGCACTTTTAAGCCGTGAGAAGCGTAAAATAAAATTTATCCACGTGAGTTGCTATAATAAACAAATTATGTTTCAGAAGCTAGTCTTTATGCCCCTGTTTGGTTTGGGGTTAAAGGGGGGGATAAGGGGGTTATCCCCCCCTTTATCCCCAAACAAGAAAAAAAGAAGGGTGGGTTTACTAACCCACCCCTTAACGGGCCCCGTTAAGGGGTGGGTTAGTAAACCCACCCCTTCCCCTAGAATAAGGGGTCGGGTTAGCTAACCCCACCCCTTTTTTAATTTTTTAAATTCAACTTTAAAATTTAAATTTATTTTTTATAAATTTATAATTTATAATTTTAAATTTTAAATTTTAAATTTTATTTTTAAATTTCTAAATTTTAAATTTTAAAATTTTAATTTTAAATATATATTTTAAATTTTTTAAATTTAAATTTAAAATTAATATTTTATATTTTTTTAATTTTAATTTGTTCTTAAATTTGAAATTGAAATTTAAAATTTAGAACTTTTAATTTTCAAATTTGAGTTTTAAAAATTTAAATTTAAATTTTTTATTTTTAAAATTTAAAAATTTTATATTGAAATTTTTTATATTTTGTATATAAAAATTACAAATTTAAATTTAAATATAATAAAGAGGCAATATTATTATTTTCTATTTATAACTATTCATTATTCTTCTTATTCCATCTTAACAAACCAAACGCTATTTTTCTTATTCCCGGGAATAATCTAATTTTCATCCAAACGTAAAATTCGTCTAACCTCGGCTTATCCCTACACTTAATTCTATTCCTGAAATAGACAATTATTACTTATTCCTGAACAAACGTAGCCACATGCACCAGAAAAGGTATTGTGAGTTTGAGTATAACATACTCAAAGATTTAAGCATGGATGATCACATGACACACAAAACCCGAGCCAAAGCTATTAAATTCCTTGTTTCCTTTGTAAGATTTTGTACTCCTGTTGAGTGTTAAGCAAACTATGTAGAATTAAAAACTAATTGAGATTACTTCAACAAAATAATAAAGCCTAAGACACGAAAGAAAAAAAAAAAAAAAAAAAGCCTGGTATTTTTATTTTTTTTTTAAGAGAAAGGTAGCACGCTACCCGCTTCGTTTATTTCTTATAGAAATAAACTTAGGTAGAAATGTGAATCAACTAGGATTCGAAGTCGGGACCTCGGGTACCAACCACCAAGTACTTTGCCACTTACGCTAGGGACGGTCGGTAAAAGCCTGGTATTTTGATCTCATTCTTTACTGATCCAAATAATGTTTACTGGGAAGGAATAGGCTTGGTTGATCTAAAAACTTGATTAAAAGGTTCTTCTTTGTTAAAAAACCAAGTCGATTTTTAGGCTTGGTTGATCTAAAAACTTGATTAAAAGGTTCTTCTTTGTTAAAAAACCAAGTCGAGAAAATCGCTACACAAAAAGAGCCATTTATCGATTAACGGCAGCAGAAAACTAGCTTCGATAGTTTACATCTCATCATCTTAATACCAAGTTTCACTAAAGTTATATCAGTAACATAAGGAAACGTAGTATCATGACATGATGAAAGGGAGAAGTGCAGGGTACAGCAAAGAGCGACGACGAAAAGATGATCTTGATGTTCCATTTGTTGAGTGTTAGTTATCTCCTATAACTAAAATTGGCAAACTCATATAGTCCTCGCGAAAGATCAAACACTCGTGCCGTTCTTTCTGGTGTTTCGATGATGAACGAAATGCCGATTAATATCACATTGCAGGAAGTTTCTCGCTCATTCTCTTTTATCTTCCTCATTATCACCATGGCTATCTAATGTAGCATCTGTTCTTAGTACTAATTTGGCATCTTGCGAAATCGAATAACTAAAGCTATCTTTGTAGCTAAATGGCACAGGCCTAATCAGCGGTCCAGTATCCTCATGATCGAAGTCCTCACTTCCGTCGTCCGAATAGGCAAACCTGGTTGTAAAAATAAATTTTAGAGCTTCATTCAAAGAACACTGGCACTAAATGAATATTTTGTTATCTGCATCATGGGATTGCAAAAACATATGAGATCATAAAGTAGTAGATTGGCGTAATATATTACAAGTGATCAAGTATTTTACCTCATTGAGTTTTGAGATGGTGCCCAAAGAATACAGATGACGCAGAGCAGCGCGAAGGAGATGAACTGCCACAAAGCAGGAATAACCCACGCGCTCTGCCATCGCTCGTTATACATGTCGGAGGACTTGAAGTAGATCTAGATGGAGATTAACATGTATATATTCTCATTCTTTCGAACCGAACATAAGAAATATGAAATAGTTCCAAAATATTCAAACAATTCCCGCACAGCAAAATAAAGCAAATGAGTACCATTCAAATCTTACCTCGTATGCGATCCAACCAAGCGATACAACAACAGCTACGATCAATGCATTCGTGAATTTTCTGTATATTTCTAGCTTGGCAGTCATTCTTCTTGCCTGTTACAGATTAAAAACCACCCCAGCAGACAGTTTTCAGTACACTGTGCAGCAAGATGTCACAATTTCTGCAAGTAAATTAAGTAGGACCAAGGTACCTGAAGTTTGTTCAAGGTTCTCGCAAGCGAAGTGAATATCCAAATAATGAAGGAAGCATCCAGCAAGGCCACAGGAAGAACGAAGAACAGCTTCGCCTTCCCCGATTGATCGCTTACAATGCCGACATTCTCGACCACTTCTAAAACCTCAGAAGCCAAAAAGAAAGTCCCTCCGAGCAAAACAACCTTAGAAGTGAGGCCACCCAATGTAGGCCTCACAACACCAAACCCCATAGAAACCAAAAGGATCAGCACGCGCGAAACCGTGCGCTTCACCACGCCGAAAGTAGCCGCCCAGAAAGTGGCGCCCGCCGGTCGGACACCCGTTTCGTTGAACTCCCCGAAATCGAAGTACCACAGCGCCATTTCGAACATTCCTAATGTGATGACAAGTGTGATGCAGTTCTGAAGCGGCATGACCTCTCTCCAAAACCTCGCATATTGGTAGAACCAACATATTCCAAGTACAACAAAGGCTAAGGACATGAATCCGTAGAAGTTCATAAGAGGGGCCATTCTCCCTGGTAAATAGCCTGTCGGGTTCTTCCATATTGTCTTTCCTTCGATTGCGAGTCCGTTGAGCGACGGATCGCAGTAGATGAAGTACAGGTTGTACATTCCTGTCTTCGTAATCTGGACGGTTTGTGACGGCAGAGCCGCCTCGAGATCGCCTGCTGTGAATGAGGCGGAAAACGCCTGAGGCCAATCGCGGCTGCGGTTAGAAGGGCGGTAGATAACCGCTCCTTCGGTGCAGGCGCCGATTTTCGCCAAGTCGGATGTGCAGCAGATGGCTCGCTGGCCGCCGTAGGCTGAGCCGCCGATCGCTTCGCGATCCTCCACCTCGAAAATAATGGCTGTAACCGAAACGGATTCGGCGACGTTGGTTGCGGCGGGCGCCTTTGGCCGCTTGAAGACGATCTTTTCGAATCTGACTCAATTCAGCGAAGGAGAGACGGCGAGAAAGAAGAAGAAGAAGAAGAAGAAGAAGAAGAAGAATAGTGAGAATAATACGTTCGAAACTGATTCAGCTGAGTACTTAACATTGAGCATATTCAGTTAGATTCAACTGAAACCTAATTCATTTCAATCACAGTGTATTTACAACTAAATCAGAATCAAGCCGGGTTGTTAGTGTAGCACCAGGAGTGCTAAGATCAATTAATTTTGTGCCGTTTCTTACTAGATCGATCTGAACAGTACCGGATGAAGGAGCCGAGAGCGGGATCGGAGGGGTTGCGAGAGTGGGGAGAGGCGTAGAGGCCCTCGCTTCCGCCATGGAGGATGTACGCATTGCCTTGGTTCACGAACCTCTCCCCGGCGTAGTCGTGGACCGACGCATCCACGCCGGAGAAGACGATCGCAATGAGACAGAGAAGAAGAAGAGGAAGAAGAAGAGGAGGAGGAGAAGGGTTCGGCGCCATTAGAGAAAAAAGCTCTCTCTCTCTCTCTCTCTCTCTCTCTCTCTCTCTCTCTCTCTTTGGATCTGAGAATGTGGAAGAAGAAGACGAAGAAGGAGAAGAAGAAGTGGAGGAAGACGACTTCTTCGGCTCGGAAGTCGAGATTGGTCAGGACGGAATTTTGACTTCCGGGTTTTATTCGGGGTAAATTGCACTTCTACTCCCTAACTGTTTGACTATTTTTAGTTTAGTCCTCAAACTTTTAAATTTTAAAAAGTATTTAATTTTTAGTTTTTTCTTATTATTTATTATTAGAAAATAAACAAGGTTTAAGAACTCTACGTGAAGGTCTAAAAGTTAATGGACCAAATCCAAAAATGAGTAAATATTCTTGTTTGAAGAGTTCTTCTTTTAAGAGTGCGAGTGATTGCGTGCATCGGACGGCGCGACGACGACTGATCCGACGCTGAAATTGAGGAAAGGGTGCGCGCCGGGATGCGTGACGGCCACCCCGGAGGCACGTGCTTCCCCCTCCCTCGTCGTCGCCGGCGTCGAGAAATTCAAAACATTAAAAGAATATATCTCCCTACATCTCATACACTATACTACACTACACTTAGGGCTATTTTAGTTACACGTAGTTATAATTATTATACTGTAGTTGTAGCTATATATAGAGATGTATTTGAATTTTCACTGCTGTAGTTACAACTGCACGAGAAGATTCAACCACACTAGTTGAAACTATATCTAAATTTATCGTAATTCCAACTGCAGCACAAAGAAAAAAAAATATTTTTTTAATAATAAGTTTATCTTTTCAATAACTTTTTAAATAATTTTTCTCTCTCTCTGTATAAGAGATAATTTCATCACCATAAATGACTTCTCAACCGCATGCAATCAAAAAAAATATTTATACCTACAATATTTTTTACTACATTCAATCAAACAAAATGTGTATAATTATATTTTTTGCATTTCTAATTACATGTATTTTTAATTATACTGTATTTATAATTGTGTTGAACCAAACGGCTCGTTTATTTTTAATATTCATTATCTTAAAACCACATATATGTAAATGGTCTATATGTAAGGAACTAGAGTATTTGAAAAATCTATTACTAAAACCAATAGTATAGAATTAGTGTCTAAAATTTATGCTTTTATTAGTATCTAGGACTTTGAACGTTATGTAACATATTAACTAAAATAAATTTAAATTTAGATAATTTTAATGGGTGGCGTATGAGACGTACTTATGCACCCGGTGCTGGCAATAATTTCGTGCCAAGCCATGTTAAAAAAAAAAACTCCGAAACAAAAGCCCATAAAATCTCTTCTAAGGCCGTGCTTAGACTTGGGTTGGATCGAAAAGAGACCGGCCCAATCTCACACATTCAACAACCCAGTCCGGCCCAAGGCCCATAGATAGTCGGGTTCGGTCGAACGCTAGCTAGCCCTAATTTTCTCGAATATCCTCCCACGTACCGTTCGATCCCGATCCTACGGTCCAAAGACGCCCCCAAAACCCCTTAACAAATCCAATTCGTTCCTCGACAATCTCCTTTATATGAGAATCTACTCCTCCATCCGCCTCTTCGCACCCTCGAAACCCTACCTCATCGTCTCCTCGATCGCTCTCTTCTTCTCCGAGATCTAAAGGTTTCACCCTTTTTCCCCAATTCTTTGTTGATTTGCTCCCATCGTTTGATCTTTCAATGGCTTTTCCTATGATGAATCTATTGATTGTTTAGGGTTTATGCGTTCCCGATGCTTGTGATATTTGTTTACTTGCTCGATCTGTAAATTCAGATCGTTGGGACTAGGAAAGAGTAAATTTTTACTAGCTACGTTTTATTTGTACCCTATTACTGCTCTTAATTGATTTGGAAAGTAGATTTCTTTGCCATTATGAGGAGTTTGCTTTAATTAGAAGCTAGAGTATTTAGGTTTTATGCTTTTCGAATGCTTATGATCTCTACTTAGTACTTACATGCTTAGATCCGTAAATTTAGATCGTTGGGAGCTAAGAAAGAATAGATTTTTACTAGTTAGGTTTTATTTCTATCCTGCTATTGCTCTTAATTGATTTGGAGAAGTGATAATCTTTGCTATCGTGTGGAGATTGCCTTAGTTAAAAAGTACAGTGCTTAGTTCTTACGGTGATTTAACTTTTCAAGTATTTTTGTATTTGTTTGGTAGTTAGTAATTCCTGTATCATTAAAGATGATACTTTTGCGAGTATTCTTTAACTGAACATATGTTTTTGTGTATCTTTCTCTGTAGGCAATTTTTTCGTAAGTTAAAGAAGAGATGGCCGTAACTTTCTACAATGTTACCTCGGAATCTGGCCTCCAAAAGCTTAATGACTACCTTTTAACACGCAGTTATATCACCGGGTGAGTTTCTATTGGTAGTAGCCTCTCCCTCTTTACACATTGAGTAATAATTTTATGGAAAATATTGAGATAGTTATATGTAATTTTGTCTCAGATACCAAGCCTCTAAGGATGATCTTGCTGTGCATGCCGCACTCGCATCGGCGCCCTCCTCAGAGTACGTTAATGTGTCGAGGTGGTATAATCACATTGAGGCTTTGTTGAAGCTGTGGTACGTTTTGTTCTTGGTTTGATTTGATTTCTTTCTATAGGGCTACAATTTTGCAATGTACTTATTTAATAGTGTCTCATGTGTGCTTGATCTTTAGCGGTGTTAATGAGGAGGGAAAGGGTGTCAAGATCGAATCATCTGCTCCCGTTGCTGAGGAGGTCGCGACTCCCCCTGTCACCGACGCGAAGGTGCTTGCCTAAGTAATTCCTATTTAGTATTTTCACGCATTTTATAGTTACCATGCATTGTTTTCATGGTGTTACGAATTATCTGTTTGATTTTTATATATGGTACCAACTTGTAATAGATGAAGATTCTCTTTTTTTTTTTTTTAAAGGCATAGTATTCCATGCACTTTTTTGGAACTATAAAACCTTACGTGGTGCTCAATCACATGAATCTTATCATTTAGGATTGTTTCGAATAATTCTTATAATGAGCAAAGAAATTAGCATTTTCTGTTAGAAGATATTAGAAATCCTCTGGCTTTTGCAGTCATTCTCTAATTCAGACATTTTTTGTTTCAGGCTCCAGCAGCTGAAGAAGATGACGATGATGATGTAGATCTGTTTGGTGAAGAGACAGAAGAGGAAAAGAAGGCAGCTGAGGAGCGTGCAGCGGCTGTCAAAGCCTCTTCGAAGAAGAAAGAATGTTAGTCTTCTTTGTAGTATTTCTAATTATCCTGAATAAGTTCACTGAGTAATCATGAGTTTGCGTTCAAAATATTTTGCTGTACAGCATCATAATATATATATATTTTCTGATTATTATGGATAGCTGGAAAATCTTCGGTTCTACTTGATGTGAAGCCGTGGGATGATGAAACGGACATGCAGAAGCTCGAGGAAGCCGTAAGGAGCTTGAAGATGGAGGGGTTGCTATGGGGTGCCTGTATGTAACATGCTCTTTTTCCCCTTTTCCTTTTTCTTAGTTTAGCTCATGCAAATATTTTCTTTTATTTTTCTTATCAAGCTGAATTACTTACATGTTGATGAATGCTGTGCAGCAAAGCTTGTTCCTGTTGGCTATGGCATCAAGAAGCTCCAGATCATGATGACCATCGTCGATGATTTGGTCTCCGTTGATAACATTATTGAGGAATATCTCACGGCTGAACCGGCAAACGAGTACATTCAGAGCTGCGATATCGTTGCATTCAACAAAATCTGTGAGTATACTTCTCTTAATCTTTAGCTTAAAGAAGATATTAGTCAATACAAGAGTGGCATATAATAGCTCAAGAGTGTGTATGTGGAAAGGAGAAAAAGTTAGGCTCTTTTACCTGGATTGAATATTAGTCAATACAAGAGTGAAGCCAATGTACGAAAGAACTCCAAGGTTGGTTGTTTTTGTCAAAACGACCTATTTCGATGACTTAAAAGTGTAAATCGAGTTCCATAGACATTTAAGTTGGATCAAATATCTAATTTGAGACTTAAGGCCAAAGAGATCCCAATATTTTGTAGTTCACCTGAACGAATAGAATTGTACTTAGGAGTTGGCACAGACAAAATAACGATCTGAGAATCCTCGATATATGCATTGCTAGCCTGACTTGGTCTTTCTCTATATATGCATATTTCTTAGAACAGTTGCCTCTTTGTCTTGCTTTCTCTTTCGTCTTCGCTGTTTTACTGTTTTTAATTGACTAGAATGATTAAATCTGCCGCTTTAAATCTTCTTTTCACCATGTCTTACGATGTTTCCCTCCGTTGCAGAAAATTCTTTGGCTTGCCGTACAAGAAGATTGGAAGGTCCAAGGCAGGATGAGGTTTTGTTATTAATTTTAGGTTTTTTAAGAATGAGAAGCTGTGTCGAGAACTGTTATTATTAAGTTAAACTTCTGTTGAGTGCTTTCTTGCTACTTGTGCGAAGTTTAGTCGATTTCGTCAAATATGATTTGGTGGCTGTGCTTGAATGAAGCAAGTTGTTTATGTTTATGCTACTGTTCTCTCATCTTGTGAACAATGGATCTTTGCTTGTTCCCAACACAGGTGCAATAGGATCGTTTCGACAGGGTTAATAATCTGGTTATTTGGATCACCTTTAGGGCGCGTTTGGTTCGCATTATAAAAAATTACTAGGAATAAAAAGATATCCAAGAATTTTATTTCTATCCATCTTATTACTAAGAATGTGATATTTCGATGTTTGGTTCGCACGATCATATTATTAATTCATATTATTTATGATTACGAAAAATATATAATTAATGCATTTGTTTTTTTAATTAATTTTAAATATTATAAAAAATTTTAACATCTTTTTTAAAAAGAGAGAGAAAATAGGTTAGAGAGAGAGAATAATTAAAGAAATAGAGAGAGATAGAGTCGAGGTTAGATGGAGCGAGAGAGTTGATTAAGATTTTAGAAAAAAAAAGGCAGAGAGAAAGCCTAGTTTAGAAAGAGAGAAAAAAAGTTAAAGTTTAGAGAGAGAAAGATAAGTTTAGAGAGAGATATGAGTTTAGAGAGTAAAAAAATTAATACCAACTAGCCGGCGGATGGAAAGAGAGAAAAAGATTAGACATATTATGATTATCCCATCTATTAATATGAGGATACCCACCCTCTCTCAAGAGAATGAGATTAGTACTTTGGGAAGAATCTCATCCCCAAGTGAATTCAACATTACCAACTAGATTACTTAGTGCGTTTAGCCAAATACCGTCATATTTTTTTATTCCTATTAGATTACTAGGAATCTTAAAAAGATAGCGCGAACCAAACGCACCCTTATGGGGATCTGTTTTAAGTGCTTAAACTGGGCCCATATTTGCATGCATGCAAAATATGTAGTTTTGTATGCAAGTATGTACCCTCCAAAAAGTAATACATCATTATTATACTTGGAAAGATGCTAAGTTTTAAAGTTTATTCTTTTAATAGAGAATGCTACTATACACCCACATATATAAAATATCATTTTTTTATTAGTTATATTAATATTTTTGAATACTAAAAAGTCAAAAAAAAAAAAAATCTTAGACGAGTAGGTTGTAAAATACGTACCCTATATTTATATGGTGTTCTTGCAGCATTTTTTCAATAAAATTACCAACCCGGAACACAGAATGTAATTATCCCATCAAAAACTTGATTTTGTTTTAATACAGACAAAAGATAAGAAAAAGTAAATCAAGATACAATTCCAGAAAAAGTAAATAGAGTGATTAAATTCACTCTATGAGGAAAACTCCTTTAAATCACAAAAATCATCACAAACCAAATTAGACACAGTATAGAGTACACACTGTAGCAACAAATCTCAACAATACAGTATTAACTAATTTAAAATTAAGATGCTTTTCAGCAGCAGGAGAAAGTTGCAATACCGAAGGAAGTCTCGTGCCTGTGACAAATTACAAGACCAAATAAGCACCTGCTGCGGATGGCGGAGAGAACAAGGCATTTTGTGGCATATCACTGAAATAAACCGCGATAAAATTTGCGGTTAAGTTAAGGAAAAAAAAAAAAAAAAAAACTTCAATAACATTACAAGGTGATAGAATTTTATAGAGAGGTCTCTGAGCTCTCAATCAAGATCAAGAAACTCCATTCTCTTCCTCATAGAGCCTTTGAGATCTGTGGCATCCCTTTCTGCCTTCTGCGCCTGCGGAGAGAACATTACAGTGGAACAGTCTTATAATCAAATTGCGACGAGAGAAATAAGAGGGAATAAACAACAAAATTCCTGGATCGGGCTTAAATAATTTCTAATTCGATTATCTCCTTTTCTTTTTCTGACCCAACCCTTGGACAGAAAAGTTATGATGCAAAGATCAACCCGTAATATGGCGACTAGAAATCTTACTAGAATTAGAAAGATGCTGCAGATCATTAACAAAACACTCTTAAGAAACATCCTACATAAAAGAAATGATCTAATAACAGCATTTACCCTTCTAATCTCCGCAGCCGAAACACATATCATATGGGCAGGAAGCTCCTCCATATCCAAATCCTACGATCAGAAACCACATTACGGGTCAAGTTTAGCATTTATTAACTATACACAAACATTATTAGTAAAATAATAGAAAATTTTAGTACCAGTTCTCCAATTAAGACAACATTCTCCCCACGAATCACGTAAAGACCTAATGGAATATCAGAATACAAATCTCCTACGATTGCTCGTTCACAAGCACCCTCAAGAACAGCATTTGCTGCAAAAGATGGAAAAGAACCACCATTAACATAAGCATCTGAGCCTAGATGTGACTCTTTAGGGATTGGAGTAATGAAATACCAAATTGGTCAAAAGAGCGAAGAATGCCCAGAAGTTTACGTCCATCCCGCAATAATACGAGCAGCTTTTCTGTAAAAAATAAAGAACATAAAAGCGATACTTTTGACATCATATTCGAATGCTAAAAGCGTGACTCAATAGAGGTGATAATTCTAACATCATTTTACAATAGGATACAGAGTAGGAAACAAACTAAAAAAGAAAATCATATAAATAATGGTTTCATCATAATTGGCTCAATCTCAATGGACATGAATAACCAACACTACAGGATGTGCCATTTTCCGTAAATTTCTTGGACTGAGGAACATGAAAGCAGCGAAAATCAACAAATAAAGAAATTGTTATCATCCTAAAGTAGCACAAGACTTCACAAATTCAATAACCAGCTTCAAGTAGTAGTATCACTCACATGCAATAAACCACTTAAAATGTGAGAATAAAGCCTAAAATTGAGAAATTTTGAGCAAAATTTGTGTATCCGATATGGTATAGTGACACAAATGATCTGTAAGAAGTATCAACAAGTAGTAAATTAACTGATCTGTCCACTCTGACCTAAAAACGCACTGCTCCTTCACCTGCTTGCAAGCAAGATCAGATGTTTACATACAGAAATGCGAAGGACATATGATTCACTAAAATCTAGAACAATAATCACCAAAAAGATCACAAGATGCAATTTTTAATACTTATCTCACTGAAACAATGGCTCACAGATCCCAAAACAGGAAATTTATTGAATCAAGCGAATTAAAGAGACTTACTATCGAGGTAGCTAGCGAGCGAGGTCGAGAGGAACACGTCATCCGATCCGGCCCACGACATCGATCCCTAAATCCCTAAACCTCTCAAAGATCACCGAAAAGCTCGGCCAAATCGCC
The DNA here is from genome assembly GCA_016920855.1 of Puya raimondii. Classification (NCBI taxonomy): domain Eukaryota; kingdom Viridiplantae; phylum Streptophyta; class Magnoliopsida; order Poales; family Bromeliaceae; genus Puya; species Puya raimondii. The sequence continues at coordinate 3,941,025 of JABWPP010000044.1, read as the reverse complement.
ACAAATTGCATTGGGGACTCGAATCCTCCGACAAATCCCCCCACCCCGCGCACAATATCGAATTCCCTTTCGCCCCGAAAAAGAAGCGAACCTTCGAAACCCTAGCTCCGCGTAAACACACAAATCGCGGAAACCGTAACCAGATTCGACGAGGAGGAAAGGAAACCCTAATCGAGGGAACCACTGGTTCTCTCGCTAGGGTTTCTACTCCGCTCCCCCCTCGCGATCGAAACGTAGCAACAGCTACTCACCCTCTCGTTTTGACTTAGACATGTTAATAAAAATAAATAAATAAATAAAATTTGATAGATTTGATAAAATTTAGCTGAACGTGGTCCACCACCGGACCGTGGAAAGGGTTGTGCGGTGTACGATGACGTGGTGCACCTGGTCTAAGAAATAAATTTGTTTTAGTGAGGCTAATTTGGGCCAAATAAATAGATTCGGCCCACTACTCAGATGGCCCGGCCCAACTATTTTCATACTTTTGTGGGCCCCCACATATTCAACCACTTTCCATCCTTGTGTGAAATGGGATTACTTTTTTTTTTAGGGGGAACACGCCCTAAGGCGATTTTATTAATTAAACAATAAATACAGACTGAGAAAATTCATCAAAAGAAGCCCAAATAGAGAAATTTTTGCTTGCGAGTCCCCAAGTGGCCAAGCGATCCGCGACTATAGCATTCTTGGATAATCTCGAATTTCATCCAAAACTGAAATAATTAAATTTCTTTGTAAAAGTCCACAACTCCGTGATTCTTGTCCAAGCTTCAGGTGTTAGTGAATCAGAAAGATAACTCCTGAGGTGCATGGCTTTGATGATGGATGCTGAATCTGAAAGGATATGAAAAGTTTCTCCATGATACATTTGCAAAAGAAGCTCTGTCACTCGGGAGATTGCTCCAATTTCCGCCGAGCAAGCATCGTGGACAATGGGATTACACAAGCATACATTTGGGATTTCACAATATAATAATCTTGTATTGAAATAATAAATATATATATTTTTAAATAAAATTGCGAATATTTATTGTACGATTAATCATTTTTTATCTAATTGGACTCGAACCTACTCGAACATAGACCTAGTAAACGCATTTGTTTTCTTTCGTACTTATTCGTACAATTTTAAGTATTTTATGTTTAATTTCTAGCTAAATTTTGGTTTATTATTGGTTTATCTGGCACATTTGCACTTATCTCCAAAAAGTAAAAATAAAAATAAAAATAAAATCACATTGGCATTCGCAAAAGTTGTATGATTTTTTCTTTAAGTACACTCCAATCCCCACACTCTCTCGTGCGCGCGCGCGCGCACACACAAAATTGTGTTGGGGGACATCTTCTAAACCAAGTTTCAATGCTCAGTACCAAAATTAGCAAGTTGATTACCTGTTTAGGTATGTGGCATGTACTTAAAAGCGCGGATTAAGTCGGTTTTTTACTTCTTTTGAGAGGCTTATCACCACAAGCAAAGCCCCTTACTTGAGATGCCCAAAGTGCTTATCTATATATATATACTATATATAAAAGCGTATAGGTATGATAGACGGAATAAAAAAGGAATAAAAAAATATTTCATACGAACGGTCATAATCAATTTGTTAAAAAATATCTCAAATAAGAACGAATGGTTATGATCAATCTGCTAAATATAACATTCATATTCATCTATAAATCCAACTCTACGAACGGTTATGATCAATTTGTTACAAATATTTTAAATAAAAACGAACGGTTATGGTCAATCTGTTAAAAAATAACATTCCTATCCATCTATTTTACATTAAAATTTAAATTTGAGTTTAAATCGTGAACTAAATTTAATTTTTGATATCGATTTGAATTAAAATTTTAAAAAAAATTAATTATATAGCGGATCAAAATTAAATTTTAAGTTTTGAAATAAATGTGAATTAAATTTTGATGCTTTTAGTTTAAACCACAAACTTAAATTTTAGATTCGTCAGACATCGAATAATATATACAAATATTTATTGTATATATAAAAAGAATAATATAGAATATTACAAATATTTTCTAATAAAATATAACATATAAATGTATAAAATATAATTTTTATTGTAAATTTTTAAATAAATATAATGTACAAATTTATATTAATTTAAAATAAATTAAAATAATTGTTACGTGCATTTATACGTATACTCAAATAGTATATTTAAAAAGACGAATAATGCTTTATATAGTGCCTAACAATAATTGGAAAAAATCGTACTTTGGCGACATATGCGAGAGCCAAAAAAGTTTTATTGTCACTCTATATGACATGGAAAGTTAACAATAATTGTAGAATGATACATTGCATTTGATGAAAAAAAGGTGTTAACTCATATAAATTAAAACTATAATTGGCGATCGACTGCACACGTCGGAGCACAAGAGCTAGTGATAAGCTCGACTTCATGCAGCGAGTACGTACGACTTGGCTTCTTTGTCGGATCGATTGCTTTGTTCAATCATCGATGAAGCTTTACTCTTCGTGCGATTGCCCTAGGGTGAATGATGACAGAAAAAATACAAACTTTGTAAGTTCGACGTGCCTGCATGATATTCCACACTATTTTCAGCGTTTATAAGTTTTGAGTATCGAAAGAGTAAACCAATGTGAAAAGAAGGTAAGATTGGAGTCTCACCATTTGATATCTCAATGCAATGTAGTTTACATCTCTAAAACAATATCTGAAGACAAAGACACAGAAAAAACTTCAATAAGTTACAATCTTTTTATGTGTGTAGAAGAAGGTTCATGAACTTACAATCTGCATCAGTCTTGACCCATTTACACCTGCCCTCGCCTCTCTCCTCTTCCTCCCTGTCGCATTTTCGCGTTCTCTCCGTAGGTTTATCCTCCAAGCACCTCTTCATCGTTGTCGAAGGAGACGCGCTTTGAGAAAACATTTTCTTGTGAATTATTGTCCTTAGAATCTATGTCAAACAAATACACAAGAGAAAAAAGGAAAACGGCTTAGAAATAGCATTTTGATAAGGAGAAGAACACTTGCACACGTATTTGCGAGAAATGAAAATGTTTTTATACCTTTTCCGTCTTCGATTCCATCAAGGGATCCTTGAAGCTCGGAGCGGGCGCGAAGCCACCTCTACAAACAAACATCTTCTTAAGAAGAAATGTGAGAGATCTTTGCTTGATCGCGCTGTGCTTACTCGCGAGAAGATCCCTCGCCTTGCATAAGATGATCTTCGTATTCGGCGAGAGATCGCCATTTATCTCGTTGTAATCCGAATTGTCGGTGTTTTTATTTCCGACGGTCCTGTCGACCTCTAAGCTAGATGGGCAATTTAGAAACCTATCCAATGGAAGGTTGGCCCTCTCATCTTCTCCGCTCGAGGATTTACGAAAGCTCGACTTCGACTTGCGACGCAAGAGTTTTGCTAGCTCTTCTTGCAATTTTTTCACTTCTTCTAGCGTGAAATCCGGTACATCTTGAGAGGCTCGCCGATCTTCTAATGATTCATGTGGCTCTTCATTCAAGTCCTTGTTTCCAAAGGTCCCAATGGATAGCAAAGATCGAGGCCAATTGTCGATCTCTTCGTTGCGAACATCTTTCATGGGATTATCTAAAAAAGAATAAAATGAAATCCTCAAAAAAAAAAAACAAATCTAAAAAACAGAAAATAAAACAGAGTGAGAATGATAATTTGATACAAAATGTGCATTTTGAAACCTACTAGACCCTAGGTTCTGTTTGATCACTATATTAAAGATAAGGAGTATATAAATAGATCAAATAAGAATTAAAGTTAGGCCTTGGAGAGAGATCTCAACATTTTTTGCAAAAATAAAAAAAAGGCAAAGTAACATGATGCACTTTTCACCATTAATTATAGATGTATCTAAATTATTTCAAACATGAAGAAAAAGAGCAAATCTATAGAAAAAGAATACCATTATGTCTTTTATTCAAAAGAGAAACAAATATAGGCAAAAAAAGGAACTAATTTTTGAGAGAACATATAACAGGGTGCAAAACCATTGCTAACATTTGAATCAATGTGTTGAGTAGAAGTGACAATCACTTACGGCGAGCGGAACTCGATAATTCATTGGATCTTTTCTTTTCTTCTCTTCCATTGAACTTGTTCTGCACCCAATTTAAGATCTACACCCAAAAAAAGTTAAGATTTCAATTAAATATGTTGGGTTTTACTTATGAGAATGAAGATGCTCTCAATTCTCATACATTCAATGTTTATTCTTAGTAAATAATCCTTACCCTCATTTTCTGCAACTAGTCTAGAGAGAGAGAGAGAGATTGGGATCAAATGAACACAAATTAAAGAACACAAAGGAAGAGAATGGACACAAGCAAATATTTAGCCAATGAAGCTTCTCAAAGATCCACACTCTCTCTATCAATCTCACTCTCTCACATCATCTTTGAGTAGCAAGTTAAGCTCCCTGGGGAGAATCTAAGCAATGTGTCACCAAAAAACTCCACAATTTTGTAGCTTAACAAAGGAAGGGAGAGACAGTGATGTGAGTGAAAGAGAGAGAGAGAGAGAGAGAGAGAGAGAGAGAGAGAGAGAGAGAGAGAGAGAGGGAACACAAAGGAGCTACTAGAGAGTCCGTTGGCCAATAGGGTTTAAATAGAATGATAGAGAGGTGGTGCTACAGAAACCCATGGCCAATCTAAAGCCAATTTTGGCTCAATTTCCCAAGCAATGACTTTTGCCTCAGACCACCTTTTTTAGTGAACATTCCTTGATCTCACCCTAGCAATCAAGCAGATATTCAAGGTTAGGCTTATCTTGGGGTTTTACATAAACTAATACTATTTGTAGAAAAAAAATTTGAGTGGACAGCTCCACGCCTCATTGGGAAGCCTTAAATCGTCGCCATGTATCATTTTTATTTTTATTCAAAAATTATAATTATTTCCTCTAGTGTTTAATTGTTTTTTTAAAAATTTAGTATTAAAAAACATCCAAATAAATTATTGGATGAAGACAAAATTAACACGTAGTAGCAGATCGGAGGCCACCCCACGAGGTGTTGTCGGGGAGCTCCCTATTGAAGTCATATATCTGTTTGTACACCTATAGAGTAGGTTGATCTAACGGTGAGAAACTTATAAGCACTAAGTGCTTGGTGCTTCTTAAAGCATCATAGCGGGACTCGATATATATATAGAGAGAGCAGGGCTACTGCGCTATTAGATGCATTTTACTTAAGTTGCTACAAACTCGTTTATAATATTTTATTTAAGTTGATCCAATATGAATAACTTAAATGCATTTTACTTAGTTTATTTAAGCTGGTCTAATATAAATAAATTAAATGTATTTTATTGCTGATAAGTAGTCAAATTATTAATCGTTCATTGTACACATAAAATTGCACAGCAGGAACACGGAGCGATGTGATTTTTCGGTTTCGGAGCACGTGCGAATCCGGTCACACTTTAGCAAGAGTCCAGAGACCTCGCTCGCACGTGGGACACGGCAACTGCACGTGGGTACGTACTTTAGTACTACTAATCCCTCCTACAAGTCACGCTCAGAATAGTAGCGGGTAAAATTGACATATCATAAAAACAAAATATATCATAATTATATTATAATAATATAATTACAATTCTATTTATGCTTTTTTTTTTTGTTAAAATATATTTTATTTGCCGGTAATAGCAAAATTATTAAAAAAAACCAAAACGAGAACTAAATCTACTACTCACTCTTCATTCTTTAAAGAGAAAATTTTAAATATCACTCATGTGGTTTCGTATTTTCTCACTTTAGAATTATGTGGTTTAAAATGTATCACTTTAGTACTCTGTGATTTTTTTTTTGAGAGAGAAAGGTAGCACGCTACCCGCTTCGTTTATTTTTTTTAGAAATAAACTTAGCTGGAAATGTGAATTAACTAGGATTCGAACTCGGGACCTCGGGTACCAACCACCAAGCCCTTTGCCACTTACGATAAGGACGGTCGGTTACTCTGTGATTTTATTTTTCTCTTTTTCTTGTTTCTTTCGTTAAATTATATAGAAAAAAACTTCAGATAACTCATCTCTGATTTATCGAATATTCATTTTAGTACTGTGTGGTTTTAATTTTCTCACTGATTTAACGAAAAAAATAACAAAAAAAATAACGAAAAGAGAAAAATGAAATCACATGATACTCAAATGAAAAAATACGAAACTACAGGGGTGGTATATTCAAGAAGTAGCTTTAAAAGGAGTTGCATTTATTTATACTGTTCTCTTAAAAGCATTATGCACGTTCTATTTTAATTGTTAATTTTAATTTTTTATATTTTAGTTAAAATTACTCTAAGATAATTTATCGTGACTATTTCTGTACATGACTTGTAATAGCGTTGCCCAACCATCTTTTTTTGTCGGATTTGAATGGCGATACTCAAAGGTGCGGCTTGGTTGCAATTTGTCCGATAGTTTGAGAATCGAATCCGGGCAACTTTCGAGATCGGAGGCAAAATAGTTGGGGACTATTTTTGTAACTTATCTAAAATTGTACGAGAGATGCATGTATAGTGATACTCTACAGAAACCGTTAGTAGGAAAGAAAATGGATCATATATTATTTGAAATTATCTGTATCCGTATTCACTATTATTCGGATCCGGATAGAAAATATCTGGATTCGGCCGGATACGGATGCGGATATGATTTTAGAAGGGATAAAAATTTTCGGATATCCGACAAAATCAGATCCGGATTCGGATATTGGAATTTTTAGTAATACTAATATACTAATATTAGTATACATTAATATCATTACACGATCCAAATTCCTTCTCTCGCGCCCGAAACGAATTTCTCCTCTTCCGATATGTGAAATCGAAAGGGGGTAAGGCGGATTTGATTATTTTTTAGGAAAAACTTCAAATACCACCCATGTGGTTTCGTATTTTCTCACTTTAGTGTCATGTGGTTTAAAGTGTATCATTTTAGTACCCTGTGGTTTCGTTTTTCTCTTTTTTCTATTCATTTTGTTAATTTTTATCGTTAAATCAGTGAGAAAGTTAAAACCACATGGTACTAAAATGAATATTTGATAAACCAAAGATAAGTTATCTGAAGTTTTTCTATATAATTTAACGAAAAAATTAATGAAAGGAATAAGAAAAAGAAAAAAACGAAACCACATAGTACTAAAGTGATACACTTTAAACCACAGGGCACTAAAGTGAGAAAGTGCGAAACCACAAGAGTGATATTTGAAGTTTTTTCTATTTTTTATGGGAAGATAAGGGTGAGGATTAATATATATTGTGAAAAAATCAAGTAATTTTTTTTTATTTTATGTTCCGTTTATCTATTATGAGTTTACTATCCAAATAATATTCGGACACATATCCGATTCATATTTGAATTCGAAAAAATATTCGACCGTATCCGAATCCGCTTTTAGCGGATATGGTAACGAAAATTTAACATCCGACATATATTCGTATTCGAATTTGTATCTGAAAAAAAAAAAGAATGCGAATATAGTTTTTTCTAATATCCGATCGTATAGAGGTGATGCAAAAGATGGTAATTGGAGATGTGTTTTACTTTTACATGATGATAAGCATGGAATGTGTTCTACAGAAATTTTATCCTCCTTAGGCCGGATGGTGCCAAGTGGGCCACAGCCATTCGCCCACGTGTCCCCCGCCCACCCAACCTCCCACACAAACCACAAACCCCATGCTCCCGCTCCCACAGAGAATAAATCAGTCAAATAATGGATCCCAAACAGAACTTTATTTGTACTTAGCATCCTCAAAAAAAAAAAAATTCACAAATTATTTCTATAAAATTATAATAGCAGGAATGACTTTTTTTCTTATTTACGCGAGCATCAGCATGCTGGATAGAAACGAAAAAGTGAAAATTTTAAGTTGAGCACGATAATTTATTTAAGTTGCTTAGTCAAAGAGAAAATGGTAAATGAATTACCGTGCTCAATTTAAATATCATATCTGATTCTTCTCTGTCCATTTCTGTAATTATATTATATTTTTTGGTTAATTGTATATAGCTCACTTTAAATATATATCGAATAATAAATATATTTTTATAAAGTTCAACCTTTCAATTTTATTCCTATAAAAATCTAGTGATATTCATATATATTTGCTCCTCTAGTTTGTTACCATCGTTAGAGGACCGTTTATTTTTTGATATTTTTGTCTTTACAAATATATCCCTCCAAAATTTCCAACTGTTAGAATTATGCAAAAATATCCTCCAAAAAGTATTTTATCCAATAATATAAGAAGGGTAAAAAAGTCAATTTAACTCATTCACTAATAAGGGTTAAGTATTTTACTCATGGTTAACTATATTTTTCTATCTGATTCTAACAGCCGGGATATATTTGAAAACGTTTGGACTTTTGCAGAGAAAAAAATAAAAAGTTAAACTTTGTAGGAATATATCTGTTATTCGATATGTTTACAAGAAAACTGTATGTAATTAATCCTATATTTTTATAAAGAATATTTGCCACAAATAAATAAATAAAAAAAAATAAAAAAAAAAAAAAAGCTAAATGCAAAAAAAAGAACCCTAAGACACATGTGGGCAAGTGGTCGGCCCAGTACACCATGTCACTCATTGCTCCCCTCTGCTGACGTGGTGGACCGCGTCCATTCAAAAGTTTCTTGATCCTGCTAGATCCTCGGCGCAGTGCTCCTCCTTTTTGGTGTTCCCGTGGGGTCCACCGTACGGCACCTTTATGCGGTCCACATGGGGCTGCTCCCTCCCTCAATAGTACGGGTGTACACGCACTCCTCCGTGGAGCCACGCGGCGATATCTGATTCGCCCAACGTAGCCAACTCTCTGGATTAGGATTCGCTGGAACCTTCGACGTGCATAGCCGTTGGATCGTGATCGGTAAAAGCATTTGATCATCAGATTATAAGAGTTTGCTCATTCTTAATAATCGTTCAATTATTATGTTAAAAATTTTCCAATAATAAAATTCGTCTTTGTTTTTGGACCTCAGAATCGTATTTTTCGCTTTTTGCATGGAAAAATTGATACATTTTTTCCTAAAAGTTTTTCTATAAATATTATCTGACCAGATAAACACTTAAGTGCGTATTTGGCGCGGCTTCTGGAATGACTATTTTATTTCGAGTAGAGATGCTATTCTATAAGAAATACTAGTTTAAAATTTCTGCCTCGTTATAGCCACATATTATCTGTATGAAATTTCTACTTTGTTACAACTAAATGTTATCAGTAAGATAGTTGATATGTTGATATGTATGATGTAAAGATTTAATTTATGCATGCACTTTAAACTGCCGTGTAAGTATTGCCAACGCCGACACATTAATAATTTACATGGACAATATTTTCCAAAAAAAACTCAAAGCATTTTTCCTAATATCTGAATTGTGAAGTATTTTCTCTCTCCAAATCTAAGAGTGCGTTTGGTTCAAAGTCGGAATCGGTATCGGAATCGGAATGAGAATAAGCTGGAAACGGAATCGAAATGATTCATTACCTCATTCTGTTTGGTTCGCCACCTGAGTCGGAATTGAAATGAACCATTTTCATTGTCAGTGTTTGGTTCAGATAGATATCAGAAACGTAATCAAATTAATATACCAATTTTATCTTTATAATATATTAGTTTAATTCAAACTAAAAATTAAGTATTAAAAATTTACGTCAAAATTTTAAATATATTTTTTAAAAAAATTAAAATTTGAAATTGAACGGATAATTCAAAATATAAAACTAAAATTTAATTTATTCAAATTCAAACTTAAATTATAATTTCAATTTCAATTTGAATCCATAAATTTAATTTAAATTTTAAATAAAATTTGAATAAAACTTTAGATTTTAATTTTAATTTAAATTTAAATTCAAATTTATAAATTAGATTCGAAATGCTTGATTGAATTTTAATTTTTAATTTAGGTTCAAATTAAAATTAAAATTTATAATATAATTTATAAACTTAAACTTATATTTTAATTAAAAAATAACCTTAAAAAAATTAAATTTAATCCGAACAAATCCATTCCGCCTGGATACAATTTTCAATCTGGTCTCCTAGGCCGGATTGAAAAAAGAGGTAATTGGAAGAATTCTCATTCACCCGGGAATCGAAATCGGAATGAAAATTTCGCATCCCAAACACCGACAAACGAATTCGTCCATTCCGATTCCGATCCTAGGGTAAAAAAAGGGTGAACCGAACACGCTCTAATAGTATACCAAAGACCAAATCTAATAAAGCTATTCAATTAATTCATTTTGCTTCTATGGCTCCTGAATTTTATCCTTCTCTACTCAGAGGTGGTCTTCTACGGAACAATGGCACCACGACATTGTGTCTCAAGTAAATTAAATATTTTTTTTATTTTGAAAGAAAAGTATAATAATTTTTTAAAAAAAAATTATATTGTGATGGATAAACTTGATTGATCGGAGATATAAATGGTGTGGTGTTGTTGCCACAGTTTAGAATTTAGTTTCATCTGGTGATGCCCAATCTGAAATGGAAGGTGGACCCTACACTTAGCGCAGTGAGGAAGGACAGGTGTCACGACTCGAGACCGACACTTGTGTGGTTGCCACCTGTGCATAAGTCAGTTGACTTTCAGGAAAACAAAATATCATTAAAAGCGGGAAAAAAAAAAAAAAAAACATTAGAAGCATAGATGAGGATCTCCTCTCCAATCAAAAATTTTGCATGGAGTAAGTTAAGGCTTAATAATAGTTTCTTTGTCTCTCTTTTTTATCTGTATTCTAATGAGGGTTTAAAGACATTGTCTTGTTAAAATATTGCTTAACACCTTCATCACTAATCATAAATTTGTGACTAAACTATGCCCTAATTCGTCGCTCTTCGTTCGTCCACGTATTCCCGCTCTTCTCGAGGAATTTAATTAATTAAATCCCTGATAGGCAAAGGGAGTAATGAGAGAAGAGGTTAAACTCTGATTAAGCTTTAAACTAGCTAATTTAATTGAATTAGCTAATGAAATGTTAACCTGAAGCAAAGGCATCACATTTTATGCAGATGTTTTCTTTGATCCTATATATCAACAGTGTTTATGGTCACTGAAATTTGCACTAAAAGTCGTGCAAACCACTACCTGTAGTACGTATATACCATTGAAACTTTTGCAATATAGATTAAGCCCACCAAGTATACAAGTACTTGATAGTTGATAGTAAGATATATACAAGTTTGTTCAAAAAATTATTGTCTCATAATAGGAGTATTTGAAAATGAAAATAAAAGAAAATTAATGTGCAAATGTTATTAATTAAGAGAGTTACAAATGCATGTATGTTCCAAAATAGCTGCTGATATTTTCTTTCTTCTTTTTTCTTTTTTTTTCTTTTTTTTTGAGAGAAAGATAGCACGCTACCCGCTTTGTTTATTTCTTTTAGAAATAAACTTAGCTGAAAATGTAAATCAACTAGAATTCGAATTTGGGACCTCGGGTATCAACTATCATGCCCTTTGTCACTTCGCTAGGGACGGTCGGTAGCTGCTGATATTTTCAAACTTCAAAGTGAATTGTTTTTAGGAAAACAAATAGCAACTTTCCTTTGTGGTCTATTTATTGTAGGTTTTACGCAAAGAATATTTTCTCTCTCTTTCTCTCGAGATGCATGAGGAATTAAAAGAGAGAACTAATATAATAATAAAATAATGTAAGAAGGGTCTAGGCTCCATGGCTCCTAACCCTAAACAAGTATAAACCATGTGATATATAATGTTATATTAAGTGCTAGTTTAGCAAACCAATAACAATTCGCTAAAGCCCAAAAAAGGGTTTCCTCAAAGGGAAATGGTACAACTGTAGCTGGGGATATTATTTAAGATAAATGTAAGCATTTTCTAGTTCCATCTTACACAAGATAGTAGAGAATAATTTATTGGAACATTATTTTACATAAAGATCTTGTGAAACCTAAGCAGTGACATCAAATCACACGGAATGTGAGATTAAAAAAATATTATTTGTTGAAAGGTAATCCTTTTTTTAAGTCAACCAAATTTTAGGTGACGACGACGTAGATTTTTTGCAGGCTCTGCGCAAAGAAAATTCTTGTACCTGAGTTGGTATGTTTACACGTCAAGTGTGGAGATAAACGTTGGTTGGTTGTAATTTTTACATCGACTTCTCTGCATGTAACATATACTCTTCACAATTCCAAACAAAGTCTTAGGGCATATTTGGATTCATATAAAATTGTCCCGAAAAATATTTTTCGGTTGAAAAATAGGTTTCCGATATTTGGTTATGGATTCAATGAAAATGAGAAGTTTTCGTTTTCCGCTCGAAACGAGCGGAAACGAAAAGTTCCGCCGCGGAAACAAGCGACGTTGGGGGAGGGTGGAGGCCTGCAGCACGCGGTCCACGAGGTGACCGCATGAGAGAGGTCCACGGTGGACCTCTCTCACACAGGCCACAGCCACTCCTTTCTTTTATATATATAGAGTTTTGCTAGAATACTATCGAGCGGTTTACTACCGATTTGTTTTTGATGCTGGAGCTTCCAAATCGACGATCGGCACCGTTGAACATGATTTAGACCATTCAAACTATCTGAAAATCAAATTTCACGCTTTTTCGATATTGTTCTCTTGTCCATCAAGTGAACAGAAAATAAATGACTGAAAATGAATATCCTATAAAAAGTGATGATAGAAGTCTTGTAATCAAGATCAAGAGTACAGATCTTATTTTAAATAGTTCAAAGAATTTTCTAACAAAAATTTAGTTGATTTGGATTCTTCTATACCGTTAAACGAGCAAACACACCATATCGGCCATTAAAATTACAGATTTTGTAACCCTTTGATCGTTCGGTTAATGATATCAAAATAACATAAAATTTGATTTCTAGATAGTTTAAATGGTCTAGATCATGTTCAACGGTGCCGATCGTCAATTTGGAAGCTCCGGCATCGAAAACAAATCGATAGTAAACGGGACGGTTTACTACCGATAGTAGCCCAGTCAAGCTCTATATATATATATATATATATATATATATATATATATATATATATATATATATATATATATATATATATATATATATATATATATATATATATTGAGGGATATTATTTTATTTTTAATAAAAAAATATATATAACATAATATTTTATTTATAAATATACAGTAATTTATTTTATAGTATTAAATATATACTATTATATATTATATTACATACTTAATAATTGTATAATATATTTTATTTATAAATATAAATTATAATACTAATATATGTAATATAATAATTATTATATATTATATTATATGTAATATGATAATTATTATATATTAATAATATATATAATATATAAGAAAAATATATATATATAATATTTTTTTTCCTTCCAATTAAATAACCGTAATGAAAAACTACTTTTTTTTTTCCTATAAACCAAACGTTAAAGAACGTAAAATTTATTTTCCTCCGAAAACTTTTTTCGACGGATTTTTTTTTCTCACCATTTTACGTGAAACCAAACACACCCTTAGCTATCAGAAGCTATACTTTTTGTATGTTACTTTTGGAGATAGAACATCAATGTATATTCCACGAGAATTTAGAAATACATCCAAAAAGATTAGCTCGTAACGAAAAAGAGAGATCTCTCCTTTGTTTGGTTTACTATGGAGTAACATTACGTACTGTTAAAAAATACACACAAACATACTCTCTTTACAGATAATAAGAGAAGAGAACACTATAAAAGTACACCAAGCAGCATGGACCATGTCACCCTATATACACACAAATAACAGGAAAAAAGAGAGAGTAAAATAGAATTAATCAGAACCACTGCAACAAAGTTCCGAGCAGCACTCGAAGCAGGCAAGACAAGAGAGAGCTACGCAGAGCTGCGTGATTGCCAGAAAGCACTGATCATTTATCTTCGAACAAGTTTTGATGCAGCACATGCAGCAGCAGCAGTCCGCAAGGCTGCCGCAGCAGTTGACGGCTTTGTTTAAAATTTCAAAGGTCTCGGGCGGCTTCGCCTCTCCGAATCCCGGCGGAAGATTCTCCCTTGTTGCGATTATATTCCCGAACCCGATGTTCACGCCACGCACAAGTGCTGGTAATCGTGCGTCGGGCGCTGGGTGCTTTCGTGATTCACTCTTCTTTACCTGTTCCATTTTTCATAGAGTTAAAAGAGAGTTACAAACATGCCCCTCTCATTCCCTATTATAGCAAATTCACCCTCCAACGTGCAATACGTCTATTAGTGTGAAATAGTAAAGCTTTTAGATGTCGCATATTTGGGGTTTGATTGGAGGGTTACACACATTTTCGATACAGCTTTAATCCAAAAAAGAAAAGAGAATATATGAAGCATTCAGGGTTCTTTAGCTAAAGGAGTTCTCATGTGTTACGATATATTTAGTATATGTTACGATATATTTAGTATCTTATGGTATATTAGGATACTGTATATTATTATCATATATAGAGTAGGATTATATGGTATGTAATCCTAGTTGTAGTATTACTATAGTAGGCAATGTTACTATAGTAGACCTATCTCTTGTACTATATATTTTCATCAATTCAACCCAAGAGGGTATGCTCTTTTGCCCTTCTTTCATGGTAGCAGAGCGGGAACCCTAATTTAGGGATATTGATCCACAGCTATCATCCACAACAAGTCTCACCTTCTTCCATAGGTGTTCTTTTTCTTTTGGTGTTCTATCTCCTCTTATCATTGGACTTCTATCTCTCCGCTACAGTACTGCTACAGTATCTGCGCTACAGTATTACTACAGTAATCGCGCTACAGTACGCGCGCTACAGTACGCGTGCTACAGTCGGTGCTACAGTAATTTCAGCCTCTTTGTGATTCCTCTTTGCTCTTCGGGTGCCGCTCGGACTATCCTCGTACCGCTCGCTGGTTGCTCGTGTCGCTCGGTCCTTTCCCTGGTGCGGCCGTTCTTATTTGGTGCTAAGTGGTTCCTCTCTTGTGCGCTGGGTACAACTAGTTTGGTAGAAACCAGGTTCTTCCTTTTTCTCTCATCGCTACATTCCGATTTATCTTTCTTTCATATCTAGTGGTGGATCCTTCTCTTTTGGTAGCAAATATGTCTTCTTCTACCTCAAATTTGTCAGTTGTTAACATCAAAACTCTCATACCACTAGAACTCACTGATTCCACATATCTTGTGTGGAAGCAAGTCTTTCTTAATGTTCTAGAAAGTTTTGGTGTTACATCACATGTGGACGGAACTGGTGTTGTGCCTTCTCAGGCTATCGATACTGCTGATAAGAAGGTGGTTATAAATTCCGAATATTTAAGTTGGAAAAGGGAAGACACCACTATACTTTCATGGATTAGCCACTTTATCCCTTAGCATATTACGAATGGTCATTTCTAGCTCACCTAAAACTGCATATGATGCTTGGAGAATCATTGAGGCATATTTTCTTGATAAGACTGCTTCCACGGCTTTTTCTCTAAAGTCTGAATTGCGGAGCATCAAGAAAGGCTCAATGAGCATGTGTGATTACATGCAAAAGGTCAAGTCGATTGGTGATGCTCTTCAGGCGATTGGTGAAACCGAGTCAGACCATAATTTGGTCATGACTGTTCTTCTAGGGCTACCAGAAGACTATCGCGGTTTTGTTAGTGCTCTAAACACACACAGAAATAAGCCCACTTTTGAACAGCTTCGTCCACTCTTGATGCAAGAAGAAACGGAAGTCCAACGTCGTACTAGTGTGATGACATCCTCTGCTATTCCCACTATTGACGGTGAAGCTCTTTATGCCAATCGTGGACGCGGTAATCGTGGAGGCCGTGGAGGTAGATATCGTGGAGGCCGAGGACAGCATGGTAGACACAACTCTGGTCGTGGATCTCCTGGAACCTACTCACACCCTCAACCTAATAATCCTCAACAACCTTACATTCCAAAGTCTGGCACACAATGTCAGATCTGTGGCAAGTTCAATCATTCTGCCCTCCAGTGCAGACAACGCTTCAATCATTCCTTTATTACAGATGATGTTCCTCAAACTTTTGCTGCTATGAACCTTCATGAACCCGGTGAGGAAGTATGGTATCCAGACACCGGAGCATCTAATCATATGACCGCACATTCTGGTATTCTCTCCTCTTCTAAACCTTATAGTGGGCACGAAAAAATTCTTGTTGGTAATGGAAATTTACTTGATATTACTCAGACAGGTGAAACTCATTTAAATACGTCCTCTAACTCTTTTGCTCTTAAAAACGTCCTTGTTGTTCCTTCTATTAAGAGAAATTTACTTTCAGTGCGTCAGTTCTGTCATGATAATAATTCTCTTTTTGAATTTGACTCTTCTGGTTTTTCTGTGAAGGACAAGGAAACCAGGGCGGAGCTTCTTCGATGCCCTAGTTCGGGAACATCACTCTATCCACTTTCCTCTAAAGTTGCAAGTGTAGGAACTAAGAAACCGCTAGCTCTAGTTGCATCTAGGTTTAGCGGAGATATATGGCATAGACGGTTAGGTCATCCAAGTTTTCCTGTTCTTTCTACATTTATTAAAAACAATAAAATTGTTTCTGATTCTGCTTTGAAATTATCTGTTTGCAATGCTTGTAATATGGGAAAACATGTTAAACTCTCGTTTCATGATTCAGAATCTCAATCTGCTTTTCCTTTTCATATTGTTCATTCTGATGTTTGGCAATCACCTGTTCCCTCTGTTTCTGGCTACAAATATTATGTTATTTTTATTGATGATTACTCTCGGTTTTCTTGGCTTTACCTTTTAAAATTTAAACATGAAGTTTTTGACAAATTTTTTTCGAGTTTAAGACAATGGTTGAAAACATATTTCATAGTTCAATCAAAATTTTTCAATCTGACAATGGTACTGAATTTGTAAATGACAAATTTTCTACTCTTTGTTCACAAAATGGAATTATTCATAGATTCTCTTGTCCTTATACGCCTCAACAAAATGGCCTTGCTGAGAGGAAGCATAGGCATTTATCTAACATTGTTAGGAGTCTGCTGTTTCAAGCTTGCTTACCTCCTCGATTCTGGGCTGAGGCCATTCAAACTGCCGTCTTTCTTGTGAATCGAATTCCTTCTCTTACTGTTTTGAAAGGACAATCGCCATATGAAATTCTGCATGGTTGTGTTTCCCCTGACTTGCAACTTGTTAGAGTTTTTGGATGTTTGTGTTATCCCGATATTCAGGACATTGCAGCTCACAAGCTCTCTCCCCGTTCTCTTCCTTGTGTCTTTTTGGGACTTTCTGACAAACATAAAGGTTTTCGCTGTCTTTATCCAAGCACTGGTAAAATTTTTATTTCTCGCCATGTTACTTTTGTTGAACATGTTTTTCCTTACTCTTGTCTTTCTAAATTCTCTTCTTCTCCTTCCTCTTCTATTTCAAACTTTCAAATGTTTCAAAATTTTTTTTCTAATCCTCCCCTACTGGGTGAGAGTCCATCCACTATTGATGCAATCTCTGGCCTCTCCTTCACACGCCCCTCTACTGACGTTGGTTCACATACGCTTGTTTCACCGTCTGAGCAATTATCAGTTTTCCCTTGAGCGTCTCAAGGCTCGGCTTGTGGCTCAGGGTTACAAACAACAACAAGGTATTGATTTTGATGAGACCTTTTCTCCGGTTGTCAAGTCGACCACTATTCGAACTGTTATTTCAGTGGCTTTCTCCTCTGGGTGGTCTCTTCGACAACTTGATGTAAAGAACGCCTTTCTTCATGGTACTCTCTCTGAAGAAGTTTATATGAAGCAACCGCCTGGTTTTGTGCATCCTTCTCTTCCTCATCACGTTTGCCGTCTCCGAAAAGCGATCTATGGTCTCAAACAGGCACCTCGGGCTTGGTTTCAGCGGTTTACTTCTTTTCTTTTTGAACTTGGTTTTGTTGGCAGTACTGCTGATCCCTCGATGTTTGTTTGTCATTCCTCTTCTGGCACTCTTGTTCTTCTATTATATGTTGATAATATTATTGTCACCGGAAGCTCCTCCTCTCTTTTAGAGGCTCTTATTGTCACCTTACAACGAGAATTTGCTATGAAAGATCTCGGGCCGCTACATTATTTCTTGGGCATTGAGGTTAATCGTTCGTCTTCTGGTCTTCATTTGACTCAGCAGAAATATGCGCATCAACTACTTCAGCGCCATGGCTTTCTTGATAGTAAGCCCGTCTCTAGTCCTCTCTCTCCGACTTCTCGTCTCTCTTCTCATGAGGGGCGCCTTCTTGAGGATCCCTACATTTATCGTCAGATCGTTGGTGCTCTCCAGTATCTCACCTTCACAAGACCAGATATCTCGTATGCCGTCAACTCTGTTGCCCAGTATTTACATGCACCTCGTGAACCCCACATGCAAGCGGTCAAGCGCATTCTGCGTTATATTCGCGGGACGCTGTCTTATGGCATTCCTATCTCCCGCTGTATCAATCCTTCTCTCGTGGCATTCGCAGATGCTGATTGGGCTGGTTGTCCCGATACCCGTCGCTCTACTTCAGGATATTGTATATTTCTAGGGCCCAATCTTATCTCCTGGTCCGCTAAGAAACAGCCCACTATTTCTCGTTCCAGTTCTGAAGCCGAGTATCGTGCTGTGGCTTACGCGCTTGCTGAGACAGTATGGATCCGACGTTTACTTCGTGACCTTGGTGTGTTCTTATGGCGCTCCATCAGCATCTATTGTGATAATCTCAGCACGACTTATCTTGCGGCCAATCCTGTTCTCCATGCTCGAACGAAACACATTGAGCTTGACCATCAATTCTTGCGAGAAAAAGTCCAGTCTGGTGATTTAGAATTGGTTCACATCTCTTCTGATAAGCAACTTGCTGATATTTTCACAAAGCCTTTGTCACCTTCTCGATTTTCGGCTTTGCGGCTCAATCTTCGCATCCGGCCAGTGGATGCTTAGCTTGCGGGGGGATGTTACGATATATTTAGTATATGTTACGATATATTTAGTATCTTATGGTATATTAGGATACTGTATATTATTATCATATATAGAGTAGGATTATATGGTATGTAATCCTAGTTGTAGTATTACTATAGTAGGCAATGTTACTATAGTAGACCTATCTCTTGTACTATATATTTTCATCAATTCAACCCAAGAGGGTATGCTCTTTTGCCCTTCTTTCATCATGTGATAGAAACACATAACGAGTTTCTTTGAAAGATCTACATTATATGCTAGACATCTATAAAAATAGGCAAAAAGTAGTACATTAACACAATACCGACTATGTGAAAGTCGGCATGCATTAAAATACAGGCATCAGAGGATTTGAGGGCTCACCTCCTTTTCTGTGTCCAGCTTTTCTGAGTCAGTTTGCAACAGGATCATATATGTATACTCTGAAGGAAAGCTACTTCGTATGCTTAAGTTAGAAACCTGCAGTGTAAGAAATAAACAGATTAGTTTATCTCAATGTATGTTTCCTGTAATTGCAACAAAACTAACTAAGATTCATTTTATTACATATTGTCCTAGAGTAGAGCAAGGATTGCTGCTAATTCCTGTTTCTCGTATTAGGGATAAGACGATAAACAGCATTATTCCCGCCTTATTCTCAAATGAGACGTGGCCTAAGTGTCAGAACTCGGTAAACCATTCAAAGTACAAAACTAAGTTGGAATATAGCTCACCTTTTTCTCGAGTTGCTTGCTTTCAGAAAACCATGCCTGTGCAGTAAGAAGATCAATTTGTTGCTTCACAAGAACCTGTGAACATGAGCTAATCAATCAGATAAATAAAAATATATGCTTAATGGGTTTATCTATTAGGTTGATCAATAGATTGTGATGTTTGTAAATCACAAAAAAGAAAAGAAATATAACAGAAAAGACATGTCCATAAGGATAATCATCATAGGTAAGAGTTATCATAACTTCTACCGTGAATATTCTTTGGTTTTGGCAGTAGTTGCAATGCTCAGGTAAAGCAGAGAATAAAGCATGTAGATTCTTTATTGACAATTTCAGTCCTAAGAAATATTGGGAGTTAAAAATAACAGAAAGAGAACTTAATTGACAAAATATAAATTGCAGGTCTTTCAGTTTAAAAAACAAAAAAAATATACAGGAGAAAATTAAGAATCATACTTTCTCAAGAGGTATATCCTTCGCATTATGGACCTTCAAATCAATGGCCATTTCACTCATGTCGGCCAAGTAGCCTTTAGCTTTAAGAGAATCTGGAAACTTGCCTTGGTATCTTCCAGATACAAAAACTGGGTAATGTGCTGAAATATCTGGGATATGGCATGAATAAACCTGAACAAAGTATGAACAGGTTAGTTTAGCAATCATTGTTGTAGGCTTATAGCAATGGGCGGCAAAATCCTAAATTGACTTGCTTTTGAGTTTGCTTGTGTAAGCTTGTGTTGATAGATGTACAACATGGTGAACAAAAAGAAAAGAACATACGTGTTAAAATAACTTAACAAATTTCAGAAATTTCATCATATATTTTTTATGCTTTTTACATCTAGTTATTAGCACTACATATAGGTAATCTGGGGGGGGGGGGGGGGGGGGGGGGGGGGGAGGGGGGGGGGGGGGGGGGGGGAGCCAACAACTAACCTCAATTTCATCAAGAAGACTGAAGGCATCAATTGTAACATCTGCCACAAGGGTACTCAAAGATCTCCTAAACCATTGCTGCATGCGATTTTCAATTAAATCTGTTTTAAGACAAGCCGAAACCGACAGCTTAGTGAGTTCTCCTAAAAATTACTAAAATTGAGCAGGAAGAATTTGAAGAATATTCATAACAGTTTGTTCATTTTTCGTTAGTAACTCTCAACTCTCAAGGGAAGCAACTCTTGGTCATTAAGTAACCAACCTAAAATAAATGGTTAAGTTTCAAAACCAGGTACAATGGAGGTATGTAAGGAATTCCTTCGTATTTTCTAGTCAGCTAAAAATTTGCACGATTGGTTATGTTTACCCATTTCACACAAGGGGGAAAAAATGTTGTGGCCGTATAATAATCTGGATAACCAGGCTATGTGGCTTTTTTCAGTTTCCACCAAACGATAATCTTCAAACCAAAATTTGAAAAAGTAGTTTGCCACTCTAACAAATGAAGGATAAGAATGCGTTTAAGTAGCCCCCGATTTATCAAGGTAATTTACCTGTATCATATGCAGCATCATATTGCCCTCTGCCAATCGATGCCAACATTTGCAAGAAGTAGTGGTTGCAATAGGGACCTGGTAAGTTTTCCCAAATGACAACAAAATATTAGAAGTTAGAATTTCACATATATCAAACAGTAAATTATCGATAAAAGCATGCAAGAAGTAAATTAAATGGGTACTAAAAGCCACCTCTATTTTCTAACTGTGAAGGTCTTAAAAATCATGAAGAGCAACAAAAAATGATCCATTACAATGATTTGTGTTCAGAAACTACTTTTTTTAGCCTTGAAGAGTTGAAATTGCTTAAAAGACTTGTCCAGACCCAAAATAAAAAAATGGAAGAAAATCATATGGTACTACTGCAGTTGATATTGCAGATGAAATAAAATTTATTGTCCTATGCATACAAAAGTTAATAAATGTGACAAGACAAGTAGGAGAATGTTCAGTTCATTACATTACCTATGCCAAAAGTAGAAATTCGAGGAGAGATAGATCCTCTACCAGTGACCTGAGTTCTCATAGTAGAGCAAATGTTGCGCTCATCTTCAACAGCTCCATCAGTTATAAGAAAAATGTGTGGAAGTGAATCTTGAGTTCTGGATAGCAAACTTATTGCCTAAATGAACAACAAAAGCAGGGATGGTTCATGTATTTAGCTGAATGCTGGTGGAGTCAAAGAAAAAATGAACAATGCAAGTAATTTTAACCTAACAGCATTCCCAAATACAAATCGAGTTTTAGAATATCCAAAGCTGAAAGATAGTTTCTAAAGATCAATGAAAAGATATCGAGAAAAGATAAAACGAATTAGCAAAAAAGTTATAATACCTCATTTAAGGGGTGCGAAATTTCTGTCCCACCCTCTGCAACAAAATTTGTGCTCATCCACTGGTTGGCATTTTCTACCATTTCCTCAGTTGCTGGTTCTAAATAGGAAGAGAATGAGCGCAGCTCACCGTTGAAAGCTATAATGTTAAAGGAATCTCCATGATCCATCTCCAAAAGGGCTGTGGATAGAGCACTTCTAACATTCTCAAGAGGCTTTCCTTGCATGCTTCCACTTGTATCAACAATAAAAACAACTGCTTTTCGGAAGACCTACTGCATATGTTAAGTGAGACAAGATACATTTGAACTATATATTAAAAGACAAGTTTGAAAGGAGCAAACTCATTTAGAAGTTACACCCTGGTCAAGAAACAATGAATCATAACTTTGAAAACATCTAAAGGCTATTTCAAGTCTTTGGAGTTCATGAGGAAAGTATGAGAAACTTTGATGTAATCTGAGGCAAACCCCAGCCTATAAAATATAAAACTTTCATCGAGTACTTGAGAAAGATCAAACTAGTAGATGAAAGATGAGCTTTTACTAGGTAGTACAGATAAAGTTATGGCTAATACTTCTGAAACTTGACCCAGATTCTTTACACTAGATGTCCATTTGAAGAGCCTACAATATATACATCGCATTATGAAGAGGCTACCAAATGATAAATAGGCATCAAACTTATAGTACAGACAAAGCTGTTTGAAGAGGCTAATCCGGATTTCTGATAAATGAGGATACAATTTATTGAACAAATTTCTAAACTAATTTACTATTAGTCATAATCTATAGAAACAAACTTCTCAAAAATAACAAATCATGTATGAAAATAAATATGAAATTTATAGTCAAAAAGTAAATAGGCTCATAAAAGTAACACAACAACAAAATTCATAAAATTCTATCATCAAAATAATCCTCAACGAGTGTTGATAGTAACTCTTTTTTCAAAAGGTGAGGTGTGGCACATTACAAGGAAGCTTTTAAGGGGTTCCGCCGGTCCAGCATAGGCATATGCCTACCCATGCCCACACCTAGATCCGCTCCTCTGAGAGAGAGAGAGAGAGAGAGAGAGAGAGAGATGGTCTGACCTTTCTCTTCTGGTTATTTCCTGGGTACAGAAATAGGCAGAACATATCTCTCTGATCAATGTCCTGCAACGGTGGCGATTGCAAGAGTATGCCACCGAACAAATCGCCCGAACAAACCTGCATATAGCCATATAATGAGAAGAAAGATAAATACAATAAGCAAACCTGGTAAGTATTCCCAATTTGGAACTCCATGACAACATACAGATTTTTACGCAGAAAAAATTACATTTTATTACACCCATATCCTAATAAACTAGTTGAATATACTAATTTTATCTCTTGTGTTTGGATTCAATGATGGATTAAGAAGATAAATGGATGATTATGCAAAGTCATGGCTCAAATGCCACAAAAGCTCATTGGTGTTGAAGCCTCTAGAAATAAAAGGTTTAGAGAAAGAATTATGCAAACACCAACTTACACTGTATGAAAAATGAATATCTTGATCTGACCAATTCTCAACCAGTGATTCATACAAGAAAACCATCTTTCCACCTAGGCGACCTTTTTCCTGAAAGGAGAAGATTCCAGGTACTTAACTGAAGTTTGACTTACAGCTTACTCAGACTGAGTGGTGGGCACTCGCTGACAGTTTGAAGAAGAGCTTACCTTGAAGGCATGACTTGTTCTCTGCAATAAAACTTCCTTCCCAGTACCGCTATTCAAGGTCAACTGAATTTTCTCCCTTTTTGTGAATATTTTTGAAACGGGATTGACATAATGCGGGAATCTGAAAGGTATATCAACGGAGAACAGCCCATCAGCATACTGTAACTTCTGAGACCATCTGATAGTGAAAGATATATCCGATCCACCATCGACCTTGAAGGAAAAGAGTCAATTAAGTAAAAACGAAAATGAAACATGTTAAAATCTTCAGGGATAGATTTTTAGAAAGACAGAATATATAGGAAATAGTCACCTCTCGGATTGTCAAGAAAAATAAACGGGGCTTTAAAAAGCCCCCAGCATCAATTTTTGAGATCTTCTCTGAGCTCTGTTCTTCTGTCTCTATCACTTGAGTGGCATATGATCGTTTACCGACATTAACCTCAACGCCTTGTAATGAGCCCTGATGGACAAACCTTACAAGGTTTGAGAACAACGAACAAAAACTGTACAAAAGATGTACTTTCCAAAAAGATATGATGAAAGCTTTTATCTTCCAAAAGGTACAGTAGGCACGAACCATAACCGGTGCTTCAACTTATTACTTGAGTACAGGTCAATCAATTTGTTCGCGCTGAAGTTTGGACAAGAAATGAATAGCTAAACCAAGTGATTGGCTCTTTTCTTACCTCATGAAACTAATTTCTAATTTACTTAGACGTTTTGCATGTTTATTTATGAGAAAGAAGACAAGAGGAACCAAGAGACGTTTTTCCTAAATCAGGACCAATTGACAGGTAGCTAATCCACATCATGCCAATATTTATCATGTCTAAATTGCATGCCTTCATTATAATAGTGTTACAAGCCCACAAATTGGGGGAAGACAGAGAGAACAAGCATATCTTGGATAATTAGGCAACAGTCAGTCAAATCTACAGGACATCAATGTTTGTCTTATTTCAGAAAGTTCAATCAGTTAGCTTTGCATAATTCAAATGCAGTCACGACCTTTAACTACTGGATTAAGCTAGAAATAATTAAAAAGAAAAAACGCAAAGCTCAATGACCGGCTTTGAACATCATGAAAACAATAGTCAACTAATTCTAACAAAATTAATTATAAAATAATCATCGAACACTTTGATATTTTCTTAAACAAAATATGATAAATACTAATCAACAGCGTTAAATACATGGAGATTGAAGACCCCCTCAACCATAGACCATTTTGAAATAGGATACCCGACTTTTCATTTTCAGTGGACAACCCCTCAATTTTCGTTTGTTTTGATTTTCAGTAATTCTAGTCAATAGTATTCGGAATTTCATTAAATTAATCAGCAATTCCGTCGAATTTCACGGCTCTAATCACTTTTTCTGCAGAAAAAGGGAAAAAATAGGGTAGATTTCGCTAATAATCATCTGATACTAAGAAACCTGCAAAATTTAACAAATTGAGGGTTCTCCATGCACTACTCTAACAATTAAATAGTTAAACACTACCAAATTATCAGATGAAACGAGGAAAAGAACGCATTTCGTCGAGAAGAGATCGCCCCCCCGTACCTGTTCGCCCATGGGGACGACGATGCGGCAATCGCAGCTGCGGTTCCGCATGACGCAGTGCACCCACCAGCGGCCGCGGGCGACGACGAAGGCCTCGCCGAGGAGGCACTCGACCTCGAGGGCGATCTCCTTCAACTGGAGCGGGATCAGCGCGGGGGGGTCGCAGCGCCCGTACACGTGGGGCTGGTAGCTGGGGACGTCGGGGTTGTCGACGCTCGCGGGGTCGGCGACCACCGCGTACGCCATGGGCGCCGCCGGGAGCATCGTCGCCGATCCCGGCGACCGCTCCATCCCCGCGGCGTGGCGCGGCGGCGGCTGGTGCGGCGGCGGTGCCCCGATCCGCTTCGCCAGCTTGAGCCCGTCCTCGACGGAGGCCGCGAACTCTCCGGCGCTCGCCATGGCCCCTCCGATCGCGTGCTCGGCTTCTCCCCCCGAGGGATCAAAGGGGACGAGGAGGAGGAGGACGAGGAGATTAAGGAGAGAGGAGAAGGGAGGGGATGGGGAATGTGAATGTGAATGGGAAGGGGAATCGTTTTCGAAGGGAGAGAGCGAGCATAGATCACACGAGAATCGGAGATTAAATTAGGCCTTATAATATTTTCTTTTTGTAATTAAATAATTTTCTAAAATTAATTGAATATATAAAATATAAAATATATACGAGGGTAAAAATAGAAAAGCAAACCGGATTGCTTGCATTTGGCCTATTCGATCGCACAGTAGCTCATAAAAAGTATCAATAAATTTTTTAATTAGGAATCTTCTCTATATGAGAGAGTAAAATATTTTTTATAATATTATATTATATATATGATAATGTATCCCCTCATATGATAATTTCTGTTTTTATATATTAATTTTTTTTAAAGTACATCTAGAAATAGACCTTTACAACTTTCTTTTTGTTAATTAAAAAGAAAACATGGATGCTTACTGTTGATTATTATAGCGACTTAAAATTTTTAAAATACTATCTTTTCTATATTATATAATCATCGATACATAAACCATCTATGTATTGTAAATTACATTCTACTTAAAAGTTTTATTTTAAAGATCGTTAATCATGATTCATACAATGCTTTATATATCAATCCAAAATAACAAACGCAAAAAATCAAAGATAAAATTCGACCGGTCTGATCTTAGGTGCTCCTTTAGAGTCTTTCGAAATTGCTGTTTACGACGATGCTAGAGAGCTGCAAGTAGCTGTAATTCACAACTTCGGTAAGATCGAAGTTCATGACGTCGGCTCGCAAACAGCAGAAGCTCGTGGATTTCGCGTGGTGGTGAGTTTCGTAAACAAAACGAATGCGCCCAAATACATGTGCGCGAGCGAGTGGAGTGGGTGGTTAAGTTACCGGGGAGGTGATCGCACTCAATTTTTGGAACGTTCGGAGCCGCGTAGCGGGAGAGGGGTCGGCCAAAGCCGCGAGCCAACGGAAATGCGACACGTGGATCGCTGTCGTTGAGCCGTTGAGGATGCTGTTTTTTTTTTTTTTTTTTTTTTGTATGCGAGCGAACGCAGAGAGCATCCGTGCGGGAGAAGAACACGGGCCGTGGATTCTGCGATGCTTCGGTGTAGGGAGGCGATGGATCACGCCGGCCGCATAGAAAAATTATGAGCGCGTGGGGTCTCGGACGAGGAGAAAAGAACGTTGGATACGGAGGGGTAATTGCACGCGGCGGAAGTGATGAACCCGCTTTTGTCGGCACGGTGCGCGCTCCGAAACCCGGAGGGCAAATTGGTAATTTAGCCATCTACGTGCCGTTGGGGGAATTGAAATTATATATTGGACTAATTTTATACAGCCCTCTATAAACATTTCTAATAGCAAATATATCTCTATAACATTCAATTTTTTTATATTTATTTCTACAAAAGTTCAGTAATATTTATATTTATTCCTCTGATTTGTTACCTTTAGAGCACTGTTTATTTATTCCTCTGATTTGTTAGAACTTTTGTAGGAATAAATATAAAAAATTAGATTTCAAACTTGAAATCTCAATATTAATCATCAAATCCTTTGCCATTTGTGAGATTGACAGTCAATTTTATTTCTAAAAAAGCTAATACATTTTTTTTGGCAGTGGGATATGATGGTGCATTTTTCTCTTTATCGTATTAGTTTGATGGTGCCTTATGAGCAGGAAGTTTACTATGTAGCATATATATCATATTCTTTATATTCAACCAAATCATTTTTTCTTTTAAGAAAAAAGATATAAAATAAAATTATTTTTAAAAAATTTATGATGGGATAAATAAATCTTAGTAAAATAATTTAATTGATTGGAAATGCTATATTAGAAATGGGACTCTGTGCGGTGCATTTATTTGCCGTACCACCCCAACAAACGTGAGGTGGGGGAGGATTTTACAGTGGAAAGCAATAATTGGGATGGACTAAAGCACTTGCATGAGCTCACAACAGCAACTTGTGCCTCTTTGTAGCAACTGTCCACCA
The DNA here is from genome assembly GCA_016920855.1 of Puya raimondii. Taxonomy (NCBI): domain Eukaryota; kingdom Viridiplantae; phylum Streptophyta; class Magnoliopsida; order Poales; family Bromeliaceae; genus Puya; species Puya raimondii. The sequence goes on along the minus strand of JABWPP010000044.1, from coordinate 3,913,288 downwards.
ATTAGTGGCCCATTTCAAAGAATACATATATAAGAAGATGTTTTAAATAAGGCTAAATTATAAAACATCTTTTATTAATATCTGTTTTTTTATTTTTTCTTTTCAGCTTTTAAAAATTTATATTTTACCCCTTCAAAAATTAGAAAATATTCACTTCGGGCCCCACCGTAAATATTCTGTCAGGGTTTTGTCTATATTTTATTATTATATATTTTTTATATCTAAAATATTCTTAGACCCCTCCTCTCAGTCACACTGCCTCCCTCCTCGCCGACGTCCTCCACCGCGCCACCTCGCCCCTCGCCTCCCTCTGCAGCAAGTTCAAGTTCTCCGCCCCCGCCCTCGCCCTCCTCCACTGCCTCGCCCTCGCCCACCTCTCCGTCCGCGCCCAACCCGACCTCCTCCCCACCGTCGCCACCCTCCTCGGCCCCTTCACCCCACATGTCGTCCGAGATCTTTAGCTAGGAGAGCAGGAAGGAGAGGCACGCCAGGTCGGCGGAGATCGCCAGATGGAGGATGGAGCTCAGCGAGGAGTCGGCATATGAAGAAGGAATGGGGAGGAGACAAAGAGAGAGGACAATTTGATCATTTAGTCGTCACAATTAACACCGTAATCCTCTGTGAATATTTCTTAATTTTGAGGGGGTAAAATATACGATTTTAAAAGTCAGGGAGGAAAAGTGATATTGACATGGAGGTTTTTTATAATTTAGCCTAACTAGTAATAGTATAATATTACTTCGTTCATTTACTTTTAAAAAAAAAAATTAGTTTAAAATATAAGACAATTTAGCTTTCTATATTATAATCATCTATTCTAAGTTCAAAACATAGTTATTTCATATTTTCAACTATATTTTTATTAAAAAAAAAGAAGCTGTACCATCCTATCATTCTCTTTAAAAAAAAAAAAAGGAAAACCATATGGGCTATTAAAATATTAATTTTTATGGGCCCCATCATAAGCCGAAGCCCAATAGGGAACCCAATTCTATCCTTATTGGGCTATTGGGCCAAAACCGGCCCCTTAAACCCATTCATTTCTTGTAGGAGAAGTACATAGCGCACGCTTTTTTTGTTATTTCTCTCTCTCTTTCTTTTGTCGTTCGCTTTCTTAGATCTCTCCCCGAAGAAGAGGAAGAAGACGAAGGAGAAGAGGAGGGAACCCCAAAACCCTCGAACCAAACCCTAGCGAAGACGCCATGAGCCGCGGGACCGGAGCGGGATACGATCGCCACATCACCATCTTCTCCCCCGAGGGTCGCCTCTACCAAGTCGGTAAGCCCTAGGGTTTTGCGGAACCCCCCCCCCCCCCCCCCCCCCCCCCCCCCCCCCCCCCCCCCCCCCCCCCCCCCCCCTAATGATCCATCTCCCATTCGATCGGTTTCATATCTTAGGGTTTCAGTTTTGACTCTTACGGGTAATCTAGTTCGAGTAAGGGGGTTTGGATCGGTTGCTTAAACTTTGTGGTGTTTTGGATTAGAGTATGCTTTCAAAGCTGTGAAAGCTGCGGGGATCACTTCGATTGGAGTGCGGGGGAAGGATTCGGTGTGCGTTGTTACTCAGAAGAAGGTCCCGGTGAGTGTTTTTGTCAAATGATTCATCTGATTATGTGCAAAATTTGATCTTTTTTTATGTAATTCTATGCCATTTTGACTTGGTTAGGACAAGCTGTTGGATCAAACTAGCGTTACTCATCTCTTTCCCATCACGAAATATCTTGGATTGTTGGCCACTGGAATGACAGGTTTTCCCTTTTTTTTGCTGGAAATTATAGTTCTCATTTCATATGATTTATAAGCAAGTTGGAAATTATCCGTCGTACGATTACTTGTGAAATTATGTTGAAAGTAAATTAAATGAGATTGCTTTCTTCCTGATGTATGATATGCACTGGAATATTTTAAATTGCAATTTGGTGACACTATCTAGATCGAATAAGAGGATTTACAAACTAAGGTGATGGTAAATCTTAAATGCTCTTCCACAGCTGTTTGCGTTGTACAGCAGATACAAGCTCTACCTTTCATTGTTAATGTTTGTATTTATTATGTCTAATTTTTCTTATTTGTTTTTAATGGGTGAAACTTAGTTGAAGTACTGCCACAATTACAAATAGCCTTCTCTCTCTTGTTTCATGCTATGATTGTGAGACAATATTTCTTGAGATTCCATTGCGCTCTCCTAAATTTAGCTTTTCTCATGATTATTATCATGACTAAAAGCTTCAATACATGAAATGAGTAAATTCTAACCTTGCTTATGCGGAAGGTTTTTATCTTATTTTATTTTTATATTTTAAAGAGGAAGTCATAAGAATCCTGTGATGAACGTCTTGCTTAGTTGATCACTGGACTGCTAAGTTCTGTTCTCGTGACTATATTGTATAAGTTTCAAAAAAATTTAATGTTATTGTTTTATGAAAAGATTGTTCAAGGAATTTCGTTCACCAGTCCTTTAGTACTTATTTGATTGTGCATCGTGGGAAATTCCATAAGAATTATGATAATATTAAAGTTATGGATTTAAGATGGTTCTTTTATAATTGCCATTACTAACAATGAAAATTCCAATCTTCTAGCTGATGCGAGGTCTTTAGTCCATCAAGCAAGGAATGAAGCTGCGGAGTTCCGTTTCAAATGGGGATATGAAATGCCGGTGGATGTACTGGCTAAGTGGTATGGTTACGTTCTGTCATGTTGGCTAATTCTCATCCTGTTAATTGGCACAAAACAGTTTTATGTTGCCATGCATTGCTCTCTCTTCTATTTGCTCTCTCTTCTATAACATTGTAAATGAACTACTTGCTCTGCTTGATAAATGATTAAAGCTTAAGTGATGAGGGGCATCATTTGATTAATAATCGGAGTTAGTTCTCCACGCTTGTTGAACGACAATGCTGGTATATGTAACTATTGTAGCTGAGCCTTGATACAACCTTTAGTATTCCGTACGGTTTATTGATTTCTACAAAGCATAATGTACCAAACTTGGTCAAGTTTTTCTTGTTCGTTGCTCAACCTTTGTAGAATTTTCAGCTAATGAGCTATAAATGTGGTATTTTCTAATTGCTGTTCAATTATTTGGTGAAGTTGTGTATCTCTGCCTTAGGATGTAGAATGACCAAGATGTTACTGAATTGTGAAAGCATAATCTCATGTCATTTATCCTCCGACCTTGTCCAGGATTGCAGACAAATCACAGATATATACCCAACATGCGTATATGAGACCTCTTGGAGTAGGTCGGTACTGAACACTACCTATGGCTACATATGGCTTCAGTCCATTAGATTTATTTTAATTAACTTATCTGGTTATCTTTTCTTGCTTCAATTACTGATTCATTTTTTTTCTTCTTTTTATCTGTTTTCTGTTTTATTCTCTTTTTTGACTTTGGGTCATGAAGCGGCTATGGTCTTGGCTATCGATGAAGAAAAAGGACCTCAACTCTTCAAATGTGACCCTGCTGGTCATTTTTTTGGTCACAAGGTAAACTGAGACTTTTGAACCTTTTACTAATTTAAGCAAACCTTTTACTATAAAAGAAGCTGCTGAATGTTGTACCAGATTTTGCTACACTTCTATTATGAGCCACGAGCACGCTTCAACAACATAACATATGTCCTTGCTTTCTTTTTTTGTTGAAGAATTTGATCTCTTTTTATAATCCATTACACATTCGGTTCTCTCTCTCTTACACAAAATTTAAGAAGTTCAATTCCCTTACAAAGTGGCTTATTTCCTTTTTAAGGCTACGAGCACTGGTCTCAAGGAGCAGGAAGCGATCAACTTTTTGGAGAAGAAAATGAAGAACGATCCTGCTTTTTCATACGAAGAGACTGTGCAGGTACATATATTGTCGAGTATAGGTATCAGCATAGTTGAAGCTGTGAAGCTTATGGATCAGAAGAATGGAGTAATCATAGTTGTCAGTTAGTTAAATTTTCTCAGTAAAAAGAAGTTCTAAGTTTCCCTGATTAACTGAAATAGAGTTACATCAGTTCTAGGACCAGAAAATTAGCAGGATAATAGGATCGTAAGATATATATGTTTGTTTACAATCTCAGATGTACTACTTTATGTGTCCATAGTTCAGTTAATACTTGTGGAAAATGTCACTTCAAGCTTCACCCCTCGAAGGGTACCCTTTTTTTATTTCTTGCCTTCAATCAATACAGCGGGTTTGCCCATTTCGTCCCTGAAAGCTATTTTAGATCTTAATATAGCTGGAGGATTTTTTTTCGATAGACCTTTAATCCCACTGCACATTTGTTGTAATTATTTTGACTATAATTTCCTCCATGCTTTTCAAATGGCAAATAGATGTCATAGATTCATAATTGTGTATTGTTTGCTATTCAGCATTTCCTAATAAACTATTCTGCCTCTTTGTAGACTACAATATCTGCATTGCAGTCAGTCCTTCAGGAAGACTTCAAGGCCACAGAGATTGAGGTATTGACACTCTTATCTTACGAATTTTTTTATCTTTTCATAATTTGTTTAATTATAATATCTTTCTATTTATATGTGACACTGACCACTATATTTTATGCTCTATTATCTTTATAGGTCGGAGTCGTGAGGAAGGAAGATCCAGTGTTCAGAGTGCTATCGACGGAGGAGATTGACGAGCACCTCACGGCCATCAGTGAACGTGATTGAGTCTGAAGAGTCTGAATTGCTGCTGCTGCTGCTGCATCCTCTACTTCTGTTTTTTTAGATCATAATTTATACGAAGGGTTGCAGAAATGTTAATTTGCAGTATGCGGATAAACATAGAATTAAACTTTTGATGATCTCCTTTGGGAATCTTCCCATTTATGCCTTGTTTTCTATGCTTCTTAGCTGGTAATCTGGGATTCAATCATCTTTCTGAAAGGTATATCAACAATGTTTATTGTTATTGTGATTTGGTTTTATTTTCGGTAATGAACATTTTCGTTCTTCGGATGCTTCAGAAGATGTTGATGAGTGGGCCGCTTTTATGTGATCATGCTTCGTTACATGTGCCTTTGGCTTTATGCTCTAAACATCGAATGCAGGTTTGGTGGAATTTCCGCTGTAGCTCTCAATTTCAATGCAGATTCTCTTGATGGCGCAAACACGTTTTCATGTGCTTAATGTGAGCCTATTATCATGTTATGGTAATGAGTCGCAATGAATTTGTAATATTTTTTATGGGGCGTGTCTAGAGATGGACGTGATAACATATACTTTATTCTCTCTCACTTTATTCATTGCAAGGAAAGTAATTATTCGAGCAGCACTACTAACCGTGTTGGTTGTTTTCTGAAAAGCTATTCTAGAGGTCGGTGGATTAAACCTCCATTGATGTAATTGACATAAAATAGAAATCTCTAATTTCAGACTCAAGTATTATATGAGTTGTTTGGAAACTGGTAATTGTTCTGTTTGACGAGTAGAAACTGGAGCTTCAGGTCCTTGTGTTCGAACTGAAGTGGGCAGTTGAAGTCGCAACTTCAATGAAGTGGCCAACGCATAATATTTTGTTACGCCACTTAAGGGTTTTTTTTGCATTTAGCCCTTTAACAATTTTTTTTTTACAAATAGTTCTATAAAATTTATATTTATAAAATTGGTCCTATCTCTGTCACGTAAACGCCACGCAAGTGTCATGTTGAAAGTGGAGATTTTTAAGTTGAATGCTGTGATTCTGTGAACCACTCACCGTGTTCAAACACGGTGAATGATTTTTCGTGTTTCCCCTTCTACCCCCTTTATCAATAGATCGCCGTGGTTGTGTGATCGATTATACATAAAGCTTGAAGACGGGGATCCATTCACAGTGTTCGAACACGATGAATAGTTTACCGTATTCAACTTAAACTCCACCTTTAATATGGCGCTTGCGTGACGCTCACGTGGCAGAGATAGGACCAATTTTATAAATATAAATTTTATAGAACTATTTATAAAAGAAATTTATTAAGGTGCTAAATGCAAAAAAAGCCCGCCACTTAATTCAACAATTTCTCCGATGTCGCTGGACGGTACGCGAAGTGGAGTTCGCGAGTTTGCTCACATAACTCGCGAACTCGGCACTTCGAGCAGCTCGCAGCCACCATAGTTGCTGTAGCTCTCTTGTGATTGCCATGAATTCAACCATCTTGTTTCTAAGGAGAGAACTGCTCTTTTTACCTTCTCTTTTTCTTCTTTTTTTTTCTTTTTGGCTTTTCTAAAGGAACTATTGTTGACAATAAGCCTGTAATAAGGCACCAAAGAATCATTATTACCATGGAAAATAACACAAAAGTCATGCATGTCATATGGAGGTTAATGATAGTACTCATTTTCTACCACTAATCCACTAAATAGTGGCCAGTGATATCATTTTGCACTATCTAAGACCAATCAATACTTAACAAGAGGAATCATTGGCTGCGGTGCCCTTTAATCGCGCCGACAATTGATATCAAACTTATTGTTGGAATTGCTCAACCGCATAATGCATACCAGCAAAAGGCAACATATCTTAAATTAATCATTACCACTGACTAGCGCAGTTGGATGATACCAAGGTGCCGACCAAGAGATCAGAGATTCGATCCGCGGCACTAACCGGCGTAGTTGGATGATAACTCATCGTCGACCAAGAGATCAGGGATTCGATCTACGGCAGATGTGGCTTGCGTGCGAGTCAGTTAAGGCAGTGACCCACATAATCCACATAACATAAATATTCACTAAAATAAACTTTTCTTCACCTCCTTCCTTTGCTGAAATTAATAAAATCTTCATTCCAGCAATTTGATATATCATCCTGTAATTGAGATGCTATATATTCTATCTTAAATCATCACTACATGTAGAAAAACTTTTCTCACCACTAAAAACAACTTTTAAATTATATAAGCAAGAACTTTTCAACCTGATTTATGAACCAGGTCAAAGCAACAAATTTTCTAAATAAAGTCATTTACAGATTAAATAGTAGCTAAACCATCTTGTCCACTTTCCTTTTATTTTATAATTAATATAGCAGTGGATTAAGATATTGAATGGATATATACTTAACTTTGATAACATCATTTGTTTATACGGATACGAAATATTGGATATATCAAGAAAACGTTTGGAATATACATCAACCTAATGAGTTATGAACAAAAAAATTATAAACTAAACAAAGAACATAACAATACACATATTACTAATTAACCTTTTTTCTTGAGATAATAAACGACATTATGTCATAGTTTGTAAAAAAAAATTTCTTTGCGGATAAATATATATATCCTATTGAGGATAAGAGTCCGGATTCATGTCCAACCAAGAGGATAAACTCTACTCAAATTATAATAAATAGAAAGAGAGTGAGTTAAATATATGGATGGTTCCTTGTTTGTGATTTGGTTTTTATGCTTTTTACTTACATATTTTAGGAAAGTTCAGGTATATATCTTAGTTCTGATCCTTAAGAAATAACTTAACTTTTTCAGAGCAAAATGACAATTTAAATTTTCGAATAATTATTTAGAAAAATTAATATTTATTTGATAGTTGGGAATTAAAGTGTACCTTGCATTTGGTTACAGGAATTAATTAATACTCATTATCAGGATAGTACAGGTACTATCAATACATTTTATGAACAAAAAAAATAACACCTATAGCAGTGGCTAACGTTTTACTCATACTAACAGCTTAACTGACCGCCTCTAACACAGATGATAAAAGAGTTAATTGTTTGTACCCGATTGGTATTCGGGGTTCTAACTTCGAAGTCTAATTGTTTAACATTTTCAGCTAAACTTATTTCTAAAACAGAAAGTTGATACTTCGGCTTTTCAAGTAGTATTCTATAATATGGGGCCTTTGATAATAGGTTTGAAATCAGAAGTTTAGGAACAACTAACAAAAAAAATAAAAAATAAAAAAAGGCTAAATCATATTTTGGTTCTCAAACGATGAGGTGCGTAAATGTTACTTCACTATAATTTCTGAGTTAAATCTTTTACATTATTGTAATACTATTCACGAGACAATTTAATCGACTGAATGATACCATATCACTGATATAATAGTACTATGGTTGATGATATGATAATAATTTTATCATCCAATAAATTAAATTAAATTAAATTAAAATATTTAATTATAATAATTAAAAAAAAATAAAAAAAACAAAAAAATAATAATCAAGAATTAAGATGCAGCAAATTTGGCTTATTAACGACAACAAGTGTAAGAGCTCACCCTTCACCAAACAATTACCTGAAACGGTACCAACCCCGCCCCTCGCTAATCACACCACTGCGGTGACGTGGCATCTGATTCGTTTTGTTTTCTTCTTATTTTTGACTTGTGTGTAGGGGTGGAAACGAGCCGAGCTCGAGCGAGCTTACCTCAGCTCAAGTTTGGCTTGAAATTAATTTCGAGCCTAAATTTAGGCTCAAGCTCGGCTTGAAATTAATTCGAGCCGAGCTCGAGCGAGCCTAACTTCGAGTCGAGCGAGCTCGAGCCCTAAACGAGCCGTTTGAAATTCTTAACATCATGCAATCTATAGTTTAATTTTTATAAAATATTATTTAAAATTTGATACAAAAAATGTCTAATAGTTCAACATACAAAATGAATGCATGAAATGCGGTATTATAATATTAAAAAAAAGGGGGAAGCGACTCTGCGACCAAGTGAAAGAGAGAGGGAGAGAACAATTAGAGTAGAATTTTGTTTGTTTGGTTTTGTAGGCTAGCAAATGTACCCAATAACCTAAACTCTATACACATATAATTAAAATATATAATATATATTATTATATATAATTAATATAGAGTCCGGCTACTATGCTATCGATAGTACCTAACGCTTTGTGCTATCGAATTTTTCGTCGTTAGATTTAACCTTTTGATCAGTTCCACCCGTTAAATCATACTATTCAAAAACCACCTACTCAACTCTAGAGGATTACTATCATCCTAACGGCGCATCTCTTCATCCAAGGGCCGAAAATCTAATAGCACCAAGTGCTTGGTACTATTATCTAATAGGCTAATTAGGCTACTATACTATTAATAATAGTACCAAGCACTTGGTGCTATTAGATTTTCGGCCCTTGGATGAAGAGATACGCCGTTAGGATGATAGTGGTTCTCGGTTAGGATGATAGTGATTTTCTAGGATTGAGTGAGTGATTGGTTGAATAGTATGATCTAACGGGTGGAAATGATCAAAAGGGTAGATCTAACGGAAGAAAACTCGATAACACCAAACGTTTGATACTATCAATAATATAGTAGCCGGACTATATATATATTCGAGCTTTTCGAGCCTAATTCGAGCGAGCCCAGTAATGCTCAAGCTCGACTTGAAATAAATTTTAAGTTTTTTTTCTATTCAAGCTCGGCTCATTTAATTTCGAGTCGAGCTCGAGCGAGCCGAATATCGAGCCGAACGCGAGTCGAACACAAGCCGGCTCGCTCATTTGCCAGCCCTACTTGTGTGTATTACGCCGATTCATCTCGAAGCGGCGACTTACCCGCCACGACTTGTGCTAAAGAAGAGCAAGGCTACGCGTACCCCAAAAACTTCCCCCCCCCCATATTTCCACAGTTAATTAACGCCTATTTTGGTAATGTGACGAGTAAAAGTATAATTCGTAAATAATAAATTCAAGGGTGCTTTTAATTTTTTCTTCATCGAAAAGTCTAGTTTGATAATATGGTGACTAAAATCACTATTTTTATATTATAAAATATTAAAAAAATTTAAAATATTTAAAATATTTTCTTATTTTATATTATAGTATTATATATGGTTGTAATCGTCACCGGGGAAGTCACATATGTTTTTTTGGTGGCGATTGTAATTACAAATTTAAAGTATTAGAGGAGGAAATATTATAAGCACTTTTAAATGCTTTGAATCTTATGCACTATAAAATTGATATTTTAACTACTATATTATCAAACTAGACCTAACATTATAAAATTAGATCATGTTTAGGTACTTTGTAAAAGTAATGAATTTGCTCAATACAAAATATTTTTATTAGTTTTATATTTTTTTGTAGAAAAACTGTTTAGTTACTCTTTGCCAAAATATAGGACATAATAAAGTAACCACAATCTGGTGTAATTTTGGAATAAATTATAAAACATCTTAAATGTATATAATTTTGGAGTAAAATTGAGAGAAAGCAATCTTAGCTGTTCCTTTCTCTCCCTCTCCAATTCTCTCGAAAAATTTCAAAGTGATCAAAGTAATCTCAAATACCGAATATTTTCATTTAGAGTAATGTTGTTTTGGACAGCTCTAATACCATTGAAAAAAAATCTATGAAGTAAATACTAGCACTCCCAAAAATAGGGCTTGAAGATGGCAACAGTTATCGGAGAAATATGTAATAGTACCAAGCGGCGATAATCACTATAATTTTAAAATATTAGAGGAGAAAAAAATAGAAGTGCTTTTAAATTTTTCTGACCTTTTAAAATATAAAAGCGGTACTTTTAGCCATCATATTATTATTAAACTAAGTCTAGATAATATCAAGATAAATTGTGAAATTAAGTACCACATTTTTATTTCTATCCTTAAAAAATAAAGAGTTTTTTCTTTATAGATTTTTTTTTGAGTTTAATAATTGGACAAGATTCATGAGCTAGGAGATCTGCTGTTCTTGTGCACTGAGTGCAAAAAATAATATGTCATTGCTCTTTTTTTATCTTTTGTTGAGAAAGGTAGTACTAAAGCTATCAGTTTCTTTTATTTTTTAGAAATAACTCAGTTAGAAATATAAAATAACTAGACTTTAAACGCAGGGCTTATTTGGTTCACCTATTTTGGATTATAAAATCGAAATGAGATTCATTGATTTCGATAGTTGTCGCTTGTTTTAGAGGAATTGAATTTCGATTTCTATTTCACTCTGGAATGAGAATAATCCAATCCACTTATGGCCCTATCGGGCTTTGATTCTCGGATTAGCCCAATCCTAAGCAAATCACGCAAAACCCTCACTCACAAACACCTTTTCTTCCTCTCCCTTCATCGCTCTCATTTTTTTTAATCAAAATTCTCTCTCAAAATTTTAGATGTTCACTCTAATTGTCATTCTAATAATGAACTAAATATTTTTGGATGATTCGTCATTCTATTTTTCATTACAATACAAGTTAGTTCTATTTTTCATTTCTATTCCAGTTATAAACAAAACATGTTTTTATCTTAAAATTTTGTGTACCAACCATTACGTTTTTAACCAATTGTTCGCGAGGTACGGACGGTGTAAGAGGGTCTCCATATTTTTGTGTAGAATAGTAGTTACAGTGTGGTAACTTTACGGGGTACGTTTTGGAGGGGCCGAGCTATTTCCGAGGCTGAGAGAGAGAGAGAGAGAGAGGAGGTGGGGTGAATAGGCGACAGCTGGCAACTCCACATCCGCGAGAAAAGCCAGCATCTTATGCCAGCTTATCTGCTGACCTGGCACCACGTCCCACTGTTCCCCGCCCCCCGCGGGCCCCACCTCCCCTCTAATCATTGGCGCGGGCCCCACCCCTCCCCCCCTTCCCGCCATTATTAAACCCACCCCCCCTCTCTGTGCTCATTTTACAGAGAGAGAGAGAGGAAGAGAGAGAGAGAGAGAGAGAAGGCGAAGAGTCGAGAAACTTACAGAGAGAGAGAGAGAGAGAGAGGGGTTTGGAGAGGAGATTGTTTTGTGCGGGATCGATCGAATTGGATCGCGGAGGAGATCGATCTTCGTTGGCGGTGATCTGAATCGTCTTCAACGATGGAGGAGTCCCCCTTTCTCGCGGAATCGGCGAGCGACGGGGACGAGGAGGAGAGGGAGGCCGCGGCTGTGTGGGAGAAGGAGCGGTAGCTGCTGCGTCTCTTCGATTCGAGGATCCGGAGCAAGAGAGGTAATAGCATCCGATCGCGGAGCCCCTTCGCTCGGATCGAGCGATTTCTAGGAATTTCTAGGGGTTTCTCTCTCTCTCTCTCTCTCTCTCTCTCTCTCTCTCTCTATATATATATATATATATATATATTATATATATATGTCGGCTACGGCGATGAGCGGGGAGTCGTCGTCGTCGTCGGCGGCGGCGGAGGAGGAGACGGCGGCGTGCTGCGACTGCTGCGGGCTGGTGGAGGAGTGCACGGCGGCGTACGAGGCGCGGGTGCGGGAGCGGTACGGGGGGCGGTGGATCTGCGGGCTGTGCGGCGAGGCGGTGGAGGAGGAGCTGCTCCGCTCCGCCCCCATCTCCGCCGACGAGGCGCTCGCCCGCCACGCCACCTTCTGCCGCGCCTTCCGCTCCGCCGCTCCCCCCGCCCCCCTCGACAACGCCGGCCACCTCATCGCCGCCCTCCGCCACCTCCTCCGCCGCTCCCTCGACTCCCCCCGCCTCCTCCGCTCCACCCCCTCCAGCCCCACCCGCACCACCAACCGCGCCGCCTCCTCCTCCTCAGCCGCCGCCGCCTCCTCAGCCGCGGCGCTCGCGCGCTCCGAGAGCTGCTTCACAACCCTCGCCGGGTAACGATCGGACTCAAACCCTAATCGATCCATCGAACGGGAAAAGGTATCCGGAGCTCAAGCGCTTAAATCCGTGATTTGAAATAAAAATGAAACGAAAAAAGGAAAAGGAAATGGAAATGGGAATTCGTCATGTAGAACTCAATTGTAAAGAGCAGCTTTTGTTTTTTTTTTTTTTTAATATTTCGATCGAAGGGAAAAAAAATGGAAGTAATTCCATTTTTCTGAATTTATTTTACTTTAATTTTTGAATATTTTATTAATTAGTAGAGTTTTAATGATCGGATGGTTCAATTATTATTATTATTATTATTATTATTATTATAATTTTTATTATTATCAGAAGCGTATGGTTTGTGTGGGCGAATTGAGTTGTCGTGATGGCGAAGGTGTTCGACGACTATTCGATGCCTCTCTGTCAGAAAAAACAAATAAAAAAATATATATATACTTGATTTGTTTATTCAGTGTTGCTGATGAACGGTTGGAATGGCGTGCAAGGCTACTTCTGTTGAATTTAGACGGACGTGATCTAATCCTTTTTTCAAAAAAAAAATAGAATATTTCTTTCGTTCTTTCTTTCTAGAGGCAATTGTTGATATACTTCTGAAAAATTTTCGACTTTTAATTTATTCCTTTTAAAAGATTAATATTAAAAATATTATTTTTACGTTCCAACTTATTTTAAATATATTCAGAGAGTTAAATTTTGTTAGTGAACTGTTAGCAATAGCTGTTATCTCTGTAAAATTATTATTTTGCCCTTTCAAATATAACCTTCTACTATCACCGATTTTTCTTATTTGCCCTTAATTTACGTGCACAAGAAATATTTTGATTTTTGGTCTTTTCAAATATAATCTTCTACTATTACCAACATTTCTCATTTGCCCTTAAGTTAAGGGTAAAAGAGATATTTTGATTTTTTTAAATTCTAGTAGATATTTAACGCACGTTTAACACAAATTAACTTAACAGATGGTAACTGTAGGGATATATGAAGGGTATATTAGAAATAAAAAAAGAGGAAGTAAATGAGATATTTTTGAAATTTTGAGAGGTATATAGATAATTATTCTATTTTTCTAAATAAATAAATATCTTTAAAACTATTATTTAAGTTTTAAATTTTAAATTTGGGATGCTAATTATTAAGTTTTTGGCCACTTAAGTTAGAAATATCAGCAATGGTCGGTGACGTCTGACGTGATGCAATTTTGATTTTTATATTAAGTTGATAAAAAGCAATTTTGAGACGCAAAAAAAGAAAGAGATAAAAGAAAAAGAGAAACTTAAAGGAGAAGCTCTCGGAGATATTGGACGCAATAATAAAGGATCTTTGTTTGATGCATTTATTATAAAATTTATGAGGTGCACTCAACTGAGTGCATGAATTAATTAATTAAAATCGATTGTATCACGTGTTGATACCATTGCAGTATGTGAAAATAATATTTTGGAGGCTATTTGGTAGTTCTCTTGACGTGATCTAAAATAAAATTAAAAATGGCATATGTAAGATGTGAAGGACTAAATTTTGATTAAGTAATAACACCTATTTTGTAATTGTAGTATTCTAACTGGGGAAGAAGCCACATAATTTGGGCTAGTTTGAGAACCACAATGCATTTGTATTAAAGATTAATGACTTATTTTTCATCCTCTATTTTTTCGTGTATTAGTGCGCCATTCATTCTGGATCTCTTATATGATGTCGCCTTTTTATTGTGAAAAAAAGTAAAAGTCAAAATTGGAGAACTAGTTCTTCATTTCAACATTTGACCGTTGTGAAGTCCCGGATTGTGAAATTGTCTCACTGTTTTTTCTCTATGGTTGGTGAAAGATCGGATCAGGTCGCGTTGGTTTGAGATGGTATGCTACTGTCTTGTAAGCTTGATCTAAACTGGATGTATTGGTCCATCTAACTTGTAATTAAACAACAAGTAAGCGACCGACCGTATCTAGCATACTTAACTAAGAACTTGATGGTCGGTATCTGAGATTTCAAATTTGAGGTCTAATAAATACTGTTGGATCGAGCTAAAGCTACATTCTGAATCGATTTCACAATCAAACGTCGAAGAAAACAAGTTTCTGGATGTATTTTCCAGAACATAATTTATAGTTTCCGAAAATCCACCATTTTTCGAAAACCTGTTGGTTTTTCTCAGAAATCGAAAGCTCAAAAACTGGGTTGATGGTTGTGTTCTGAAAAATTATTCTGCGTTCCGAAAAATGAAACTCTGAATGGTGTCATTTTTCGGAAAACCCTATTATGCTCCGGAAAGTGAACCCGTGATGAATAAGTTGACTTAGGTTTGACTTCTAATTGATCTAATATTGTGCTTTAAGATTAGAGATGGTCCAAAATTATTTTGTGGAGAGTTTTTAAGTGGAGATCGACAGCTAGATGTGGATCGGAGAGTTAAGATGGGCGGTGGTGATCTCTTCCTATTTGTGTCGGGTTTGGAGTTTTACGAACCTTGTAATCCATATATAGAGTTTTAGAGCTTCATTGTAAAACCCTAATTGAGAAAGAAAACATGGAAGAGCCTTGAGAGATAAGGTTTCTATTAAGGTAACACAATCCTTGGTGTGAGAAATTTTTTAATATATAGAAAAAGTGATCATTTGGCTTCTACTTGACTCTTTTTCATTTTTCATTTTTCATTTTTCAATTTTCTTTTCCTTCTATGAGAATGGTATGAATATACCTTTCTTGTAGATGAAGTAGCCATTTTAGACATTTAGCCATTCTTATTTCTACTAATGACCCATCACCATCATCATCACCCCAATAAATTAACTTTTCCACATGAAGCTATCCACATGTTTCCTGGCCAAATTAGGGCTCTTAATTGCTTGCACCCAATTAGAATTGTTGGGGACAAATGAGAAGAGGACTTGGCCTAAATCATGCAACCAATCTCCATCACATCCAGTGCTTGGTGTCTCCCATGTCCATTTCAAGTTGGTGTAAATGATTGATGTTGTTTGATTGGTTCTGCGAATGCTACACACTGATCTAATTTATTAAATTCTGTTAAATTCACTCCAGACCATAAAATACTGATCAGATTCAATAAATTTTCTACGAATAAGTAAATATTGTTTTGTTAATAACGCCATCCTACATCAAACCACGAACTGCTTAGTGGTTAGGTACGTACATGAATGCGAACTTTAAGGTTAAAGATTTGAGCCCTGGTGTCAGCTTAAATTTGGGATCTGTCTCTTTTTATTTGAAATAATAAAAATAGATACTTGAGGAAAAAGTGTTTCGTCGGATGAGCGGTCTACGGATGCACACGCACATGCAACAAAACACACACACACAAATGAATAAAATGACAAGTTTAAGTTTATGGTGGATTTCAATTATGGTAAATAGTAAACAAAATTATAAATGACAAATAGAGCATATTATTTGCTATCCTTAAGGTGATTCAATGATCATCATGGTGATTAGCTAGAATAGTAGTTCTTGTGTTATCCTAAACTAATCTGGTTTGATTAGTCATAATCTAACCTAATTAAGGCAGGAACATGCATGATATATAACTAGAAAAACAACATTCATTTATTCTATCTCATGTTCACAGCAAGGTTATTAATTATCTCAGTCAAATATCTGACACCTCCTATTCATGGCCTATTTTATTTTGTTTGCACAGTATCACAAATTGGTTTACCTAACAAAGCCATAATATCATATAAAAACTCCAATCTATATGTTCTTCTAGAATACATATTGTCACTCCACTCATATAAAATTCATTAATTACAACTATAGCTAATGCATGGATAATCATTAGACACCTCTCTATGATCACTAATTATTCTTTTTCAAGTAATCCAAATCATCTCCACCTCAACTTTGGTGAATATCTACTCATCCAAACTCTTTCTCTTTCTCTCTTTTTTTTTTCTTTTTTTTTTAAATTGATGCTTTTAGAAAATCTTTTCTTATAAAGCATCTAAAAATTCCATATTCCAAGAATCAAATAATATCTATTATGAAAAAGGTGATGGAGTAAGTAGAGTTTTTGAGTGGTTGCAACTTGCTTGGGGAAATTTCTTTCATCTTGTTGAATGATCATTTCATGTTTTTTTTTTTTTTGAGAGAAAGGTAGCACGCTACCCGTTTTGTTTATTTTAAAAATAAACTTAGCTAGAAATGTGAATCAACTAGGATTCGAACTCGGGACCTCGGATACCAACCACCAAGTCCTTTACCACTTGCGTTAGGTTATTAAATCCAATTCATTAAAGGGTCTACGTGATAGTGATATGATGAGAAGCGTACTCCTCTCTACATGTATTTTCACACTCTATGGTCATTGTTATCATCAAAAATTGCTTTAATTACTCTAAACACGACTCGCTTAACACGGTTTGAATAAACAAAATCAAATTGACCAACAAAAATTGACCCAATTTTAGAAGATTCATTAGGGATATTACTTCAATTCTGCATCGTTTCCGGCGATGGGGTTGTCCAATTTGGTGATAAACATTGATGAACATAATTTAAGCTATTTGAATTAATGTTATTTATCTAGTACTTTAGTGGTTCTAAATTTGATAATTTTTAATGACTAATATGTAAATTTGTGACCAGTTGATCACTAAACAAATAATGTTATAAAATTACGAAATATTAGTTTTAAAAAGTTAAAACAGACTAGATCGTATTGAACAGAACTGATCATCGATTCAGATATCTTAATATTAAAAATAATGCGAAGCAATATTTTTTTTATTTTTGGAGTGTGTGAATAAAATTTGTGGGCGATGTTCATATCAAATTATTTGTTGTACGAATACTCCTATGCCTTGGTGGGTCCACTTGACACGACTCTGTTTACATCTAACACCATCTCACTTAGACAAAAAACTCTTTATTTTTCGTTGCAATCGCTACGTGTCATGTACGAAAATGCCATTATTAGGCTAATTAGAAACTTGTTTTGTTTTTTTTGTTTTGAACAAAGTTATGGGTCTTGAGTAGGTTGGCTTTTTGAATAGAACTATTTGAAGATGTACCGCACTTAATATGAGAATCAGAGTCTGAGATTTTAACCGGACTTTTTATTCTTAGGACACATAATTTTATTTTAATTTCTTCGTCACACCGACAGCTCTAGATTGTACATTAATTTGCCAAAACATCTTACTAAATGTACCCGCAAATTATAAGAAAATTTGAAAACTAAATAGACGAAATATCAGTAAGTACGGCTTAAAGATTTTTATATTTATCAAATGCTCTATTAATTAGCTGATCAAAACACAGATAAAAATGAGGTCTAATCGACACTAAAAGCCAATCATTGTGTGTCCAGCGTCTTCTAGAAATTATTAATCCATCAATCTCTTATAAAATAGAATATATTCCATAACCATGGCCAATAATTGAGCCCTAGGGCTCAAATGACCTATGCATGACACCGCACAAGTCCCAAGGAGACCTAACCTAATTTACTAGTATAATTTTTTTTGGGGCTAAATTACAGAAAACTCCCCCGTCAATATCCGCTTTTTTACTTTTTCCCTCTATTATTCAAAAACCTACACTTTGTCCCCTTAAAAAATAAAAAATATTAACTTCGCCCCCCGCCGTCCGTGTTCCGTTAGGGTTTCGTTTATATCTTATTTTTTATACCCAAAATACCCCTGAAACCCTCATCCATGCCTACACATATGCCCTAGGTCGCCGCCTCGCCCTCGGCCGCCGCCTCGCCCTCGCACGAAGTCGGAGTTGGGGTCAAGAGAGGCGTGGGCGAGGGTGCGGGATGCGGGATGAGCAAGATTGGGGAGGAGGAGATGAAGAAGATGAGGGCATTTTGGTCATTTTGTCACACCTTACTCCCCCTGCGAATATTTTTTATTTTTTAAGGGGGCAAAATATAGGTTTTTGAATGACAGGAGGGAAAGTAAAAAAGCGGGTATTGACAGAAGAATTTTATATAATTTAGCCCTTTTTTTTTATTCCAATCTTAGAGCCTATTTAGTACTTAGTACCGAAGTTTACGGAACGCTATTAAGTAAAAGCGTATAAGAATTTTTTTTTAATTTTTATTCACAATGTGATTTTACTTACGAAAACAAATAGAATAACTTATTATCGTATTTTTTCAACACACGTAATATAATTTTTCTGCAATCTTAAACAAAAATTTAATGAGTTAGAGAATCATATATAGCCTCCGCGTAACAAAGAGAATCTTATACTATTGTTGAATTTGTGTTTATTAGGGTTGTTGGTTGGGAGTTACACATTGTTTTTGTGAGACCAAATATTTCTATCACTTGTGCAATTAATAAAGAAAGAGTATAGTTATAGGGTTGGAGACCAATAATCACCTATCACACCCAAACAATAACTCCTTTATGTCTATTCCATTGATATGCACCACCAAAAAAGAAAAAAAAACATATATATGTCATCTCCCTAAGAATAAGCACAAAATGAAAGAAAACAAGGGGGGTAGATATGAGATATTATTAACAAAATCTTCGACTAAATATATCAGTAAACATGCTACAATTTTGAAAACTAAATATGAAATTTCAAGTTTCGAACGACGAAAATTCGATATTTGTATAATTGTACCAAATTGAACACAACCATTTAGACCGGATTATATCGGGTCGAATAAAGATTGGGCCATTGGCTTAATGGGCCAGCCCAAATATAATCGCACCGGTACACTCATGGGCCAAAATGGGCCAAAGTTGACACGAATGATGGGCCAAGCCCGGGCCGTGTGCAAAGACGAACTATCCGGCGAAGGACGCAATCGCGTCCGACCTCTCGACATCACTCTCCCTTGCAATGAATATGAGCTCCCTTCGGTCTAAATTGACGATGGATTAGACCTAAACGTTTGCCCCTTGCGAACAAAATAGTTGAGTCTGGTCAACCAGTCTGGTCTTTTTTTCTTCTTATCCCTCTTTTGCGGAGAGGACGGGTAAAATATAGAGACGTTCGCGAAGAGACACAATCAATGCCACCGTCGGAGTAGGCGACAAATTGAGTGCATAAACTTCTAAAATAAAAAATTATTCTATATCGACGGAGAAGAAGACGCTGGTACAAAAGAAATTTTGCAGTAAAGAACTTTGGATTTGATTGACAAAAATAACCAAAATAAAAAAAATTAAAAAGCTGAGAAAAATATCAGTATAAAAAAGTTAATATTTAATTAAGAGGGTCTGTTTTAAAAATTCTTTATAGTTGAGGGATCTATAATAATTATCACATGGTAGGTTTGTCCTATTTGTCTCTAACTCAGCTCCTTTTTCAAATGATGACAAGTGGATAAAATGGGGTCCACTTGTTGCTATCACTAGATAATTTATTTTAGGGATAACTTTAAAAAATCACCCCTGTGGTTTCGTGCTTTTTTACTTTAGTACCCTGTGGTTTAAAGTGTATCACTTTAGTGTCCCGTGGTTTCGTTATTCTTTTTTTTCGTTATTTTTCGTTAGTTTTTTCGTTAAATTATATAGAAAAAATTTCAAATACCCCAGCTATGGTTTATCGAATATTCACTTTACTATCCTGTGGTTTTAACTTTCTCACTAATTTAACGAAAAAATTAATGAAAAGATAACAAAAAGAGAATAACGAAACCACAGGACACTAAAGTGATACACTTTAAACCACAGGATATTAAAGTGAGAAAGCATAAAACCACAGGGGTGGTTTTTGAAGTTATTCCTTTATTTTAAGAGCTTTGGACTAGGGCAACTCTTGTTGAATAATAATAATAAATTAAATCACTTTGGTATAAGTTCTTTTAAGTTTTTAAATTGCTCCATATCCTTATTTATTTTTTAAGTATTTAATTTTGCCATATTTTTTAGCTTACCTTGTGTTGATAAGTTTAAAATTATTATATACATTTATTCTGATATCTAGTGTTCATTGGGCTCAATTTGATAAATAAAGTAAACAAATTCTTAACTTTTCCTTCCATTTGAGTAATTTTGATGGGAAAAAAGTTTTTTTTTGTTTTGATTTTTTTGGTCAAATTTGTTGCAACTAAATCTATGAAGAGAATAAATTTCTTTCTTAAACAAGAAGTAATACCAACATATGCTTTCCTAGGAATTTTCTTTGGCTTATTGATTTGCAGATCAACCATGTGATCAAACATAAGTGAGAAATTAGTAAATTAATCCTTCACTTAGGCTTGAATAAAAAATCATATTGAAAACATATTTAATTAGGATAAATTAATTATTTTGATTTGTTCAAAGTCATGCGCAAAAAAAGTGTGGCAACATATGTCTACGACAAAATTAAAAGAAAATACTTTTGGTACCAGATTTTGGAGAATAAATTATTTAATTTTAAAACTTAGGAATTTTCTTTCCTCTCCTTTGGATAGCTGTATGATTATCGTGTGCAAAGTTAATTTATTAATTTATTTATAAATACTTTACCATGCACGCAAAGCATTACTTATTGGATAATGACGTTACCATATCAATCAAATATTTATTCATAAAAAGATTTTAATTTTAAAATCTAACTAAATTTTCTTAGTTATTATTACTAAGTTTATAGCAAAGTTTTCTTTATTAATAACACTGTCCTTATTTTGAATAAAAAAAAATTAAATCTTATCATTAATTAGTAACTAGTTTAAGTCGGGTTTAACGGTTAACGGTTAATTCCCCGTTACCGTTACTGTTTCCGTTTGCAATTGCTGCAATTCTCACGCTGTAAAAGATACGTTTCCCTTCTCCGCACGCACACGAAACAAAAATTTTTTTTTAAAAAAAGAAAAAGAAAACAAAAACAAAAACGAAATAAAAACAAAAACAATTCCCGAAACGGAAAAAGAGAATAATAATAAAAAAAAAACTAAATTACATAAAATTTTCTGTCAATACCCGCTTTTTCACTTTTTCCTCTTGTCATTCAAAAACTTACATTTTGCCCCCTTAAAAAATAAAAAATATTCACAGAGGGTACGGTGTGACAAAATGACCAAAATATCCTCATCTTCTTCATCTTCTCCTCTCCAATCTTGCTCATCCCGCATCCTGCATCCTCGCCCGCGCCTCCCTTGACCCCAACTCCAACTTCGTGCGAGGGCGAGGCGGCGGAGGGCGAGGCGGCGGTCGAGGGCATATATGTGGACATCAATGAGGGTTTCAAGAGTATTTTGGGTATAAAAAATAAGATATAAATATAATCCTAACGGAACAATAACAGCGGGAGACGAAGTGAATATTTTTTATTTTTTTAAAAAATAAAATATAAATTTTTGAATGACATGGAAGAAAAATAAAAAAACGAGTATTTACACGAAAATTTTCTGTAATTTAGCCTAAAAAAAACCACAAAAACGCAGCCACTGTGCCCCCGCTCCAGCACGAATCTTAAAGCTCTCCCTCTCTCCTCCGTCCCCATCTCTCTCTCTCTCTCTCTCTCTCTCTCTCTCTTTCCCCATGCACAGTTGCTTCCACGCCTCCTCCGCAACCATGGATCCCCAAACCATCCCCAACACTCCCCCTCCCAAATCCCACCACCCCTAACCCTCCTCAACCATTTCCCGCAAATCCCATCCCCATCCCCAGCGCCGCGCCCCACCTCTCCGATGCCCGCGCCCGCGATCGCGATCGCGCTCCGAGCGACCCCGCACGGGAGCTTCTTCTTCTTCTCCTCCTCCCCCTCCCCATCGCGCGATCGATCGAAGGAGCTCGCGAGCCCCCGCGCTCTCTCCCTGGCGCCCGCGCCCTGTTCGACGAAATGCCGAGCAGATCGCGGGGCGCTCCGCGGGCTGGTGATCGCTTGCGCGCTCGGCTCGTGCTTGGACCGCGACGCCCTGAGCTTGCCCGTGGCTGATGGGGGAGGGTTCGGCGGGAAAGGCGTCGCCTTTGATTTGGATCGGAGGTGGGGGGACTCGGCGCCGGCGTCGGAGCCCGATGTGGCGAAGCTGCTCTCCGGGGCGCAGTCGCGGCATAAGATCTTCTACGAGGAGTTTGTTCTCAGGGCGTTCTACGAGGCCGAGAGAGCTCATAGAGGACAGGTGAATAATAATTTCTAGTGTGTAATTAATTGATCGTGTTGAATCAAAGGAGTCTCTTTTGTTCATCCTACTATAGTGGATTTAAGTGAGTTTTTTTTCTTATTTTTAACTTGTTCATCAGATGAGGGTGATTGTAATCTTAGCAATTTATTGTACTTGAATCAATGGACTCTCTTTCCTTGATTCTAATGTTGTGAATTAAAGTGGGTCTTTTTTTTTAAAAAAAAAGTTTATTCATCATATGAGTGTGATCCTAAGCTGTAATATGTAATTGATACTATTTGATCATAGGACTCTCTTTTCTTTATCCTAATATTGTGAATTGAAGTGGGTTATTTTCCTTTTTTTCCCATAATTTATGAAACAGAGGAGGTTGAGTGGTGATCCATATTTGCAACACTGTGTTGAGACGGCGGTGTTGCTTGCGCAGATTGGTGTCAATGCAAGGGTTGTGGCCGCTGGGCTTTTGCATGATACAGTGGATGATTCATTTGTGGATTATGATTACATTTCTCAGAGGTTTGGAGCTGGCGTGGCTGATCTTGTTGGGGGGGTATATCCATCTCTCTTTTTCTATCTTTCACTACTCCATCCAGTGATCAATTATTAACCCATTATTAAACTGTTTCCTATTTACGGTGATGGTTTATCTCCATTTTTTGGAAATTCATGTTTTAGTTCATGTTTGATATTTTTCTTTTTCCTGTTTAACTTCCAACATAATTATGGAGTAGCATTCCATTAGCTTTGATTTCATGTAAGTATACTGTTGCATGTTCATGCAAATAAGGAGACCATTCTTTTCTGTATGTTATGCTTCTTCTTGCTGTGTTTTCGTGGGACGTGGTAATATCTGGTGGCCTCCTTTAACTACAGTGTTATAATTACAGTCTTGTAGTCCCTGAAGGATATTTACCGCCATGCAAGATGAGTAGAAGATATTGAAAGCCAGGATCCTGGTTAGGAGTTCAGTTTAAACTTCGAATCAAATAGTTTCAATTTTTGTCGGCGCCAAATCTAAAGCTACATTTCGAAGTTAATGCAATACTGAAACATCTCAGTTTCTTTTAGAATGGTTTTAAAGAAGACTAAATTTGTTCTAATCATTGCTCATTCACATTGTTTCTCTTGCCGCACCGTTTACTTTCATTGACAGCAACATATGTATTTGCTATGTTCTTTTGTAAATTTAGTGTACAATACCGCGTTAAAATATAAAAGATAAAGGGAAGTTAAGTTTTTTATGTTTATTTTGACTCTATTGTGGATTTGCTTGCCATAACATGCCTACGTGATGATTGGCTACATGGCATGTATTGACGCTCATTACTGTAATCTGCTGGATAGGATTCAGCTCCTATGTCAGCATGTGCTGGATAGGATTTGTCTCGTGTTTATGCGCTGTCTTTACTAAATCCAATGCTTGAACAGAAGTATATTTGTTGTCACTATCCAAGAAGTTGCATTCACCATTTTACAGCATCCCTGAGTTATTTTCCTGAAAACAAATTAATTGACAAAAGTGCTCTTATTAAGCTATAAAACAAGCTGTTGAAGGGAAATATATTTACTGCTTAACTATGGCATCAGCCATTGTTGTGTATATATTGATTTAGTTGATGCTTTAGTTGCGAGTACTGCTATTTATAATTGAGGCTTAGTTGTAAGTACTAAAAATTTTCCGTGGAATGAAATTAATGAAACTTCTTTATGTATTAAGATCAAATTTGGATATTTAGGCATGTTTAATATCCATTACCATTTACGCAGGTCTCAAGGCTTAGCCACTTGAGCAAACTTGCCCGTGAGAGCAACACAGCTAGTAGAATTGTTGAGGCTTACCGACTACACACAATGTTCCTTGCAATGGAAGATGCCAGATCAGTACTTATCAAATTGGCTGATAGGCTACATAACATGATGACGTTAGAGCCCTTGCCTGTAATTAAACAACAGAGAATTGCCAAGGAAACTTTGGAGATCTTTGCTCCCTTAGCTAATCGGTTGGGTATATTGACCTGGAAAGAGCAACTCGAAAATCTCTGCTTCAAGTATCTTTATCCGGAGCAGTACAAAGAGCTCTTCTCTAGGTTTCTCAACTCATATAATAAAGATATAATTACAGTTGCCATAAGAAAGCTAAATCAAGCCCTTAAGATTAGCGGAGTTTCTTATTATGTTATAACGGGAAGGCACAAGAGCTTGTATAGCATATACAGCAAGATGTTAAGGTATAATCTCCCCCTCTTTCATGAAAGCTCGAGATGCTTTGTATGCCCATGAAACTATGTCCTGCAAAATCATTTTGTATGGTGATATTCTCTAAATAAGGTAAAATTGTGTAGGGACCCTTCCATTAATTTGTTGGGCATTTGGATATGAGTTCTCTAACTTTATGCTAGCATTTATGTTCTAAATTTATCATTATGGCGAATCTACTCTATCTTAAAACTAAAAAGTGAAAGTTCAGGGGATGCTGCTAAAAAGACTTGGTTATTGGACTTGCGTCGAGACGACCTATGAATGGAAGGATGCCTATGCAATTTTACTTTCAACAAATAGAATGCTCGCTTCTTTCTCTTTCCAACAAAGAAAGAGCATATCAAACTGTACTTATGTTAGTTGCTTGCAGGAGGAATCTATCCATAGATGAAATCCATGACATAGATGGGATTCGTCTAATACTTGAGAATGAAAAGGACTGTTTTATGGCACTTGGCATTGTCCACAATTTATGGCTTGGAGTTCCGGAAAAGTTCAAAGACTACATTAACTATCCAAAACCTAATGGGTATGCTTCTGAATGAACTTTCTTTTTTCAACTTAGACATTTTGGGCTTCTGCTGAACCACTTGTGTCGCAGGTACCAATCTCTTCACACCGTCGTTCTAACTGAAGATATGCACCCATTGGAGGTTCAAATTCGAACTCGAGAGATGCATATAAAGGCTGAATTTGGAATAGCTGCGCATTGGAGATACAAGGAAGGTGACTGTGAGTGCTCCGCCTTTGTGCCTCACTTGGTCGAGTGGGTTCGAGGGGTTGTTACTTGTCAATGTGAGACAATTAACATAAACTGCGCGATCAGCAGTGGTGTTTCAGTTAGGTCGCCGCATTCTTTTCCTTTGCACTCAGATGACTGTCCTTACGCATACACAAAACAGTGTAATCACACCGGACCCATTTTCGTCATCCTGCTGGAAAATGAAAAGGTTTGCTGCTTTTGAAGCTCCTCTGGATGAAATAATATATGATGCAAACCAGAAGTCGCTTTTCATGAATTAATGGACTCTATTTTTTTCTCTCCCTTATTTCTACTCATATAAATATTATATAATAAATCGTATACTAAAATAGCACGTTCGGAGTTTTCAATCTGTATGTATGCTTTTACAAATATCCAGAATGTAAGCAATATTTTATTGCTCAAGAAAGATCTAATGTGATATATGTTGGTTTCAGATGTCTGTACAGGAATTCCCTCCGAACTCGACGTTCATGGACTTGTTGGAGCGAATTGGTAGAGATGGCACAAGGCGGCTAGCACACGCCTCTACAGTGAAGGGAGAGTTGAGGCCTCGGCTAAACTGCGAGCCCGTGAAGGACCCATACCGGAAGCTAAGTATGGGTGATGTGGTTGAGTTGGTTCCCGTGATTCCGCGCGCGCCCCTAACAGAGTATAGGGAGGAGTTCCAAAGAATGTACGACCGCGGCCTTATAGTTTCGAGCCGTGATGGTCGGAGATGCTAACAAAATACTTTAGTCTGTTGTAAATGGTAGAAGTTTGTACAGAAAAACTCAAACCTTCTGAAATTCAGAAGCATGTTTGTATAGCAAAAATGTCGAGAAAATTTCGCACTACAGCTACTGTAAATATCTTTGTACAAAATGTATGTGACATTACCTGTACTTATATTTATCATACAAAGCAATAAGAGGGAATGCATAGGAGTTCCTTTCTGTTTAGAAGATTTTCTTTGGAAGATACTAAATGTTCTAAAGCTTGTTTATTTTATTTTTTTTCAGATTGAGAGTCTGTGGTGGCAAATCATCTTAAGCATTTCTCACTTCTCTAACATAAAAAAAGGAAAATGCTTTTTGCATTTCTTATTTATCTTATGTTTTCTTAAATGAAACAACAATTGATACAAAAAATGTGAATGAGTTACATAATATAACAATCTTAAATGAAAAATTAGTCAAATTACAATGCTAAATGTGCTCCAAGCATTGCTATATCTACAAAAAGGTTTACAGGCGAAATAGGGGAATAAATCACAAGTTTGATCAATAGTGTGCTACAACATCAACGCGTAAAAAGGAAACACATCGAACGAATAAATCAAAGTTCTCCAAATGATAAAGGATTTTCCATTAATGAACGTAAAGGTTGCCTAAAACCCTTCCAGCTTTAAAACATTAAACAGAGTTAAAGAACATACTTTACATGGTGTCTAGAAGCGATACATAGAAATCATTTTCCATATCAACCTATAACAATCATCTAATAAATCATCACTCATTTCTCTTATCTCGGCCGTTTCGCTGCTGGACCAGCTGCACCAAGAGGGAAAGACACCCTCTGAGGTGTTTGCTGCTGAATTTGTTGCTCAGTGCTGCTACCTCTCTGCTCTTGTGCATGGCTACGAGTCGGATTCGGATTAGCGTTAGGGTTAAGGTTAGGGTTTTGATTCGAGCCGTCTTCTTCTTCCTCCGTCTCCTCAACTTGAGGCGGCTGCCTCCTTGGTACAAGGAGCTGGTAGTTTGGGTTGGTCAGCGTGTCCTGCTCAGGTGGTAGAGGGATTGATCCAGTCGGTGCTATTGATTTTGGTAGAGGGATTTTGTTTCGGGTCCGTGCTAGCTCAAGAAGCAACTGAAAAAAATTGTGGACGACAAAAAACTGAAATACGATGCAGTAAGAGAACCCCGACACTTACATTACCATGCATGCTAAGTAGGTAAAAATGCAAATGTTTATAAATCAGCAAGTTTTGTTCCATTTCAATTTGGAACTTGTAGGAAGAAACCACCTCTGAAACTTAGCTGCTCAATATATAAATGATGTTAGACACCTCGTTGAGACCAATATTGAGTTCATTAGCAGTAGAAATTTAGAATCTTCATCAAAATTGTGCGCGAACCTACTCTGCTATCCTCTAGTATCTGTATTTGCTTACAAAGTGTTGAAAAAAGGAGAGTGTTAATGTTCGCTCTCCTTAAAGAGACTATCCCCGGTTTCCTTCGTTTCCAATATGAAACTCGTTACAGCGACTATTGAATGGCAGATATTTTTAACTCAGTTCTATGTAGATGAAAAAAAATGTCATCCTGTTAGCCTAAACCTAGCTTAAATTATAGCCTTTTTAGGAACCGTAATCCTAATTTTTTAGGAACCGTAATCCTAATTTGTGTTGCAATCCTAATTTTTCAGGAACCGCAATCCGGCTCCCCAATCATCCTCAAATGAAGCAATTCATACTACAAAATTCCATAAATTACCCTAGATTCTCACCGAAAAAGATGAAATTTTGAATCTTACACAGATAAGCACTCGATCCAAGAGTTCTAAGAGAACAAAAATAATCTACAGTTTCAAAACCTCCCAACAAAATCTCCAACATCCTTAAAAGAAAAAAAAAACAAGATTTTGAGCCCAACCCAGATAAGCCCCCAATCCGAGAACCCTAAAAACAAAGGATTATACGAGAAAATGAGCAAGAATAGAGGAGGAGTGGGGGGTTGTAGCGAATTACCTCGCGGGGCGGGGGCTGGGAGAAGGAGAAGTTGACCTTGGACTGGATGGCGAGGCGAACGTCGTCGGGGTCGATGGCGGGTTTGGCGGCGTGGTCGGCGTAGAGCTGGGCGTCGGAGAGCACCTCCACCACGTAGCGGTACCCTAGCTCCAGGAACTGGTGCACCACGCGCCCCTCGTACTCCCCCTCCCCCAACCCCATCGACCTCAGCAGCTCCTTCACCACCCTCGCGTCCCTCGGCTCCACCTCCGCCCCCGCCCCTACCGCCGCCGCCGCCGCGTCCCTCGCACCACCACCACCACCACCTCCTCCTCCTCCTCCTCCTCCGCCGACTCCATCGCCCTCCATCTCTCGTGCTCGATCTCGCTCTCGCTCTCTCTCTCTCTCTCTCTCTCTCGTGGTCGAACTAGGGCTATTGTAAGAGGGGATGTTATTGTAAGAGAAGCGAAATTAGGGTTTGGTGTGAGAGTTAAAAATAACGACGTCGCTTTGGCCGAGTGGTTAAGGCGTGTGCCTGCTAAGTACATGGGGTTTCCCCGCGAGAGTTCGAATCTCTCAGGCGACGTTTTAATATATATATATATTTTTTAAAAAAAAGAAATTTCTCTTTTTTTATTCGGGGTGTGTTTTATCCAGGATTATTGAGTTTTACAATTTTATTTATTTATTTATTTATTTATTTATTTATTTATTTATACATGATGATGACAAGGGTAAGTTGATGAAATTTTTGATGAATTTAGAAGAAGTTGTTCTTGGGCCTCTTTAGGCCCAACTTATACAATTGTGGGCCACGCTTTCGGACCAAACCGTTTCTCGTCTTTTTTGGGCTAACTTGTACAATCGGAGTCGAAAGGACTGCCGGTCCTGTACGGCCCAACTTCTGCATTGCGGACTACGCTTTTTGAACTGACTAGACTATTTGACACGACTACTTCCATTGTGGCGGTTGCCTGCAGGCATAGAGAGAATAAGCGTTTCGCCAAACATTGAGCATACTGCTCTTCTTCTTCCGTAAGGAATTGGAGTGCAGGTGACAATGTCTCCATAATTGCCATATGAGAAGATCATACTTTACAGATTAAAAAATACAGTTACACCAGCGCCTCCAACAACAAACAAAGGTTTTTGGACCTAATGCGGTTCATTTCTTGCTTCCTGCCGCAGCAGAAACTTTAGACTTTCAGAAAAATGGCACTTTCTTCGGTACATAGCATTGCACGCAGATGCACTCTTCACTAACAAATGTAAGTAGATTATACTTTCATACATCCCTTTAACTAAGAGTTTGGAAATGCTATAATTTTTCCTGGAGTGACAATTAACAACCTAACTTGAACCATATATAGATTCACTTGCATTGGTTAATCCCCAAAAAAGTTTTGAGTACAAGGTACGTAGATACCTTAATGAATTATCCATTTTTAAAAAATAATATCCTGGGAAGGGATGCATTTATAATAAACTCATAGATATAATAGATATTTAATTAATACAATTAGGTGATGCAACAATATCATGTACCACTTTTTCAGTATCATTTACTTTATTTTTCCTTTTTTTCTTTTCACGTTTGCCTCTATTAGACCACCATCACCATCACCGCTCAATTTTGGTATTGACTAGTGGTAATTAATGATCATACATTATCAGAGTTTAAATGAATTTGACCATCTGTTTATCACCATCATCGTACGCTTCTTCTTCTTCTTCTTCTTCTTTTATGTTGATGTAAACATTTAACCACATTTTGTATTTAATTAATTACTATTCTCTTTGTAACAAAAAAAAACATGATATTTATGAATCCAAACAATCCTTCGTAACGTCCAGAATTTTGTGTTTTGTCTCAAACAGTCATAATTAATTTGTTGGAATAATACATTCTACTTACGAGATAATTTATTTAAAGCCGAATACAGTTCGATATCGTAATCAAGTAGTAACCAAACATAAACTTTTTATTACCTGCGCTAGAGACGATCAATAACTCACTCAACAATGTTTATAGTCACAATTTGCGCTTTGACGATATGGTGAACGTGTCCATTCAAACAACTACAGCATTTATGGTGTACTCTTTTTTTTAGGGGGGTTCTATAAATGTAAATAGTTTACAAAATATGAACCAAGGGCCCCAGTAAAGCCTTGTTAGTTAGTAGAAAATACATGGCATGCCGAGGAGGAGCTAGTATGTACTAAGACCTTCTAGAAGAGTGACGCGTCTAGATTCCTCATTCATGCTTTTTTAATTTTTCCTCAGGTTGATGTGTCCATGTTGTGTTTGGTCGTATAGCGTAAAAGGAATTTGTGATTCAACCGATCCGATTTCGTTCCATTTCGAGTCCGGTCCCTTTTGAGTCAAAAGGTATGTTGGGTTAACGATTTGGATTGGTGGGATGGTAGATTGTGCTCGCCAAATTGATGACCTTGATGGAGCGAATTCGATTGAATTACGAAAGTTTAACACAGCTGATGGATCGAATCAATTTTCAGACTTAAAAAAAATAATAATAATTGGCGGGTATAATCTCCATCTCTCAAACGTTAGAGTGGTCCATTAGTGGACCGTCCCTCATGTGGATGGCAGAATCTCAAAGTCGCAAAAACGATGGATAAAATGATCTGGTATTGCAAATCCCCTACCAAATTCTAAACTATAATTAGATTATTTAGATTCATCCACATAAACTGTTATTGTCTACAGAATCAATATACGTGGCGAATCCTAAGATTAGAGATCACAAACAAACAAATCATGTATGTTTCCTTTATCTTTACTTTTTAGAAGAAGATAAAACTGTTTTCAAAGCTACGCTACAATTTAACTACTAGTCACTCGAGTCCACCAAACAGTGGCATTCTCGTAATTTCACTCCGCGTCCAGAGCGCCACGTAAGCAGATCACGATAAACATATAAACGACAACAACCTCCTCCTCTCTCGCTCTAAGTGTCTCGCTCGCTCGCTCGCTCGCTGTTTCTCTCTCTAGAGCAAGAGGGCGACAACAATGGGGTTCAGCATCCTCCCCCTCGCCGACGCGCTCCTCCGCCGCTCCTTCATCGCCTCGGGGCTCCGCGCTCACTCCGTCGCCGTCGACGACGACACCACCATCCACTGCTGGATCTCCGCCGCGCTCGCCCCCCAAAACGGTAACCCTAACCCTAACCCTAACCCTAAGTCGGGGTCCAAACCCGTGATCCTCCTAATCCACGGGTTCGGGCCCTCGGCGATGTGGCAATGGCGGGGGCAGGTGGCGGCCCTCGCCGGGCGCTTCGACCTCGTCGTCCCCGACCTGCTCTTCTTCGGGGGGTCCAGCACCCGGTCGCCGCTCCGCTCCGAGGCGTTCCAGGCCGCGGCGCTCGCGCGCCTCCTCGACGCCCTCGGCGTCCGCCGCCTCGCCGCCGCCGCGGGGACCAGCTACGGCGGGTTCGTGGCCTACCACCTCGCCCGCGCCCTCGGCCCCGCGCGCGTCGCCCGCGTCGTCGTCGCCAGCTCCGACCTCCTCAAGAGCGACGACGACGACCGCGCCTTCCTCGGCCGCGGCGCCGCCGCGGGCGCGGCCGCGGAGAGCGTTTCAGATCTGATGCTCCCGAGGGACGCGGCGACGATCAGGGCGCTCATGGGGCTCGCCTTCTACCGGCCCCCAAGGTTCGTCCCCGATTTCGTGCTCCGCGACATCGTCCGGGTAGGGCTTCTCCGACCTTTTAATTTTGATTTCGTTAAGATTTAGGAGTTTTCATATTTTGTTTTTGTTTTTTTATGCATTTTTTTTTTCGCTTAATTTTTTTTTTTTTTTTTTACTTTTACTTTTGATGTTTTCGATTTCCCTCGAATTTGTGTGACCGTGCGTTTCGGTTGTTGGCGGTTATGAGGAGTTCTAGAAGGTTTGAATTAGGTATTCGTGCGGAACATCTTTAAGTAAACATGTGTCTCCTTGCCCAATAATGTTTTTTTTTCTGCATTTTTTTTAGTTTAAATTTTTTTTTTTTTTTTAAAACGAAAATTAGATCTGAAACTTGGCAATCATGATCCATGAATCAAAAGCATTTTTCTTTTTTTAAAAAAAAGAAAAAAAATTATCACCTTGTGTATATATATATTTAAAAAAAAAAAAAAATCGTACGTGATATGGTCTTACATGTATTACAAGAGAAATTACTGTGCGCACCAGGTGCAATGCACTGCTCACTTATTATTTGTGTGAATAGTACTGTGAAACTCATGTATGTTCAGTTTCTCCCTTTGCAAATTTTTTTAAAAAAAAGAAAAAAAAGAGCACAAGCCCATACTCTCAACTAACCTTGAGACTTAAAAAAAAATGGGGCTTTACTCGAAAATAAGATCCTTTTATCTTAAACTTTAAATGAATGTTGTTGGTTGGCTATACATGCAGAGTCTTTACAATGATAAATTGGAGGAAAAGATGGAGCTTATAAAAGGACTAACTGTAGGCAAGAAGGATGAGTTCCAGCTCACTCCCCTTGAACAGGTGATTACTAGTTTTTTAAGCCTTAATTCTCTTTCATTTTTATTTTTTTTTTCTGTGCAGTTCATTGAATGATAGAAAAATAATAATAATAATAACCATCTTTTTTTTTCTTATTATTATTATTGTTTTTATGCTTCTTTAGGAGGTTCTGATCATATGGGGGGAGCACGATCAACTATTTCCCGTGAAGAAGGCATTTGAGGTGAAAAGGTAAATATAAGGCGAAAATTTACACTAACTTATCATTTTAATATAGACTACTAATATATTTCTCTTTTGATTGTCTACACTCTCAACTTTTAATTCTTTTAATTTATATTTTATTTTATATTATTCATTTAGATTAAAAAATTTATTAGACTTAATAATGATTCTGTTAAATTTAACTATTCTCAATTTTTTTTTTTCAGCCAATGAAATTAAAAAATTTTGTTTACTATTATTAACCAGTAGGTAAAAAAATTATTCAAAATAACTCAAAAGTTCAGGAGGTATCAAATTAACAAAAGATAATTAAGGAATCTATTTCAAAATGGCCTACAAAAATGCAGGCAACTGGGGGAGAAGGCCAAGTTGGAGATTTTGAAGAAGACGGGGCACATGCCACAGATGGAGGACTCAAAGCGATTCAATCGGGTCCTCCTCAACTTTTTGCTAGATGCTCCCGCCTCGTAAAATCAATGTGATTGCAGTTTCATACGCACCTCAAGTGGTTTTTCCCAGCCACCTAATTACAAGTATATATCTTAATTTAAACTGCATTTCTCTCTCTCTCTACGTTGCTCTGTGTCGAAAATAAGGAGTATAAATTCATTCCAATGTCTACAAATTATTGATCTCTCTCTCTCTCACTCTCTCTCTCTCTCACTCTCTCGGTTAGTTCGAGAAAAACTGTTTTTTTTTTTTTTTTTTTCTGGGAATGATTTTTTTCACAGTTTACACTTTCTATGCTCTGTCCTGCACACATAACTATAATTGTCCCTGCACGCAAGAATGTAGGAGCTTTTAGACAGATGTTAGGTACACTAATTAAAGTACAATTTATGAGGTGGGATCTCTTAAAATTACACTAGTGCGTCGATTATTAGACTTTTGGTGGTGGTTGGGTGCTACTCATTTATTAGTAGTGGTACCACTAGATGCATCTCCTCACTGTCACTGTCCGTGTAGACCCCCCTCCCATTCCACCGTGAAGGCCGATTCACCGTGAAGGCCGATTCAGTGAGCTCGAATAGGTGGGAAAAAAAAAAAAAAAAAAAAAAAAATCGCTTCACACATACCTTACAAATGCAATACTTGGAAAAATCTTAAAAGCGTTCATATAAAGTAGCTACGAAGAATATCTATTTTTTTTTTTTTCTCTTGTTTTTTTTTTTTTTTTTTTCCTGCAAGCCAAACAAATATGCTTCATAAATTATTTTCAAATATCATTTACATGACGCATAGAAGTAAAGTAGTTGGTTGAGAGTCGAGACTTATGGACATCAAAGCTAGGGAGGAGGGTTGCTTCGGATTGGCAACTCGGTCTTAGTAAAAACATGCCCCCTCATAAATTGTAGCGTCGGAGTTTGGTGAGGTGTCTAATTCAGTAACACTGCTAATTAATAGTGAATGTAATAAAACATGTACTTAATTAAAGTTTCCGCTCTTTAGGGTAATAATCTTTTAGAAAATTATTACTACCTGCACACAACTTGTTGCAATCTAATTGCCCCCGCGGCGAAGGAATTTTCGAAATAGAAAATCAAGTATTTCCATAAAGAAATAAGCATATTTCCCTGCCATGCAAACACTTAACTTTTCAACTAATACTAACTAAAATTAGAGTTGAGCTGGAATACTATTAATAGTATTTAGGCTCTTTTACTATCGATTTTTTAGTCGTTAGATCTACACTTTAATCAATTCCACTCTTTAGATCATACTATTCATCCAAGGGTTAAAAACTCGATGGCAAAAAAGTCCAAATACTATTGATAGTATTCCAGCCCAATTCCTAAAATTATAAAAAGTTAAGAACTTGTAGACGTGATCACATATTTTTGTTAATTTATATAGTAAATAACATTAGATAGTGTTATTTAGTTTAATTTAAAATTATTTCGGCAATAATTACTGATTTAAACCATAAAATGATTATAAGAATATAGGATGCTAAATAACAATAAGCCAAGAAGTTACTAGATGAGCATGCGAATGTTTCTCTTCATTATAAGGAAAATTAACCTTTACTAAATGTCATGATTTTTAAGTTACAGCTCATGGAATGAACATTGTAAAACAGTACTAAAGATCTTGCTGAAGTCAACTAAATGGAAACTTGATGATACAGAAATCTTTACCATCCGCTGATAAAGATCGGTAAGATACAAAATTCTCGTATTGAAATTCCTCTCAAAGACGCATAGACGAAGAAAAGGGATATATCTGCATTAAATAAAAAGAGAAACTGCCCTTAAGTTCGAAGTTCATTTCTACGCCTCATGCACTTCAATCATATGCATCCTCCTCTGCAACATAAAAGAAATGTTTGTTAAGGATAATTGATTTGTAGGACGACTATTCAACTTAAAAAAGAGTAAAATTAACTCAAAGAAAATTTCCAGTTCGGGAAAAGAAAATGAGAAATGCATTTATTCACGAATGTTTCCGAAGAAGAATGAGGACAAGAGTCAAGAAACGCTTACCTTCTCCTTCCTCCATGTTCATATCATCCTCATCGTCATCAAAATCGATGTTCTGAAATTAATGCAGAATAAGTCAGATGGATTACAATTAAAAGTTTACCTGAAACCTAGGAGCTCTTTTTGAAATTACAATCATGGATGCTTGCTACACAACTAAATCAATGCCAAATTTGTTTTTTTACATATAATGATAATATACCATCAGGGTTAGAAGCTACCAAAATTAGCAAGCAAATGTGGTTACATACTAATATTAACACATAGATACCCAAGTGATACAAATAAATAGTTATCTGAACAATTTCCTAATCCAAAATTTACCTGATTATAATCATCCTCGTCGCTTGATTCCTCTTCTTCTTCTTCTTGCACCTCATCTTCATCTTCATTTTCACCTTTCTTTTCCGGTTTTTCATCATCTCGGCCCTGAAAGTAACTATAAGCAATTGGGAAACCAGAAGAAACAACATAATTTCTTTTTAAGAAAAAGATATAAAAAAAGAGTCCAGTATGTTCAATATACTAGAAAAATCATACAAGCTTTGATGTGACGAGAAGTAATATCACCGATATAAGTAATACCCAAAAGGCATACTCAGACTCAGAAACATAAATGACACAATAGAATAACCAATACAATAAGATTCCTTGCCTGATCCTTTTCTTCAAGCTTTGCAAACAAGTCAAGCTTCGAATCATCTGCGACGAAATCAAGATGCATGTAAGTGTGATATCATGAAGAACATATATAAGGGATTTTTGGACAAGTAACATCGTGTGTTGAAAGAAAATAAACAATATAGCAATGTTAGAACTAAAAAAAATACTCTTGGAACTTCATTAGTGATAAAATATCAAAACATAGCATCAAAATCAAAAATAAAGGAGAAGATCAACAATAATGGATAAAAACCATAATAGATAAAATAGAAGAGTTCACTAACACAAATGCATCTACCAAATCAGCGAGAAAGAAAATGCATTTCAATTTAATTAGTATCAAATCTATGATAACATGAGATGCTGATATAAAAAATTCCAAAGTTGATGTCAGAATGAAATTCACCGAGTATGAACTATTAAGCTTCCATTTTATTTCTCAGCAAATTTAATCCATGGGCTTCTTTTTGGAAAATCTAATGTATGCTACATCGTAGTCTTCAATTTTCTGCTATTACTATGTATGAAGAACGGACTGGCGTGTCTAAACTTGTTAAAATAGTGATCCACTACCAGAAACTGAGACAACGTTCCCATATTATTCAAGAATGTAAGTAGAATACACACGAGAGAACATCAAAACATCAAAAGTATGACTATACAACAATGAAAGCCTATGGTACAAACTTCAAAAATCATGATTACGTAAATTGGAGTACTTGTATAAAAATGATTTTCTGTAAACTAATATTGTTCAGGATGTGATCATACAGGATCACAAAATATGCCCATCAAAGGTGATAATACGATGAACAGCCAGAAAGCTGGAACTTCGAAATATTCATATGCAACATCGGCTAATTTTGTAAAACACTAGATTCAAGTGGGAACCTTTCTCCAAAGCTAAATTATTCAAATTAAATAAAATGTTCCACAAGAATGTAAAAATAAACAAATAACATAAGAGCAACAGTAGCAGGATTATAACAAAAGTAACTGATCAAAAGTGATACTGCCAGATATATAAAAAAAAAATTGAATATTCATTAATGCCACCCTCAAATGGTACAAGAAATATGGAATTCTAAGGCTTTCTGTAAAGCTCGACAACAGACTTCATAATCAAATAATAAAAGACAAAAAAGGCCAATATTGTGTGCAAGGAGAATGGAAAGAAAATAATAATAATAATAATAACAGTAAACCATAAATAACTTGCTAGCTGCATTAAGGTTATTGAATTTAGGAAAACCTGAATTTCGATCCCACCGAAGTTTTTTGTTGTCATGTTGAACTCGCTTTGAACCTGAAAGTATTACGCAAAAAACATCAGAACAACATTTGCAAATTCAAATGCCCAATAAGGAGTAATTGTCTTTCCAGTTAAATTTTCTTTACATTTTCCAAATACGTGCCAACGAAGACACACCTTGAATCAGTTCAGAAGGGAAATTTGAAGGAGTTAGTTTCAAATAATGTGCAAGAGCTTCACGTTTTGCATGTGCCCTGTGTCGTTTGACAGAATATCTTTCCACCTCCGTATCCTGGCTTTCTAGAGAAAGAAACAAGAAATCAGAAGGCAATCCGCTCACATACTTCATAAAAATGCAGAACAGTAATAAAGGACAATAATACATTTTTTATCAATATAATACACACATTACAATTTTTTTTTGGAAAATGATAATTGGATAAAGAACTTAAAAGAGTTCCAATTGTACTTGATTTTGGGACTTCCTCTTGCAGATGGTAGCAAGACCCTCTCCAGAAATCCTCCAGTTTCGTACTCCATCTTAAAAGTGATTTTATCTCGTCTGTGAAAGCAACATTTGACAAACTAGGCAGCGTAACATCTTCCTGCATAAAAATTGTACCACTCAACAAAAAAAAAAACACTAGCACCAGTACTAACAGCTTCTGCAACTTATAATGGATTCAAAAACTTAATTACACTTCGCAAGGGAATAAGATGACACCTGGGCGCAAACAATTAAAATTATTGGCTTACAATAGGAGGGGCCAAATAGAACTGAAGCAATAAATGAAAGACACAAACCATATCTAACACTGATTATTATCAGCATGGCGAGAAAATGTTAATTGGTTGCCCTATCTTGTAATGTACGATTTAAGATGCAATGATAAATATGGAAAATCCACAAAAGCATCACTAATAATAACCAATGGATCATCGAATTTTCGAAGAAGAAAACCTAAAACTTTCAGATCAATCAAATTAGTGGGAACCTCGGCGTAAACACATTCATATCAATACTACCAACCGGGAAATTCTCGTACGGCAAATGTTTGGCAATTCGCTCAGAAGGTCCTCTTCCACGACCGCGACCCCGGCCGCGCCCTCTAAATGCCATCTGAAAGAGCCATAAGACGAATAGAGACAATTGAGTACGCTTATTTGAATTTTGAAAGTCTCGATAGTAGCACTCGTCAATTTGCATGCAATTTATATAGCACGAAACAAACTGTAAGACATTTTGCAGTGATCGATAATAGTTGTTGTTTTATCATGTTCGTAAGATGACTAAATTTCTTCGTAAGAAGAAGTTGACAAAAATGCAGCTGTCAGTGGACAAGCGACTTTGCAGCGACAGACGAACACATTGAATAGATTGCTCCTTTCACCGTGCATCTTCATCTGGTAGCATTGATTAACACAAAACTAGGTTTTTTTTTTATAAAAAAAAAAAAAAAACTACTGGAGCAGTAGTCAAGGGCCAAAACACTTGCACTTGGTTCAGATTCTGTTTTAGTCAAGGGAATAGAGTGAAAATTGAGTAAAATTGATATGTAGATGAGTGCATAAATTTAACACAGCACGAATTACCGAACTTTGGATTGGGAAAATTTTCTAGGTTTTTACAGATGAAAACATTAAATCAGGAAAAGAAAATTGAGGACAAATAGAAGAAAAAAAACCCAAAAGAGAAGAATCGAGGAACGGAATTACCGGAGCAAGGGATCAAAGAGCGATGAATTAGCCTTAGCTCTGTATACGATCTACGGGGGTGAGTTAAAGGAGCGTCGTCGCCTCTCTATCTCATAAAAGAGAGAGAGAGAGAGAGAGGACGAGGAGGATCGAATGAAACCCTATTCGAAGCAGCATTTAGCACCGTATTGATCGACTGATATATACGCCGAAGCAACAAAAGTCGAAGCGTTCGAAGAGGGTTTCCGTAATTAGATTATGTTTGAACGCATGAACTTATATATAATTTTTAATAATATTTATTTTAAAACATTTATAGTATTTATAGAAGAAGATCGCATAAATATTTAGAATCAAACATTTGTTTGTACATTATTTTTCAATTATTTTTGAAAATTATCATAAAGATGAGATATATTATTCTATCAAATTATAAAATATTATAATTTTTTAAAATCTGAAGCTTCTAATAATATAAAAATATCTTCCTAATTAATATGCCGTGATTATCATCATACCCATTTAGATATGCTGCTATAGAGTATTTTTCAGGGAGAGATTGAGGAAGTGGATTTGGATTTGGAGTTCAACATAAGTTATTACTTATTAGGCTCGTATCTTATGCACCTTCCATACTCTCTGTGCAATTAACTTCTCCACTGGTCCTGTTTCTTTTATATAATTGCCATGTGTGATATAGTTCTAGGACTAGTAACCACAGTTGGAAAGAAAAAGATTCAAAGAAAATATCACAAAACTTAACTCAGAAAAGAGGGGGGAAAAAAAAAATCAGGTATTTCATTTTCTTTCAGCATCTCAGCAAAAGTAACAGATGCATTTCAGTTGTTACAGGGATACATGTACTGTATGCACAGCAGGTTCTTTTTCTTTTGTTTCTTTTTTTTTTCTCCCAACCAAAATGACAACAGTTTCAATATTTTGGATTTCCCACCACAGCTGATTCTTTGAATTACAAAAGGGAGGGGGATGTCTAAAACGAAACCCTCTTGGGGGAAATGCCACCTCTGTACAAGAAGATGAGAAAAAACCACTCTCTCAGGAAGAAAACTTCTTTTCAAGTCGCTAAGGATAGTAAGTAGTTCACCGTTGGTGGAAGGGGCACAGCAATGTCGGCCATCTGCAATATATACCACAAAATATCAGACCATATAAAGTCGAGGATACGGCGAAAACTCTAATTTGACCAATAGATATTAAGATAATTAAGTTTTTCGCGAGATGATGTACCTCGAAACCAATTTTATCATACAGTTTCTGAGCTCCTATGTTATCTTTATTCACATGGACGTAAACCTTATAGGCGCCTGCCATGAAAAAATACACAGGTGAGTGAGTAGCCTGGATGGGTAAGATAAGATGTCTCAACTCTCAAGAAACACCAGAATTGAAACCAAGCCCTCAGAATTACCATATGATTTGGCTACATCTATAGCCAACAACAGCATGTTGCTCGCAATTCCTTGACGCCGTGCGTACTTCGCGACGCATAAGTTGGACACATAGCCGTATTTTGGCTGATTTGCCTGATAGATGCAAGAGGAAAATGAAGCCTTTCCACACTCCTGTTTGGAATTTTAACTGAATAAGCTAGCACAACAACGAAAAGAAGGCAAAAACTTGCAGGAATCCCCCTTCTTAATATTGCCATTTTCAACTTTTCTGCCATACAATAATGAAACATGCATTTTACCCCTATAAACTGCAAATTTTCATTATTATTTTCTCTGCCAGTGCTTCCTAACAGAATATCTATTTCTTCGTAAGCTGTAGATTTCAATATTGCAAAGGGGGAGGGGTGTGAAAGTCACATTATTTAGGTGTTTTCCTGCATTTTAAAATAGAAAGAAATGAAAAGAAACAAACAACGGCACTACATACCCCAGGAAATGTCTCCCCTTGTAAAAGATGCCTTATTCTAACATCCAACGTCCCAACGATGCTGCTCAATACAGTCCTTTTGCTGTTTTTCTCATCATTTTTCACCTGGAAATTTCAGAATAGAGCATTATAAGCCCTACAGAACACCACAACCTTTCATTCACATTTCCATCAAGTACAGCACTTGAGATAACCCAAAATGCAGGATGACATACAAGACAAAACTCCAGGTAAGGGATGAGCAACTAGGGGCAAGGAAATATAGGATTACATAGATGCTAAAAGACCAGAACATGCATGACTAACGAGCATTACAAGTTTTCTTCATCAACTAGATTCATACCCGTCTGCTTGCTCATCAAACCAGAGAATGAAGAGTATGAACTGTCAAATGTTCAACCAGGATCCAAGTGCAGTTTAACCATTATTCTATTTCCACGTATTGTTCACAACTTGGTAATGTTCCAGATAGGGAAGTTTCATATGAATATTCTATAGAATGGAGACTGTAAGAAACTTCTGCCATACCAAGCCAAGAAACCAAGATGAGCCATAAAAGGTGCTTGTTATTTAAATCATACCCCAACTATGCAGATGCACTTCTCTGCATGCTGCCCAGTACACCGCTTCTTCAGAGCATTAAATTCCTGCACCAAAGAATTATGAATGACCATGCAAAAACAACTCACTAAAATGATAAAATGGAATGATTGAGAAGGAAAAGAAACAAAGGTTCATATAAGTAGTTCATCAAACATTTCCAGAGAAGGATTTTGACATCCTATTCATTTAAACTGGTACTATTGTTATAACAATGGCTATAATACCTTAGCTTCTGCTATCCAGCTCATAATTCACTACCCCAAAATTTAAATGTTCTTCTAGTATAGGAAGACTTTAGCCAAAGAGGGATTTCAATCCCAACAACATGTTTGGTAGCCAGATGCTCTTATCCTTTGAGCTACACGCTCTGCCCTGTATACACTGGATTTGTTCTTAAGAATGCCCGGACATGCTATTTGACTTAGGAAGATAATGCACTACCCATCCATTGTTTACTATATCTTTTGATTGATTGTTTTCCACAATATGCTCTGATTCTCTAAAGCAGAGAGAGGAACACAGATAGCTAACTGGCTAGGTAAATACCTGCTCCGCAAACTTCCTCTTAAAGGAGTCAACATAGCTGCGGTGCAGGATAGAAACAAATATCAGCAACACAAATTTCCATAATCGCATCAAATTGTAAACAAAAAAAATGTAACCCAAAAAGTAGATGAATATTAAGAGAACAAAGGTAGAATTTGAATTTTTAGACTAACCGAACATCTGGCTGATCTTCCCAATGACTTTCAGCCCTCAACCATGCTGCCGTCTATCATGAATCAGAATATCGCAAAGCACAAACTCATAAAGAATTTCAATAAAGCACCTAAACTCAAGTTAATCAAAGTTCTCAAATATGGAAAGAGGGCCCAAAAAGCAATCACGCTAATATATCTCTTTCCTTCTCACATAGATATCAACTTCAAATTTAACTTACCCAGTATTCTTCATCAAGTATGGCCTCTCGGGCGACAAACCGCCCAAAAAATCTTCGCTGCCTGGAATCACATTCTTCATCTGAAAGCTGCCGACGGTCAAAACGGAGATTGGACGGATCAGATTGGATCTCCAAGTGACGCGCCATATCAAGTTGATCTGAAGAGATCCTAAGATGAGGAACTCTTTCATTATTGTTAAGTCCACCATTGGCGGACTCCTCTTTCCCATTATCACATGGAACAATTGAACCACCATTCCTGAAAATTTGCAATTTAAATGGAACTAAGCAAACCCATTAACTGAAGCTTGATTCTTCTTTCTTTCAAGATGAAGCAAAAATATGTAAGATCAAAGATTGTTTTTTGAGATTCAGGTTTTCTTTAATTAATGGAATTCTCGTATGAATTGACTGAATCAGCAGCGCTCATAAGTTGTGCTAAACGGATCTAGTTATTTAAATCACACCATAACTAAAAATGGACTTAACAGCATATAGATTCCTGAAAAGTTGCGATTCAAATGGAACCAACAAAACCCATCAATTAAATATTGATTCCTCTTTCTTTTAAGATAAAAACAACTACTGTGAGATCAAAGCCCACTAATTGATTATTAGGTTTTCTTAAACGAAACAAAGACGCAAATAAACTAACGAAGTCGATCAAAATTGTCGAAAAACAGGATGAATCACGAGTAGCACTTGTATCCATGAGTTCACATCAGGAAGAGCAACAACAAGGTAAAATCTACCATTTCTTTTACATAATAGGAGATCAACTACATACAAAAGATACAGGTATCTAAAATTACACAATGTATTCATTTCCAACAATCCTCGGAGCCAAATAAACGACTCTTTATGCTAAATGAAAACCTAGAACTCAAATTAGCAACATGAACATGAAAATTGAACTAAAAATTCTCGAAAAAAGGGGGGGGGGAAATTACATCACTGGGGAGACGAATCTTCCCGCGAATCGGCGCCGAGGTCCAATTCCGACGACGGGGATTCGGCGGAGACCGGGTGGCGGCGCGGCTACGGTCGACATCGACCTCCACGAATAAGGGTCGAGAAACCCTAACCCTAAGAGACTGAGAGAGGGGTTTCGTGGAATTGGCGACGCGAATCCGACACCTCTTCTCGCGTGGAAAGCAAAAACCGGTTTTTGTTTTTGTTTTTTAAATTTTAAATTTTTAATTATAAATATTAAATCCCAAACCTTATCTACTATGAATTAAGATATCATTCTTAGACCGGGTTCACCACGTCATATGTAGACCATCGAAGCATCTAATCATCTTAACTCTTTTGTCTCTACCTATTGGATAGGATGCTTATCTAAATATGACGTGGTGAACCAGGTTCATATAGTAATTTTCTTGTGGTCCAAGGGCTTCAACGCGGCGCTTCGCAAACTCCTCAAGCACGGTTTGGTATTTCATGGGGTTAGGGATAAACTACCGCATTAAAAAATAAAAATAAAATTTTTACCCTATTTTTAAATACAAAATTTTAATTTGGCATTTCTAAGTTGTTACAAAAAAAAAAGTTTGCTCACATAACAATATAATATAATATTTTATACGAAGCTCCCCATCTGTAGTTTCCAATTTGGGAGAGATAAGGCTTCAGGCCCAGATGAATTTCCCTTGAGCTTTTACCAAACTTTTTGGGAGACCCTCAAGGTGGACATAATGAACTTATTTCACGAGATGTTTGAGGGTAAATTGTCGAGTGGCCCTATCGACTATGCTTATATCTGCCTCGTTCACAAGAAAGAAAGGGCTTCAAAGGCTAACGATTTTCGACCTATAAGCCTCCTAAATGGGATCCAGAAGATTATCGCTAAGATTTTGGCCAACCGACTAGAGTCGGTCATGAACGAATTGATCTCCCCCTCTCAAACGGCTTTCTTAAAAGGGAGAAATATCACTGATACTTACGTTGTAGCCCGGGAGGTATTTGCATGGGGATGTAAGAGGAGGATCGAAGGTGTCGGCGTAAAATTAGATTTTGAAAAAGCTTACGATAGGATTTACTGGCCGTTCCTCTTTAGAGTCCTGGATTTGTGTGTGTTATGAAAAACTGGCTATCTTAGTCAACGGCGAGCCTACCAAATGGATAAAAACTAAACAGGAGGTAAGATAGGGTGACCCTCTATCCCCTTTTCTATTCCTTTTAGTGGCAAAGTGTTTCGCCCGTATGACAAACAAAGCAGTTGCAAATAACTTTATTAAAGGTCTTGGACCCTCCGACGAAAGCAAGATTGCTCTAATCCAATTCGCAGATGACACGTTCGTATTCTGTGAGGCTAAGAAAAGTTTAATGAGAAATCTAAAGCATATTTGGAATCTATTTGAATGGCCATCGGGACTGAAGGTCAATAGGGAGAAGTCTGAACTTTTCTATATGGGTCAGGTGGCAAGTAAAGCATG
The DNA here is from genome assembly GCA_016920855.1 of Puya raimondii. Classification (NCBI taxonomy): domain Eukaryota; kingdom Viridiplantae; phylum Streptophyta; class Magnoliopsida; order Poales; family Bromeliaceae; genus Puya; species Puya raimondii. The sequence goes on along the minus strand of JABWPP010000044.1, from coordinate 3,868,319 downwards.
AGACTTGCTAATCTACTTGCTTGCAGAGTCGGCACTCTCCCTACCAAGTACTTAAGTCTACCTTTATCCGTCAGACCGCCCTTTAAGGAGGACTGGAGAGGGATTATACTTAAAATCCAAAGAAAAGTTGACGGATGGCACGCTAAACTCCTCTCAAGAGGTGGTAGACTTATACTGGTGAATTCAGTGCTAACCAACCTCCCTTTATACTTTTGGTCAGTATTCAAGGCACTCAAATGGGTGATCAAGCGCATCGAGGCACTACACATGAATTTTTTCTGGAAGGGACATACAGATACCATTGGAAGAGGATGTCTGGTAGCATGGAAGAACGTATGTAGGTGAACGTATGTAGGCGTAAGATTGAAGGCGGACTTAGCATCTTGGATTTAGCCATTATGAACCAAGCTCTACTTGCGAAGTGGTGGTGGAAATTTTTTACAGAGCCGCAGTTACAGTGGAACAAGATCATTCACGCCTTATTCTATCATAGAAGAATACCGTTGAGGGATGGGCGTTTCTTTATACCCACCTCAAACTGGTGGAAGGGTATCCTAAGTATTCGAAAAATCTACAGATGGGGAGCTTCGTAAAAACTAGGAAACGGTCGGAACATCGATTTGTGGTCGGATCGTTGGTGTGGGGAAGTCACACTGCAAACACTATTTCCGGAAGTGTACGAGATGGTAGCAATTAAAAACATCAAAATTTGCGATTGTTTGACGACTGATGGCCGGAAGTGGAACATGATCTTAAGAAGTAACAGCGTTAACAGCGATAGAGAGGAGCCGAACTCCTCAGCTTTCAAAGCAAAGCTTTCCGAATTTAAATTGGAGTCAGGTCCAGACATTGCGCTTTGGCGATGGAGCCTGGATAATCGCTTTTCAGTGAAATCAACTTACTCGATGCTGATCGACGGGGGTGTGAGGGACTACAGAGCTAACAGAATATGGAAACTCGCTATACCCTTAAAAGTAAAAGTATTTTGTTGGCTCGTACTCAAGAAGAGGACCCCTACAGTTGATAACTTGAAGAGGAGAGAATGGACCGGAAACACAACTTGTATGCTATGTGGGGTCGACGAGGAGACGATCGACCATTTATTCGCACAGTGCATCTTTTCTAGATTCTTGGTGGTAAAGACCCTGGAGGGTGTCCAACTCAGGGACATGAAAAAAGAGATGACTTTGGTCTGGGATAAATGGACGACAAGGAGTAGATTGCAACCATTGCGATGTAATCTTATCAACCTAATAGCCTGCTGGTGGATAACTTGGGAGATGAGAAATGACGCCATCTTTAGGAAGGGTCTATCGGATCCACTGAGAGCAGTCTGTAAAACCAAGCAGCTCAGGAGACTGTGGGACCAAATCCTACCAGCCAATCAGCATTAGACTCTCTGTCTCTCTCTCTCTCTGTCTCTTTTTCTTTTTTTTTCATCGTCGCCACTTTGTAGGCCTAAAGTTGCCTCACCCTTGTAGCCTAATTCATCAATTCAATGAATAAAGCGGATAGCGTGCTATCTTTTTCTAAAAAAATATATATATATATATACACTTATACTTAAATTTTTGGCTAATATCTGCACATGTTATTGAATAATTCAGGAAAAAAAAATGTAGAAAACTAAAAATTTGTAAATACTACGACTAATAAAAAAGAAAAATCGGATGCTTTTAAAAGCACCACTTGTGCATCACCACTTGCTTCCTGCAGAGTGGGCAGAAGGACGATTCAGCCAGCCATCGGTCGACGCACGCCCGGTGGTACAGGTGCCTGCAGGCAGTCAGCTCCCGCACGACCTCTCCCGCCACGAACTCTTCTAGGCATATTGGACAACCCGCGGGTACTGGCCTAGCACTCATAGTGCTAAGATCGTCAGGATACTGAAAGATCTTCATTGCTTGAATTTGCCGCTTCACATAACATCGATTCACCCTCCAACCAAAAAAAAAAAAACATACGAGAATTACGTAGGATAAAAACATAAAAAGGATACACATAAAATAGACGATTTCAACTTTCTGTAGTGGGCGCAACATGACGAAACGAAAAAGAAGAGTAAATAAAGAAAAAAGAAAAAAAGAGGAGAAAAGATCACTAAAATTAGAAAAGTACGATCAGAGTCCTTAATTTAATTTAATTTAATTGTAAGGCAAAAGGAGACGTACGTATTAATATCCTATTCTGACTATGATATCCAAAATTATATAGTAAAAAGTTATCAAATTTTTAAGAAGAATTGGATTAAAAATCCATTTTTTTAAGCTTCCTACGTTTTATCTTAAAAAACTTTTAGATGAATGCGAATATTTTAAATTATATTCAATCTCGTTATACAATAATCACATATATATTTTTATATTATATCTGATATTAAAGTAGTATATTCTGTTTCATCTATCTGGAGAAGATTTAAAATAACATGATATAATATAATGTGCTGTATGGTAATTTAATTATGTCGTACTAAAATAAATATTTATGCGGTCAAACTTTGCATATATTTATTGTATGCATGGTTTTAATTCCATCTGACTAGGGGTGAATATGAGTCGGATATTACCCAATCCAATCTGAGTCCGAATTCAAAAATTATCGAATATGGATTGGGATTTTACTATTCAGTTGGGATTGTAGATTTTTTTTCGGATTCGAATTTGAATTATCCGAATCAGAAACTAGTTTTGCTATTTTTTCAGTTTGTGCCCTTTAAGTCCATATTTGACATTTTTCTATTTTCTCAATTTTTTTATTTTTTTCTTAATTTGTTGTATGATGGTAATTTTTTTTTTCTACTTTTAAATCTATATCTGATTCATATCTGTATCCGCTTGATATTCAACCGGTATCCGAATCCATCTGTAAAGGATATGAATTTAAATTGTAGTATCTGACCAATATCCAAATTCAGATTCAGATTCAACATAAAAATATAAATATGGATATGGATTAGGCCCATATCATTTTCATCTCTAGAAGTGACCCATATGTTGTAGGTTATGCCTTAGAAGTATGTATAATGACACCTATTAAATTTTATTTTTATTTTTTTTTGTGAGAAAGGTAGTACGCTACTCGTTTCGTTTATTTTTTTTAGAAATAAACTTAGCTCGAAATGTGAATCAACTAGGATTCGAACTCGGAACCTCGGGTACCGACCACCAAGTCTTTTGCCACTTGCGCTAGGGACAGTCGGTACAAGCTATTAAATTAGTAACTTAGAAGAGAGATCTCTTAAACTACTTAATAAGATTTTAAAATTACAATTCTCAAAATTAAAAGTTTAGAGGACTACTTGCAAAAGAAAACTTAGAAAATCTTTATACACTTTTTCCACACAAATTCAGAAAATAAACACATAAAAATGAACAACTGCTTTACATTTTCAGCTAAGTTTATTTCTATATATATAAAAAATGAACGAAATGAGGCGCATGCTATCTTCTCTCAAAAATAAAAAAAAAAGTATGCAAATGGTCCCCACTGTCGGACCTCTCCATCTACATCATTTCATGGCCGGTGCAAATCTCAAAGTTACGTGGACGGCAGATATATGTTGAAGTTCGACAAAAAAAATTGATATAACAAAAAAAAATTATTACCACAATGGTGTTTATATGCAGGTCCACACTATATGCAAGTGTTACATTTTTTTAATAACTACTAAATTGGGTACCATGCATACAAAGACTCCTTGAGAATATGAACCTTCTGATGGTAAAGATATGAAAATGATTGGAAAAAAAAAAGAAAAAAGAAAAAAAAAAAACAAACTATAAAAATCAATCATCTCCATTTCTTTTTTTCTTTTTCTTTTTTTTTCTGATTTTGTAAACTGATCCTGATTAGTCAATATGAAAGGATTATGGACTCAATCAGGTCGTTAAGAGGGGCGAGCTCGGCTTTGTCGATTAAGCGAAACTCCTGCATTCAAAGTATGAAAGAAAAAAAAAACACAATTAGGTAAGGTACACTCAACCAACAAAATGCAATATTTGTGTTTGTAATAAGTGAGCACTAAAAGCTTAAAAAGTTTCCTTAAAAGCAATTTATGTAGTAAGCATATGAAAATATACATTTTGGACCTTAGCAAGTATTCAATCCTATCAAGTATCATCCTCATTGTCGTCATCATTATCCAACCTCTAGATCAAGTTGTTGAGAATAAAACATAAATTTATCGTTCTCTGACTGCTAAAGCTATTGCAGATAAATAGTTATTTCACTTTTTTTTCTAACATGATATTAGAGCAGGAGATGCTGAGTAGATTCTGAGTTCGAATCACTAGTTCTTCTTAAACACGAGTCATAAAAGTAGTATCTAATTGCTAAACACCAAACACTTGTTTATACATTTGACATGTTCGAAATGAGTTTGGAAAATTTACCCATGTGAATAGTGTGAAGTGCTTGAAGCAAGTATTGAGATGGGCTTCCTCTTTGAGGCTCACAATCTTTTGGAAATGAGAGTGATAGATGTGCGCGTACACCCGAAACAGACGCTTAAATATCGTTTTGACAATTTCTCCGAAATTCGGAGGAAAAGGCGTTCCTGCGGTAGGCATACATTTCTCGTAAATCATCTCAATTCTTTACACGGAAACATTATTTGCCAACACATTAATAAAACCATCTTATTTTCAAAAGTTACCGAGTTTTTGAGGGAATATAGATTCATCATCGAGCTGAGCTTCGATCCAATCCATCAAATACTCGACATACTTTGGCGCGGAAACTTCTATAGGTTTCTTTATCTGAACTCCGTCAGCCCATCTGTACTCAAACCTGTCGAGATTCCTCGCTGTTAGGAAACTCTGCACCTATGATATGATAAAATACAATGCCACTACCGAATATCATTTACTACTCATCGTAGAGCTACTGATTTCATTTCTAGTATTATCAATAGCTCTGGTGGTTAGAACGAAGAGAGATAATATACTTTGGCCCTGCAGACATCGTGGGGCAGGTAGTTGGCGTGCAGAACTCCATGAGAGTGCCGTGCAAAATGTTCACTTGATTGAAGAAGTCAACAGCTGAGAAATTTTTTAAAAAAAGAAGACATTAACATCTTTATCGCCGGCTAATTGCAATAAAAACTGAATATATAGCATCTAGTAATGATAGTTGACTACAATTTTATATATGTAACAGCATAACCACTTTGCCATGTATGTACCACTATGTGTTTATACTCATTGTCTATATGGATCAGAATCTTCAGTGGAAGAAAAGGTCAGAGAATTACTATTGACGGCGAGCCATTCGTTGAGATCCTCTCCGGTCGGTAAACGAACGGCCTCTCTCAGATTCCCGCTACCCAAGGTCGCGTCGATATGCTTTTTCAGCTGTGCCCCCTGTTTGTTGCCGAATTCGAGCTTATGAATTTCTCAGAATAGCAGATATAAGCATATGCAAATCGAATATAAGACCGTGAAATTCAGTTCTGTAATCTGCAGCTTCAATTGCATCAACAATCGAAACATGCTTTGAGCAATGGACACAACTTAATTGGTTCTCTTTCAACTTCTATTTTATATGTTCATAAATTCTGAGAGACTTAAACCATGTAGAATTTTGCACTTGTGAATTCGGTATCAATCGAAACATTTTTTGTTAAATACATAGCGTGCAATCACATACATCAATCTAGATGTCTCATTTTACGGTAATTAATACACCTTCTTCATACACATGCGCATTTCACACGAAACTCCAACAATTTGTACTTCGAATCCAAATTCAACTACCTGATTGAATCTTAAAACTTATTTTGGTAGAAGTAACAATGAAACAGCTAAGAAACTTATTTGCGCACATCACGAAATCAAACTGATCAAAAGATGAGTGAATTTTGCATTAAGCTGCAATGACTGATACAAAGTTCCCTGTTATTGGTTCTAGTCACATCAAACTTTGATAATGAATAAAATAAATCACTGCTCATGGCTAATAAGTTTCAAGGATAGAAACCAAACCTTATTCCCTGATGGTGCATTCTTTTTGGGCCTAAAAGTTTTTTGGTTTCTGTTCAAGTAAGGAACAATATACCCATTAGTAGAGTAAAAAAAAAAAAAAAAGTTTCTATTTTGAATGCAAATTTACAATTCTAATAGCTACCCAAACCAAGAAATTTAGAAATTCAAGTACAAAAAAGAGCACCAACCTGTTTCCTAATCCAAAGAGGCTCATCTCTCTCTTTTGAGATAAAGAGGGTGAATAACAAACAACACCAGGGGAGAGGAACAAAGAGGTGGAATTAATAAGAATGAGAAGTTTGGGGTTGTTAAATTGGGATTTTATTGGCTTATTCTTGTTGTGATCTCTCTCTTTCTCTCTTCTTACTTTTCAATTCTAATTTGAATAATCATAATAATAATAATAATAATAATAATCATAAAGAGATGATGAAAAAGAAAGGCCAGGCTGGCGAAGGAAGGTAAGAGAAGGAAAGATATGTTCTGCGCCCCGCCAAACTTCTCTCACCTATTTGAAAGCATGGCTGTTATCCACTCACCAACAGCTAGTTTACTCTAATGACCCAAAATTTTTAAATTATTTTTTCTAAAAAAGGCTACCAAATTGTTTTAAATTTCCTTCATAAAGAAATTATGTTGCATATAAACTAATAATAAATAATTTTAAATTTTTTTTTATCATCATAAGATTCTGGAGAAAATAATTCTTTCACTTCATTTCAGAACAACAAGTCACTAACGGTTAAAATTCTGGGAGCAACTATTTTGCTCCAACTAATTTAAGTTCACATTTTGAGCCTTAGTGAAGTTTCGAGTCCAAGCATGGCAAAGAGGGTTCAATGAAAAATTTAAAATATATTTTCTTACAATTTAAGGGTTTTAAAAAGTAATTTAAATTTTAAAAAATTACTTATTTTTTAAGGAAAAAAATGAAAAAGTGGCTGGTTGTTTGAATTGGCACCATAATATACTGGGTCAAATTCCTAGTGTTAGGAAAATAACTCAAAACATACAAGACTCCAAGTCTAAGTCTGTAGCTTTTTTGTTGTAGTTGGACTCCACTTTTCTTGAAACAAAATAAGCCCCAGTTACCGACCGTCCCTAGCGCAGATGGCAAAGGGTTTGGTGGTTGATACCCGAGGTCCCGAGTTCGAATCCTAGTTGATTCACATTTCTAACTAAGTTTATTTTTTAAAAAAATAAATAAAACGGATAGCATGCTATTTTTTTTAAAAAAAAATAAGCCTCAGTTCAGGAAAAATGTTACCGATATAAGGGGGCAATTAAATATTAGCAATGTTGCGTCACAATTATGAGAGTACATTAAGCAAAAGATGATATTGACAGGTATATTGACAGATCCTAATTCTTTCCTGTAAGATGTATTTTATGTGCAAGGGAAGTTTACAAGAGATTTCGATTGGTTGAGAAGTATTTCGATTACGCGTCGAAAATGATTCTTTCTTTTTTTTATTCAATAAGACAACTCCAATCCCTTGTAAACAAGATGGTTGTTAGTAATCGCGACAACAACAGTATTGAAAGAGATTGCATCTCGCATGGTAAGCTGGAATGAATGGGTGCGTTACCTACGGACATCTTTAAAAAACGATAAAAAAAAAAAAAAAAAATATTATTTCTAGAGTCCGATTGGGGCCTATATTATATACTGTCCGCAAAGCCCAGTTTAATTTGGCCCAAAAGACCGACCGTCCCTAACGCAAGTGGCAAAGGACTTGGTAGTTGGTACCCGAAGTTTCAAGTTCGAATCCTAGTTGATTTACATTTTCAGCTAAATTTATTTCTAAAAGAAATAAACAAAGCAGATAGCATGCTATCTCAAAAAAAAAGAAAAGGAATTGGCCCAAAAGATTTCATGGGCTTGGGCCAAAGTTGGCCGTAATGCTATTTTTTTGTTTTTTTTGTTTTAGAGAAAGGTAGAAAGCTCTTTGCATCATTCATGTTTTTTAAAAATTAAACTCAGCTAGAAATACGAAGCAACTAGAATTCAAATTTGAAACTTCAGATACCAACCATCAAATCCTTAGCCAATTGCAATAGATACTGACGGTAATCCTAAGTACTCACTTGGTAGTATTCAATTGGCTCTAGGCTGTGTTTGGCTCCACAATGTTCAAACTATTTATTTTGAAAATAATTTGTTACTCATTTGTTCCCTTCCATAGATGATATATCAAAGATAAAAATTTGAGATTGGACAGTTTAAAGAGTGTCACATGTTTTTTTTTTCATTTGGCAAAAGATGAGGAGTGCATACGTTAAAACTAATCATAAATCATTTCCTACATAATTGATTGTTTAGGCAATATAATACCAAATTCAGTTCTAAAATCGCTCCGTTCTAAAAGATTTTGAGTTTAATTTTCACTTCCACCATTTTGTGTCTAATTTTTTTTATCTATTATTTGCTAGGAGCTTTTTATACCCACCAACTTGAATGTAAAAAAAGAAAAAAAAAGAAAAAAAAAAGGAATAAAAATAGTAAACAGCTGGGGAAAGTGAGAAGAGGAAGCAAGAGTACATTGTACTCGAAGGCATCTTTACTTCAGCTTGTCAGTTCCCTTTCCCCATGTCATACTCTTTGTGGTTATTTTGAGCTTGTATTTTTAATGGCTCTGCTACATATACCTCATAAGGTATCCTATAAATAAGTGATATTTTACAAAAATTAATTTTATTATGACAAGATCAATATTCATTAACTCTGATTCAATTGAGTGTTTACATAGTGATTAGATTAGTTGTTAATATCAAAACGTCATCGTATCTTAAAGCATGCAAATACCACACAACACTTATTATCCCAAAACAAAATAGATGGGTCAGATTTTAAATACAGCATCATAGCTAGTAATGTAATTTAAAAAATTAAGCAACAATACACAATCATACATATAAAACTAAGTAATTATCTGTATTTAGGGGAACATTTGTGGTACCCATTACACTACTGTTTCGGTAAATGAGTTTCTGCAAAGGTGGCAGAAGCTGCAGGCAGCAGAAAACAACAACAGGTGCAGAGTCAGTGAATACAGTCTGACCCACCTGCCACCCTGCTTTAACTCAGTGTCATTATAGTCAGTACAGACTACTTCTCTTGGTGCCAGATCCATGCACACCTCTGACACCTTACAAAAGTTTTGAAAACTTAGCCTAATTGACCATAGTTAAGATAACTTTAAACACACAGTTTGTAACTGATGCAGCTTAATTTGGAGCTATTGCATTTGCTATTGTTAATTTGTTATTAGTAGAGGCACTAAATTTTGCTCCGTTAATAACATCAATCTTTATCCCATTTTTTTAATGTTCACAGTTAGATGTAATTGTTTGTTTCATTTAGGTCATGAAATATAGTTGGGTAATTACATGGTGCTTTTCCAAGTTAGTAGGCTTTTTTGACAAATAATAATAATAATAATAAATAAATACATATGAGCATGAAAGTCTCAATAATAATTTAAAATTTTAACTAAGTTTAAATTTAAAAATAGGTAAAAGTTGAGCCGTATTAATTCTTAGGTAAAAACACACAGAACTTATTTAAATTATGACTTATTTTGAAGCGGCTATCCGATTTTTCAAAGTTGTTGATTTTACTATCCGATCTTTCAATTTGTTTGATTTAAGTCAGTCAATGTCACTTTGCCTTTAAAATTTAAATATGTCGTTTATTTTTATAAGTTTAGTTAGCATGCCTTATACAATTCTTGCAACTATAAATTTATTAAAATAATTAATTGATTTAAATTTTAAAGTCAATGTATCGTTGATTGACTTAAATCAAATAAATTTTTTAAAAATTAAATAATAAAATTAAAATTTTGAAAGTTCAGACAACTATTTCAGACTGATCAATAGTTCAGATATGTTTTGCAGGTTGTTTACCTAAACCTTATCCTGAACTCTTTAAAAACCCAACTGTCTTATAAAATAATCTATCCATACAACAACTGACAGGTGATTCTGAAACCTCCCTCTCTCTCTCTCTCTCTCTCTCTCTGACTCCTCTGCCCCCTTGACTGAATGACACTTCCTGTGCAAACAAAGCAATACTAATTTACTGTGCACTGACATAATAATAATAATTATTATTATTATAATTAGAAAAATAAAAAGATTTCAAGTCAGTTACAAGATTCTGTTTCTTTTGCCTCACTTTCCTCACCTCTCTCTCTCTCTCTCCCCCTCCCTCTCTCCTTTTTACCTCATTGTTGGTGTTGGAGACTTGGTTCTTATTTACCAATTGCGATTGCAGATGATGATGGAACCAAGTGGTGGGAGAGGAAGAAGCATGTTTCCCTTCACAGAATCTCAATGGCAGGAGCTTGAGCTCCAAGCTCTCATCTTCAAGTACATCTCCTCGGGCCTCCCCATCCCCTCCGATCTCATCTTCTACATCAACAACATCCCGCCAGGTATGAACTTCTCACAGTCCCGTGCGCAAATTTTTTTTTTTCTGCAGATAGTACATATATTAAATGGCTCGGATGCATTTCACTGCTGTCGTATGTCGATATCATAACCAGCTAAGAGAGAAACTGATGTGGGCCCCGCCAATGGTGTAGGTGGGTGTGGGTGGGGGTGCTTCTACCAGGTGGGGAGGAGGGGGGGAGCAGAGGAGGACCCAGAGCCATGGAGGTGCAGGAGAACAGATGGGAAGAAGTGGAGGTGCTCAAAAGAGGCCTACCCAAATTCCAAGTACTGTGAGAGGCACATGCACAGGGGGAAGAACCGTTCAAGAAAGCTTGTGGAATTGTCTCTTTCCACCTCTTCCAGTCCAGCTTCCTCCACACCCATTCCAGCTGCTGCAGATTCCTCTTCTCCTCCATCTTTTGCTTCAGCTGCTGCAGTGGCTTCTCAGAATCAGCCCTTGCTGTTTCCCTGCTTCACCTCCTCAAATCCACCTACTAATTGCTGCACACAACCATATAAGATTCACAGGTGTGCATCTACTCCCTCTCTCTCTCTCTCTCTCTCTCTCTCTCTCTCTCTTTAAAGTTTTGTATCTGTCTCCTTAAAGAGTTTGCATATTTGTTTTTCCTAGTTGACTACCGTCAGCTGACCGCTAATTTTTTATTTATGGTAAGATTTACGTTTTACAGTTTGCGTAAAATGACATGAAAGATAAAGTAACCTAGATCATAGAGGAGAAAAAAAAAATAAGATGGTCGAAAATTTTAAAAGTTATTTTTTATGGTGAATTAATAGAGAGGAATTAATTGGTATTTTTTGTTTTTTGTTTTTTTTAAATTGCACTTCTTTTTACTTATTTATTTATTTTTTGGCTTCTTTTGCTAGTCAATTGACCAAAAGTGTTAAAAGCAGGGGCTTACATGGACTCAGGAAGGATATAAATGAGTACCCTTTCTTCACAGGAGGAATCAGTTCCACTGGTGAGCCAAATCAGAACTCTGCTTACCTGCAGAGCAGTGACTGTACCTTCACCACTAATCCTTCTCCTAAGGAGAGGGGCCAATTTTACTTTTTCCTGGGTTCTGATGCAAAATCAGAGATGCCCATGAAGATGGAGAGTGAGGAGTGTTCCCATGAACCCAGAAATTTTCACCTTTTTATTCAGTGAGGTTGTATAATAATAATAATAATAACAATAGTAATAATAGTAGTACTAGTAAGTAAAGTAACCATGGATGTAATGTAATGTAATGTAATGGAGCACATATTTTGATCACAATGGTTGGTGTTGAGTGCCTTGTTTCAAATCAGAGGTTTAATCCTCATCTTTCTCTATGCTTTGTATTAGTGCTAAGTACTCCTATGACTGAGTATTTTGATTTAGTTACTTTGTTAGAAAGAAGAATATATTAAGAATTTACAAACTAAATACTTTTTCAATGTGGCTCAAATCAAATTCAGTGGAGACACTTAATTTAACTGGAGACCAAATTGAGCATGGTTCAATGGCTCAAGTCCTTAATTTCCATCTTGCATTTTGTTTTTATCATAAATCAATTCAAAATTTTGGAATGAATGTTGAATTTCGAGTGAAAACTTACACAGAAACAAATTTGCAAATGACATTTGTTATACTTAATAAAAAAGAATTTTATAAATTGAATAAGCTATCTAAGAAACTGTCAATTTAGGTAGCTGTAGCAATGAGAAATATTTCTTTCTTCGGTATCTAAATCCATAATTAAATAAATATTTAGACATAAAACACATTTTTACACAGCAACTCGTTTTCATAAAGTTTTATTTTCAACTCGAATCCGTAATTTTTATGCCTGCTTGAGAGGGGAGTAAATTGCAAGATTGAAAATGAACGTAACTGAGACAAGATTAAGCGCTCGTTTCGCCTAAAAAATTTTGTCACCGTAAAAAGCAGCAGTCACGTGTTCGGCAGGCAAAGTTTACAAAACTTTTGCTTTTGTTTTGGGGCATTGAGCAAACATGTTTTTTATAGCCCCAACAACATAAAATTACATAACAAGTGATTTCATTACCATCAGAGGATACCAAGTAGGGTGAAGTGCTAGAAAATTTTAGCATAAGAAAATGTTTTTTTTTTTTTTTTCAGAGAAAAGTAACACGCTATCCGCTTCGTTTATTTCTTTTAGAAATAAACTTAGCTAGAAATGTGAATCAACTAGGATTCGAACTCGGGAACTCGGGTACCAACCACCAAGCCCTTTTTCACTTGCGCTAGGAACAGTCAGTAGCATAAGAAAATGTTAGAAGAGAGAGAGGAGATAGAACAGAGGGACAAAATGTCTCCTTCTGAGAGACATTTTTCTTATGCTAACTCCTTGTCACTGTAAAGCACAACAACTTCAGGAAAAGAAAATTAATAAATAAATAAAATAATGTGGGAGAAGTGTACTATGCTATTGCACACCTACACCACTTGAGCTCATCTTTTATATATCTAAAGGAGAGTAAGAAAAATTAAATATTTTAAATTTTAAAATTTGTTATAAATCATCTTGCAGCATGCCAGTATCTCACCAATCACCACTCACTTCTATTGCTAGTAATAGCAGTTTTGTTTAAACAAATTCAATTGTTGTCCAAATTCCCTCATGAAATAAAAGTGGTTCTCTAAATCAATACATAGTGGAAGAAGTATCAATTTCAATACAAAATGAATTTGAAAAAGTACAAGAGCAGTTTCATAATAAACTATATATGCGAAAAATAGCATCAACAGCTAATTTTTAATTGCAGATAACTTTCTAGATTGTTGTTATAAAGTTTCACTGCACAATTTAATTGACTAGATGATTGCTCGTCACTGATGTGGTAGTAATGCAGATCATAACATGGTAATAAATAAAATTCTACATATAGAACTATTATTATAACGACACCTTATCATCAAGTACATGGGACTACGGCACTTGATTGCAATAATTCAGAAAATTCGAGTCGAAATTTATAATAAATTTAAGTTTTAAGGACCAAACTGTCACCTCCTAATAGTTTGAGGACCGGAAGTGTAATTTAGCCTAATTTTTAAGTAACAAGAAATGGTTAAAAGAATAATCATTGATAAGATTGGGCTTAGCCCACAAGCCCAACCTTAGCCCAATAAGTGGGAATTGGATTAAGCCAAGTCCAGGCCCATTTCTACTCCATTGTGTGTTCACTTCAAATATACATGCACAGGAGAAAAGAGAGAGAGGAGAGAGGCCCAAAACACTCTGGGCCGGCCCATTTCGGTTCAAGAGCAGCGATGCTTTGTTTGTCCGTAACTGACTTTCAGATTGAAAATAATTTCTAATTGACGTAATGTTTAAGTAAAAAAAAAAAATTTATCATTTTTTGTTTGATCAAAAGTCAATGACCTGGTAACTTAGAGTTATCCTATTTTTTATGTTTGCTTTTCATTAACATTTGTCACACTAACATATAGGGCGAAAAAAATTACACTAATTAATTTGTGGCTAAATTACAGAAAATCCCTCCGTCAAAATTCGTTCTTTCACTTTTCCTCTTCGACTTTTAAAAATCTATATTTTACCCTCTCAAAAATTGAAAAAATGTTCATTTTGGCCCTCGCCGTCAGGGTTCGTCCATATTCTATTATTATATATTTTTTATACCCAAAATATCCTTATACCTCTCCCCGCAGCCGCGCCGCCTCCCTCCTCGCCGAGGTCCTCGGCGGCACCGCCTCGGTTCTCGCCTCCCTTTGCGGCAAGCTCAAGTGCCCCGCCCACACCCACGCCCTCGCCCTCTTCCGCCACCTCGCCCTCGCCTACCCCTCAGTCCGCGTCTACCCCAACCTCACGTCTCACCATCGCCGAATGGAAGGGCTACAGGGTTGCAGAAGGAGCAGGGGAAGCAGGTGGACCAAGCGGAGTCGGAGTTGGGGTCGAGAGAGGCGCGGAGAACGGAGGAGAAGGGGTTGCAGATAAAGAAGGGTTGGAAAGAAGACGAAGAAGATGCGAATATTTTGGTCATTTTTTCATCACAATTAACATTGTACCCTCTATGAACATTTTTTAATTTTTGAGGGGGTAAAATATACCGTTTTTAAAAGTCGGGAAGGGAAAGTGAAAAAGCGGATTTTGACAGAAGGGTTTACTGTAATTTAGCCTTAATTTTTTGTTACTTTTTTCTATCGCTTTCTCTTCCATAATTGACTTTGAGTTGTACACAAATTTAATTTGTAACAAACCAACTAAAAAAAAAATAGATATATTTGCGGCCAAAAATAACTTCATCCGTTGCTATTTTCAGGAAACAAACATACCCCATCACTTGACCTTTGTAGAAGATGGGTAAAGCCAAATACCACCTGAAATGCTAGATGGGTTGTGGACTGTAAGTGCAGTTCGGTACTCCTTCACTTTCACTGTCATCGTTATCATCGATCTTTGGTACAATTAATCCTGGCCAAGGGAGGTACGAAACGTTTATGATCATCATGATTATCATGCGAGAAAAAAATTGAAAAAATTATAATAGTAATAACGTCGTAGGATATCAAATATGCATGTAGAGTTTGTGAAAAATATGGTATCAGTCGAAAGATACTGAAATAACATTCTGCATCTAATTCTGTATAAAAAATCACTAAGTTATAATAAAAAATAGGGCCTTCTGTCCATACAGCAAAATTACGAATATAGATGATTCAAATGATATCTTATGCTTTTCAAGCTATAAAATCTCATTTCAGCTTCATGCTAGAAGCTAATGCTCAAACTTTCCATTTTGCTGCGTTGCGAAATAAAAACACTGGTAATTGCCCTAGCTTGGATGGTAGTGGTACTGGGATGCCTTTCCCATTCCATAGGCAAGGAATCTTAAAATAAGATGCTTTTGCACATAATGAAGTGAGACGATTTTGTTTGCTTATAATAATTTACTGCTGGTTAATTGATTGTTAGTGCATCAAATCCCAAGAGTAACTGAACCCTGTTCTCAATCTTCAAAAAAAAAAAGAAAAAGAATCTATGGTAACTCCATGATGATGTACACTTCCACATAGAATCACAAGGACACCAAACCAAAAAACAATTTAATGCTCAGCTTGTTCAAAACTGTGTCAGAGGAATATGGTGACCACATCTAGAACTGAACCAGTCATGCATCACACTTTAAATTCTCCTCCATTAATTTTCCTTAGCCTTTCATACACTTTGTCATCATCCAAACCCTGGATCTGAAAAAAAAAAAAAAAAAAAAAAGTTTTCCCTCATGTTTCCACACACTTATTTATCCAATAGATCAATCAAACTGAAAAAAATTGTTAAGAAATAGGTATTACGCTCATAAAATCAAATTCAGAACCTTTTATAATAGAAAGAATTTAAAATAAGCTCTGATGTAATGTCACATCCAAAAAATCTAATGTTGCAGACCAACATAGTTGATATCGGAGATCTCAAATTCAAAGCCTAACTGTTTCACAGCTCCAACAAATCTGCATAGCATACTGTTCCAATGCCCCCACCACATTAGGAACTATTTAAACCCCATCTGATCCTTCCTCACCCTTTCTTAATAATTAGCACACACACACATCTCAGAGAGAGAGAGAGAGAGAGAGAAAAAGAAAGGGGGGATGGGGAAGAAGCCATGTTGGGCGAGGGAGGGGTTGAATAGGGGGGCGTGGACTGCTGTGGAGGACAAGATGTTGGTGTCATACATCACTGCCCACGGAGAGGGCAAATGGGGGAGCCTCCCAAAAAGAGCTGGTGCGTTCTCAGAAAGCAGCTTTTCCCCGAAGCAGTTTTAGTAGTTCATTGTCACATATAATCTATATATATCTATATATATATAAATATAATGGTTTGGTTGCAGGTTTAAAGCGCTGCGGGAAAAGCTGTCGCCTGCGGTGGCTCAACTACCTGCGCCCGGGAATCAAGAGGGGGAACATCACCTGTGACGAAGAGGAGCTCATTATAAGACTCCACATGCTCCTCGGCAACAGGTACGATTTATAAATCATCACCAAGAGATAAGTATAACTTATAATTTTTAAAATTAAAATTTAATTATTAAATTATGGTTTATAAATTATTGTAAATTTTATTTGTACACGAGGTATTTTCTTTTTAAAATTGTCTATAATCACCATTTTAGAAATTTGATTCTTAGAAAATGCAAAAAGTTATACTTGTGAATAACTTTTTAGAAACTGAGGATTTAAATCCTTACCTTTTTTTTTTGTTTAAATGCATATAATGAGATTCAAACTCCAGAACTCGATCCTCGATAATTATAGATCATTCTTTTTTTGTGTGTGAAAATTCTCTTAAGGGATTAACTGTGCAGTGCTTAAAAAGTTTGTGGGTCTTATGTTTATTTTTTTTTCCCTTTTAATTTGCTTCTCACTTAGAGAAAAATATTTTTTTAAAAATTCCGAAATTATCTAAATTTCCTGCTCTATATTTCTAGTTTTACCTATAAAAACTCTACTTTGACTCGGATTTTTATTTTCAAACAAGAAAAAGAATCTCTCCGAATTTTAAACTTGCATAGGTTTACCCACTTTTGGTAAAATCATAGATTTGCTATTCTGAGATTAAAAAAAAAATTTGTAAAATTATTACAAACTTATTTTCTTCTCATGAGTACTTAAATATGTTCTTTTTTTTTCGAAATGGAAACTGCAGATGGTCTTTAATTGCAGCAAGATTACCGGGACGAACAGACAATGAGATCAAGAACTACTGGAACACGACTCTGGCAAAGAGATCTCACAACCAATCACATCGACCCCCTCAACCAGTTACACCATTACTGAAAAACCCAGTAAAATGCCCTATTAACACTAAGCCCCACAAGATTACTGCGAAAAAACCACCACCACCACCCACTAACCCAAATATTATCAAAACAAAGGCATTGAGATGCAAAATGACCTTCTTCTCTCAAGACCAACAACACAACCCAGAAATGGACCCAAGAGAATCAGAAGAAGCACCGAGAACTCCTCGACCGGATTCTTCGATCGATCGACCGATCAAGAGAGTCGATTCCGGTACAGATAGGAGCTTGGATTTACTCAGTTCGTGGCAAGTCGGAATCGAGGAAGAAGAAAGAAAGAACAGTTTGGGCTCGTTGTGCGACGAATTCGGTACGTTCGACGCGGAATTGAGCGAATATTTCATGCTGGATTACTATTCTCCTATTCTGGATTTAGAGGAGCAGTGGCTCTGAGGTTGTTCTGATTTTGGTGACTTTAGCTACATTTCAGATTTAGTTTTCTGACAAGGGTCCACATCAACCAAGCTAAGGTAGATTCTGTACTGTAGGATTAGTGAGGAGATTATATTTTAAATATTCAATCAAATATTCAATAACAAGGAAATTGTCCATTTCCACTCTGTGATGAATGTTAGTCTATTTTCACTTTTTTCAATTTGGGTAAAAACAGACTCTTTTTTTTGTGTTATTGGCTTAACAATGTTCTTACTGTGTATTGATTTGGATTTTTGCTTGGTTTACTTTATGCTTCTGCAGAACCACATGCTTAGAACAAGCACAGTAGAATCACTTTATTGGATTCCTCTCATGTGTTGAGTCAATTATTCAATATCTCCCTTTTAAGCTTGTCTGAGGGAAACATCACACTTTCAAAGTAAAATGTTGGAGATAGAGATGGTTTCAAAATCTTATTTATTTTTTTATTTTCTTTTTGAAAGATTCAGGAGTGTATTCATCTAATTAAGGTTACAAGACATAACACCCATTTGGCTTGGCTTATAAAACCATTTTATTGGATAAAAGTTATATGGTTAAGCTGATATATATATGTGGCAGAAATATGAGATAAGCGATTATAAATCTCAAAAATAATAACTATGATGATTTGAAGCATCTAACTTTTAGCTGTAAAAGTAAATGGTAAAAGTGATATGAATGAATGAGTTCTAAGATGATCTAATCCACCGTCGACAATACTCCAAACTTCGAGCACTGCATCTAATGGACATTCTAGGGCAAATGGAGATTACGAGCATCGTAAAAACCACCAAAACAATCCAGTTTTGCAACAAAAGACCACCTTTAGAGGTGTTTATGTACGTAACACAAAAATGAATTGTTCCGGTGGTTTTATGGCATTTTCAGAATTCGGAGGTGATCCTCAACTGCGTTTAAGTTCAGCATTTAAGTTCTACACTAGAGTCTCGTGCTCCTGACTATAGGTCGATAAATGGTAGAAGCCTGCGGGTGCAATGAAAATCAAAATTTTAACCTACTGAAGTGCTTAGCAGTGTTATACTTAGTAATTTTCTACTCCACAACCACAAACAAAACCTCATCTCAAAGTATAGTGTAGCTACATAACATGTTTGAAGCACCAGGGAATATACTTTCCCCATGTGAATTCACACATCAATATCATGTACTCACCATACATGATGAATTTTCCTTTTTGATACTCAAAAAAAGGATTTGTCTTTTTGGTTCCTGGTTGAGAAACCTAAAAAGTTGAGAATATTTTGGGGCCTACTACTTAAGACGAGATCGTGAGAACTCACAAGATTGTACTCTTTAGTACTCCTTTGTTGATGAATTCCACTGATGCTTATGCTATATCCAATGACTTATCCAGTGGACAAAAATCATATGAGTATCCTATTAGCCTACACCACACACCTATATTTCATTGTTCTACAACTAGGGTTCACATTGTCCCTACAGAGAGTAATTTGAAAGGAGATATGATATGTGGAATAAGTTATTCTAGCTTCTTATTCTAGCATCAGAAGAAGCGCTTATTATCTACTCAAAGGCCCTTTAAAAATAGGTTGTTTAAGACATGATAAGTAATTTAAAAAGTTATTTCAATAAATTAACAGCTCCATTAGCTATCAACCATTGACAGTTAACAAAACCGTCTTCAGAATGCTCAATGTAAAAGAAACGATCATTGGATTTATAACCAAACACCAGATTTACACACATATGAACAGCTACAAATGAAATGATAATATGACACCACAACTCACCATGACTCGGTTGTTGAATCAAATCAATCTAATGTCCAAAACAGATATAATGAATACTTGAGTGACTTGCTACCTCAAACAACATGGTTCTGTGGATGACTAATCCCAACCATGTATCATGTAGAATGATCAAGACAATGAGGTCTATTATCTACAAACAGACCCAACTAATATGCAAAGGAATTGGTTAGGGGTAAATCATACTGTTGCCCTCTGAACTTTTCGGGGAGTTTCACTTTATCCCTCCAAACTCTTAAAATTGACATTAGATATCCTGATCTTCAGTAAGTGATTCACATTACCCCCTTTTATTAGCTCCCATTATAATTGGCGAGAACTAATTTAGAGCTACCTACCTAACTAATCAGGATAGTCAGTCTTTTGGCGGAAAAATTACCGCCAAAAGCTCTTCTTCTCCTCCAAAGTCCCTTTTTCCCTCAACATTTTGCTCTCTTTAAGTTCATTGGTTAATGGAAGAGGATCATTTTCTCACCAAAAGACCAACCTAATTAGTCAAGTAGGCAGCTCCGTAACTTCCCATCAATTCTTGTTAAAAGGAATTGACGGAAGGGCTAACATGGATCACTTACTGGAGGTCGGAGTATTTAATGCCCATTTTAAGATGTTGGGGGTAAAGTGAAACTTCGTCAAAAGTTTACAGGGTAACAGTGTAATTTGCTAAATTGGTTTTAATACAAAACAATTATAATGGATATGCATATCGTATAACATGTCCCAAGGAAATGCAATTGGCAAGGTTCCTGGAGTTAGCACTCACTTAGATAAGAGTACCATCAACTTCGAATGCTTGAACTTGCTAGTTGAGCAAATACCAAAGGTGAGTTACTAAAATAAACGTTATTAACTAGAAGAGAGAAATTGCAATCAAAAGTAAGAGTGTATAATACCTAAAAATATTGACTCTCCTGATTTATAAAAAAAAAACAACTTAAAGAAATGTAATCCATACCCTTAATTTTGAGGATTTTGACACCAAGTATGATACTCTAGACATTTCTTAACTGTTGTGAATCCAGTGCTCTAATATCAAACAAGGATTAATTCAGAATTTAGTTACCATCTATACAGATCATCAACCTAGTCATGCTCAACTAGTCGATCGGCAAACCTTCATTGACTGAGGGAGTTCTGAAATCATGACTAAAGGTTCCTTCCAACTTCTGATTTGCAGAAAAGCAAGAAATTAAAACCAGAGGTTGTTGATCCAAAAGGCAAAAGCAGGGACTATGTAAATATAAAGAATAATCTTAGCATAAGCATTATTAACAACAGTGATCTGAAACTTTTATGAATCGATTGGAACATTTCGACCATTATTAAATGTTATCAGCGAGCAAGAGGCTTAGCTTAAGGGTGGCGTTCTAGTTTAACCATATTTTGAATACTGTAAGTAAAGTACCGTATTTGTATCAAAACAATCACCGTTAAACACAATCGAATCACTATCGTCGTTGAACGGAATGCTTATGGTTGTGCTTGTTCCCACCAAAGATGCAATCTTTTAGCTCAAAGGATGATGCTTTCAAGCTACCATTCTATCCTACATTAGATTACTGAAGGCATTAAACAATAAAACCAAACTTAAAGCAGACTGATGAAACAGCTTCTAGCCACCAACCTAGAGAGCAAATTCCACCCATTTCGACGATTCTCATCACTAAAGCATTACAATTTCCATACATTTATTTCTTGGTTCACAGTTTCCAAGTTGAATTGGAGACAAGTAAAACACTGAGAATCTTTAGATTCTCCATCCATGGTCACCAAATTACAAACTTTTCTCTCAAAATTAAGTGAGGTTGAAGCAAATTGGGAGCATAACCAACCTGTGAAATCAGAGGCTCGCCGCGGGCGGGGCGGAAACTACGAAATCGGCGACGATGACGCTCTCCAGCAGCGGCCGCACCTTCTCCTTCAACGCCTCGGCCTCGCCCCCCTCGATCGCGTCGATCGCCTCGACGCTGGGGAACACCGCGAGGAACCCTAGCGAGTACCCCTTGGCCCTGGCCGGGGAGAAGTTCTCCCCGTAGCTCACGTCGTAGCCCTTGGCCCTCGCCGCGGCCATGGCCTCCACCACCTGCCCCGGCGCGGCCCCTTCGTTGAGCTTGGCGAGGGTGAGCCGCGCGGCGGAGCCGTGGGGGACGGGGGCGGGGGCGACGCCGTCGGCGACCCAGTCGAGGGCGACGATGTCGTCGCAGATGGGGAGGACGCGGTCGCGGACGACGGCGAGGTGGGCGGGGTCGGCGGCGTAGGAGGCGAGGTCGCCCTTGGAGGCGTAGCGGCTGTGGAGGAGGTGGGTGAAGGGGGCGGCGGCGGCGGAGCGGGGGCGGAGGAGGGGCCCCGCGGAGAGGTGGGCGACGCCGGGGAGGGAGGAGAGGGAGCGGAGGTGGGTGACCATGGAGTCGACCACGGAGGGGTCGGTGGAGTCGCGGACCTTGAAGAGCACGACGTGCTCCACCGCGGACGCCATGGCTGGGGCGGAGAAGGAGGAGGAAGAGGAGGAGCGGGAACGGAGAGAGACGAAGGGAGAGCGGGGTTGGCGATGAAGATACGGGAGAGTCTTCAGACTCAGCATTTTCTCGGTGTCGGAAGTGGACTTCACCAATGAAGTGAGTTACCGAGCTGTGGTGTGATGTTTTCGGAGAGTGGTATTTTACCGGTAGGTGAAATAGTACTTTGTAACTAAAATAATCCTTTTTTTAATTGGATGAATATGTATCTCAGTCATATATAATTTGCATAGATCTCTTATACTCTTTTATGAGTGTAGAGTTTTTCGTACTTATAAATTATTTTTAATAATAAAATTACTGTGTTGATGCTTCGTACAGTTAAATATGATCTAGAGTATTTTAAATTTTTTAAAAAATAAAATTTAAATTTTTTAAATCATAATAAAATCTATCAAGCAGGAGTGAAATAAACGGTAAAAAACGAACGATCTCCTAAAAATAGAAAATCGGATTCTTCAATCTACGATGTAAGTTACTAATTATTATCTAGATAGTGAATAGAATATTTTAGCCAAAATTTTACTGATTTCAATATAATTTTGAAATATTTTTCAATGTGAGATAAATTATGTTGAAAAATTATGAAATTTGGTTTCTAGAAATATCGAATGCTCTAAATCATATTTAGCGATATGAATCGAAATTTTATCATCAAAAATAAATTATGAGTACGAAAGCGATCATACTCATAAGAGTATAATAGCCAGAATCATATAATTGATAATTAGTAGCTAGACTCTTTTAATTTTTAATGATCTAAAGTTTTCAACATTTGATAGACAGTGAATACAATATTTGTCTAACATGAATATTGAGTTTCTAAAATTATTTTTACCAAAAACGTACAGGACTTATCTGACTATTGGCCATTTTGATTTAACTATCCAATCTTTTAAAATTTTAATTTTACTACCTGACATTTCAGTTTATTTGATCTGAGCCAGGCATTGACACATTGACTTTAAAATTTGAATGAGCCATTTATTTTTACAGGTTTAGTCAGTATACTTCACGCAATTCTCTCAATTCGTTTGACTTTTTTCAGTGCCCGCATAAACTGGGTGTATACGATAAAATTTAAAATATATAATTACTTCAAATAAAATTTAGGAACTAATTTGTAATACCAAGATAGTGGAGAACTATTTATATATTTTAAGTGAAAATGTACCGAATTCATTTGAATTATGAACCATTTTGAATCTGTTATCCAAATTTTTAAAATTTTAATTTTACTACTCAATCTTTCAAAATTTTAATTTGAGTTAACCAACGACACTTTACTTTAAACTTTAAGCTAATTACTTACTTTAATAAATTTATAGTTACGAGAATTGTATAAAATATACTAACTAAATCTGTAAAGTTAAACGGCACATTAAAAATTTGAAGTTAAAGTATCATTAACTTACTCAAATTAAATAAATTTAAAAAATTAGATAGTAAAATTAAAATTATAAAAGATTAAACAGTCACTTCGGAATAGTCTATTGTTCTGATAAGTTATGTACAACGTGTTACATATAAGCAAACAAAAGTGAGATGCTTATGTAGCTTCAGGACATAATCAACGGCTATAATTAGTTCCAAACATATTCCTCATCTCTAACCACACATTTTGTTGTAGATCTACCAAATCAAAAATCAAACTCTAGAGAGAGAAACTTTTCCCTGTATCAAATCTATTTATACTCTTTCTCTCTCTCTCTCTCTCTCTCTCTCTATTTTTAGTCTCTCTCATTTCGTTCTCTATTAGAACACACCTTCCTTGTTCTTCGCTTATTGTCTCTTCCTCTCTCTCTCTCCTCTCTTCTTCTTCTTCGGCTTGGGATAATAATAAATGGCCCAAATTTACAAGGTACGCAAAATAAAAAAGGTTTTGTTTTAATTACCCTCTCCTTCAATCTCATCTTTTTTTTTCCCCTCATTTAATCATTCTAAAAAGTTGGTTTTGTTTAATTTACATGGGTTTGAAGAGTTTTGTGCCAAATTGGTTTTCTTTTTTTCTTGGATTCCTTTTCATTTTTATCTTCATTATTGATGCTTCTTTTTTTTTCCTATCTCTGCTCCGCACCAGAACCCAAAAAGGTCCTTTTCTCAAATATCATATCTAACTTGTTTTCTATGAAATTTATTTGAAAATCTAAAATTGACCCCCTTTTTTTTTAAAAAAAAAACTTTTCTATGTTTTATTATTTTGTTTAATAGTGATTTGTGATGTAGGTTTTGTCCCCTATTACCCACTGAAAAATTTCGCACCTTTATACTTGGGTCAACCACTTTATCGATCTCTATCTCCTTAGTTTTTTTTTTGTTTTTTTTTAGTTTACAATGTATAAGACCCCTCAACTATAAACCTTTTTTATATTTATTTTTATTTATGTGATTTTAGTTGATTGAATTAAAAAATTTATTCAATTTATGGATGATTTTAAATTTAATAAAAATCGTAAATCAAAATAATGAAAATTAAGAAGGTATCTGTAGAAATTTAAGGGGAAAAAAAAGTTGATGGGCTGTATCAAAATGGCCTATAATTGAGATCTAAGTTACATTTTCATTTTATTTTTTTCATTTTCATATTCTTTTATGATTGTGTGCACAGGCCTAGTACAAATCAATTAATTAAAGCATGGAGGGAGAGACCTTTTCAAAATGTAACAGGGGAGCAAATTTAGAGAACAAGGTGATGCAGAACTTTCAGAAGAGCTTTGTGCAGGTGCAGAACATATTGGATCAGAACCGTTTGTTGATCAATGAGATCAATCAGAATCACGAGTCGAAAATCCCCGACAACCTCGGCCGCAACGTCGGGTTGATCCGCGAGCTCAACAGCAACATCAGGCGCGTCGTCGACCTCTACGCGGAACTCTCCGCGGCGTTCGCAAACTCCGCGGCGGCGTCGGAGGGGGACTCTGTTTCTCATGGCAAAACTGGCCAGAAGAGAATAAGACCAGCTTAAGAGAGGAAAAAAGTGGGGGGGAAACATTGGAGCTCTTCAAATATATATTTTTTCTTTTTGGGAAACTTAATTTTGAGTTTATAAGTGTGATTTTTTTTGTAATGGAATAGCAGATTTGGGTAGTTGATTCTTGCTCATTGAAGATATATATTTAATTTGAAAAAATATATATATATAATATGGAATTATATTACTATACTATCGATAGTACCAAGCGCTTGATACTATCGATAGTATAGTAGCATAATTTCATATGAGTCCGGCTGTTATACTATCGATAGTATTAAAATTTTGGTACTATCTAATTAGCATAAAACTTTTTCTCTTGTGATTGATGTGTTTGGTATTCCAATGCGAGAATAAATGAAAAATTGTTGTAGTACTGAGCCTAAATATATTGTTGAGTTTTGTTTAAGATTATACATTTTATTAATCTATATGTGACTTTTTATACTTCCTAATAACTAATTAATATGTTTATTTTTAATAAGTAAAAAGATATGCCGAGTAAGATGTAATTAATTTGCACTGAGTTTAGCATTTTTTTTTTGCAAAAATGATGGTATGTCTAATCCACCCAAATTTAAGGGACATGTTGTTAATAGATGATCTTTTCAAAGCTTGAAGCTTGAACAATAAGATATATTTTACAGTAGTACATCAAAAACAAAAATATATATGAAAATAGAAAGGTTGTTTGGAGAAAAATAGAAAGGATACCACAAGGACCACATGTGCCATTCATGTACCCAACTCATATATGACACACAATTTAAAAACAAAGACATTTTTGGAACTTAAGAGGATGATTTAAATAGATTAATAGATGCTTCTTTGTGTTACCACAAACACCATCTTAGCAACAGAGCTTATCTATACTAGTTTAAGATATCATCAACTTCAAAAAGTCTTGGAATTGTGCTATTGAGAGAATCACTTTTGTTTTTAAAATTTTCTCCTTTGCCAATGAGGGAATGACCCACCAAAAAAGCCTCTAAAACAAATGGAATTGCTTACTATTCACTCATAGTTTAAGCTTTTGCTTTGGAGATATATAATTAAGTTGTCCTACATTTATTTTATTTTTGTCTTAAAGCTTTTGAACATGTGGGAGAGATAAGATAGAAGGGAAGATTCCAAGCTACTTAAGGAGTAGGCAACTTAAGATAATTAGATTAGTGGGGCTTTTTAAAGATTCCATCCTAATGCATGTTTATTATAGAATTATGAATGAGTCAAGTTGCATCAAATAACAACATCCCTAGAAAAGTACTACCTGATACACATGGATAACGCATTACGTACGCGTAGAGTATTGTTGTGTCAGATTCGAGTCTAATCAGTATAGGAGCTGAATCTGAAACGGTATTTAAAAAATATAATATTTTTATTGTAATAAAGCAATTATTCAGCGATTCAAGAATGATGTTATCATCCTCATCTTCTATAAAAAATAAAATAATTCGTCGAGAAGAAACAGAGAAATGATTCTTGGTGTGAGATGAATAGAAAGTCTAGCGGCTATGATTGTAACAAGAAGTCCAAATGATTTGCAAAGGAAGCGCTATTTTGAAACTTCTTTTCCATTAATTATATGATCAGGAAATGAATGTTAAGAACATTCATTAAAAGATCCATTAAAATTTCTCAAGTATGTGTACTAAAAAACGATGCTTACATAAATAACTCCAACTAATCAAGATCCGTAATAGAAAACTTCTAAAAAGTACTTCTAAATAAATTCCAATTTGCACAAAAGGACAATTTCATAAATAGAGAACTCTTTTGAGCTTTGTACTGCTTTTGCGTACAGTTGATAATTAGATTACTAAATCAGCCAGGACAGGTACGAGTTCAAGGTAATAAATGCATTTTTTTCAAGTAGCTATTCTCAATAAATAAATATAGAGCTAGGCTGGTATACTATCGGTAGCACGGAGGCCTCCGTGCTACCAAGTTGTTTTCGATGTTGCGGCTTCCAAATCGACGATCGGCTCCGCTAGACTTGATCTACACTATTGAAAGTGTTTGGAAACTAAATTTCATAATTTTTCGACATTATTTGGGTAGTGATCAAAGGGTCTCAAAATTGACAATTTCAATGGTAGATAAGATGCGTTTGTAAGTTTAACGGTGTAAAACAATCCAAATCTGATAAAATTTTTATAAAAAATTCTTTGAACTATTTAGAGTAAGATCAGTATCTCTGATCTTAAATTTAAGCCTTTTATCATCATTTTTTATGAAATTTTTATTTTCAGCCATTCATTTTTCGACTACTCGTTTGATAGGTAAATGATATCGAAAACTTATGAAATTTAGTTTCCAAACACTTTCAATAGTGTAGATCAAGTCTAGCGGAGCCGATCGTCGATTTGGAAGCCGCATCATCGAAAACAACTTGGTAGCACGGAGGCCTCCGTGCTACCGATAGTATACCAGCCGGACTCATAAATATATATATATATATATATATATATATATATATATATATATATAGTCCGGCTACTATCCTCTTAAGAGGATAGAAGCCTTTGTCCTATCAAATTTTTGATCGTTAGATCTAACTTTTAATTATTTTCAACCGTTAGATTATACTATTCAACCAACTACCCACTCAACCCTAGGGGGCCCACTATCAACCTAACCGTAACCACTCTCATCCTAGCCGCACATCTTTTCATCCGAACGGTAGAAAACTTAGGAGGACGAAGGCTCTCATCCTCCTAAAAGGATAGTAGCTGGATTCATATATATATATATATATATATATATATATATATATATATATATATATAGTCCGGCTACTATGCTATTAATAGCACCAAGCGCTTCGTGCTATCAAGTTTTCTACCGTTAAATCTACTTTTTTGACTATTTACACCCGTTAGATCATACTATTCAACCAACCCCCACTCAACCCTAGGGGACCAATATCATCCTAACCGCACATTTCTTAATCCAATGACCGAAAACTTAATAGCACCAGTGACTTGGTACTAATAGTATAGTAACATAATTCTCTCTCTCTCTCTCTCTCTATATATATATATATATATATATATATATATATATATATATATATATATATATATATAATCCAGCTACTATCCTTTTAGG
This sequence comes from Puya raimondii, assembly GCA_016920855.1. Taxonomy (NCBI): domain Eukaryota; kingdom Viridiplantae; phylum Streptophyta; class Magnoliopsida; order Poales; family Bromeliaceae; genus Puya; species Puya raimondii. The sequence goes on along the minus strand of JABWPP010000044.1, from coordinate 3,840,268 downwards.
AGGATGGGAGCCTTCGTTCTCCTAATTTTTTTACCGTTCGGATGAAAAGATGTGCGGCTAGAATGAGAGTGGTTACGGTTAGGTTGATAGTGGGCCCCCTAGGGTTGAGTGGGTGGTTGGTTGAATAGTATAATCTAACGGTTGAAAATGATTAAAAGTTAGATCTAACGGCCAACAATTTGATAGGACAAAAACTTCTATCCTCTTAAGAGGATAGTAGCCGGACTATATATATATATATATATATATATATATGAGTCCTGCTACTATGCTATCAATAGCACCAAGCACTTGGTGCTACCAAATTTTTCACCGTTAGATCTACCATTTTGACTATTTTCACCCGTTAGATCATACTATTCAACCAACCACCCACTCAATCCTAGAGGGCCCACATCATCCTAACCGCACATTCCTTAATCCAAGGGCCAAAAATCTAATAGCACTAATGACTTGGTGCTATTAATAGTATAATAGCATAGTTCATATATATATATATTTATATATAATCAAACAAGATATGTAGATAATGACATGCAATTGAGGCTTGAAATAGCCAATAACACATGGTTGAAAAAAATGTTTAGTTGATATTGGGGCTATGCGAAAGCATGTTAGTTGTCAAAAATAATACCACCATTAATTTGAATGCTTTTAATGATTAGACAAAAAATCAGGTGGAGTGATCTCACAATGTAAGTAATCAATAATAGATTGTTCATTTGCATACTTGTGTGGGTAAATACCATCCACAAGTGTTTAAATGGAAACAAATCCCACATATTCTTTTGTGGGTCCCAAATAAAAAATTGTGGAAAAGCCAAGCAATTGCATTTTGAATTTGAAGGACTAGGAAGAAAATTGTGTTTCATCATTTTGCTACTACTATGTTAATTTTTCTCTCGAGAAATTGTCAATAAATGTACATGATACATCCCTTCCCGTCTCATATTTTACATTTTTTTTTTACTGGAAAATAAAAAGGTGATTTCTTACGTAAGAGGAAAGACAGAATGCATTTCAATCGTCCAATGTGTACCACTTTTTATATGCTTCAAGTAGTTGGCGAACTCGATTGACTCAAGACGAGCTTAGTTAGTTAATCTTGTCATTCTCTTGTACTTTTGTTTGCCATTTTGTTATTTTCTCATTCTCGGAAACCGTATCTTCAAAGGTTCTACCAAAAATGAAAATCTGAACACAAATTACTAGCGCTCTTTTTTTGGTAATATGTTCTAGCGAATCTAAGGCCCCAATTACCAACACGTTAGAGATACATCCAGCACAAGCAGACCCCCCTTTTCATCTATCGACCCGTTCGTAAGGAGAAAAAAAAGAAAAAATCTCACGCATTCAGGTTCAAATCCCTGCATTACGCATGCAGAACGGAGAAGCACATCCTTATATGCTATTTTAGAGACAGATCAAATTTGTTCCAGAGATGGGCCAAATAAAAAGATCTGTCACATCAAAAGAAGAAAATAAAACAATCCAAAGAAAAGTCCAGGCCCAGCCCAGATAAACAAGGGCCTGAGTGTTAAACAGGCTTGGCCCAATTAATCGGGCCTGATTTGGTCCGGTCCACTCGCGGTCTTATCTTCGCGAACCCGGTTTACCTCATCACTGGCGAATCGCTTCCCCGCTTGGCCCCTTCTCTCCCTTCCTCTCTCTCTCTCTCTCTCTCTCTCTCTCTACGTTGAGCTCCGAATCACGAAGAAACCCTAGTCCAAGAAACATGAGAGGAGACCCCCGCGGCGTCGGCGGCGGAGGGGAGGCCGAGGCGGGGCCAAGCTCACGGCCTCCGCCGCGCGGTGCGGCGGCGGCGGGGCAGCGGCGGTTCCCCGCGGCGGCGCCGCCGGAGATCATGAGGGCGGCGGAGAAGGACGACAACTACGCCGCCTACGTCCACGACGCGTGCCGCGACGCCTTTCGCCAACTCTTCGGTCGGTTTCCGAGTTCCCCGAATCCGATTCCTAATCCTATCATCTATTTTTTGGTTAATTTTGGGGGATTTAATACTAATTTATGTGCTCGATTTGATTGCGTTAGGTACCAGGGTTGTGGTAGCTTACCAGAGTGAGGTTAGTTTTTTTTTCAGTGAATTAAAGTCTGGTTTTTTCTTCTTTTTTTAGCTTTTGATTTTGGTATCAATTTCTCTTTGTGAAATGCGTGTAGAAATGGGGTAGAATCTACATGATCCGCAACGCGTAGGACGTTTTCTTTGATTCTTAAACATATATTTGAGAAAATTTTCCGTCAATTCCGCACTATCTAGAGTAAAAATGATTGCTTAGCATAAAAACTAAGGTTATTCCACTTGCACATTTTCCTTGTAATGTTGCTTCATCTCTTATAATCTGTTTCAGTATTGGGCTTATGAACATGTTTTTGTTTTCAGAAGAAACGAAAAGTAAATTGGAATAATTAGTTCTAGAATTGGGAAAAAACTTAGGTGAAGCCAAATGTGGACTTACTATTTAGAGGAAATAAAGTATGATCATGTGATCACTAATTGGTCTATGGTTTTCGCTTCATACTTTGTATGCAATTTAATTAAAGTGGATCACTCAGCAAATTTGGAAGGTGCCAAAGACATGCGAATGTCTTAGATACAACATAGTGGGAAAGTTACAACCCTTTACCAACGGAGGGCTTTAGCTAAATGTCTTCATGTAGCAAACCCCAATTAGCTGCGAAATTTCGTATATCGTTAACCTTGCCTATCTTGATGCTTATAAATTGCACGACTAAATGAAAATTAATAGTGTGGTTTTTGTTATGTATTTGTGATAGCTTTTTATGATTATGTGTTCCTCTTTCTAGAGTATCTCCTCCCATTGCTTTTTTCTTTTAAAAGAAAATTATCATGTTTTTGTATTTATACTTCAGTATCTGATACTAGTTTCCTTACTGTAAATGTGTTGCAGATAAAGCTGCTAGGTCAGACACTTTATTATCTATTGACGACAGGTTCGGGCCAGCAGACACTCGGAGAAGAATACTGTGATATATTGCAGGTATTCTTCGTTATACTTGCATTTTGTCAGCATGAGAAGTTGAGTGGATAATTTAGACTCAATTAGATGATACTTAATAAAATCATCGAGGTTTTTGTGCTTTAAATTTTATCTTTACCGTCTATTGTTATCTAGCTCCTGGACAGCAATGTGTAATTGCTTTGAGTGGCATGGAGTGATAAAGTTATTTCTTTTCTAAGATTCTGGCTTCTTTTGAGGTAATCAGACCTTTGTTTTTGGAGAAGAAGCAATTGATAGAAATAACACGAGGTGTTAATGAGATATTCTTCTTATGTTCTTTTCTTGTGTCATAGTAATTCTTTCCTTTTCTATTGTGTATATCTGTGTTTTGTTTTTGAAGAGCTCTCGAAAAAGATGATAATAGAACTTTTTCTTAGCCTCAACTTGGTTTTGGGTGAAACTTAGTATGTCATTCTTTCCCTTTTACTGGTTATATATGTGTGTTTTGTTTTTGAGTGGCTCTCGAGAAAGAGGATAATATAACTTTTTCTTAGCCTCAACTTGGTTATGATTGAAATTGTGTGTCATCATTATCTTTTCCATTTAATCGGATTTCTCAGGTTGCAAGTTCTAATGGCCTTCCACCAACACCTGCTCGACGTGTTCTTTTTGTGGTGTACCAAACTGCCGTCCCTTATCTCGCCGAAAGAATTAGGTTTGCCCCTTGAGAATTTTGAGTTTATATGGTTTCTTTAAGTTGCGTTTTTTTTTTTTTAGTTACCATGGATATGGTGCATTTGGTGCTTAACAGCTCTAGAATGGCTTCTCGTGGTATGGCCCTAAATGACTCTCAATTTGAGGAGTCCGTTGAAAACAATCATCCTACTACAGACACCACGCAGTCCTCAGACATTGATGAGAACTCTTCTTCAAGAGGCATTAATGCATCTCCTCTATCAAGATTTAAAGAGAATTTTCGTGCCTTGTGGTTATCAGCAATACAGAGATGGCCATCGGTATTTCAAACTCTTGTATCTTAATTTTCTTTGCCTGAAACTTTACTCTTGTAATTTATCATACACTCCTTTTTTTTTTCCCCTTTTTCTTTTGCACTACCCAGGTGCTCCCTCTTGCTCGTGAGGTTTTGCAATTGGCTCTTCGTACTAACCTTATGTTTTTCTATTTTGAAGGTAATTATAACCGTTAATTTTTCTGCTTACCTTAGTTTGGCATATGCATTCTTCTATATTACGATGATTTTCAATTTCAATTGCAAATGTTGCTTTTGTGCAGTTTTGAACTTTAATAATCTTATGCTTTATTATCTTCTAAAATGTTCATACTCTGCAGGCCTATATTATCACATATCAAAGCGTGCAGCTGGCATTCGTTATGTCTTTATTGGGAAGCCTTTGCATCAAAGGCCTAGGTATGTAGCCATCTCTGATCCCTTTTACGTGCCAATAATTGATTAGTGTAAGATTCATGTAACACCAGGCATCAGTTTAATATAAGAAAGTTCTTGCTAAATCTGCGAAGCCCAATCTACATATACATTAGATCTACTAAAATGGTCACTATTTCTGCATAATCACATTACTCTCTTCTTGGTTTCTGCAGATACCAAATATTGGGGATATTTCTGTTAATTCAACTTTGTATTCTTGGTGCTGAAGGACTGCGAAGAAGTAATTTATCTTCAATGACTCGGTCCATTCGTCAAACGTCAACCGGCAACCACTATTCTTCCACAGGTTTGATTGTTGAAGCTACTAAATGTTTGAACTAATGCCAAGTTTTTCGATTTTGTGTAATGAGACATCTGGTGTCTGCAACCTCAAATTTTTTTTTTGTTTTATTTCATCCTTCTCTCACATATTAATTAATGGTTAGCAGGGCGAGGTTTGCCTGTTCTAAACGAAGATGGCAATCTCATCACTGATTATAATGCTACTAAAGGCAGTTGGACCTATGATTCAGCGGTTGTTTCCGAGGTTTGTGTTCTCCATCAAAAATCTTTTACATTTTTAATGCATTATAAACAACCGTATATGCAATTTATAATTTGTTCTTGAGAATTTAAAAATGTGATAAATTTCCTGCGTTATTGTATATCTGCCTCAGGCTCCAAGTGGCATGAGCAAATGCACCCTCTGCCTCAGTACTCGCCAACATCCAACTGCTACTCCCTGTGGTCATGTCTTTTGCTGGTAAATTACGTGCGCACTTTTAGTGATGTTTTCCAATTACATGAAATATAAATGCTGCAAACTATAGCTGGAAATTGGTTCTAGAAGCCACTAGGCATAGGCTGGCCAACTTGGCGGAGGAGTGAAAGAGTAGGAATAGAACATTGTATGCGTGCATATTACCAATTATATGTTGATAAAGACCGCCGTCATTCTTCAAGTACAAATATTACAAACAAAAGGAACGAATTTTCTGTTTTATGCTATTGACTCTACCCTTTATGTTACAAAAGCAGCAATTTCCAATCATAAGAAGTTTGTTCTTCGAAAACAGTCTATTAATAGCTTTTCTTTGTCAAATACATATTTGATCTGTTTGGTTGTGTATAGGTCTAATTGAAATTGAGATTGAAATTGTATGGCACTGCCTTGCAGGAATTGCATAATGGAATGGTGCAACGAGAAGCCTGAGTGCCCTCTGTGCCGAACTCCTATCACCCATTCGAGTTTGATTTGTATATACCACGCCGATTTTTAGCAAGCTGACGCACGGAATTTTGTTTTCCGCAACTACAGTTAGGGAGCTGGAATATATTGATGCCTACACAGTTTCAGAGAAAAGTATACAATATAGTAGAGAATTATCAGCCATCGGCATATACAATACAGAAAGCTAATGTAACAAAGCAAATTTTTTTCGACCCTTTCCGAGATTCATTTAAGTGATATTGTTTTTGTTAATTTGTTCTTGTTGTTGTAAATCAACAAAATAGCAACTGCATGTCAATTTAGTGGTGGATTGGCTAGGAGAAATGAGTGATTATAATGTATTTGGAACAATTGATGTTTCAATTTTACTGATATGAGAACCGATTGAGAATAAATTTTCAATGCAATATATATTCTTCTTTCTTTAGTTAGTCATCTGAAGCTACTCCCTGTAGGGCTTATTTGATGTTTTTCATAAGGACCATCAACTTGTGATTTTTTTAAGCCCCTTGTTTCATCTTCTTCTCAAGCATCATCTTCAAGTTTTTTTATTTTTTATTTTTTGACTAAATTACATAAAACTCCCTGTCAATACCCGCTTTTCATTTTTTTCATGTCATTCAAAAACTTATATTTTGCCTCCTTAAAAAATAAAAAATGTTCATAGTGGAATACGGTGTGACAAAATGACCAAAATGTCCTCATCTTTTTTATCTCCTCCTCCCCAATCTTGCTCATCCCGCACCCTCGCCCACGCCTCTCTTGACCCCAACTCCGACTTCGTGCGAGGGCGAGGCGGCGGAGGTCGAGGTGGCAGCGGAGGGCGAGGCGGCGGCCGAGAGCATATGTGTGGGCATGGATGAGAATTTCAAGGATATTTTTGGTATAAAAAATAAGATATAAACGGAACCCTAACGGCGAGGGGCGAAGTAAACATTTTTTATTTTTTAAGGGGACAAAGTGTAGGTTTTTGAATGACGGGAGAAAAATAAAAAAGCGGGTATTGACAGAAGGGTTTTCTCTAATTTAGCCTTATTTTTTTTCCTTTTTAATCATCAATCTATTGTGTGCTGGTAAATAAACTTGGCATGCTACATAACCAATAAGCACAATTTTTTCCACAAGAAACAATTGCAGGAGATTCAACTTGATGAAAATTTCCACTTTTTATTCTTTATCTTACAGCCACATTAAAAGGATTTCACTTGGTGCTTTTACATCCTGTTTGCAGCAACTATCAACAGAAGAAATTGACATGAATTTATACAGTTGCCTCGCATGGTAATCTCATGATTCTGTTTGTCAAAAGCAAACACTTGCAATTAGCGGAGAACATGCGAGCTAATAAAGAGCAAACAAAGATCGCGAGCAAGAACATTTCGATGTATAGAGAGAAGCATTTCTTTGGCTGGTCATTTTATCTCTTCACTCCTCTTGATTAGTTCTTCAAACCAGATTTTCCAGTCTGAAACCTTCTCCTCTCCATTCACCACCTACAAACGAGATTAGTCATTAAGCCACTAATTGTATAGAGGTTAAAGGAAGAATACTTTCGGCATTTCACTAATGATTTCTTTCACAAACAAAAGAATAGTTTGCAAACTAGTCAACAATAGCAAAACTAGGAAGTTCATCCTCTTGCATCAATTGCATGAAATTAAAAATTATAAAAGGAAAAAAAAGAAACAAGATAAACATACAATGCCAAACAATCCATTCGAGTTTGTAAACAGTTTTCTCCACATGAATGAAATATATTACTACTTTTCTAAATTGTAAAGCATGTACTCGATTTGCCCTAACCTCAAAGAGCAACCCCTTCGGTGGGACTGCCTCAAGTGCCTCCACACAGATAAGAGCAGCATCCTCTTTGCTGATTCTTCCTTTTGCTGCTACACCCTGACATATGTACAATTATAAACAGATGAGCTCATAAAGTGAAAGCCTAAAACTATTACGCTCCCATCGACTGAAATGATAATTTAATCAGATAGAACTATAGAAATTTCCCTTATAAAATTACTACACTAACAATCTAATGTGTGGTTCATCGAAAGTTTCTCATACCTCTTGAAAGCTAAAACCTTGCTGGCCACCGGGAGTATTTTGAAGCGAACCCGTTCTTATTATCGTATATGGTATGCCTGACGCAATCACCACTTCTTCATCTCTCTCTGCCAACTTTCTCTGCTTGCTGTTCATAAGAGCTTGGAGTCCACTGCTACCTCTATATACAGCCAACTGCAGCCTTATTAAAACTCACATCCATGGATGAATAAACCATCAGTAATAAGCTTTGTATTCGACATTGGATGATCATAAGGATGAAGATAGGTGAGAACCTGAGATAGAAGAACAATATGTTGCACGCCCGTCAAATCTGCTACTTGAGAGATGAAGCCATCCTATTAAAAACACCACAAAGTTTAGAAACTCATCTGGAGGGTAAAGAATGTGACGACATGCACAAATCATCTACTAAAATGAAAAAAAGATGAGCATAAAGTAGATACCAATACCATATGGGCTAAATTAACATACATGTGCAGCGCAAATTACCGCACGAACACCTCTCAAAGCCTTCATAAGGAAGGATTTATCATCCACATCTCCCACCATTGACTACAAACCAGAATAAAGAAGAAAGTTAGATGATGAAAAGTTTTAGATCTTTATTCGCAAATATATATATACACACACACACACTTGTGTATAGAAAAAAAAAATACATATATATATGTATATATATAGAGTCCGGCTACAATGCTATCTAGAGAAAAAAAAGCTGTTCTGAACAGATTAGAGTTCAGACTATGTGGAGAAAAATCAATTACTGTCGATGGTGCTAACCTCAACATAAGTTCCAAAGGCATTGGCGGCAGCTAGTTTATCCTTCACTATTGCTTTTATTCTAGCACGTTTAAGAATCAGCGACAGTATGACCATCTGAAATCATAGAACAATAGATCAAGGACTATCAATCAGTGACAAAAAAATATGAAAACTTTTGTTTAAAGCAGAATATTGCTACTAAATTACCACTTAACCATAATTTGGGGATATGGCAAAAGAAAATATTATAATAGCACTAAGACAATTACCCGTAATGGATCCACCGAGACAAAAATACGATAACATGAAAGGGTAAAGCAAAGCTTTCCTTTTATAAAAGCTGAATAAGCTGTAACTAAGAATGCATCTTAAACTATTGGTTGTTTAGTAAATATATAGAAATGAAAAAAAAATCTAGCTTCTTGGTGAAAATTTCTCAAAATCTTACTCTTTCAGATTTATATCTGCTGAAATCTTACACTTTTTGTGAAGGTTTGGTCACAATAAGTATTATCAATCCCAAAAGGCCGTTCAGAGGTCTCAAAAAATAAAAAGGATAAGCTAAAACTTACAACATAACCGGCAATCTGATATAACTACGCACAACATGCTTTTTCATAACAGACATGAATTCTCAATCTCAAGTTTAAATACCCACCTGCCCAATTTCGCTTTCACCGTCGGTTACTAACACAGCATCTCGCACTTCCTCAATTTCTATGCTTCAAACCAAATTTATCCACGACGAAATTAATAATCACGACTTCCAAAACCAAGAAGGATGTGTGTGGTATTACTCTTTTCGGGCTACAATTACCTGAAGACTCATCCTCTTGAGATTCAGGACCTCCGTCTTTGGGGAGTAAATCTGGTGCTCCATACCACCTCCTTAATTTAGGCCCACCTATACATGCAATTCCTCAATCTAGTATACATTTGCAAGCAAAGCATCACAATGCATAGAGATTAAGGAAAGCTATAATCATACAATAATATTACAGTAACGCAAATCCAATTACCTTTCAAAATGTAGTTACGATCAAATAATCTACTTTCAAATGGTTATACGCCCAAATTATGAAAAAGATATTAATTACAAATAATTTGCTTGTAAAAGGATGGCAAAAATCTTAACGGCCCCTCTAAATGCCTGAACATTTTGTTTAGCATATCTCTTTTCTTTATCAAGGACAAAGTATGAGTGCCATTAGATGTTTACAGGTGTAATGCATTATCCTAACAAATCAAAACAACAGCAAACTTCAATTTGCTCTTCTGTGGTATAACGTATTTTTACTTTACCACCATATGGTTCAAAAAGTTGTATTTAAGTATCATGTGGTTTAGCATGCTTTTTACTTTGACACCTCATGGTACAAAAAATTACACTTAATTATCCTATAATTTTATTTTTCTTTCACTAGAAAGATCTATTGTCAAACAGAATACCATTCTATAGTTTTTTTAAAAAATCACTTTATTATCCTATCTCACAACAGATTTTTTTCAGCGAAACAAAAATAAAATCACAAAATAATTGAGTGCAACTTTTTGAGCCACAGAACGACAAAATGAATATGAGCTAAATCACGTGAGGGCAAATTAAAGTTTTATGCTCTAAAAAGAATAACTTATTCTGACATCCAAAATTTATGACGGGTAACGACTCTGGGGACCTTGAACGGCCGGGGGCTTAGGACTGACTCTGATACCATATTAGAATAAGAAAGCAAAGAACAAGCATGGGTTATATGGATGACCTTCAATGTAGTCGAGGAGCTGGTCGGTGAAGTTGCTTTCCTTCTTCTTGGAGGATTGACATGAAAGGAGATGAGGACTCCTCCTCCTCCTCCTCCTCCTCACCTGGAGTGAGGAGCAGAGGCTGTGAGGTTGTGTTGTTTGTGTGTGAGCTGAGGATGTTAGAGGAAGAGGTGGGGGTGAGAAGAGACCAAGAGACATTGAAAAACACAGAGAGAGAGGGAGAGAGATGGGTTGGGGATGTGAAAGAGGAGTGATGGAGGTTTTTTTTTGCTGAGGGAAGAAGATAATAATAATAAAAAGAAGAAAATTTGAAGGTCTCCACAAAGCAAAAGGCTTATTTACAATTAGCCCCCTCAACAAAAAAAAATTTATAAATGATCCTAACAAATTTATAATTGCTTATATGGTCCTCTTCTTGCCACGTGAGCGTCACGTTGATAATTTTAAGTTAAAAACGGTGGTTGAATCACCGTATTTAAACACAGTGAATGAATCACCGTGTTCCTTTTTGTATTTTTTATTGTTCTCGAGTTTAAAAAAAAAAAACTAAAATGTGAATATGAATACAGTGATCCAATCACCGTGATCAACTTAAAAACGTCATCTAGGCGCTCGCGTGGCAAAGAGAAAGTTATTTATGTACAATTAGTTCCTGAACTTTCAACATGCTTTAATTTGGCCCTCAAATTTTGTAAATTTAATATTTGAAGACCGTAAATAATATTTCAATTTGGTTCCTATAAAACAAAAAAATAAATAAATCCATACAAAGATCAAGTATATTTCAGGTACGGGTTCAAAAAACCCGACCCGAATCGCCCAGCCAGTATCGAATCCATTTCGTTGCAACCGATCCGACCCGACTCGCTTGTTATCTTCTCTATTTAAAAGGGAAAACCCTAACCCTAACTTCCCCACAGCGGAGGACGAAGGTTAGGGTTTTAGCGAGGGAGCGGCGACGTATCTAATCAAATCCTAACCCATCTCCGATCTCTCCCTCTCTCACCATGAGCCGATCGGGCCAACCCCCGGATCTCAAGAAGTAAATCTCTAATCTCCTTCTATTTCTCTTCATTATTTGTTGTAAATAATCTTTTTTTTCTCTTTTTTGCATGTTTGATTTTGTATAGTAACTATTTTTTTCATCTTTTTTTTGTTTAAATTTTGCGTTGTTTTGGAACTGGATGATAGGTACATGGACAAGAAGCTGCAAAGTAAGTGATCTTCTCCTTATTTAATCCCAACGCTCCCAATGTTCCTTTTTTTTTTCCCTTAAGTTCAAATTCATGATTACATGCTTAGCACTTCTTAAAATTAAAGTCGAAAAATTATTTTTTTTTGTTGCTATATTAGGGTTCTTTTGGATTGAAAATAGTTATGAATATAGGTATGAATATAGTTTAGGTTTAAAATTAATCAATAAAATGACGGATTCTTATATTTTGTATTAAGAGGTGATGATAACTTGATGAGGGTCCTCATGATTTGGGAGGTTGTGATTGCTGTCGAAAAATCAAATGTGACATTTTACTTTTGGCATCATTTTAGTAGCTCTTAGCATCTAATCTGAGTGCCCTAAATGAGGAATTTCCTTATGAAAGCTATGGGGTTTTCTCCAAATGATGCTTTGTAGTCATAGTTACTCTGATAGGGCAATGAGCCAGTGTCTTTTTGTATTTTTTTTTTCCAAAGTGTTTTAGCTTTTCCGCGAACTCTAAAATTAATACACTTGATATTTTTCTGAAATCCCATTTCCCCCATTTCCAGTATCCATTTTTTTTAGCCTTTTGTTTGAGTTCTTCTCATCAAATCCACCTCTGACAATTGTTCTTGAATATCAAGCCTACTACGATCAAGGGTTTACATTTTTTGCACTCTGTAAAGTTGCTTCATTGTCATGCTTTTCATATGGGGGTGTTATTGCTATTTGCTGTTATCAGTTTGGAACTTGGTAATGCATGCGTGCTAAATGAGGAATAACTTATGAAAGCTATGGGGTTTTGTCTCCAAATGAAGCTTTTGTCATAGTTACTCTGATAGGCAATTCCTTTCTCTTCATCTTCAGTGTTAACACCTTACTATAACTTTTCAGGATTCATCTCTAGACTCCAGTTAGTTAACGAGCCAAATGTAGACTTACCCATGCTTTCATGCTGCATTTTTCATCTCTGTTGTATCATCTGGAATTATATAATATGCTGCGTATGCCCCTCCGCTATGAACTGTCATGAATCTGATGTGTGCTTGAACTGAGCATCAACTGGAATAGTTGAACACTTAATTTCAACTGAAGTATTTTCACTAATGTGGCTACATTAAACAATGTTTTGCAGTCAAGCTGAATGCAAACCGTGTTGTTGTTGGCACTCTTCGTGGTTTTGACCAATTTATGAACTTGGTGATCGATAACACTGTGGAGGTCAATGGAAATGAGAAGAATGAAATTGGGATGGTGGTAGGTTTAATTACATGTTGACATGCTTCTTACTTATTTCAAGTTTCATTTGTAATTGTTTGGTATACAGAGGCCTTAAGTCCTCCGTCGGACCTTTTCAAAGATTTATTATTCCGTGGTTTCTTGGTATGATGTGCATTCACGTAAACCAATACTTTTTGGGAGGCAGATATTTTCAAACGGCCTGACTGTAGTTTCTTCAAGAGAAAAGATGTAGGGGTTTACGGTCGTGAGCTTTAGTTCCTTGTTTTTCTATGAGCAAAAGCTGCTGCGTATTTTGTGAAAGAGAAGTTTGTATCTTTTCTTGTGACGAGAAGGCGAAATGAGCTTCTGGTCGCCGAAGAGCTCAAATTTGAAGCTTTTGTTTCTGCTTCAGTAAAGAACATGTTTGTGCTTCTTTCAGTAGTATGTTTGAGCAAAATTTATTACTGCAGAAACTTGAACTGTGGCAGAGAGGCTCTAATTCTTTTTTTCTCCGAGTTGATATGATGTTCTTAACAAATTTTTTTTTTTTTTTTTACAGGTTGTCCGGGGAAATAGTGTGGTCATGATTGAAGCTCTGGAGCCGATTGCGAGAACACAATAGCTTCGTTTCCGATTCGATCTTGTGTTCAAAACTCAACTACTGTACAATGAGAACATATTCTGTTGCTGTTATGTAACTTAATGGATCAGTCAATTTGCTCTGCTCTGTTATTTGCAGTTTCAAAAATATCTTGAACTTCCTTAGTGGTTAATGCCCCACACACTCTAACAAGTATAGTTCCTATTTAATGTGGCTACACCATTTGTTTGGTGGTGGAAAAGTAATGAAGTGAAATTACGAAGTAAGATTTTCAGGTGAATTCGCTTTGAGACTTTGTTTTTTTTTTTTTTTTTTGAGAGAGAAAGTAGCACGCTACCTGCTTCGTTTATTTCTTATAGAAAAATCGACTAGAATTTGAACTCGGAACCTCGGGTATCAATCATCAAGTCCTAGCGCAAGACGGTCCGGTAATTTGAGACTTAGATATTGCAAATCCAATATGCGCTAAGGCCCTATTTGGTTCACAGATTTTTGAAATACGTAGAGCGACATTATTCTCGTATTTTGTTTAACACTGGAAATAATACGGTTGTATAATTAAGTTTACATAGGAAAAAGATGGCATATGTTAAACTTGAGAGGGATTTTTCACTTCGCTCAAAAAGAGATTTCTAAAAGACGAAGTTAAGGGCCTTCCTTTGGTATCATTTATTTTATTTTTTGATTTTCTAAATAAAATTTCATGTAAAAAAGTATTTAAGAAAATGGCGGCTTATTTATGATCTTTACATTTAAAATATTTATTTGGTAAAAAAATTTAAAAATTAGATGTAATAGTTGGTTGTTTCTAATTATTTTTTAATAAACAATGTTATTTTGTGGATATATTATATTATTTTTAGAATTAATGTTTAAAAAAAGCAAAAGGACGGCCTAAACTTTAAATTTTTATATTTTGTAAAATTATAAGATGCCGCGAAAATTGTAGATTTTTACCACACCAAATTTTTGTGATAAATCCAGTATGCTAAATTTCAAATTTATAATTTAAAAATATTAATAACTTATCACGCAAAAAAAAAAAAAAAAATCTTAAAAACTTCACTGGCTTAAGATGTTACGCAACACCACCGCAGCGCAAAGCGCCTTCTCTGAGTTTTACCCTAAAATGAGATACTGAATCTCCGCCGTCCATGCCTCCAAACCCAAGGCCCACCTTTCTCCACCGTCCGATCATCCCGAACCCTGGCCTTTAAAATCCCATCCCTCGATCTAGGGTTTTTCCCCCACCCGCCGCTCTCGTTCTCTTCCTCTCTCTCGCGCGCGCACTCACGCTGTGTTTCTCCCCTTCTCCCTCTCTCGATCTCCATCTCCTCCTCGATTCCAACCATGCCGACCCAAATCAGTAAGAAGCGAAAGGTAAACCCTAATTTCCTCATCCGATCCTCTTCTCGATCTCGAGATCCACTTTTTTTTTCCTGATTTTTTTGAGCATTTTTTTGTATTAATCGCACGCAGTTCGTCGCCGATGGCGTCTTCTTCGCGGAGCTCAACGAGGTGCTCACCAGGGAGCTCGCCGAGGACGGCTACTCCGGGGTCGAGGTTAGGGTTACCCCGATGCGCACGGAGATCATCATCAGGGCCACTCGCACCCAGAACGTTCTAGGTAAATCTAGGGTTTTTAGTACCAAGTTTGTTACTTTGAAGGCTGGGGCTTAATCTAGGGTTTGGTGGCTGTTTCGGGTGTAGGTGAGAAGGGGAGGAGGATTCGGGAGTTGACATCGGTGGTTCAGAAGAGGTTCAATTTCCCAGAGAACGGCGTTGAGCTCTACGCTGAGAAGGTTAACAACAGGGGTCTCTGTGCAATCGCTCAGGCCGAGTCGCTTCGCTACAAGCTCCTCGGAGGCCTCGCTGTTCGGAGGTTCGTGTGTTTTCTCTTTACCCTCTTCAAATTTGCTGTTCTCTGTGCAATCTTTTTGGTTTGTATTTGAATGATCTATGTTATTGAGGTTCATCTGATGAATTATTTGAATGCGATACGAAGTTTAAAGTTATCTCTTGTCATCTTTACAGCAAGTTGGTTCCTTGTACCAATTTTGTGTCTGATGATGACGAAATTAATTACTTCCCTTCAATTTGTTTGTGGTCATTGGATCGTACCTGGTTTTCCATTGCTTAGTGTATTGAAGGGAAATTCGTGAGAAAAAAAATGGTATAGCAACATGATGTTATGAGAATATAGAGTTAAATTTTTAAAGCGTCGGTTTATGTCAGACAGCGATTCATTTGATATCATAAGGTAGAGGGGAAATAGGATTTGTTGGGTTTGCAGTGCCACAAGGAGAATTGGATGATTATAAAAATTTCTTCGGCAAATGGCATTTGATGCATTTTCTGACCTCTATGCGAATATATTTTGTATTATTGCAATTGTAAGTGTGGTTTGCATGTGGGTTATTACCACACCTTTGAATTTAATGGAGTAATTTCTATTTATTCTTTCATCTGTTATTTCAGTGACCCCATATTGATTCAGCAACTCCCTTTTTTATTTTCAGTTTGAATTTTTCTGCCTGATTTTGACTGTTTAATGTCATCTATAAAGCAAATAGGCTTTTCAATACCAACTTTGTGTCGGAAGATGACTACATTAAAGTGCCGTGCATGTTTATGCTCTATAAATCTGTGCTAGCTAGCTTTCATGTGTTAAACTGCCTGGCAACACCTTGTCTATCTTTTTGGTTTTGAATTTCCTAAACTCGGCCTTTCTTCATTCATTGTTTTTTGCCACTGCTTTTCTTATTGTTCTCTACTAACCATATGACCTCTAAGATCTCTTTATTGTCCGTATGATACTTGTGCATCATATTGTGCATTTTATGGTGTTTATGAACTTCAGAGTTCTATTTGTTTTCACGGCTCTTATTCATTCACTGGTCAAGATTGCAATTTGGCTGGGTATGTGCTCTATGTATAAATTGATTTCTCTATCGGGTGGAGATGTTTTCCTACAAATTGCTGTATCCAATCTTAATTGTCCAATTTTGGTTTATTGCAATTGCATTAATGACTTTTGGTACCTGGATTTAGCGATGATTTTTGTGCGTGTTATTTTACATTTCCTTTTTTGTTTCAGGGCATGCTATGGTGTCTTGAGGTTTGTCATGGAGAGCGGTGCTAAGGGATGCGAGGTACGCTATGGCGATCAACTATGTTCTTGGTTCTTCTCTATCCTCGTTCTTAAACGCTAATATATCAAGTCTGATTGCAGGTGATAGTGAGTGGAAAGCTCAGGGCCCAGCGTGCCAAATCTATGAAGTTCAAGGATGGATACATGATTTCTTCTGGGCAGCCTGTTAAAGAATACATCGACTCAGCTGTGAGGCACGTCCTTTTGAGACAGGTGAGATTCTCATTTACTATAACCTCTATATTTATTATTTATCTTTTCTGTGCATCTGCTGCTCAACACTCGAGTGTCATCAACTACCTGGCCGCGTTGCTTTTGGGCTGTAGAATCTGTTTGTATCCCATCTTGATACGTTTTTTTTTGTACCAAACCAAACCGCGACTTCCAAATTAGCTGCACTAATCAATTTTCGGCAGCCTAGGGCTCACATATAGCCATTAGAGGCAGTGACATTTTTAGTGTTTATTTATGTTCTATTGAGAAAATTTATGTTCTATTGAGGGAATTGATTACAAATATGTAGTTTCTAATTGGAACTCTTTAGTATGTTTGATGTGCAATAATCTACACGGCGCCATGTTTCCACGATATTGATATTGGGTTATTAATCACTCGATCCCTTTTTCCTGTGATCTTTGTGCAAGTTCGTCCTCATGCAGCTCTTGGATTATGGGAACTTAATTTTATAGTGGTGTTTCTTCTAGGTTTATTTCCGCCTATAGGATCTGCATAGCCCCTTGATGGTCACCACTTCTGTAGTATAATTCTAATTTTCTTTTTTTTGTTTTTTATTTGTACACTTATTCACACTTGAGATCAGGAGTTAACTCTCTCTCTCTCTCTGTGGCTACAGGGTGTTCTTGGGATAAAGGTGAAGATCATGCTGGATTGGGATCCAAAGGGCAAGCAGGGCCCGAAAACACCTTTACCTGATCTGGTCACTATTCACGCTCCGAAGGATGAGGAAGAGTACCTAAGGCCGCAGCCCGCCCCTGTCGTTGTGAGCGCAGAGATCCCAGTGGTCTAAAAGAAATTCCTCTAAGCTTAAAACATTATAATCCTTCTAGTTGGTTTTTGAGAGATTTTGTTTTTGCATCGGTTCCTAATGTTCTGAAGAATAGTGAACTTTGTTTTGTTAAACAGCGACATTTTAAGCTATTTCGCATTTCAAATGATGTGTTCCTTTTATATGAATTAATCGACTGTAGTAAGTTCTTGTTCTTGGTTACTCTTGCTCATACCCTTCTATGACTGGTTGGTCAGATTTAAATTTATGTTGATGGGTGGTGGGTTTTTTCTGCCGTTTTTCTCAGTATACCACGGTGGTGGTTTTTAGGTTTTTTTTGGCTGCTTAAAAGCTTTCAGTAATGCTGTTATATGTAAATACTGTGAGATTGGAGATTTATTTATTTATTTTGCTAGATTTGCTTCTTTCTCGTTTATCTTCGTTATGTCGCTCGTTCTGTTGCTGTGTTCAGCTAATGCTTGTTGTTTTACCGAAATATAAAGCTAGAACACTATGGGCTTGTCTGTTTTATCGAAGATAAAGCTCTTACCGAAAATAAAGCTCAGGTGGGGAGTAGATTTTTGGATGAATTAAAAGTTAAATAAATTTATTTTGTTGTTGTTGTTTATTTGTATAGCTCGTTCAAATTAGGTTCGAAAAGCCCGAATATATATATATATATATATATATATATATATATATATATAGTTTCGTTACTATATTATCGATAATATCAAGCGCGTGCTATTGAGTTTTCTGCCGTTAGATCTATTTCTTTGATCATTTTTATTCTTAGATCATATTCAATCAACCACCCACTTAATTTTAGAGGATCATTATCATCCTAACCGCACATTCCTTCATCCAAAGGTCGAAAATCTAACAACACCAAGCCCTTAATACTATTAATAGTATAGTGGCTTAATTCTATATATAGGCTAAAGGTTAAGGCTACTATACACTTATGAGTATAGACCCTTTTATATATAAAATTAAAATTAGGCGGGAATATTATTAATAATATTTGAGCTCTTTTACTATCGAGTTTTTAATTCTTAGATGAAAAATTGTAGGGTTATGATGATAGTGATCTCCTGGGGTTTAGTGGTGGTCCTCCTAGAGTTGAATGGGTGGTTGGTTGAATAGTATGATCTAAAAGATGAAATTGATTAAAGTGTAGATCTAACGGCTAAAAAATCGATAGCAAAAGAACTCCAATGCTATCGATAGTATTCCAACCGGACTCTATATAATTATATATAAAATATATTTTAATTATATATAATAATATATATTATGTATTTTAATTATATATATATAGAGTTTAGGTTATATAGCATATTTACTGGTCCATAAAATTAAATCAGCAAAATCTTACTCTAATTGCTCTCACTCTTTTTCACTTCTTGTTGAGTCGCTTTCCCTATTTTTTTTAATATTATAATATCGTTTTTCATGCATTCATTTTATATGTTGAATTATTAGACATTCTTTATATCGAATTCTCAATAATATTTTATAAAAATTAAACTATAAATTATATGATGTTAAGAATTTCAAGCGGCTCGTTTAAGGTTCGAGCTCCCTCGACTCGAAGTTAGGCTCGCTCGAGCTCGGCTCGAATTAATTTCAAGTCGAGCTTGAGCCTAAATTGAGGTTCGAAATTAATTTCAAGCCAAGCTTGAGCCGAGGTAAGCTCGCTCAAGCTCGGCTCGTTTCCACACCCTAGTTTTCATCCTTCGTCGAGCTTTTGGCTCTTTCTTATAGGTCGAGATTTTTCCAGCCTCAACCAAATACAAATTTCCGAAGAATCTGACGAGAGTAAAAGCCGTTCCAACAAATAAGATTGAAGGCTGAATCTCAACCGTCCATCCACTTACAATAGAATAATATAGGATTACAATACGAACCAAATAAATGACAAACAGTTAAGAGTTCATTTTCCAAACTCAACAACCCAATCCGATCCATCATCAATCCGTTGCATCCTCAACACTTGTTGATCAAATTTGCCAACGTCAAACTGGGCTACTGGGCTTCACTCTACTGCTACAAATCCGGCCCACTACTTGTCTATGCGTCCGATTCTCTATGCGGCCTATCCCATCCCTATAAAATTGAGTGGTCGCTCACAAAATATGTTAGGGTTCCAAAAATTTACGCCGTCGCCTAAGACCCCAGTTTCAGCTCCTGCCCCAATTCTATCTTTTTTTTACGATCGCGTTGAATCAATTGATACATTTCTTTTTCTTTTTTCTTTTTTTGTTTCTTAATCTGTTCCCATATTACTACTCTAAAGTTCGAAATCTCGGAGCTAGTTGGGGAGTAATTGATTCAGCAGGACGGTGTGTATCGGTGATTTGCGGCTCAAATACCATGCATTTCTCGCCGAAAGTGTGTCCTGCTACAGTAAATCTTAGGAAAATGGGCAGTTGGGTTAGCTCGTAACTTTTTATCTGGGTATCCCAACAATCATTTTCCTTATATGCTCCTTAAATATTGCAACTTTGTTTTACCCCTTGCTCCTAATTTTTATCTTTGTGTAACGGGCTTGCTTTTCCAATTGGTGGAAAGCAAGTAAACCAGATTTAGTGAATTCAAGTTTTATTTGAATGAGCAGCTGGTAATTTATTTTTTCTCTTTTTTGGGAGAAAGATAGCATGCTACCCGTTTCGTTTATTTCTTTTAGAAATAAGTTTAGCTGGAAATGTGAATGATTCGAACTTAAAATTTCGGGTACCAACTACCAAGCCTTTTGCGACGGTCGGTGAGCTGGTAATTTGTTGAGATAAGTAAGAGGGTGTTTGTTTCTCCAAAAAGATTGAAAAACTTTATGTTTCAGTGTTTTTAATTTGTCAGATAAAAAAATACGGAAAGGAAAAAAGTAAGTTTTCTTTATAAAATAAGAAAAAAAATAGAAAATCTTTTTTTTTGAAAATCGAACGGCGGAAAAAAAAAAAATAACTGAAAAACTATTTCCTAGGACATTTCCCCTAACAGGCTCTGTTTATTATTTGGTTGCTTATTATTTCGTTTACTCCTGTAGAAAAGTATTGGGTTTAATGTATTCCTAATAAAGAAGCATAGGGGAATAAGAGCAGTAAATGCACGTTGCCTTTACATTTTGGTACTAGCAAAATGTAGGGCCAAATTTATACGTTTTCAATTTTATGTTAGAGCATTTGCTTTTTTGAGCTTTTCATTGATTTGGAAAGAATTTCCTGGGCTCTTTGGCTATAATAATGTTATGTCACCTGCATCTGCTTTTAGCAAAAAATGTGGTTTAAATTGAATGCTGGCACTTAGTAATGTAGAAAAATATATTCCATGGCAGAAATTTTTCGTAATGTCTATTATAAAAGAATGCATAAATGAGATTTTGAACTGCAAATATAAAAATGGAGCGAAAAGCTATTAGTGCGTTTTCTAATCATGCTACTTAAAGTGTAACCCTATCGAACTAAGCTATACTGTGGATAAGTGAAAGATGGTTGGTATATGGGTAATCATGGGAAATGATAAGAGTCCTTCTAAATGTTGTTAGTTTTGTTGGCTATTTATTATTGGGCTAAAATAGGTTCAACTTTCTGTCCCGTGATAATAGATCCAAGAGACTTATAAATTGAGTCGGGTGAGCCTAATAAATTGAGTGGAGGTGTGATCCACAAGAGACCCAACGACAAGAGGCCCAACAATAGACCCAACGTCCAGATGGGTTGAATCAGGTCGAAGCCCGCGAGCGCTATGGCTGAGTCCTTAAGTGCGATAGGTGCGCCCTTCCTATCAGCACGTGCTTTTGAGATAGTTGGTTAGCGCTTACGATTCACAAGTTTATGTTGATCTGTTGATAAATTTATATGATATTTTTGAAGTGCTTGCATGAGCCAGCTAAAATTCTTCACAATATGAGGTACAACAGCATTGGGCCTACTTCCTGGTCTCTCCAAAGTCCGCACAAACTCTAACTATGAAGCTGTGTTATGTGGTGCAGACTACGTCTTTTTCAGTGATAGTTAGTTGCGACCATAATTTTATAGTATAAAACAAAAAAAAAATTAAAAACATTTTAAAATTTTTGAAGTTTTCAAAATACAAAATATATGCTTTTAAGTTTTAACCACTGGAACGTAGGATCTGCTTTATTCTTCTTCTTTTTTTTACTGTAGCTCACACAAGCAGTAACTTTGCAAATCATAATTTGCAATGGCGGGCAGTACTATATGCTTTTCTCGTTGGCGAGTCGAGTCGCACTTAATCAACGAAGTCAGGCCAAACAGATACTTAGTGCGCCCATAATGTATGTATCCTTATTGTGGCCACACACACACACACACAAACAAGGGCGGGCCTTTTATGAAAGATTTAATCGATCCAGGTGGGAGTTAAATGACTTTTTTACGGCAGCTGGTGATGATGCACGAGGCGAGCATGATCATGCATGCAATCGTTTGCCACCACCCAAACCTTTTGAGCATGCTCTCACACATGACTCCACATGAGTAGTCCACTAGAAAGAGTTACATGTAACTTTATTAAATAGTATGCCATAGGTCTTTAGAACGATGTACGGACTGATGTGTTGATATAAATGATATGAAGATTTTGTATTAATTCAAACAGAGAATTTAAAATATTATATTAATTTGTTAATATGTCTGCAACACATAGAAATCGATTGACACATGGATCAATCACTAACTAAATTTGATCCGATTTAGTTAAAAATTCATTCAACACAAAAGTTCCAGCGGGGTAGATTTGCGCCCTTAAGCTTTCTTACTTTAACATTATATGTTCAATATTCTTTCTTATGTTTGATGTTGAGACTCTTCGTTCGGCCTAAAATATGAACTTATCTAAGTGAAAATAAAAGTTTGGTGCAATTCAAACTTACAACCTTATATCAATATATTAAATAGATATTTTAGCAAGTAACAATAAGATTGAATAACCGATTGTTCCTAGTGCAAGTGGCAAAGAATTTGGTGGTGGGTATCCGAGGTCCCAAGTTCGAATCCTAGTTGATTCATATTTTTTACTAAGTTTATTTTTAAAAAAAATAAATAAAGCGGGTAGCATGCTATTTTCTCTAAAAAAAAGAAGAAAAAACAATAAGATTGAATATGCCACTCAATCTTATAAGTTTAAAAACACGGGATATCTAATAAAACTTATCCAACTTAAACATTTTACCCGTATACATCAATCCTTTATTTTATTTTTTATTTTTTTTTGGGAGAAAAATAGCACGCTACCCGTTTCGTTTATTTCTTTTAGAAATAAACTTAACTAGGAATGTGAATCAACTAGAATTCAAACTTGGGGCCTCGAATACTAACTATCAAATTTTTTACCACTTGCGCTAGGAACGGTCGGTACATCAATCCTTTATTATCTTATTTATTATATCATTGAGCAGCGTCGGGATCCGGGTCCAAAGATGCAACCTTAAAGCCTACCTCCCAACAACTCCCGATCGGTGTGTGAAACAAAGCAAGACCAAAGAAGATTGAGAAAGATCTCTCAAACTCAACTTAAAGCTGCAGCATCCAATTAAATGATGGTCGCATTAAAGCAACCCCAGAGAGAGAGAGAGAGAGAGAGAGAGAGAGAGAGAGAGAAACAAAGCGATTGTCACGGGGTTTCACACGCCCCCCTGAAATGAATTTATATAAGCCCCACTTGAATTAATAAAAGCTTAGCAGTAATAATAATAATAATAAATAATAATAATAAAAGCAGGAGAGAGAGAACACGCATAGAGACAGAGACAGAGGAGGAGCAACAATAAAGCGAGGCAAAGTGGGGGGAGTGCACGTGGGTCTCGTTCACGCGTGGGAGGCAGTGTCAGGTGCAAGGAAATGTGCATCAGTGCATGGATATGGCCTATAGCTATGGGCTTTAATTTTTGATTGTTTTTCTTTTATTTATTTATGCCACTCAAGTTAATACTTGCTTATTTTATTATTAGAATATTTGGCTTCACCTGTGTATTCAAAACTCCTATTGCAATCTGCAACACTTAGACATTTTTCTATCTATTTTGGATAATATTTATATTATTTTTGCATCTGCATGTTGTCTATTCCCTTCTGCCTATGACGTGAATTTAAATTAAATACGAAAAAATTAATAATATTAGGAGACTGACGTGATTCGAACTTAGAATCTCCTGTTTTGATACTATGTGAAATAATCGTTGTACTAAGCTTAAGTTGTTAGAGTACAACGGTTGTTTCATATTATCTTACATGATATCAGAATAGGAGGTTCTGAGTTTGAGTCACGTCAGGCTCCTAATATTATTAATTTTCTCTCATTTAATTTAAATTCACGTCATGAGCTTTGCAAAAAGTCTCGAGTCCAGACGTGAGAAAGAATATTAAATATAAAAATATAAAAACACCGTTCTCTAACACTATTACCGAAGCATATTATATGGATAACCCAATCGATCTTCAAATCCACAAACCCGACCCGCTAGTACTAGCACTCACATCAAAAGACGAGGACAAGAGCAAAGCAGAAACCAAATTCCTCGGGATCGCCCTCTCTCTCTTTCTCTGTTGCAGCGTTGCAGTGCCTGTCTCTCTACATTTATATATTGCTTCTCTATCACACTCTTCTTTCTCCTTTTTTTTTTTTTTTTTCTTTCTCTCTTTCTCGGCTCCCAAAACCGTGTGTGCTTTAGTTTGTAAGGTGGAAAAAAGAATTGGAATCGGAACCAAAGCAAAGCAAAAGAGAGATGCGTCCTTTTCTGTTGATCAATGTTGATTCTCATCTAAACCTCTCTCTGCGTCTCTCTCATGCACATGTATCGATTGAAACGGGTTAATGGGGCCGATAGGGTTGTGGACACGTCCAAAGAACTTGGGTTAGTGAGTAGCTAGTATAGTAAGTACACGTGTCGGCGAAGTACACGTTGGTAACAGTGTGTGTCTTCGTGTTGGATTGGAACGGGAGGTGCTCCGGGGTGATTTTGGTGTCACGTGGGAGCAAAAGATGGGGCCTGAGCATTTTATCTTGAGTTCCTCTTTAGGTGATGAAAAATAAATATATTTTTTGAGGCCAAAAATGGAAATTAATTTAAATTTCTGAATCTCTCATTCTACTACAGAAAGACAGTATTAGGGAAATTTTCATAAATTTCTTCTTCTAATAAGATTTGTCAAAATAGAACTTCATTGAACAAATTATAATTTTCAGCAAAGCCTAACAAGCTCTTAAACTTCTAGACAAAAAGCTCTTAAACTTCTAGCAAAGTTCTTGAGAAAGAAATTTTTTTTCACTATAATTAATGGCTAATTTTCAAGGTTTAGAAATGTAAGGGTGTGAAGGAGGAAAAAGTCTAGAATGCAACACTTATATTGCTGACGTGGTACCCAAACCAATAAAAAAAACTCTACTAGGGTTCATCCATCCCATCATAATTTTTAAAAAAATATTTTTGTTATATTTTTCTCTCAAATGAAGAGATGTGATTGGTTGGGTAAATGATGTGGTGTAAGTATTACATAATAGACTTTCTCGTGAAGGAGATGGATGGGTCAATCATAGCGACAAACATGGAGAGGAGTAGGATTAAAAAGAGGAGAATGATTCGGACGGCGAATATTTCAGCCAAAGAATCGAAAAAATTGAATCAAAAAAATGCTGAAAAATGGAACAAAAGACAAATAGATTTTCTAACTAAGCGGAATTGCCTGTTCGAAAACTTTTTCCTACAATGTATCTCATCTCTACGGTGCCAAGCTCACGCAACAACATCCCTTTCGATTCTTCTACTAATCTCACGACTCAAAAGATGTTTCCTAGGCTTTAGAAACTTCTTAGGTCCAATTTTAAAATCCCCAAGTAGACGAGGACCACTCTCAACTCCCAAAGATATATTGCGCGCCTACATAGGAGCTACAAGGAAGTGTGGCTACTGTACCCACTTCCCAACCGTTCTCTGACTTATACAAGGCTAAGAAACCTTTTTGCCCCCCTATGTCTCCCTTAAACTAGCCACCCTAGGGCAAAAGCTTCCCACTAATTCAAGAATCTAGTAACACAATGCATGCTATATGCAACCAAATGAATATATCCGTTTGTAATGTATTTGATATTTTACATCACGAGAAACTTCGGTTAAGTAAGTGGGAAAAGAATCAATCTCCCTTGGTTTAATTTAAATCTTCCACCTCTATTTTGTTTTCTCAGTGCGTCACTTCGCCTGCAGACATATCTGACCTAACCTTAGGAGGCTAGTTATTAGGAATCCTCCTCCTTGATTGGTCTTTTGAATAACACAATATCATAGCTAATTTTATAATTTATCTAAACCGTATTTAAGCATTGAGGTCATTTTTTAAAGTAAAATTATCTGTACATTTATGAATTGAGCTCCTATACTTTTAAAAGTACAAAGTCATTGATACTTGTAGATCTTTTGCCCTTAAGTTAATGGATGTGCAGTTAGGATGATAATGGTCTCCTAGAATTGAGTGGATGGTTGGTTGAATAATATAATTTAACGAGTAAAAATGGTCAAAGAGATAGATCTAACAGCGAAAAATATGCAAGTACCAACTGCTTGGTGCTTTTAAATGCACCATAGCGAGACTCGTATACTTAGGGTCACAATAGTCTATAACAGTTTTCTTACTAATCTTTATTTTTTTCACTACTAATAATTTAAAAAATATTTAACTCTTGAATAATAAGATATAAGATATGCATTTTTGTAAGATAGTGTCCAGTTAGCATTTTTATATTATTTAAGATGCTGCGGAGACCCCGGTAGTTCGTTATTAAGAAAATAATGCATCCATCACATTCTTCGTCAAAAATCCTCTTCCCAGAAAATATATATGCATAATAAATTACCTAAATAGAAGTTTTCTCCCTTAGATCTCTCCTTTAAGTACGTTTGCTTTATTTCCTAATTTAATGATGAAAAATGTACGTAAATAGTAACTAGCATGTCCTTCTATCAGTGGACGTCGTACGCCCTTGAGTCACGAGCACTCTCCACACATACCAAACCGTTTCTTTCTCTTTATAAGAGGCTCGTACAATGTTTTGGAGATAAATATAAGTTTATTTATTTATTCTTCTTAATTTTTAATATTTTATATTAATCTATTTATTTTGTTACCATTTTTAATATTATCTATATAAAAACACTTCTTTCGAGTTACTCTCCTTATTCTTCTATAATTCCTCCTTTTTACACTATTATCGGGCCGACTCGTGCAGTCAAATCGCAAATTCGTCTACTAAAAATACTATTAGTAACTAATGTTAAAATAGAAGTAAATTTTATATACGTAAAGAAAAATATAAGAATGGTTCGACTTCTGACCAAGAGCTGACGACCTCTGACCTCGCGGTGCATAAGATTATACATCTGTCTACCCTATGGGAGCAGAATTGCTTGTAGTTTTTTTTTCGCTTTTCACTTCCGCCCTGACTGAGGCCCCGCTGACTCCCTCATGTAGCCTAATTTATTTTTTTAATGAATGAAGCGGGTTGTGTGCTACCTTTTTCTAAAAAAGAAAAAAGAAAAAAAGAATAGCTCGACCATGATTCCGTGAATTCAACTCATATTTGAACCACTGACTAATGAATCCCTCTTTTGTCGGATATGATAGCTGGTTATATTGTCTAAGGCATTGTTAATAACCTATAAAATCAATAATAATATTTTAAGAGCCCTTACTTAAGAAAAAAAAACTTACAGCTAATATGGATTAATTAAAACAAGTGACAAAGTGATTAAGAGTTAAAAGTGGGGGAAAGGATACGTACCGGGGGGGTTGTGAGTTGCGGTGGAAAGCGGAGGCTATAAAATATAGCTCGGCCGCGCGCGACATCATAGGACTCATCATAGGAGTCTGCTCTCTTTAATTTCCTCCGCATTCCACAGTCTTCCAACTCCCACCTCTCGACAAATCCCCGTCAGCCGCACGCCCGAGGGGGGAGGAATCCATCGGGCGAGAAGAATAGCATCTCCCACTCCTCCCCCTTCCCCTTCCCCTTCCCCTTCCTCTTCCCCTTCCATCGTGGGCCCCACACACAACACCTATAATAAAGGAGGAGGAGGAGGAGGAGGAGAAGCAGCAGCGCAAGGGGGGAGTGCCACGTCAGCAACGTTCCCTGCATTGTTAAAAGCGCCTCAAAAGAAAGAAAAAGAGAGCAAAATCCCCGAGCCCTATTTCAAACCACTCTCCTCTCTCTCCTTCGTTCCTATCTTTCACTTCCTCTGTTTCCAAAGAGAAAAGGAAAAGGAAAACGTTAATGGTGAGATACTGAGAACGAGAGAGAGAGAGAGAGAGAGAGAGAGAGAGAGAGAATTGTTACTCGTTTTGAGTGTTTCCTGAGCTCATAAAAAAAGAAAAAAAATTAGGGGTGGAAAATGGAGGGGTGGGGGAAGCCGCAGTTGCAACGGCGTTACGGACACAGTTACGGTAACGGTAACGGTAACGGTAACGGTAACGGTAGCGGCTACGGTTGCGATAACCCTTCGTTCTCGTCCACGCTACTCGACGCGATCTACCGATCCATGGACGAGAGCGATGGGAGAGGGGAGAAGCATCGCAGCGGCGGCGCAGCGACGCACCGCCCGGTTCCCGTCGCCGCTCAGAAGAAGAGCGGGAGCTGCGGGAGCGGCGCGGCGGCGACGCGGCTCAGGCCGGGGCCGTCGACGTCGAGCTCCTCCGAGTGCTCCAGCTACGGCGGGTTCTCGTCCTCCGAGGCCGAGTCGGGGCCCGGCTCGGCCCGGCTCAGGCCGATCCGGACCGGGGTGATCCGGCCCGAACCGGCCCCGGCGCCGCCGATCCGGTCCCCGCGCCGCTCCGCCAAGCCCCCGGCGTCGCCCGGGGCCAGGATCGCCAGCTTCGTCGCCTCCCTCTTCGCCGCCGCCGCGCGGAGCCCGCGTAGGCCGAAGGCGGCGGCTGCGGCGGCCGCGGCGGCGCCTCCGCCTCAGCCGCGGTCGTGCCTCAGCAGGACGCCGTCGACGAGGGATCACCCTCGTCCCCGCGCCCCGCCGCCGCCGCCGCGGGGGGAGGAGGGAGCGGGGAAGAGATCGGTGAGGTTCCACGCGGCGAGCGAAAAAGGCGAGGATCGGCGTACCTGTGGACATCGGCGGGTGCACGACGGGGATCGGGCGGCGGCGGAGGCGAGGAGGAGGGTGGAGGAGCTCCTCCTTCGAGGGTTCGAGGAGGAGGAAGAGGATCGAAGGGGGAGCGACGCGAGCTCGGATCTCTTCGAGTTGGAAACCCTAACCGCCATTGGAGGAGGAGTCGGAGGAGGAGGAGGAGGGTTTGGGAACGAGCTCCCGGTGTACGAGACCACGACCACGAGGCGCGGGACGAATCGCGCCATCGCCCGCCACGGTCTCATTTTATAATAATTTTTCGAAAATTTTAAAAAAAAATGAGAAAATTGGAGGATTTGGGTTATAAATGGCGAAATCAAATGGGAAAATTGGGAAGGTCAAAAAAGAAAAAAAAGAAAAAGGTTTAGTAGTTTTGACGGGTGACTTAATACTTGCTAACCCCTCTTTTATTTGTAAATTACTGGTTTGGCTTCGTTTGGTTTAAGTTTGTAATAAAAAGTGGTTGGTAACTTCAGTTTTAGTTTAATTTGTATTTTAGCTGCTTTTTTTAATTTTTGTTTGGAATCTTCTCATTAATTTTACACTATATTTTTTTTAAAATTTTGAGTTAACATAGTAATGATGTCAAATATATTAATGGCCAACTAAAAACTAAACATTAATGCAAATTACAAAGTAAAGTGATAATGACAAGCACGGTCTTAATTACTTTTTACTATTTTTTTGTCTAAAGAGAAAACTTGTCTATTAAAATTAAAAAACAATTTAATTTTACGCAGCGATGTTCGATTCATTGTTTAGTTGTATAGTTTCCTAATTCACAGATCTGATGCATGCATCGTACTCTGTTTGCAAGAATGAGTAACATAAACTATTTCTAATTTTAAGTAGTGATTAGGAGAATCATTACCAATGTTTGTACTGCATGTGTTGTGGGGCAAAATTGATTTATTGTGATTGCTAATGAATGTATTCAATTAATTCGACTAAGTCGTGACATCTACTATAGAATTTTCCATTAACATAATCATGATTCATCCAATCCAGTTTGCTGTGGACCAGAATCTAAAAAATATGTGGATATGGTAATAGTTTGTCCTCTGGTAATTTAACTTGTGTATTTTAATACCTACAGTGCAATTACTTAATGCTACCTTTTTTAGAATCTTATCTTAACTATGGATCGTTTGTAACCAAATACTACATTAACTAATCTTCGTAAAGTTTTAATTTCAGTAGTACTTCACCGCGATACAAGAGCTAACGAAACCGTATGACCATTTCGCATTGATTTTCTACTATCTTATATTTCAATCGTTATCATTCAGTAGATTTAAACATAAGCTGCGCAGATCACTAATGTGTAACTAGGTGGACCACAATTATAAAAAATTAGTAGATTATGTATGCGATATATCCTAATATCTACTACTCACCTATTTTATTTATTTAAAAGGGCTTCTTCACAAGTTTCCTAGGAGCTATAGAAAAAGGAAAATTAATGGTCCCTTCACATGAAAAGATTTTGATCTCTATCATCAGCATAGGGTTGGTAAAGTGGGTTCATGCAATAATGTATCAAAATATTTGGTTATTGATAACCAAATGTTTAAAAAGTTGTAATGATGGAGCAAAAGTGTTTAATCAACACACTTAGGAGTGGACATCTCTTCACCCTATTATTTCCATGGTTACTCCTATAATGCCTATAACCTCACTTCCTTTTATTTCCTTTTTGTTTGTTTTGTTTTGTGTGTGTTAAGAAGCACAAAAGTTGCTAATAATCAACTCCCTGAACTTATTGGACAAGAAGGATGTGCATGATAATGGAATCAGCTGATGCTTCTTCATGGTGTTTTAGTTCAGGTTATTTTGTTTGTTAGGGAAGAGGAAAAACAGGATGTGCTTCTGTAAAGCAATTGCTTCAGATTGTAGCATGATAAAATGTTTGCTATTTGCAGCAAGTGTTGTTGAAAGTGAGCTCTCTTTTCTTGCAAGAAAACAACATCTGTAACGCGAAACTTCAGGCCGAAACCAAATTCTGCATACCTACCCTGATGAATGCCCGAATATTTTATCAGATTTCAAGTGGTCACATTCAACTTTGTAGCTCCGAATCGCATATGAAAAAACACCATCATAGCCAGTAACTCAACCAGATCAAGCTTCCCAACTGCGGGCAAATAATATTTTTGGAAGATAAGCACTGATGAAAAAATAAATTACATCACCTCAACTAAAATTAACTGAGTCTACAGACTAACCTTAGGAGTTTCAGGCAACAAGGATATCATAACAATGGCGACGACAGATTTCTTACATATGTCAGAATACAGGCCCAGACATATCCTTAACTAACAAAGCCTAGGCATCTAAAATGAGAAAATATCTACTTCGATAACACCATTTTCACGAGGGGCGTGCTCTTTTGTTGCTGCTGCATGATGGGCACTTGTACTGCTTGATGTGCTCGGCTTTGGCCGGCGTGATCTTGACGCACTTGCCGTGGAACCACTTCTCGCAGATGTCGCAGCAGATCCAGAACTCGTCCGACGCGTAGTTCTCCCCACAGGCCCCGCACAGCGTCTCCCCGTGCTCCTCTTCCTCTTCCTCTTCGTCCTCGAGTCCTTCGTCTTCTTCCTTCGTCCGCACGTCTGTGGGCTTCGCCTGAGCCTCCGGTGCCCTCTGTTTTTTATCATCACAAATATCGGAAGGAGAATACCATAAAATACAAGAAACAGAGAAAGCAGCGGAATATAACTTTCCCATCTCCCAGTAAACAACAAAGAGAAGGACATAGTCATGACAAAACTGACAATGGATCTCCTACTCATCTGATCAAAGCTTTCCTTCATTGATAACTACTCGTCACCTAAAGGTGAAGTGAAAATGAAAGGACACCAAAACAATTTGATAAATGTAGAAGCTTTCGCTGAAAATGGCTTGTACCATCTAAAGACCGTAATATCTTTCTTTCTAAAAGGAAAGCGAGTATATTAACATACCATTTTAGAGTTTGACTTGGATTTGCTGTTGCTGTGATTAGTACTTGGCGTCTTGACCTTGTTCTTTCCACTCACTACCTCATATATCGTTGGTAGATCATTTATCATGCCAAACAGGCGCTTCCTGCATTTGCCAAACCGATTAAAACTTCTCCAAAAAGATTGCATTAAAAAGAGAGAAGCAGAATCTAGAATTACTCTATTTTCAGGAATCAAAATGATGCAAAACTGTGACTCTTGTTTCTGTCGGGACATATTACACATTCTTTCCCATCAAATATGTTCTTGCCTTAACATATTAATGCTGGTTTCCATAAGATATAAAGGGTGAAACAAAAACAAAAGAAATGTAATAAATCGACAAGCCAATCTCCAAACAGCAACAGTTTTTTATTTCTATACTATACTCTATTGAATTAAATTTACGTGACAAGAGCTCCGCAAGTAAGAATTCTAAATTATTTACTAAGCTAACAAAAGATCATTCACTCAAAACATGTGAATTATATTTCATATTCACAAGTAAATTAGGCAAACAGGCTCTCAAATTTCCACAAGTCATAGTTGTCAGCAAACATAAGTGCATAAGAGGAAATCGATACCAAAAGAAAAGGTATAAAAGAAAAGGAAGAAAAAGTCAAATATCTTTACGACTCATTCTTTTAATTACCTTTCTGCTTTATCGAATCCAAATCTAGCACCAAAATAAAATGCAACAGAAAGTAGCCATGCATCACTGTGCACAGCAACCAAAGATAACCAATCCTTTTCTTGCATCCCATCTCTCGCAAAGTTGATGCCCAACGCTGGCTCAGGGAGCTCTGGAGGCACCTCTTCTGCGGGTAAATTGACTTCCCAATGTTCATTTGGATACCCATAGAGGCATAAATTTTCCTTTTCTGCAGATTGAAAAAAACAAAAAAAATCAATTAGATGAGTAAAACCAACGAAGTGACAAACTTATTTGCCAACAATAGTTTTCAGATAAATAAGTAATTGGGGCCCAGAACAGGTCAGAAAAAGGCTATTGACTTAGCACTGCTACTTGCTATACATAATAATGAGTTATGCGGTTCCTCAGTGAAAATGCTCCAAAATGCTAAAACTACAAAAGGAGAATCCAAGTAGGCTACACTTGACCCTTTTCAAGTTCTATATTTTCTTTTCATATTATACAACCTGAAGTAAGTAGAGTTTACAGAACTAGCGTTGCTATTGCTGTAGCCAAATGAACAATAGTAGAGTACAATAAGAAGGTAAAGGTTATGAAATCTAGTAAAGCGACAAATTACATGAGATTAGATAAGACAGAAATAACCAGCGTTTTAAATAGCGGCCGCTATACACGCCATAGCGGCCGCTATAGTGGCCGCTATAGCGGATTTTATGTACTACCGCTACGCTATAATACGTGAAGCGGTATATAGCGGATTGGGTTCATAGCGGCCGCTTTAGCGGCATAGGACCCGCTAAAGCGGCCGCTATAAAGCGGTTGGAAAGCGGGCGCTATGAGCCCAAACCTTTAAAAAGTGCAAACGGGTTAAAGTAGCTTATCGTGTCGGATTCTAAATGAAATATAAAGATCAAACCTTATTTCTAAGGGTTTGGAAGATAATTATTTACCTAAGATATCTTTTTTGACATTCATTTACAAATTGTTTAGATTTTAATGGATTATAGATTTTCAAGTTTTATGTTTTTTTGGTTTGCTAAATATTTTAAAGTTAATCTTAAGTTCTTAATAGATAATGACATTAAATAGATATAGGCTTGCAATACTAAAAAAAAGAATGATTAGTTGTCTTTTCTTCAAAATTATATGTATTTTTTATAAGGAATATAAACATATTAAATTTGCTTTTATGAAATCCACTATGGGTTCATAGCGCCCGCTATGACGCCCGCTATCCGCTTTCCGCTATGAGACACTCCAAACGCTATGTACCAGCTATCCGCTATTTACAACCTTGGAAATAACAAACAAAGAACAGAAGACTAATCACCATCAAACCTAAAAAACTACCGATAGACTATTTTTATAAAATCGTCACTTTAAAGTAGTGTCTTGGCCCTTGCCACAAGTATGAGAAAATACGTAGATCATTGATATAAATTCAACTTGATTAGGAACTGCTCTAACCGGACAGCATCAAACCACGTACTTTTACGACTTCCACACAAAACAGAACCATCATTTTCTCACTTTAAATCGTAGTCGAGTCACGTAAAATCCTAAGATGTGTAAATAGATAAAAGTGACATAAACAACCAATAAAGAGAAGGTGAGAAGATTGAAAGAAAAAAAATGATAGGGAGAAAGCCATTCATCCTTTTCATTATAGTTTGTTGTTTTGGGGGATAATTGACTCTGTAAACCGACACCGACAGCAACTATATTCTGGTCCACAATTATTCAGATTAGTCAAAATTTCCCAATAAAAAACAAGGGTCACAATGTTGCAAAAACAAGTGCCAAGTGGTTTTGTTTATGCAAAATCCCCTCCACAAATGAAAGAATATTGCAAAATTCTCTGGAATATGACAAGTAAAAAGAAAATCGAAAAGAAATAAAGCGATGATATATGACTACTTTACTCCACATGCAATAAAATCACAATAATACAAGTCACGGTTAAAGTCAAACTAACTACTCAAAACTCTTAACAACATAATTCATGCTATTAACCAACTTAATCCAATGGTAACGGAAATTAACATGCTCGTCCTTTACACTACATGAATTACCAAAATGATGGTAAAAACGAGTTCGAGTTATACAACTAACACAAAGTAAAAGCCGAAAATAGCACTTGAAAATTACCAAAATTGCATATAACAGCATCAATAACCACAACAAAAACTAATCACATCCAAAAACAAGTCAATAAGGAGGGGGGGAAAAAAAAACAAACTCACCAGGGTCGCACTGTTGGAAAAATTCCTCCACATCTGCGAGAAACAAGTAAGTCATTAATCGAACAAAATAGCCAATAAATCGCATAAAAATCGCATCTTTATCGTTTAAAATGCGAAAAAAAAAATGGGAAAAAAAAGATGGAATCGGTAGAGCGGAGTTCACCGGTGGTTAGGGCCTTAATCATCCCGGCTCTCCGCCCCTTGAAGTCCCGAAACACCTCCTCCACCGACCTCGGATTGTACGGACCCTCCATTAAAGAGCGAAAGCGAGAGAGAGGTAGAGGAGGGAGAAGGAGAAGAGGAGAGGGGAGAGTAGGGTTTGCGCTTTCGAGGGAGGGAAAAGCCCCGGGGAGATATAAAAAAATTATTTTTATTGTTATTATTATTTAATTTATTATTTATGGAATTTGACGTATCTCGGATTGGAGGAAAAAGAGGGGAGGGGAATGGGGCGGACGTGAAGAGGAGGGGATTAAATTGGATTGGAGAGTTGCGGACAAGTCCGTCGCTAGGGTTTTTTCTTTTTCGGCATCTCAATTGATCGAAGAGCAGGGCCGTCCACGTGTTATAGCTTTCGTAACGCCCGGTGCACCGGTGCACCGCGGGTACAGGTAGACTTTTCCCTTTGTTAAAATACTGGACGGTTGGATGAGAAGTGTGAGATGAGATAGAAAGCTGGTGAGTGGGTGGTCCAGGAGGTAGCGGTGCATCGGGTGCAGGAAAGGAATTTTTAAATTCAGCAGTAACGCACCTCTGACATATGGGGGCAAAAAAATTTGAAAAGTGATTTGCGTACGGGTAACAATGTATGGAGACCCCCTGGCATGCACAAAAATTTCAAACTACCCCCTCAACTTTCCTTTCTTAATTACGACCGTGCTTAAATGAAAAAAAAAGGGTTAAGATCCATTTCGAAATCGCCTATAGTTGAAGGGTCTCCGTACATTTTTACCTCTGTATGCGCCGATTATTTAAATGTCCTTTCTTAAGTTATCCGTATTAGACCAATTGGAAAGGAAATTAATAACTCTATCATCTATTGACCTAAAATGCAAGCACAGCTATTAAATTTTAAAAATAAACATCATATTTAATAACATAATATGAGCCCCCCCAAAAAAAAGGATACGTCCAAAATGCTCTATATTTGAGGGAATCTCCACAAGTGATATAATATCACTCAAAAACAAAATTATAAAAAAGAAGGTAAATTACAGACTTTTCAAAAGCATCTCCCAACAAAGAACAAAGATCAACACATCATTCATAAATCATAACTTATAAAAAGACATCATAATTCATAACTAAAAACACAAGAGAGGAATGAATACAAGGAAACGCATCCAAGCATCACACATCAACAGCTAGCAAGCCAATTATTTCACACAAGTTAAACTATTTTGATATCTTTACAAGTTACGCCAAATGCAAAACCAGCAAGAACAAGGCTTTATGCTACAAAAATGAAAAACACAATATGAAAATACTTAGTTTCCGGTTTAAATTGCAGTTTCAAAGAAACCATCTCTCAGGCAGTCGATCTTCTGCTCTTACCGTAGGTCAAAAACTAAAAATTTGTCAGTATGGTGCCGATGGAGAGATACGCAAGATTACACAAAACTTCGGCATCTTATATAAACATCAATGTGGAGAAGAGCAGCACATTTTGCCTGAATGAACCACACATAGATAACGGGTTCCACGCCGATAGATAAATTAAATAGCTGTAGCACCATGTAGAGATATGCGCTTAAAATGCGAAATTTTGCTTTTGTATAGTGCTGTCTCATCTTGCTGAAGGACCTAGAAAAGGCAACAAACTTGTCAGAAATATAGATAGAAGATAAGACCGAGCGTTAATGCTCACTAGCATAATCTATATCTCTGGAGCATGATGAATTCAAATTATCAGCTAGCAAAGAGGAGTTACACCGGAAACATATTATGTCTCCCCATGTTTATTCTAAATAGTGTGTATGAAACAGAATCCCTTAGAAAAGGGCATTTTTGTTGCTTTTCTTTTCCAACTTATGCCAATTAATCTATTCGGGAAACTTTATAATGCAATCAAATATCAGATAGCACTCTCAGAAGACATGTAAACCAAGATTCAAAAGAACTAAATAAGTAGAGAATTACCGTCATCACCGGAGTCAGCTTTGCAATTCAAGTCGCCTCTCTGTCTCTCTGGAACGTATTGATCCAGAAACAACTGTAGCACTCTCCAATAACGGTCCCCTCCAGAGATCCATGTGTCCATATGCATACCAGAAGGAAAATCAATAAACAAACAATTGTTGTTATGCTGTATGGCTTTTTCATATAGCATCTGCATGTGTGAGGGGGGAACCAACTCATCTTGCAAACCAGATATGAAGAGGATCGGCTGCTTCACCTGTGCAATAGATCAAGTACGACAGATTCAACATAGGTAGAGCTATAAATAAGAGTGAGCATGAAATAGCTTTAAGAAGAATCACAATTTGCAAAAAAAATGAAAACTCATTCAATGGAAATAAACGAGATCTTCATAAAGAGCCCTGGGCACCTCATGACTGGAAGTTTCCACCATATCAAAAAATCTCTTGAAGCTAAAAAACTTCTAGGCAACAAAAACTAAAAGACCATGCAACTCCAGAATGATTTTTCATCTGATCAATTTGCGAAAAATGGACTCTTTTAAGTCTTCTAAATAAAAAAAAGGAAAAATAAATTCTCTTTACTGGCTCATAAACGACCATTAGTTTGTATTTCATTGGTGTGCAAGTTTTACCTATTACACAAATGCACAAGATTCTTTTTTTTTTTTTGCATTTGTGTCTAAGGTCATTTTGGCCCAGAAAGATGGCTATTTCTGCAAAATCAGAAGAGCTGCAAGCCTTTTCATATAGGAAATTGTTATTTTCTTCTGAAATACTCATAAGGCTAAATGAATCAAACAACAATAGCAGAATCAGCAACAACAAAAAAATCGAGACCAGAACAAAAACAGAGGCATACATGTCCTCGGCTGTTTGCTTACCTCCCCAATGGCATCAATCGTACTCCATGGAGAGCGAACAAGACAATTAAGAACCTTTGGACCCTTTGAGGCAGTGCCACCTATAAACCATTTTAGAAAGGGCAGCATAATACCTGCCATATCCAATATCGATGTGAACGTATTCTCCAGAATGAGAGCAGACACCTGCAGCACACAAAGATTACCAATCAGGAGGAAAGGCCTCAATACATAATGGATATAGAAGTTACAAAATCTACAAAATAAACAGGAGAAAAGAAAGGGACAGTGTAGGGATGGGAAACAGTCAAAGTACCAATAGCATGATCCATAACAGTTATAAAGATGATGTTTAGCAGCCTCATAGGTTGCAAAAGTAGGGGGGCAAAATGAAAAGCTGGGTCGTAAAGAAGTACCTTATCGGGATTATTTTTTGCAAGTACTGTTCCAACTGCACCTCCTAAAGATCTCCCAAAAACAACTATTCTAGACGTGTCGATATCATTTCTCTGAGTTAAATGATCTAGTGCTGCCTAGTCAAGAAGAGAAAACCAAATAAGAGTAAGTAAATGGCAACAATAAGTAAAAGTGAGACAAGCTCAAAGAAAAAAGAAAAACTAAGCAGTACAAGCAAACCTGTGCATCCTTTATAATGCCATGCTGAGATGGGTAACCATCACTTTCACCATACCTATTTTTAAATGTAGGTAGTTTTGCGATGTTATATTTGAAATTAAAAGTCAAGCATAACAACCAAAAATTAATGCAGAAACAAGAATAAGGGTATTTGTAGCTTTGTGGGGGAAGAATACCCTCTATAGGAAAGCATGAACACATTGCATTGCAGCCTCTGCATCATTAAGCGGACAAACTCCAGTCGGTGAGCAATATCTAGATAGCTGGGTAAAGGTTTTTCAACAGAAAGTTTATCAAACAAAACCTAATAGAAAGTGCATCCAATAAACCAAAAACTTTCAACAATTCAAAGCCTCCAGAGAAGCAACATCTCAGGATACTTCCAGCATTTTCTTGGAAGAAAAGAATAGTTGGACCTGCAGTTACAAGCAGCTTAGGTTATTCAAACAGACAACAGGCAGAACTTCCAATGCACAAAGAGAAAAAAAAGCATTATAAATACTGCAAAAATCGGAAGCATGTAGAAGTAGTTATGGAAACACTGACTTCCATAACTGCCATCCTGTAAAACTCTGTCCAGCTGTTATACTTGTGTTAATTTTCGTAGACAAAGATATAACATTATGTAGTGCATGAGAACGTACTATTGACAAATTTATTATGGAGTAGCAACATAATGTCAAAGTGGGTGACATGGTGACAAAGGGAACGAGCATTGTAGAGTAAAGATAGCCCAAGAAGGATAATAAAGATGCAGGCGCTATGCCAAACAAATCGAGAGATGTCATAAACTATGAGGGAATCGTCAGTGAAAGTTGGAGAATGTTTCATGCAGGATGATAGAGGTAGAATAACAACATATTACTTGTTGAAGTCCTCAATTGCCAAGTAAATTCCTTACTTGATACCTGATTGGCCATGATTCTACTCTTCTTTCGGCTTAAGCCACATCTAAAAACCGTCTTTCACAAACAGAAAGAAATAATGCTTCAGCTGCACCAGGAAGCTGAAATTAGATCTTGAACCCCAAAGCAAAAGCTCCAATTTAGAGCTTCTACAATTTGCGACAGCTGATGAATTTTAACATAGTACTTCCCATAATTGCACTACTCAAACAATAATTCATCAAACAGCACTATGCTGCACGGCAAGCGAAAACAGGCCCTCAGTGCCGCTTCCGGTAGAGTGCTCGAAAACAGAAAGTCTCAAGCTTTTACTGTGGTAGGAAGTTGGAATAAAAATTCGCGAAGTCCAAAAAGCGAAAGCTTATATTTGAACTTCTACTGTAGAGGAAAGTTATCAGAGGATTTTAATATAGTGCTTCTCCGAAGCACTACTCAAACAGCACTGCATCCTACATCCTACAGCATGGCCAAACAGTCTCTTAAACAGTTACTATATCCTGCCTATGTTGTGGATCTTAAGAATGCTATAGTGCCCATCAAGAGATCAAATTTACCCACACATCACCTTATTCTAAAAGCTAAAAGTAGCATTTTTCTATGCATAATTTCGTCATACGCAAAGAAAATCATAGACTAAACTAAATCCCGGATTAAACTCCGAGCACAAACACGAAAATTGTAGTAAAAACAACAGATTCCTTTTCAAATTGTAAAATTAAATCCTATCGGCAAATCCCAAATTCAGATCTCCCACAGACCAGATCACATAAAACCCGATATCCAACCTTGAGGGCGAGATCCGAGAACGCTAAAACAGAAACCCTAACGGAAACCCTAAGATCGAGAGGGAGAGCGGAGCGCACCTCGGCACTGCGGAGAGTGCTTGATGAACCAGGAGTGGAGGCGGACGCCGTCGGAGGAGCGGAGCCACACGTCGTCGTAGTGTAGGCGGAGGCGCGCGGGGGTGATGGCGTAGGATCGCGCGAGCCCCGGGAGGACGGGGACGTACACGAGCCGCTCCTGCAGCGCCACGAGCGCCGCCATGCCCGCCACCACGATCCCCCCCGCGCCGTACGCCAACGCCTTCAGCCACGACGCCATCCCCCCCTCCGCCGCCGCCGCCGCCGCCGACTCCGTCGTTGGGGAGTTTTGTCGAACAGGTGGGGGACGGATCGGGGAGCGGGGGTTTCGAATGAGAAGAGGGGAGGGGAGGGGAGAGGAGAGGAGAGGAGAGGAGAGGTGGATCGGGTCACCGCCGCGCACACGTGCGGGGGCAGGGCGTCGAATGGTCTTAGGGTGGGTACGGTACTCCGCCTTTGAAGTTACCAGTTCTGTTTCTACTTTCCCTTTGAGAGGGCGAAAATGTATAGAGACCCCCCAACTATTGACTATTCTGAAATTGATTCTTCAATTATTATTATTTTTTATTGGTGATTGAGAACTTTCGAGTTGTTATTTTTTGAAATTAAATTATTTTGATAAAAAATTTAGAGCTTTTATCAAATTTGTTGGTGATTTCACCTAATGAAATAACTTTAATCACTTTTTAGCAAATAAATTATAATAAAAAAATATAACATCTTAGGATTTAGAATAGTCCTATACAAAAGATATAATATGGCTAAATCTTTTAACCTGACTATAGCACTCTGGATGGTGGTTAATACCAAAAGATTAAGATGGTTAAGCATGTTAGAACTAGATCGAGTAGTTTTAGGATAGATGACTCCCTGAGAATCGAGGCGTCACAGTTAGTATCAAAGCCAATTACCAGCCGAAAAATATGAGATGAGT
Source organism: Puya raimondii (assembly GCA_016920855.1). Taxonomy (NCBI): domain Eukaryota; kingdom Viridiplantae; phylum Streptophyta; class Magnoliopsida; order Poales; family Bromeliaceae; genus Puya; species Puya raimondii. The sequence goes on along the minus strand of JABWPP010000044.1, from coordinate 3,799,484 downwards.
TTCGGCTGAGCTAGAATCATACAGCGAGTAAAGTGCGGCTCCCTGACTAACGATCATTGTGGATGGAGTGCGGCTCCCCACAAGATCAGCTAAAACAAGTGAGACGAGTCTCACATATCAAAGTCAATCGTCAACGGGAAATATAAAATGAGAAATAAGTCTCTGCTAAGTTAGAGTTATACAGCAGGCAGAGCGCAGCTCCCCGATTGATGACCGTTGTGGGTGGAGCGCTGCTCCCCACAAGGTCGTATAAGGCTAGTGAAACGAGTTTTATACCACCTTGTGTTTGTGAATATGACTCCCCATCGGCTAAAGCTAGTGAGACGGGTTTCACATATAGAGCCAATCATCAGCCGAAAATATAAAACGAGTCTCCGCTGAGTAAGAGTTATACAGTAGGCAGAGCGTAGCTCCCCTGCTGATGACCGTTATGGGTGGAACGCGGCTTCCCACAAGGTCGGCTAAGGTTAGTGAGACGAATTTTACATCACCTGGTGTTTGTGAATGTGTTTGAGCGTGACGAGAACGTCAGGACTTAAAAGAGGGAGAATGTGACATCCTAGAATTTGAAATAGTCTTCTGACTATAGCATTTTGGCGGTGGTTAAACCTAAAAAATTAAGATGGTTAAGTATGCTAAAGCTAGACTAGTTTTAGGATAGATGACCCCTTGAAAAGCTGGGGCCTGCTCTAGGATGGGTGACCTCTGGGAAGCAGGGCGTCACTGTTAACATTTCTTAACTAATGGAGTTATGAAATTTTGACAATTCTTTTTACTTAATTAAGTATAAAAATTTAAATCGAAAGAATTAGAAGTTGAGGAATCTTTAATATAAAAAAACGAATTTGAGGGAGCAAATTTTAAAAAACACATTGTTAAGGGTATCTTCATACAATTTTAACCCCTTTTTCTTTCTTCTTCTGGAGCCAACTGATGAGGTTTGCGTTCGGTGCCATCTTGACCCGAATTCGTTGGGCGAATCAGATCAGGTCTGGTTTGGGTCGGTTTTGGATTCTTTTATAAATTGGGTCGGATTTGTTTCGAAAGATATCGACCCGAATAATCTTTAAATTGATTTCCAATTTGATCCTCAGTCCAATTCTGGTCATGATGTTTAATCACTAAATTTGATTGTTAATCCTCAAACTATATGGCGAGTGATATTTTGGTCCGGAATTTAATTTGTAGCTTCTAGTTCAATTTTTTTTAGATTATTATTATAATTAAATCTCACGATATAATTTAATTTGTTAAATGATAATATGTTATTGATATGACGACAATATAGCAATTATAGTTGATGTGAGAATAATTAAAATACAACATTATTATCACACTTATTACAAATCATTATTCTACCAACTAAATTATATTGTGAAATTTGATTGTAATAATCTAAAACGTTCAAGTCATAAATTAAAATAAATTAAAGTTCGTAAATTAAATTTATTAAAATAAATTAAATTTGGTAAACTAAACCGTCAGACGTCTCATAGTTTTGAGAACTAAAAGTACAGTTTAGCAGACTTGCCGAAGAGTTTGTTGGTCGGTTGGATTAAGTCAAGAAAAAATGCTATATGTACACTTTATTACAGAGTGTAAATTTTACGCTCCACCATTCATGATTTAATTTTTTTTAAAAAATTAGTATTAAAAAAGGAGTAAAGTTCAAATTGCTCTTCTATGATTAGTTTATTTTTATTTTATCATTTTGTGGTTTAAAAAGTTTTACTTAGCTCTTGTGTTGTTTAATTTTTATTTTACCAAAAATCTCTATATGAAATAGGGTCGCAAACTGAAATTTTTTAAAAACCATACTGTGGCAAAATGAAATATGTGATAAACCACAACAGGCAAAGTAAACTTTTTAGACTACGGAATAGCAAGGTGATAATGAGCTAAATCATAGAAGGACAAAATAAAATAAGTTATACCACAGAGCTAAATCATAGAAGGACAAATTAGCTTCGTCGATTCTAATCCTTAATTATTATTTTATTCAATCAAGATATTGCATCCTGCGTGGGGTATAAAAATTTTGTTTAAATTTTTAGTATTTTAAAAAATTTATAAAACTAGTGAGTAAATATGGGCATTTAGATGAAGATAGGTAGCAGTATAGAGGAGGAGGCTTTTAGAAAGAGGAATAAGTAGTATGCGACGACGGAGAGGGGATCGTGGCGAGAGCGGAAGAAGAATGACGGTGGAGTGACATATTGCACTGACCGGGGAGAGCGGACGGAGTTGTTGGTAAAAGCGGCGTGCTGCACTGTTTGAATTTCGTTGCATCGTTTTACGTTGCGTTGCACCATTTACCCCGCTTGCTGTCCGCATTTTTTTTTCTTAATATAGCTTGAAAATATTTATTTTCGAAAAAATAAACAGCAAACATCGGGATTAGCGAGTAGCGTGGAGCGATTTGATTCGAATTTCGAAAATTCGGATTGCGTATCTCGGCGCAATGCACATTTAATGCCCGCTGCAGGCGCCGTACAGTATAGCACACGTATCTGAGAGGATACTGGTGAGGTGGACGGGACGGGGGGCGTTTTCGTCGGGTGGCAAAAAATTCAAACCGAATCTGAAAAATCCAAAAAAAAACAGCTTAGTTTTTCAAAATCTGGAAACTTGTGGATTTTTTATGCAAATTGGCCTTTAAGCCCCCGTTTGGTTGGGGGATAAGGGGGATAAGGGGTTATCCCCCCCCTTATCCCCAAACAAAAATTTTGGGGGGTGGGGTTTGTTAACCCCACCCCTAACGGGTTATCTGGGTTAGGGTTTAGGGTTTAGGGATAACCCGTTAGGGGTGGGGTTAACAAACCCCACCCCACCCCGGGAATAGGGGTGGGAATAACTCCCACCCCTTTTTCTTTTTAAATTTATATTTAAATTTAAATTTTAAATTTTAAAAATTCATAATTTGGAATCTCAAAATTAAGAATTAAAATTTTAAATTCGAAAATTAAAAGATCTAAATTTTAAATTTTAAATTTTAAATTTTAAAATTTAGTTTTGATCTTAAATTTAAAATTTAGAACTTTCAATTTTCGAATTTGAGATTTAAAAATTTTAATTTTAATTTTGTATTTTTGAAATTTAAGAGTTATCTATTTAAATTTAAAATTTTAAATATGAAATAAAAAAATTAAATTCAAATATAATAATTGGGACGAAATTATTATTTTCTATTTATAAATATCTACTATTTTTCTTATTCCATCTTATCTATCCAAACGCTATTTTTCTTAATCCCGGGAACAACTCAATTATCATCCAAACGTAAAATTGGTCTATTCCAGGCTTAACCCCGAACTTAATTTTATCCCTGAAATAACTAGTTCTTACTTATCCCCGAACCAAACGAAGCCTAAAAGATCAGAATGTAAAATTTATATTTTTTATATAGATGTACGATTACTTTTACTCTAAGTCAAGTTGGGTTAAGAAATTGGATGGGATGACATAATAGGTTGGGTCAATTATTGAGAAATATTATTGCAATCAATCAAAATGTTGTACCCTATTCAGAATTTAAAATTTTTTCTTAGGTACTTAATGAAATTTTTTAATATAATTAGTACATAAATCTCATTATTCGAAAGATTAGAATAAAATATTTATACCGATATATATAGATGTACAGATAATATTACTTTAAAAATTAAGTTACCTTAAAAAATTAGGTTGGATGTTTCTGATACTTAATTATTATTTCAATCAATCAAAATGTTGTGCCCCAGTGTGGAGACATTAATGTACTATGATATACTATTAGAATCGTGCTTAGTGTACAACAAGACAATACAATGATTTGCTGCGGCTTACCAAACTTAGTAGCTAGATTACAAAATTATGGAACATTGTAGTTATTTACCCCCTTAATTGTTTAATGGATAACTTCAAATACCATCCATGTGGTTTCGTACTTTCTCACTTTAGTGTCATGTCGTTTAAAACGTATCACTTTAGTACCCTGTGGTTTGATTATTTTTTTTTTGTTATATTTTCGTTAATTTTTTTGTTAAATTAATGAGAAAGTTAAAACTACATGATAGTAAAGTGAATATTCGATAAATCATATGTGGGATATTTAAAATTTTTTATGTATAATTTAACAAAAAAATTAACAAAAGATAACAAAAAAAAAGAATAATCAAACCACAGAGTACTAAAGTGATACGTTTTAAACCACATGATAATAAAATAAGAAAATACGAAACTACATGGGTGGTATTTGAAGTTATCCCTTTGTTTAATTTTTCAGTAAAAAAATCAGCCCAAAACTTTTCAGATTAGTCTCATAATCGCTTATTTAGTACACTAAAATGATCAGCTTACTTAGATTTAAGATCAATTATTTTCTCTCCCTCAGCATCATTGGAGGGTTTTTTTTTTTTTTTTTTCTTCGGAAGTTACTTTCGAGCGTAGAAAAGATGAAGAAAGAAAAGCGTCTACCGATCTATGGCCTACAAGTCTGATAAAAAATTTTCAGTCAAGTTTAATTATATAAACATTATTGCTATCGGATTAATTATTTAAATGAGGCATCTAACACTTTAGAATTCAAACTCTAATTAATAATAATTTCTGACTCAAATTTTTTAAATTATTATTATCAAGTCTCACAATTTAATTTACTTGATTAATAATAATTCATACATCGCTAATATTGTAGTCTGATAACTTATGACGTAATATATCGGATACCACATCAGTAACATGTTAGCTATTAGATAACTAAAAGGGTGTTTGGTTCCACGTAAAATTGTACAGTAAAATAGGCTAAATGACAAAGAAGTTTATTAATATTTTATCTTATATTTTATGTAGAAATAGAAATATAATTTAGTTTTATCTTATATTTTATATAAATATTATAAATAATATATTATATTGAAACAGTTCTGAGAATACAGACTAAAATTAACGTAGTTCACAAATTATTGAAAAATCTCGTGAACTGCATCAGGGCATACTCAAGAGCTGCGTGTGAATGTAGAGTGAGTTTCCATTTTTCACTTTTTCCAAGCAAGGAAAATAAAAAACACTAAGGCCCTGTTTGGTTCGGGGGTTAAAGCGGGGATAACGAAGTTATCCCTGCTATTCCGCCAAACGAAACGAAGTTTGGCCGGGATATTTTATCCCGGTCAAACTTCGTTATTCTCGGTTATTCCGGAATAGCTGGGATAAACTATTCCATCGTTTTGACGGAATAGCGCTATTCCAAGCTTAATTCTAAATTTAATTAAGATTATAAATTTATTTAAACATAAATTATATAAACATAATATATTTAATTAATAATAAAAGAATAAAATATCCAAGCTAGATTTATAATAAATATTATTTAATTAATAATTTATATATTAATTTATTTACTAATTAACTAGATAATTAATTAACTATTTAATTTATTACTTTAATAAATATTAAATTAATTTTTTGAGTAATTAATTCATTATTTTAATTAATTTACTAATTAAATAATTAATTATATTGTTTAATTAATTAATATTTTGAGTAATTTAATTATTTTCTTAATTAATCATCTGACTATTATTAACTAATTTATTTATTAATTTATTATTTTATTAAATTATTTGTAATTAATTAAATTATTAATTACCAATTAATTTATTTATTAATATTAAGGGTTTTTAGCAATATTCATAATTATTTAGTAGATTAAATAAGTTAAATTATTACTTAATTAATATTTCGTCTTAATTAATTAGATAAAATAATATTTGTTTAAAATTATAATTATTCTTATCCTCGCAATTCCAATCAAACCATCCAATCAAAGAAATCGTAGACTTTTAGCGGACTCGTTTGTCACGGCCAGCGAACTAGTGGCTTGGTCGTCCAAAAGCGGACAAGAATGCGCATGCATAAAGGCTGATTTCGAAAAAGCTTTTGACAACGTCCGATGGCCTTTCCTGAAGAAAATTATGGAGTTGTTAGGATTTAGCAACAAATGGTGGAGATGGATCGAACAGTGCATCTGTAATGCGAAGGTTGCTATCTTGGTAAACGGGGCACAGACGAACTGGCTGAAAACCAGAAAGGGGCTAAGACAAGGTGACCCACTATCCCCTTTTCTCTTCTTGATAGTGGCAGACTGTCTCTCAAGGATGACTGAATTCGCCAAAACCAATAACCTTCTTAGCGGAATAGGCCCGTCGGAAGACTGTCAAACAGCCATCATTCAATTCGCCGACGATACTATATTCTTATGCAAGCCCAGGAAAAGCTCCGTTCGATCCATTCGTTTCATCTGGAAATTATTTGAGTGGGCCTCCGGACTTAAAATTAATCGGGACAAATCCGAGCTCTTCTATATAGGTAATAACCCTCACAGAGCAGACAGACTGGCAAACATCTTGGGATGCAAAGTCGGCAAACTCCCGGTGCGCTACCTGGGGTTACCTCTCTCTACCAAACGTTTGAGAAAGGAGGACTGGTCCATAATTATCAACCGTATTAACTCCAGAATCGAAGGATGGAAAGCTAAGCTACTCTCAAAGGGAGGAAGACTCACCTTAGCTAACTCTGTCCTCACTAGCTTGCCGCTCTTCTATCTCTCTATTTTTAAAGCGCCAAAATGGGTCCTCCATCGTATCGAAGCTTTGCGGAGAGCCTTTCTCTGGAACGGCAGCTCTAATATCAAAGGAGGCGGTTGCCCTGTGAGTTGGAAAATAGTATGTAGAAGTAAGCTAGAAGGAGGGCTAGGAATTAAAGATTTGGAATCAATGAACTTGGCTCTCCTAACTAAATGGTGGTGGCGCCTGCTCAATGAACCGAACTTGCATTGGAATAAGATAGTCAGAACGCTATATTACAAGAGACGTAAACCGCTCCACGAAGGAAGAACCTTCACACCATTCTCACAATGGTGGAGAAGCGTGATATGCTGTCGGGATATCTTCAACTGCGGTACGGCATATGAACTAGGGGACGATAGGGAGATCAGATTCTGGACTGATATCTGGCTAGGGGAGAGCCGCTTAAGTACGCAATTCCAAGATATTTTTGACCATACACGGAATAAGAATGCCACAGTTTTCCAATGCTGGAACTCCAAAGGTTGGAGATGGCGTTACATCTGCTACGGATTCATCACGTCACATTCACCCGGCAGACTAAGAAGACTTTCGGAACTAAAGGAGGTCTTAGCATCAGCCCGACCAACCAACAGGACAGATCGAGCCAATTGGCGTTGGACTTCTAACCAAACGTTCTAAGTCAAATCTCTATACTTATTCTTAACGGACACTGGGGTGAGAGATTTGACGAGCAAGTCCATTTGGAGAGCAACAATCCCGATCAAAATCAAAGTTTTCATCTGGCTCCTACTTAAAAAGAGAATTCGTACCGCTGACAGGTTGTATATCAGGGGTACGATCGAGGATCAACCCTGCGTCTTCTGTGCATACAGTGTAGAAAACAATGACCATCTCTTTAGCAACTGCGTCATGGTCAAATACCTATTACTAAATGTGTATGATCCCGATCTACAAACCCAGGCTGCGGAGGGGGCCCGAGAACTCTGGGAAAAATCTAGCCGACTCGAGGACGCAACTAAGAGAAATAAAAGTCTACGATTTCTTTCGGCTACCTGGTGGGTAGTCTGGAACGAGAGAAACAATTTCATTTTTAGAGGAATTAACCCCAACCCTTACCAGATGATCAAACGAATCAACCAACTTACGAAGGAATGGACAGAAAACTGCTGACGACATCGACGCCCGCCTTTCACGCTGCGTCCGCCACTCCAGTAACCCACTCCTTTGTACCTTCACTTTTCTTTCCTTTTTCTTAGTTTTTTTTCTCGGCTTACCCTGTTTCTCGGAAGCCCTGACTGCTTCCACCCTGTATGCCAAATTCATTTCACTTAATGAATGAAGCGGGTAGTTCGCTACCTTTTTCTAAAAAAAAAAAAAAAAAAAAAAAAACCATCCAAACACTATTTTTCTTATTCCCGAGAAAAATCTACTTTTCATCCAAATGCAAAATTGATTTAATCCCCGCTTATACCTCAATTTATACCTATCCCTGGAATAGTCACTTTTTGCTTATCCCCGAACCAAACGATACCTAAGTTTCTAAAAAATCTATAAAGAAATTTTCTGCGATTTTTTTATATTAAACCAAACGATCGGAAAATTTATTTTTAGGCTAAAAATATTTTAACAAACAGCTCCTTAACTGGACGGTAATAGAGATGCAAACGGGACGGATCCGCGGGCGGGAGGATTTCCACACCTCCCGCTCCATTTCTTGTCGGGACGGGGCGGATTCGGAGTGTGTTATTTTTTATTTTATTTTTGGCTCTCACTTACCGTCCCATTCGGGGCAGATCGAGGCGGAAGCAGATTTTTGACGGATCGGGACGGATCGAAGGAAGAAAAGGGTCTTCCGTCTCCCGCTCCATTTACTTGGCGGATCGGGACGGATTCGGACCGGGTTATATTTTTTTATATCTTTCGTTCTCATTTACCGCCCCATTCGGGGCGGATCGGGGCGGGAGCTCCACTAACTCGGATCCATTTGCATCTCTAGACAGTAAAATTTAATTATAATAACTTACAAAGTTTATGTCTAAATTACGGTAAACAAAAGTTTAAAACTGAAAATCTTTTTTTCCGTATGATTTGGTTTAAAGGAATGGCGCGGCTGGACCCAGGCATTTCCGTAATAAACCCGAACTCGGAGGGCACTGACTTTCGCGCAAAGCGACAGATAACGATAACAACATCACACCATTAACAATCGGAGAGCGAATCGAGGCGTAGGCGGCTTATTATTTTATTTTATTTTATTTATTTATTTATTTATTTATCGGCGTTAAAAATAACGTGAGTAGTAGCGAGAGTATTATTAAACGAAGAGAGCAACAACAAACACAGCACACAAGAGCGAAAGAAGAGTCGAGAAAATTAGGGACCAAAAAAAAGAGAGAGGGGAAATTAAGAGAGAGAGAGAGAGAGAGAGAGAGAGAGAGAGATAGCGAAGGGTTGCGAAAAAGGAGACATGCTCCCCTCTCAGAGGTATGCTTCGAAAAAACCCAACCCACCTCTCATCTACGTTTCGTATCTCTCTCTCTCTCTCTCCTTCTTTATTGGCGTTGACCACAATCCTTTTCCTTTTTGTTTTCCCTTATTGGAACTGGTGTTGGTGCTTTTTGTGGTGAGTATAAGAGATTTTAGGGTTTTTGTTGTTGTTGTTGTTGTTGTTGTTGTTGTTGTTGAGTTTGTGTCTCGATAGATGATGCTATGTTTTTCCGGTAATCCGATATCTATTTCAATCTCTTTCTAAGTACTGTTCCTGGTGACGTGAATTATGTTAAGTTTGGGTACTGTTTTGGTGGGAAAGAAAATCTTAGTTATAACATTGGTATGTGCTTCAGAGCATAATCAGTTTCGAATGTATGTTTAATGATTACGGAGTCTCCAAGTTCAAGAAATTCAAGAGCATTTTAAAGCGGCGAAAAATGGTGGTGAAAATTGCCTCCATTCTATCGCATCGGAGGAGCAGAGCTCTAAAATGCTTCGAAAGTACGAGAAACGATGCTTTCGGAGACTGAAATATTCAACCAGATACAATTTATTTATTTATTTATTTATTTTGGGTTCGTGGGGAAGTAAACATGCTAACTTTAGTCATGACTAAAGCGGTCGGAGTTATTCACAAAAAAATAAGATATTGTCTGCGTGCAATTTGATTTATAATCTTCGGTTGTTTTATCTGTGATAGAAAAGAAATTGCAGAAACGAAAATAATGTATCTCGAATGCTGCGCAATCCAAGATTACGAGGAGGTTTTCCTATGTTGGAAGGAGTTTTTTAGATCAACTGAGTTACTTATTAACATCTTTAGGTTTTTCTATGTTGGAAGGAGTTTTTTAGATCAATTAAGTTATTTATTAACGATCTTTGTTTTGTTATAATTTTAGAAATTGCATCCACATGCAAAATTTCCGTTGTTCGAGTTTTGTTTGGGTGATTATCTGATGATGCTTTATAAACATGGGTGGTGATCTACTGTTAAAATCTTCACTAGTATTATTGAATTCTTTTATTATATGCTTTTATTACGATGTCGTTATGGACCAAATGCAGATTCGCCTAAACTCGTGAAATTCCTCGACCAAGGCCTTTTAGGATGTAAAGGCTTTTGACTTCAAGCATCTCACCGACGGCAACCATCTGGTTTTCGAGTACTTGTATATGAGTAAGAATAGCCTGGCATTTCATGGTAATCAGATTGAGCAACTCGGTCATCAAATGCCCGGCCGGGACTCCTCGTTGATTCAATCAACTTCTGGGTCTCATCAGGGAGTGTCTAAAATGAGCAAGGACAGCCTTACTGAGCAACAAACTTTAGCACAATCAGGTACTGTTTAATCTTATCCCTTGCTCTCTGTTTTAGATTGATACACTTCTGAATGCTAAGTTGTTTCTTTTTGGTTTGAATCCGTTCTTTTGGGTTATTTTGTGTGAAAGTATCTGTCTGACTTGCCTTTGTTCTTTATCCATTTTTGCTGAGCCTTGTCTCACCATTCAGAATCTGCTTTATAGTCATTGATTCTAGAATACGTTCTGGCCGGATTAGTGTTTTATAAAGATCTGTTTCATATGTAAAGACCTGTATCAATGGAATCCGATGTACCGTTTTGGTGACATTAAGATCACCATTATTCTTGTCTATCAGGCTATTATAAGGTAGCAAATAGTAATCCTTATAATCTCTTTCGTGCTATTTTGGCTCCTGTAATGAAGTTGAATGCTTAATCTCTGCCACTAAACTACAGTTATCGGACTGGGTTGTAATTCTTTGATCTAGGTGATTTCGGTAGTTACAGAGAACAGGAAGGTGTCCAAATGAGGCCGGCGCTGTTTGGGGGAAAAGCTGAAGGCGCTTTGCCATCATTGCAAGTTGATTATAGCCAGTTTGTAAGTATCATCCCACGTTCCAGAAGCAGCTTCTGTTGTTTAGCCTTTTCCTCAATGTATTAGCCTTACCATAAAACTTACTGTTTTTCCTGGGCTTTTCTGTTTAGGCTTCGCTACCGTACCCATATTCCGCGCCATTCTATGGTGGTGTCGTGACCCCATACGGAACTCCTGGCATTGTAGGTGACGTTTATCTTACTCTGTTCTGTTGCACAGAAGAAAAATTAGTTGTTTCATACTTTCTAAAGGATTAAGCTATTATGATCCTTTTTTGTCCATTAACGGGAAGTAGTTCCTTTGAGTGATTAATTGGTAGTAATAAAAGCATATGTCTCCACCTTTTGTATATATATAATCGATTCACTGTTGGCATTTTTATGGGTCATGGATTAATGTTAGTATGTAATGTAATATTTGCCTTGGAATTATGATAGTTAGGTTCTAATATTGTGATGTAAAATAATAAAACGATTGTTATATGCACATGCTTTGTCACTAATATTCATGACATAAGCAATGATAAAATTGGTGGATTCAATGTTACTCGTTAACGGGTTATGTGCGTATGTAGTCCTTTGAATTGTGACAGTCATATAATGTATTGTTGCAACCACACTATGTAAGTAATTATCCTGTTTGTATTTTGTGGATTGTAACACTCGTATAATGGTTCCTTCGCAGGCTTCTAAAATCACCCAATATTCATCTGTGAAGGTCGCATTGACTATAACTAAGATGTTTAATGAGATTACTAACAGTTTAGGGTCGATTATTCAAGTTTTTTAATATGCTTTAAGTTGCATCATTTGTACTAGATTTGCCTTTTAAGTCGGAGATTTAATTTCGATTCCATTTTCATGAATTCAAAACTAGAGAAAGGTTGATGCTTGGGAGAAGTTGAGCTCATAGAGATATCCAGTTTCATATCTTTCCCCCTTGCGTCGTTAGTTTGTTGTACAACTTTTCGTGTCGGGTCTTTCCAAAGTAAATTCTTTCCTATTGCATTTATTTCTAGCTATTTAGTTTCTCAAACACCTGAACTGATCTTTTCTTACAATGCCCACTATATGTAGGTGGTGGGAGAGACCTGAGAAACCTACAACTTCTTTTTATTTTTCTTCTCGCTTTAATTTATTTTTCTTGTACAAATATTACATAAAAACCAGATTCATCCCGAAATGGTGGGAGTGGCACCTTCCGCTCGAATCCTGCCGCCTCTTGAACCTGCAGCAGAACCCATCTATGTAAATCCAAAACAATACAATGCAATCGTTCGGAGGAGGCAGAAAAAAGCAAAGCTGGAGGCCGAAAATAAAACGATCAAAACTCGAAAGGTAAAACATTTAAAAGCATTTTACAATCAATTCCTCGGTTGGTTGGTATGGAAGTGGAGGCTTTATTGAACCTGTTCATTGTTTGAGTGGTTTCCAAGCAAGTAACCTTACCTTTCCAAAATTTGCATTTAGTTACATCCAAGTTATCAGTTACCGCAATGTCTCTCTGAGTATTTTTCTTTCCCTTTTTTTTAGTTTATACTTATAATTAGTTGTTCCAGTGATGCTTCTCCGAGCTGTTCTTTGTGAACACCCAATCCTGTTCGCAAATGCTCGATTGCCTACTTTGTTCATGTTCGATGTCTATGAACACAAGCTTTTATTGGTTATTTTTCTGTGGATATCAAAATTATCAACAACATATCATTTCTGCACCCCGAAATCCCTTCCTGGGTTAGAGAGGAAAAAAACTATTGAATTCAAGATCGTGACCTCTCGTGATCAGTTATTGCTTCTTTTCCCTTTCAGCCGTACCTTCACGAGTCTCGCCATCTCCACGCATTGAAGAGAGAGAGGGGATCGGGCGGTCGTTTCCTCAACAAAAAGCAGCAGCAGCAGCAGCAGGATGAGGATTGTTCGGCTAACACTAACCCCTTTACCGAAACTCCTAACAGCTCAGCTATCACTACTGCTTGCACAAGCGGCGGGCTATCTAATCCGCAGGAGCATTGTAGTTTCCCATCGCCTGGTCTTTATAATTCTCACGCCAGCGGCAATTTTCACGGCAGAAATAACCATGGCCGCTCTTGACGGTGGAGCGCAGGAAGTGCAGCACCCCCGGGCAAATCATCCTTGGCTTCCGATATTTTAACATCGTGTTAACGCTTTAAAATAGAAATCAACTCAACAGGGACTAGGAGAAACAAAGTTTGAATATCGGGTTCTTTCAGCTATCTTCTTTTTGGGCTGTTCATTGAATTCGACTCTTGTTCTTGATTTGTGAAGTACATGTGTATGATGGCAATACTCACGTGCTGAAATAGTTATGTGACTCGGTTAGATCAATGTACATGTTTTTAAATTTTGTTTACTCTGTTTAGAAGGTTGAAGGCATTCTTATTTTTCTTTTTTGCGTGCTATTAGGAAGTTCTGGTAATAAAGAAATATTGATATACCGACGTACTGATGTGTTACGAATTTGAATTCGATAAGGGCGAGGGAGCAATACAGTTGTTACTTTTCATAGAGAAAGAAGAGAGAAGGGGTAACTGAGATCAGCCGAAGCACTGGTCGGAGGGGAGGGGGCCGGGGAGGGAGCCGCGGTCGAGGAACTGGAGGGCGAAGACGAGGGCGACGGCGAGGGCGGCGAGGTAGGAGAGGCCCTCGGCGGCGCCGAGGAGGCCGAAGGGCCCGGCGGGGAGGCCTTTGCCGGTGCGGGCCTTGGTGGCGGCGGACCAGGCCACGATCGCCGCCACGACCAGGTAGCTGACCCCCTCCGCCGCCCCGATCGCGCCCCCCGGCCCCGGCGGGAGCCCGCACCCCGTCGTCCGCAGCGCGTACAGCGACGCCCCGATCACCGGGCACGCCGCCAGCCCCCCCGCCGCCGCCGCCGCCTCCACCGCCGCGCCGGCGCCGCCCTTCCCCTCCTCCGCCTTGCACGTGATCCGGAGGGAGCGGGAGCGGGAGCGGGAGCGGGAGCGGGAGCGGGGCGGCGCCGCCGCGGAGGAAGGGAGGAGGAGGAGAAGTGGGGTTGCTAGGGACGACGACGACGACATGGGTCACAGTAAGTAACTAGTAAGCAATGGCCAACAAGGGGTGGAGGGGCTTCGCGCGCTATCCCCCTTTTTTTTCTTTTTTCTTTTTTCTTTTTTTTATTTTCGCTCGCCTTATCCTGGAGATCTCAGAGACCCAAAATCTCTTTGCGAGTTTTCGGATTGTTTGGGTCGGAGTTGGATCCGGGTGTCAATAACCCGTTAATTTCCTTTTTCGGATCGGTGATCTCGTTAAGCTCGTAATTGGCTTGGTGGTTAGTTAGTGCCCCCCACATAATTGTAGGAAGGTGCGCGTACGAGTTGTTTAATACTAAAAAATAATAATAGGGTGTTACTTCTTTTTTTTTCCTTTTCTTCGCCAAGTACAACGGCACCATATGATCGCGGTGTGAAAGGGGTCTGACACGTCGGCCCCGCGAGTTTCGAGGTCCAAGTGATGCGACCTTCCAATTTCCCCAACGAAAACGAGCGAGATTTATTATTGTCCCCACTCCCAGCCAAGCAGAGCGCAAGGCGGACTCATCCGCCACCGTACACGTGTCGCCCAATCCAACCCAGACTCCCCGCGCCCGCCCCGACGCTTCCAGATTCCCCACTCAAGCGGTAACCTCACCGTGCGACGGTGGATAGTGAGGGAGCTGTTGGCTATTATTAATTAATAGTTGGCACCCAGCAAGCCACTAGTCAACAACAACAAACAGCAGCATCAAAAAGAGCACAACCCCACCCCTTCACAAAACGCTATTATTATTATTTAATAATTTATGTGACGCACCGACGCTATCCTCCACCACCACCACCTCCACCACACTCTCGCACGTGATTGGCCGGTGGAGCGGATTAAGAACAATTCCAATTTACCCCCCTCCTCATGCTCGATCACCACACTCCCGCGCATAAAAACTATGTATGTATGCGACCGCACAAACCATCACCATCCCACCCCTGCAAATACAAAGATAAATCATACCTGGGTAACAACTAACAACTATAGAATAGAACTAGTAAGCACTCCCCGCGCAATTGGACCCAAAAAGGTGACCGCAAAAGCGACCATAATAAGAAACAAAAGCTCCTTGCCAAGGCATAGTGCATAAATTAGCTTAATAAGAATTCAAAAAAAAAGAAGAAAAAAGAGGAGGAAGAGCAACGGCTACTATGTACATTTGAATTAAACCTACCTTTGGAGGGAAACTCAGGCTCCCTCCAGCATGTATGTGCGTAACTGCAATTTGAAATGTGGAGGGAGGCATCCCAACGGGCAAGGGAAGGAAAGTAACGAACTTTTGAAATGAGGAGGGAAAGAACAAAAACAGCTTCACAAGTTTCATTCCCTCATAGTTTCTGTTTTTTCTTCTCTTTCCAAGCTATCATAAAAGAGTCTACACAAACTTAGAGAGGAGGAAAAAAAAAAAGAGGGGGGTAAAAAAGGAGGGGAAAAAAAAAAAAGAGCCCACCATTACTTTGTTCTAGCATCCATGTACATTGGCGGGGATTCACCGTCAACGATGCTTCGACGACTGCAAATCATCGACACCGTCATCATCATCGTCATCGTCGTCGTCATCGTCGTCATCGATATCTTCCTCATCGTCTCTCTTCCTCTTGTTGACCTGAGATGAGGAGGGCTCGTGCTTACCACCATTGATGCCCTCCTCGTCGTTGTCCACTTCATCTTCTTCTTCATCATCGTCGTCTTCGTCTTCATCACATGCATCTCTTGCTCCGGAGACGTTCGCAGGTTGAACGATCGGTTGTACCAAATATTCAGTCACCGTATCTTCATCCTAAAAAAATTTAAAAAATATATACAAAATATTAATAACACGTCCAATTTCTCTTTAGATATGAAAAGACATGGATATAAAACATATCGAAATGGCAAATAGAAAATCACTCAAAAATCAATCAAAATAGATCTAGCGTAAACCGGCCAGTAAATGGAAGGCAAAGGTAAAAGTATTAAATAGCCAGAGACAAGCAAGAAATAGTTAAATGGAAACACTCAACATAGCAACTTAAATAGCTCATATTCAACATATTCAACCCAAAAACATAAAAAAAAGACATAGCAACCAAGGTGGCAAGCAACATTAAAAGAATCCAATGGATAAGTAAAGAGAGACTACGAGATTGCTTGTAGTATGAAAAATGAATATGAAAATAAATAACAAACAGTGTAAATTGAAATTATACCAGAAAGAGTATCAGACCATTCAGAAAATAAAATTTAAAAAATCAAACAAACAATAACCCCAGGAAAGCAAAATAATGCTTTTAAACACCCTAACTAACGACGAGTGATTTTTGGGTAAAATCGGAGAGGCCACATAGAACATGAAGTCAAAATAAGTAAATTGAATATTTCAAAAATTACTAGGCAAATTCACAACCAAATTAAGATCTGAAACATCAAATTTATCAGCATGTACAAAATTATAACATAACGACAACTGATTAATTCATTACTAGTTAATACGAGAAAATAAAATCCAAAGAGAGCATAAAGAGGCATGTCAATCATAATACATAAAATACCATTTCGAAAGAAGAGGTAACCAAAATTAAATACCGACTAAGAAACAACAGCAAAAGCAAATTTAAAGTGGGTATTTTTCTAGCCATTCATTTAAAATTAAAAAAAATTAAATCAT
This sequence comes from Puya raimondii, assembly GCA_016920855.1. Lineage (NCBI taxonomy): Eukaryota > Viridiplantae > Streptophyta > Magnoliopsida > Poales > Bromeliaceae > Puya > Puya raimondii. Next base: position 3,782,829 of record JABWPP010000044.1, on the reverse strand, counting down.
TATGAAGCTAATTTGTGTGCACAGAAAAACACAGATTAGAACAAAACTTCCATTTTCATTAAATGGCAAGTTCATATGACCTAAAAGCCAAAGGCAACCTATACTAGGAACCATACTGACATGAAAATACCAAATAAGTCAAATCACAATAACAGGACAATTTTAATAGTAAAAAACAAGGCAACTCGCTCACACCTTAATAGTTACCAAATGACAAAAAGAAAAAAAATCATAGCGCCAGTAAAACCAGGGAAATCACGATATCTAGCATGTAAATATACAAAGAGCTACAAAAATTGTTAACCTTTAAAGGCAAAATACTCCATAGATAGACACAGTAACCAAATACTCTATCAAACCATTGACATTATGATACAATATTTACAGGTCCTCTATTGGCACAAAAGCTTATATGGCATCAAGAGCAACTCAGCAAGCTCCTAAAGATAATCAGGACATAGTTATACATACTTCTACAAAAAGCATTACCGTGTTTTCAATTGAGTTCTAATGATGGCCAAACGCACCTAAAGGTACCAGAAGATATTGGATGTCAATGGTCACAAAAGCAGTTTGATCTACTCCAAGTTAATAAACTATGAACACTATGACAAATCAATCAAAAAAAATTGTAGCCCTAAAGATATCAGACAAGGAGTTCAAAAAATGCTAAATAAGATACAACTCTAATAGGAAAATATAGATCTCAACTATGCATATAAAATACCCAACAAATTAGCTAAAAAGCATAGAAAAGATGCATAAAAATCAGTAACAACAGAAATTTACTCATGATCGATAAACCCTAGGATATAAATATATCAAGATGCAATATTAAACACTAAATGAGGAGAAATACATGGAGATAACCATATAACCTTAGTGCATATGCCACTATAAATATAATCGGTAAAACCAGAACAAATATACTTTCTTTATGAGATCTGAAACTACTGCAAACAAAGAGGAGATAAAGGTTAGTAAGTCAAAAAAATGTTTAATACGGTTATACCTCATCATCATCCTCACCATCCTCCTGATACTCCCTATCTTCCTCAACTCCCTGCTCATCCTCCTCACCAATCTCCCCATTCTCATCCTCCTCTCCTTGCTCATGCCCATCAATCTCTTCTTCTGCGGTGGTCATCGTTCTCCCGGTACTCCCCGGCTCGCCCCCCTCTTCATTCTCCAAGTCTTCCTCATCCTCCTCACCATCACCATTATCGTCCTCATCATCATCCTCTTCATCAACCTCTTCCTCCCCCTCCTCTTCAACACCATCCCTATCCTCCTCACTATCCACAATATCATGCACTTCGACCACATCCTCCTCCTCCTCCACTTCCTCCTCATCAATCTCCTCCCCCAAATCCGGCTCATCGTCGTCGTCGTCGTCATCCTCATCATCACCATCTTCTACATCCTCTTCTTCCTCCTCATCCTCTTCTTCTCCATCAGCAGAAGCTGGCCTAGCTGCTGCAACCCGGAACCCATTTGATAGATGGGAACCATTCAGAGATCCATTCACCTCCATCCTCCCACCGATCCCCGTCTCCTCCTCATCAGCATCGCTCTCCTCGTCCTCATCCACATCGAGGATCCCATCACCTCGAGGGCTTCCCGAAGCACCATTCACAGACCTCCCTGCTCGGTCATCTCCATCAACCTCGCCGCTCCCAGGATCCTCCTCTTCCTCCTCATCGTCCTCCTCATCTTCTTCCTCCTCGTCCTCATCATCCGTCTCAGGCCGCTCGTTCTCGTCAGCATCCATCTTATCGAGATACTTGAGTGTCCGAATCATGCCGAAAACCCTAGATCGGTAGTCTTTGATCCTCGTTACAGGACACTCGTATAGATCCAGAGAAACAAGCCGCATCTGCGCGAGCGGAGCGAGATCCTCGACGAACTGGATCCGATTGTTGGAGAGATCGAGGTCGCGGAGCGCATCGAGCCCCGCCTCCACCAGGAACTCGAGCCCCCCGGCGATCCGGTTGTCGGAGAGGATAAGCCGCGTCAGGTTCCGGAGCCGGGGGAACTTCTCGAGCGAGGAGACCCCGATGTTGGCGATCGAGAGGTGCTCCAGGCTCTGGAACCGCTCCAGGATCTCCGGCGGCGGGAGCCTCCCATGGAGGCACTTCACGGCGCCGTCTAGGGTTAGGCTCCGCGGCGGCGACCCCGCGGAGGGGTTCGACTGACTCCCGAGAGCCGTCTCCACGGCTCTCTCCCACGCCTCATCCATCGGGATCGAAGAAGAAACCTATCAACAAATCTAAGCAACGGCGAAGCGATCACTCGGAAATCTCCCAAATATACAAATTTGTAGGAAAAATCGATCCTATAGATCGAGAGGATGAAGAAGGGAACCGAATTTAGGAAGAGGAAACCCTAACCCCAGACCCCGATGTAGAAGATGCACACGAGACTAATCTATTGATTGAGCTCCTCCTCCTCGTCGTCTCTCTCTCTCTCTCTCTCTCTCTCCTCTCGGCTTCTCCACCGAGCTCTGTGCGAGAAAACCCTCGCGAACGAGTCCGAGATGCTTTCCCTTTCTCTCTCCTCTCTCTCTCTCCCCCCTTTTTATTTTCTTTTTTATTTTTCTGAATTTTCACAAAAGCATTTAATCTCTAAAGTCAATCAAAATCTGGTTTGGTTCGGTTCGTGTTCGAACCGCTCCGCGAACCGGGATTTGAACCGGATGCGCGCGGGTTGGGAGGAAGAGGCGGTGCTGTTTTTCCATCGGCAACAAAGCCAATTACGGCCGCTGGATTCGGTGCCGCGGATCGATGACGTGGGAAAACGGACGGTGGATAAGGGGCGTTGGGCGCCTTGTGTTTCTTTAGAGAGAGAGAGGGGTGGGAGAGGCGTATCGCGGTGGGAGATGCCACGCCGATTTTTTTGTTTGTTTTTTCCCTTGGGGGCCAAGATATTATTGGTGGGAGAAAAGCGTGCGAGTCCCATACAGGGAAGGACGGACGGTGTGGGTGCGGATCCTAGCCGTTCGATATTTAAGCGCGCTATTTGCCTATCGGACGCTAGAGATTCCCTTCGAGAAGGGCCAGTTGCCACGTTTGTTGGGTTCGGTCCGAACCCAAGTCGCACCCTGACGCGGTATGATCGAAGGTTCGGGTATTACGATCAGTGTTTTGTCACGGTTCACAAACCATGCAATCTAACCATATACGAAACTAGCCTTTTATAGGTGATGTTATTTATTATGACCTACTGGTGGTGATTGATCTTGGTTCTTATAGAGAGCCGGATCGTCGCGTGCGTAGACAAATTCTAAATGTAGTGTTGTGGAAAATTTGGTCCAATGTTAATACTGTTTCACTAAATCCAGTTAGTTTTATGTGGTTAGCAAACATGCATGCTCCATTCGTGACAATATTAGCTTTGTCACTATTGGCGATAAGCTATGCTGCTTAACTATGAGTAACGTTGGAGTACACTGTGTGTTTGAAATTTGATTGGTAGTGGACTTAAGCTTTTTTTCAAAGAAAAAAATACTATAGATCTCATATTTTATTTTATTTTAAGCGAGTTTTCACTTTACGGGCACAAAAGAGTATAGAAAAATTGTGATCATAGGAAATAGTATAACTTAAAAATCAGAAAACGGCATTTAGTATTGTAATTTAGATTTAAACATCTTAAATATAATAATAGCTAAAAATAGTTAGTGCCTCTTTCCACTACGGAAACTGGTTGCGATCCCCTACAATGTGTCCTCCTAGAATATTAATATATTGATAAATTCACGTGACATTTTGGGAGCATGTATAAGAGCCTATTGGAACATGTTCCATTACAATACTTACGTATCAATGATGTACGAAAACAATAGTTATATAAACAGTATTTTTCCACTTGTTGAAAGATAGATGTGAATAATTATGGCACGTTCTTTTCACAGAAAAAAAAGACTGTGACAGTCACATTGCCGACGTAGTATCTACAACTAATTAAAATGCACCTATAAAATTTATCCATTCTATTATAATTTAAAAAAAATATTTTTATTATATTTTTATCATAAAAATATATATAACTAATTGGTTATAAATGATGTAATGTAACTGTCACATAGGCGACTTCCTCCTTTCGGTATAGCTTTACTTTATTTTCAGTGCCACTCTGACCAAGACCTGAAATTGCTTTTCCTAGCCCAGTTCGAATATCAAAAGTACTGATTGGAACATACTTAAAAGAGTAAGGCTCGAGTTAAGTCAACCTCGATCAAATCGATCAACCCAAACCCAACCCAACCAAATCCGACCCAACCAGATCCGATCCGATCCGACCCGACCCGACCCGACCCGACCCGACCCGGCCCTATCAGGTTCTAAACCCCAACCTCGACCCAATCTCACCAAGCTCGCATACTTCGTCCGCTTCAGCTCCAATGGCGCCCATGGCCATCTCCTCCACTCCCCTCTCCATCGCCGCCACCTCCCACCCCTTCTCCTCCTCTTCCTCTTCCTCTTCTACTCGCAGGTCTCTCTCTCTCTCTCTCTGTTTCTCTCTCCAATTTCCATTTCCTTTACTTTTTTTTTTATACTTGAATTCTCAGAAACGCGGTCAATTTCGCCGTTTCCTGCTCCCTGAATCATCGAGGTAAGCTCAATCCCTACGATCTTTATGAAGCATTACGTTTGTTCTTTTGGAAAAACGAGAAAATTTGGTAGAAGATAATCAGATGAATCAATTTGTTAAGGGTTTAGATCGATTTTGTGCTCACTATTAGGGGATTTCCTTTTTTTTTTTTTTTTTTGCTTTCTGTTTTTTTGGTCTGTAATTTGTTAGCTTAATGTGAGAAAGGAACTTGATAATAGTATAAAATGATGTTCAATTATCAGAAACTCCATATGCTTGATATTATGGAGAAATGCAGTGTTTTAAATAGCAGCCGCTATACCCGCCATAGCGGCCGCTATAGCGGATTTTATGTGCTACCGCTACGCTATAATACGTAAAGCGGTATATAGCGGATTGGGTTCATAGCGGCCGCTTTAGCGGCATAGGGCCCGCTAAAGTGGCCGCTATAAAGCGGTTGGAAAGCGGGGTTGGAAAGCTGGCGCTATAAGCCCGAACCTTTAAAAAGTGCAAACGGGTTAAAGTAGCTTATCGTGTCGGATTCTAAATGAAATATAAAGATCAAACCTTATTTCTAAGGGTTTGGAAGATAATTATTTACCTAAGATATCTTTTTTGACATCCATTTACAAATTGTTTAGATTGTTAATGGATTATAGCTTTTCAAATTTTATGTCTTTTTGGTTTGCTAAATATTTTAAAGTTAATCTTAAGTTCTTAATAGATAATGACATTAAATAGATATAGGCTTGCAATACTAAAAAAAAGAATGATTAGTTGTCTTTTCTTCAAAATTATATGTATTTTTTATAAGGAATATAAACATATTAAATTTGCTTTTATGAAATCCGCTATGGGTTCATAGCGCCCGCTATCCGCTTTCCGCTATGAGACTCTTCAAACGCTATGTACCCGCTATCCGTTATTTACAACCTTGGAGAAATGGGAGAATTTCTAGCTTTGTTTTGATGGTGATTGGATGGTAAAGTCTATTTTGTAGGAGAGAGGAATTATCTGATTTAGGAGCCCGTTTGATTAGTGTAAGGATGAGTATAATGTTAAATTTGTGATTTTAAGTTACCCTGAATGTTGAATTTACTTACGAGCTGGTTTTGAATCCGTATTTAGAGGAAGAGTAGACTATCAGGGGAGACATAAAATGCAAACCATCTTAATCTATCATGAATTGGCAATTGGATTGACCGGAAATTTGGGACTTTTGAAGTTGGATATGTGATGTTAATGTAGTCATCAGTTTGCAAGTTCTTCTTTTCTCGTTATTATTATGCATTTTGAAGGTGATAAGTTTCACTATTTGATAAGAATTAATGGAATAGCATTTAGTCTGATTCTCTTGCTTTTTTACGACTTAAGGATGTACAACTCCCTCTTATATAATCTACCTTCTTTCTCCTTTAATCTGCACTTTTTCAATGTTGCACATGTCAAAACTATAATCATACATGACAATTCCTTTTCTTTTTTTGATTTTTGTATAGTAAACAGTATAAAAGAAATGGCAAATCCATTCTTGTATGCTGCACCATTTAATTCGCAATTGCTAGAGCACAAATTGTATACTTTGGTGATCATCAATTGATCTGGATGTAGAATTGAATGTGGCCTATGGTTTGTATTTCATGTATGTTGTAAGCTCTCGGAGTATCCTATGAGTCTGGAGGTTGTAGTCTAACATAAAAACTCTCATACTGCACCCAGGATTGCATGGCCAAACAGTTGGTGCCTCTCTTAAGCTTCCTGGACGTGTACCCACTTATAACTCTTCGAAGTAAGTTACATTAGTATTTGTTTTCTTAATCTATTTATCTTGGTTGTAGAATCCTATAGAGATACTATTAGATTTATCTCTCTTCTGTTTTTGCACTTTGTGATGGCGAAGTGGTTTATTTGTTGCTTTCCATTAAGTAAATTTTATCTTTGTGCGTATTATGATACGGTGCTTAATGAAATAATTTTGTCCTGTTACCATTTCTATTATTCAACCTGATGTAGCTCCTACTGAGAATTTCTTTGGGTCTCCACCATCATTTAAAAGTAAGGAAGTTCAAGTATTCTCAAGCCCCACTCATAAAATGAAAGGAAAAAGATGATGAAAATAAAAATAGAATGACTCCAAATACTGAGATTAATTTCTTCTGTGACACATATTTGCCTAATTTAATAAGTTTTTTTGTGCTAAACTTTATTTGATTACTCTTTGAAGGTGGAGAGGAGTATACTGCTGAGTGTTATTAACTTGTTGCCTTCGATTTTTGATTCAAATTTCAGCCAAGTGGTTGTCCTTATAAATAGAGTTTTCTTTCGTTGTTTCTCTAAGGCCACAAAGCTTGATTTTGCCTGCAGGTACGATGCAGTTATCGAAGCGAAAAAAGGGAACCCACCTATAATGCCTGCTGTCATGACGCCTGGAGGACCGTTAGATTTGTCGTCTGTATTGTTCCGTAATCGTATAATCTTCATAGGCCAACCTATTAACTCACAAGTGGCACAGCGTGTTCTATCTCAGCTTCTGACGCTTGCTGCTGTCGATGAGGATGCTGATATTCTGGTTTAGTATATTTCCCACATACTCTGCAAATTATAATGTTATATACTGTTTTTAGAATAACAATGTTTAAGGCTGAATAAAAGATCACTAGTTCGCTCAACCTCCAACCCCTCTCTCTCTCTCTCTCTCTCTCTCTCTCTCTCTCTCTCTCTCTCTCTCTCTCTCTCTCTCTCTCTCATATCTATCCAAGTTTTATTACCTGAAGGATATACTTCTTTTCCAGATGTACCTGAACTGCCCTGGTGGAAGCACTTATTCAATCTTAGCAATTTATGACTGTATGTCATGGGTAAGACCTGAAATTGTGGATTTATAGTTATGATATAGTTCATCTATGCCAAAATATGCTATAACTGTTTGTTTATAAAGTTGTTTTTGCAAATTTCTTTTTGTTTCCTCCTGCTTTTCGCGGGTCATGCATCTGCCATCAAAGTTCTTAATGTCTATATTTGTCTTTCTCCAACAAGTTTTATATTTTGAATATAATTGCATTAAATAACGGCTTGCTCTTGGAATAAACAGATAAAGCCCAAGGTGGGAACTGTATGCTTTGGTGTAGCTGCTAGCCAAGGTGCACTTCTTCTTGCGGGTGGTGAAAAGGGGATGCGATATGCCATGCCAAATGCTCGAATAATGATACATCAACCACAAAGTGGATGTGGGGTATGATTTTAAACCGTACTCGCTGTGATAATAAAGTTGATAAAAATAGTAATTTTTTACTTTTCTGGTTTTTGATTTAATGACCATCTTCCAGGGTCATGTGGAAGATGTCAGGCGACAAGTGAATGAAGCTGTTCAATCTCGCCATGTAAGTTTTATTCCAGAGAAGGTTACTTGAAAATTTCAACTGTGCTTTGGGAAAAATGATAAGTTTTTTTGTTGATTGACAATGCTGCTGCTTTGAACCGATATATGAGTCACAATGACAAAGAAAAAAAGAAAAAGAAAAGCTCATATTTATTTGGTCATATAAAAATTCGAAAATGCTGAAGTTTAGGTTTGCTTCCAAATACTCCCTCCCAGGTCCCAAAATATTTTGGCGTCCTTACACTTGTTAGATTTATGTGATATGTACAATTGCAAGGTAGAAAAGAACTATATGTGATATGCACAATTGCAAGGTAGAAAAGAACTATTAAGAACCGAGTAGTTGTTAGATGGAGAGAACTACGGTAAGATAAGCTTTGTTTTTTTCTTTTTACTTTTTTATAGTCATGTTTCTAATATATGCTGTCTAATTTTTTTTTATCTTTATGCAGAAAATTGACAAAATGTTTGCTGCTTTTACTGGTCAACCTTTGGAGAAAGTGCAGCAATATACTGAAAGGGATCGTTTTCTATCCGCATCCGAAGTAAACACTTCTGTTCTTCAAGTCTCATGAACTTTACCTCAACTACATTTTTTGTATTACAATTTAACATTTTCTCACACTCGATTATCTTCTCCAGGCCCTAGAGTTTGGACTTATTGATGGACTTCTGGAAACCGAATACTAGGGGGGAAAAAAAATGCAGATAAACCCTTAAAAGCTGCCGAAATTAGGTCCAAGAACATTTCAGACCAATTGGAAATGCACTCTCTACTAGTTGCTTGTTCAAGTACTCATTTGCATCATAATTTTCAACAGATCTTTTGAGCTGAGGACCAGAACCTTGCACGAGGCAAGTAGAGTCGATCAGTAAATTGGGTGATCGCAAGATTATATTTTCTATCTTTCTCGATGACAAGTCCAAATAATGCGACTTGCTTATAGATGTCCCCAGTGATGGTTACTGAAAATATTTTCAGCCTATTTTCGGCATGTTATCAATAGTTAGAAACAATTGTGACATTACAAACTGCAAATTTCTTATCTTTCCTTTTTCATTCCTGCAGCCACATTTGTTTTTGTTGCTTTTTTTATTTATATAAACAAAACATTTGACGTGCATGATTGTATGTGTTGGTGGATGAATTTTTCTATAGTTTTCATTACAGCGACATCTTTAAAGAAAGATAAAAAGTAAGCCAAATTTAATACTAAGATTTTATTTTTTGTGCAAACAAATCTCTTATGTGTGCGGTTCATTCATATACTCTGTTACATGAAGCTTTTATTCATCCTCTTTGCTCCTCTGTGTCCAGTTTCTGCTTTACTCTAACGATCTGGGGCAGTGGAACCATGCTATTATGATAAGAGAAAACCATGTCATCGAGCTCTCGCACCTTCTGCAAAACGAAGTTTTTTGGTTGCTGGAACTTCAGAACCTGCGCTGTATACATCAGCTTTCCGGTCGTTACGTCGTAGTACAAAACTCTTTCGGTACACGCATTTTTATGCGGCTTCACTCCCAGGTAAAGCTTCTCTGCGCCGACCCCCAGCGGCCGCACCTCCTCCGCCATCCCCCCGCTCCGCAGCTTCGCATAGCCGAACGTGAAGGCGTCGGCTCCCGCACCGTCCATCTCGCCCCAGCTCCTCTCGTGAGCCTTCCTCCATCGCGTGTCCTCGCGCAGCCACACCTCCACTCCCTTCTCCCCGACCCGGGAGTATGTCAGCCGGCCCTTGTGTGCGCAGATGTCGCCGACCGCGTGCAGCTGGTCACTCTCCGGTAGCAAGATCCACCCTGCACGGTCTTCGCCGACGCTGTACCTGCTCAACGTAGAACGTTTACGATACTGATCTTATAAGCTTAAACTTTTAGAGTAAACGATTATTTTGTAATACCAAAGGAGTGCTGATTCGTGGCAGTTCCAGTACACGACCCCGCCGACGTACACAGGCTTCATGCGATCTTCGACTTCGTCGGGAATCCTCACCTTCTGTTCCGATTTGGCCCATCGGCCGGTCTCCGAAGAGAACACCTTGAATCGGTACTCCGTCGTGACGCCGTCCAAATCGTCGAATATCTTATAATACGGCTCAATCAGACGGTACCTATTTGAAAATAAAAAGTATTAAACATACTATTCTTTAGCAGATTAAGCTTTTTACAGTAGTACAACGAGTAATTAATTTTAGTTAACTAGATTAAAAATTTTATCAAAATTTATTAGTAATTTTATCAAATATGACTGTTTAAATCATGTTTTAGTAAATCATATTATTAAAACTATTAAATTTAATTAACTATGTTAGCTTAAATAAAAATAAAAAATAAAAAATTAAGAAAATATTTATATTAATAAAAAATATAAAACTTTCAATGTTGAATATAAAAATATTAAAAACATCGTTCTTTGGCAGCTTACTGGTCAAGGGAGACCGCAGGGTCGAACGCAAGGGCGACGTTTCGGACGCGCCTGCTGCGGGGCACGATCTCCGCCTCCTCCGTGGCCGGATTCATGACGCACAGCACGGGGGAGGAGAGCATGCTCGGGCGGCCGTGGCGGCAGCCGAGGTCGATCCGGAGGCAAAGCAGGCCGCCTGCGGCCGCCACGAGCCTGGCGCCGCGCAGGATGCCGGCGCGGAGGAAGGAGAGGGAGGGGTCGGGGACGCCGACGGGGGCCGAGGAAGGCACGAACGCGAGGCCGGGGTCGGCGAGGCAGGCGAAGGCGGTTGAGACGGACGACGGGTTTCGCGACTGCGCGACCGCGAACTCGGGCTCGGCGGCGATCGCCGCGAGCCAGTCCTTCGAGACGCAGGAGAATCGCAAGAGAGACTTGAATGATAGACGCGGGAGGATTGAGCAGTGAACGACATGATCAGGTATACGTGATGTTGGTGGTCGTAAGAGTTTTGATTTTTTACGTGGGGCCATGCATGCATGCATGCAAGGGGGAAGTGTTGGTGTGCAAATTAAAAAAGAAGATGTAGTACGTACATATATACGAGTGATGTATATATAATTTGTATTTATTTATTTATTTTTTGGGTATTCGAATGTGATTAATATTTGGAGTAGGAGTATTAATTCAGTTTGGAGTCGGTGTAATCCGAGTTTGATTAGAGATAAGGATTTTGTTGTAAGGATTTTTCTTCTTTTTGGCCCTTCAATTATATGTAATTATGAAGTGATACGTAATTAAACTTTATTTCATTTGATTAACATGCCTTTCAGTTTTTAATTATTTTTAATTACAAAGTTATTTCGAAATTTTATTAAATTTAATAAGTTTTATTATTAGCTTTTTGTCATTTATTGTTTCTATTTTATTTGATAAAAAGGTTATTGAGATTAATTAGTACGTTTGATGAAGTTGCCGATGGATCTAATACAATTTTCAAAAACTAAAAAGTTAAGGGTGTACGAGCATTGTGGAAATAGAATACATATATTCTGTTTGTAAGGCTTAATGAGTTTCGTTAGAGATTTATAGGATTCACTATAAAAAAATCTCAATATAAGGACGCTTTTTAGACGATGCTTGAAGTAAGCGTCCCCAAGCATTCCTATAATATAGCAAATACCGACGCTTCAAAAAACATCGTCAAATGAACCATATATTGTAATAAACTAATTTATTAAATGTTACACTTTACTATTATTTTTAATTTTTCGACACTTCAAATCGTCAGGATTTTAAAAAATCCTGACGCTTTAAAGTATCAAAATATATTTTACCGACGCTTGGCATAAGCGTTGGCATAAGCGTCGGTATATACCTAACGACTCTTCATTTGCCGACGCTTTCAAATACGACATTAGATTATATTGGAACGCTTTTAAGCAATCTTAACTATAGAAAAAAGCGTTCTTAAATATAATTTTTTTTGTAGTGATTCTATTTTTTGAGCTTTATTCTATTTTATTATATTTATATTTTTGGTAGTGTAATTTTCTCTTGATAATGTTGAGATTGAGATAATTAAACGAATGTTACCAAGGATATATTCTCTGTTTCACATTAGATTTGCGGATTTTCATATAAAACCAAAAAAAAAATAGATGGATAAAAACGTTATCAAATTTGGAATTCGCGCTGATACAAATTGTAAATAATATGTAACAGCACTTAGTTGAAGCTCCACGTTGGCCCAAAAGTGTGATACATGTATGTATACAAAAGCTTATCCAATCCAATACATTAAGCCTCTAGGCCCAGTAATACATAAATCTCAATACATATTGATTGAGAAAATTAAGGAGAGGGTCATAGAGATTTAAAAATTAAAGGATTATTATATACAATATTCATTTATCAAAGACGATATATTCATAATTTTCTTAAATATTATTATTGCTTGCGCCGCAATCAATACATCTATACATCCATGCAATACATACTTTTTTTCTAATTAAGTTACTGTTATATTTGTGAATAGAAAAAAAGCTAAATTACAGAAAACTTCTTTATAAATATCCGTTTTTTTTACTTTTTTTTTCATAATTTTTAAAAATTTATATTTTACCTCCTCAGCATTTCAAGTTGTTACATTTAGCCCCCTTCCGTCAGGGTTCTATCACTATTCCGTCATTTTTTATAATTTACACCGAAAATGTCTTTTAAAATGACAGAAATATATATATATAAACTTTTCTTACAAAAAAATAAGGATAATTTGGTAATTTTTTCTCTTCATTAACGCCTTACTCCCCCTGAAAATATTTTTTAAATTTTAAGACAGCAAAATATAGATTTTAAAAAATCGGGATGAAAAAGTGAAAAAGAGAGCAATTTACATGGAGATTTTCTGTAATTTAGCCTTAAAAAAAGAAGAAGCTAGCATTGAGATCTCATATTCGTGGCGCTGGTTGTTAGAAATTCAAATAACCAATTTAGAAGTTCAGTAAATGTGGAGCAAATGTTGTTGGACTTAGCCGCGCAATTTATCCTTTCCCGAATTGATTCTCTAGTGATTGAGAAATTTAGCATTTTCTATCAAAATTGGAAAGAGAAAGTTGAATTTAATACAAGAATTGAGAGAGAGAGAGAGAGATGAGAAATAACAAAGCCAAAGATTAATAGACCTAATCAAATGTAAAAAAAAAAAAAAAATTAAGAGAGACACTAACTGTCTCTATCGTAAGTGACAAAGAGTTTGATGGTGATATCCGAAATTTTAAGTTCGAAGTCTAATTACTTTACAGTTTCAGCTAAGAATGTAGCATGCTACCATTCTCTCTCTCTCAAAAAAAAAGAAATTAAAAAAAAGAGAGAGAACAAAACCAAAAAGATAAACGGACCCAATCAAAATGCCAAAATAATTAGTTTTACTTAATGGCATGGAAAGATCAACAACCATTGACTTGAGTTGCTCTTTTTGGAAGGTTATGCACCACACATAAAGTTTCTAAGGTTTTGGTCAATCCTCAACAAGGCCTAAACACAACTCGGTAGTTAATTAATTAATTAATTAATTAATTAATACTTTATCATTTTTTTTCCTAATAATGCTTATCCACCTAAATATAAGACCTTGTGTTATGGTATGGCACCTAAAATTACCATATTTTCTCGGTCTATGAAATGGACTCATCATCATCATTCCTCAAAGAGATGGCCCAAAAAAGAGAGAGTAGGAATTGTGTTGGACTTTGAAAATTACGCCAAATAATGCGGCCTAAATCGTGTCACAAATGAGACTAATTAACCGTTCTCTTCTAACTACTCATTAACCACCCCAACCCTCCTCAATCTCTTTTCTTTTTTTTCTTTTTTCTTTTGACTAAATTACAGAAAACTCCCCCGTCAAAATCTAATTTTTTATTTTTCCCTCTGTCATAAAAACCTACATTTTACTCCTCCCTAAAAAATAAAAAATATGCACTTTGCCTCCGCCGTCAGTGTTCCGTTAGGGCTCCGTTTATATTTTATTATTAGCTTTTTTTTAATACCCAAAATATCCTTGAAACCCTCTCCTCTCCCAGATGCTCCTTCTCCCTCCTCACCGCGCCGCTCGCCGCGTTGCTTCGCCCTCCTTTGCCGCCTCGCTGTCGCCCACCGCCCGTCCGATCCCACGCACGCCCTTGCTCTTCTCCGCCGCCTCGCGCTCACCTTTGCCCACCTCTCCCTCCACACCCGTCTCAATCTACTCCCTACCGTCGTTAAAATGGATGGATGAGAATGATACAGGAGGAGCGAGTTAGTAGTTGAAGAAAACGGAGTCGGATTTGGGGTTGAGGGATGCGCGAATAATGGAGAAAAAAAACTGTAGGGTTGCAGGATTGGGAAGAAGATGAACAGGACGGAGGGGCATTTTGATTATTTTGCCATCAAAGTTAACACCGTACCCCCTGTGTACATTTTTTATTTTTTATTTTTTAGGAGGATAAAATGTAGATTTTTAAATGACAGGAAAAAAAAATAAAAAATCGAATTTTAACAGGGAGGTTTTCTGTAATTTAGCCTTTTCTTTTTTTTTTGTTTTTTGTGAAAAGCATGGAGACTCCTTCAACTATAAGATGTTTTGAAATTGGTCAACTTTAACTTTCTTAACTAAGACCTCTTAATTACCTTCCAATTTTGTCAAATTTAGTTGTTCTATTAGATATCGCCCTTTAATTTTGTCAAAAAAGTAACTAAAATTATTATTATTATTATTATTTGGAAAGAGAAGTTGGACTCTAGTCCATGGAGTTAAAAAAAAAAACACAAAGTAAAACCAAAAGCATTTATTGAACTACTTAAATTGAAAATTAGAGAGGTCTTATTAGAAAAATTTAAAGTATAGAAGATCATTTCAAAATGGCATATATATAGTTAGGAGAAAGTCTTTTCTGTTATAGTTACTTCACGTAAAAATTACAACATCCAATAAAAAAAATCTTTATACCGCACACAAATGGAATTAGTTTCTTTTAAATAACATTCTAATATAAAATTACAATATTATTCGCAACTAAATCCTTTATAATCTCACATAATACAACAGAATTAATTAAGAAGATTTTTTTTTCTAATAATTAATTGAGGGGTTTCCATACATTTTCATCTTTCACTTTTATATTTGTTGGTGAACAAATCATGATCAACCTTTCCCTCCCCACTTAATTTTTTTTTCTTTTCCTTTTTTTCCCTCTTTAAACACCCATATTGTTTTTTTACTTAATCTTTCCAACTTCTTTTAACCGTTATACATGGACTCAATCTAATATATATATAGAGGCAAAAACCACGCTCCCTTCATTTAATTCCATCATCTCTTCCCCACCCCTTCAACGCCTCCATTCCTTTTGTAACTTCCACTCTCTATATATATAACCCCCCCTACACCCCACTCTTAACTCTCCTCATCAAAGTAAAACAAAAAAAAACCAACATTTACCAACCACCACCATGGATGCACCCTACAATGTTCTCAGCCTCATCATTGCATGGGCTCTTCTCATGCTCTCTACTTCTACCACCCGCAGTTGCCGCGGAGCGCGGTTCGGGTCAGTCGCAGCCGACGAGAGCTTCGTCTCGTGGGACGACTTGACGGTGAGCTCGAACGCGAGGAACGGGCTGCAGGCGGGCGAGGGGGGCGGCGGTCGGGTCATCGTGGTCTCGCGCGACGGGTCGGGGGATTCGAGGACGGTGCAAGAAGCCGTGGACATGGTCCCGGAGGGTAACAAGGAGAGGGTTAAGATCCTTGTTTCCCCGGGAGTGTACAGGTGAGAGTTGTTAAATATAATAATATTTAAACATCGTTCTCTATCAGCTATTTCATATGATGTCAGAGAAGTCATACCAGACTCCTAGTATTAATTTAAGTCCACGAGCCTACAAAATGTCTCGATTATTTTATATATTTCATAAGAGTTTCATGGTTTTTCTGTAACTGTTGATCAATTGGTGAATCATTATTACTATAATATATATATTTCATGTAGTTTCAGTGTATATATTTTTTGAACGTAGAGAGAAGGTGACCATCCCTATAACAAAGCCGTACATCTCGTTGATCGGCGAGGCGGGGAGCGCGAGGAGGACGGTGGTCTCGTGGCACTCGAGGGCTTCCGATCGCGACGCGAACGGTGGTGCCGTCGGAACCTTCTACTCAGCCTCTTTCGCAGTGGAATCTGACTACTTCTGCGCGAACGGAATCACTTTCGAGGTACAGTTGTTTTTCAAAAGCTTAAGATATCATAAAACGGTATTTTTTTATATGTATTTATATTCAACATATATGTATTTTGATCATTAAATCTACTCTGTGGCTATAAATCAAATAAGGAACTCTCATTTATGAAAGGCTTGTTAATGATAAACCATGCAGAACAGAAAAAAAAAATCTAGAAGCATCAGTTATATTGCTGATGTGACGTTACCAACCAATCAGATTATATTCCTTATGTTCACTTGTTCCATCATGTTTATTAAAAAAATATTTTTATTATATTTTTTACTCAAAAGAAGAGATATGATTGGTTGTTAATAGATGATATGGTATGACTGATACATAGTAGAATCTCTCGCAGAACACAGCTCCAGGGGCTTCACCGGGAGCAGTAGGACAACAAGCAGTGGCACTTAGGCTCTCAGGGGACAAGGCCATGTTGCATAAGTGTAGCATATTAGGGTCCCAGGACACACTCTTTGATCACAATGGGAGGCATTACTTCTTTGATTGCTACATCCAAGGGTCCATTGATTTCATTTTCGGAAACGCGCGATCACTATATCAGGTTAGCCAACAAATTTTCGACCATCTCGCTATTTAGTTTTATATATATCAAGAAGCAGAAGCCAAACGTTTGGTGATTTCTGCATGAGCTGTTGAGAGATTTCTGATATAATGATTTTGAAGCAGAATTGCAGGCTCCACGCCGTCGCGAGCTCCTACGGGGCGGTCGCGGCGTCGCAGAGGGATTCGCCGTCGGACGATTCGGGATTCTCTTTTCTGAATTGCCGAATAACGGGCTCCGGCATGAACTACCTGGGGAGGGCCTGGGGAAGGTATGCAAGGGTGGTTTATTCTTATTGTGAGATGGATGGTATCATCATTCCTGAAGGGTGGAGTGACTGGGGAGACCCATCAAGGGCAAGGTACATTCTTATTTCCACATTTTACTGGTACTGTAACATCTGAGCCAGATTTGGTTCAGTTGATCAGCTCAAATTTTCCGCAGGACGGCGTGGTTCGGAGAGTACAACTGCAGAGGAAAAGGCGCCGACTCGAGAAGAAGAGTCCCGTGGGCGAGATCACTCAGCTACGACGAAGCGCGACCTTTCCTCGATCGGAATTTCATCAACGGCGAACAATGGCTGAAATTGTAGCTTTTTTTTTAGTTTACTGATGCACAAAAGAGGAACATTACATAACTGTAACATAGCCTTTCAATACTTACCGCGACTTAACTAATCTTCATCGTCATCGTCATCGTCATCGTCGTCGCGCGTTTGTTAGCCATTACAATCAGAGCAGTTAGAGTACAGGGGTTTGAAGCAACAGGGCATGCACTTCACTGTGTGAACTGAGAGAAATCATTTGTGGAAGTAATTGAACTTTATTGAGTGCTAAAAATGGAAAAGAGATAGGTACCTGGGAGAAAATGAAATTGAGATCATACACATGCCCACAACTTCAATTCAACTCTTTTTTGGATGGTCATCATGAAGATCGACTCGAATTCGTCCAATGAATTGTTAAAATTGTACGCGCGTGCGCGAGAAATGGTTAGTTTCAGAGACAAAATTACCAGTAACAGTATTAATTGTTTCAAGTACATTAATTTGTGAAACACACACTACACCCATACATTTCATTTCTCTATTTAGTTTTCACATAAAAATGTAGCAAATAGCTTGTACCAAAACTGGAAAGTGTTACACAAAAGATGTATTTTGTAATTACAACATAAGATATCTAGTTTTAGTTATATGACAAATTAAATTGGTCAATTGTGGTTAGATTAAGTTGAGACCTTTAAATGAAAAGTGTTCTATTCTGATAAAACTTATGAGAGTCAAATCAGATAGTTAGGTCAGGTCAATCAAGGAGTTTAGTTAGGGAAAGAGAGACCCAAATCACCCACTAATTGTTATGTGCCTAATTACTCACCTACCCAACAATTAGAAGGAAAAAAAATAAAAAACAAAAACAAAGTGTTCCAAATTCAAAATGAATGTTTGAATGTGACATCCACTAAGGTAAATGTTATCCAGGTTAGGAGGGTTTTTGGGTCCCTTAAAAAAAAAATTCTCAAAAAATAGTTTATTGGTCGAAAAATTATTTTTAATCCGTTTGGTTCTCAAAAAAATAATTTTTCATGATTTTTCGAAGAAGCAAATACCTCCTAATTGAAAACAGGAGGAGTTTACTTTTACTTGCAAGAAAGCCTTTTTTTTTTTTGTGAGAGAGAGAAAGGTAGCACGCTACCCGCTTCGTTTATTTTTTTTAAAAATAAATTTAGATAAAAATGTGAATCAACTAGAATTCGAACTCAGGATCTCAGATACCAACCACCAAACTCTTTGCCACTTGCGTTAGGGACAGTCAGTACTTGCAAGGAAGCTTAGATCAGCAAATTATTAGATGAGGCAACAAAAAAATCCACTAAAGTATAAAGCAAAAGTTTCAAAAGCAATGCTCAACTAATATTGCTAACTCAAAATTCAACAAAATTAAGTTTAATTTGAATTTAAATATTCTAATTTTTCACTCTGCAATTAAGTTTACTAATTATTAATTAGTAACTTGTTAACTATAATATATCAAGATGTAGTAAGGCACAGAAATAAAAAAAAATTATTTAATTTATATGCAATAAAATTATCAAGATTAGAAAAAAAAAATTATTTATATTTTTTAACTCTTATAAGATTAAATACATATCTGATCGAAATGACTATATAATTAACAACTTAACTCGAATATAGAGAGTAGCTTATTACATCATTTTGATAAAGAGAAGAGATAAAATTATCAAAATTAAGGGCATGTTTGGTTCACCTATTTTAGACTATGAAATCGGAATGAGATTCATTGATTTCAATGATTGTTGTTTGTTTTAAAGGAATCGGATTCCAATTTTCATTCCACTTTGGAATAGGAATGACTAAATCTATTGATGGTCCAATCCGACCTTGAATACCGGATTGGCTCATTCCAAAGTAAATTACTAAAAAATTCTAGATTTTCATTCCGATACCCATTCCATTAATGAACCAAACGTCTTGGGATGATTCGTCATTCCATTTTTCATTCCAAAGCAATTCAATTTCATTTCTCATTCATATTCCAATCGCGAACCAAACATGCCCTAATGTATCGTTTGGTTCGGGGATAAGCAAAAAGTGACTATTCCAGGAATATGTATAAATTGAGGTATAAACGGGGATTAAATCAATTTTACGTTTGGATGAAAAGTAGGTTTTTTTCGGGAATAAGAAAAATAGTGTTTGGATGGTTTGATTGGAATTGAGAGGATAAAAATAATTATAATTTTAAATAATAATATTTTATCTAATTAATTAAGATAAAATATTAATTAAGTAATAATTTAACTTATTTAATCTACTAATTAATTATGAATATTACTAAAAACCCTTAATATTAATAAATTAATTAATTGGTAATTAATAATTTAATTAATTACAAATAATTTAATAAATAATAAATTAATAAATAAATAGTTAGTTAATAATAGTTAGATGACTAATTAAGAAAATAATTAAATTACTCAAATATTAATTAATTAAACAATATAATTAATTAATTATTTAATTAGTAAATTAATTACTCAAAAATTAATTAAATATTTATTAAAGTAATAAATTAAATAGTTAATTAATTATCTAGTTAATTAGTAAATAAATTAATATATAAATTATTAATTAAATAATATTTTATTATAAATCTAGCTTGGATATTTTATTGTTTTATTATTAATTAAATATATTATGTTTATATAATTTATGTTTAACTAAATTTATAATCTTAATTAAATTTAAAATTAAGCTTGGAATAGCGCTATTCCTTCAAAACGATGGAATAGTTTATCCCAGCTATTCCGGAATAACCGAGAATAACGAAATTTGACCGGGATAAAATATTCCGGCCAAAATTCGTTTTGTTTGGTGGAATAGCGGGGATAACTAAAGTTATCCCCGCTTATCCCGCCAACCAAACAAGGCCTAAGAGTTCAGACGTCTGTTTACAAAAGAGCTAAAATTCAGAGGATCTTTATACTTGTACACCGGGTTCACGCAAGAGTTTCTCCTTATCCATTTGCAACCCTATCCTTACATCCCTCTTTCTCCTTCCTCCTCTTCTCAAACCACCCACACACAAACACACACACACAAAATTAACAAAAACAAAAAGATGAAGCTCTATGCTTCCCAACTCAACCCTCCTCCCCCTCTCCACCTCCCCAAAAACCCTAAACCCACCAAATCCCACCACTTCACTGCCCCACAACTCCCCCCCAAACCCCCAAAATTACACCTAGCACCAACCAATCCCACAGTAACAACCCACCTCCTTCTAGAAGCTCCCCCCAAATGGGTGCTTCTGGGAGGAGCTTCTCTCAGCTTTGGGCTTCTGCTTCTGCTTTTTGGGCCTCAGGAGGCCTGGGCTTTTGGGCCTGATGGGCCCTTGGTGGAGGAGTTTTGGGATAATATGCGGAGGTACGCACTCTATGCTCTGACGGTGAGCACCGGAGCGGTGTACACAGTGTTCCAACCAATTGTGGAGCTTTTAAAGAACCCGATTACGGCGATTCTCATACTAGTTGTTGTTGTGGGTAGTGGGTATCTCGTTTCTCAGGTACTTAGTGCCATGGTGGGCATTTCCAACTTTTCGTACAATTATGCATATTAATAAGTTTTTTTTCGGGGGTTAGTACTTAGTAAGATGCTATAATGGTTAATCAGATTTCAGATCAAAGTTTGGCAAAGTTATTAGGTTATGTATGGCGAAAAGTACCGTAAAAGAACTATGTTTGTTTTCGTACGTAATATTATGTTCCTCAGTTACAATATATTTTTAGGTGTTCCGTCGAAAAATTAAAAATTATATCCGCATATGTTTTTGCACCAACTCTGTTATGCCTATTAGTAGTAGATGTGCCTTAATATCAAATGGATCTTTAAGTATCTAACGTGATGATTTAAGAACAGTTGAAAAATAAAAACTTTATTGAAGGAGTAAAATTTATTGAGGGTTTTATAGTTACTCAGTTTTATGATCATCAAATGCATCCTGAAACTATAAATGATCTCTTATGTAGATAATATGAAATGCTTGATTGGTTTATGCATGCAGCGTAAGGTGATATATAAATTTACCACCACGTTAAATAATTTATACAAAAATACTCTTGACGGAATCGAAAACATTTCCCTTTCTATGTTATTAGATTATTCTGCAGTTGATTCTGATTCACAACCTAAACATTTTGGATTGATGGATCACTCCGAATACAGAACATATCTTCAATCACTTTTGAGCTGAAAAAAAACCCCTTTCCTTGGATGTGAGTTACTTGAATGATCACTCAATAAGCCCATCCTGATTCCATCTGAATCAAGTCATGGGCCTAATTCCAACTTAAACCTCACAAAATTTCGTGGGTTTGAGTTCTATTGACCCAAACCTAACCCAAATTTGTGGGCTTTTTTTGCATTTGGCCCCTTCAAAAAAAAAATTCACAAATAGTCCCACCAAATTTATAATTGTAAAATTGGCCCTATCCCCGCCACGCAAGCGCCACATAAGCGCCATGTTGGAATGAAAATTTAGGTTGAATACGGTGAATGATTCCCCGTATTCAAGCGTTACGTATAAGTCCCGCACGATCTCTCTTCCTCTCTCTCCCCCGAGCTTTCCCTATTTCTCTCTCGATTCCCTCCTCGAGCTCTCCGCCGCCACCACCGCATCCCCTCTTCTCCTCCCTCCTCCGCCGCATCCCCTCTCCTCCTCCCTTCTCCTTCCCTCCCTCCTCCGCCACATCCCCTCTCCTCCTCCCTCCTGCTCCTCCTCCTCCTCCTTCCACCATCACCACACATTCACGGCTTGAACACGCACGGTGAATGATTCACCGTGTTCAACTTAAACTTTCCACGGCGCTTACGTGACGCTCACGTGACAGAGATATGACCAATTTTGTAAATATAAATTTTATAGGACTATTTGCAGAAAAAAAATTTGTTAAGGGGTTAAATGCAATAAAAACCCCAAATTTGTAGATGGGTGGCCCAAGCCAAACAAGCAGGACATAAGACTTGATCTAAGTTGGACGTGTAACTGTATAAGTCGTGGTCAGAGATTCGAATCGCTGTGTGTACTACTTATGCCCTGGGCTCCAGATCTTATAAATATAGATTTCCAAGTAGGGTTGGAATGCTAAGGAAAGAAAAAAAAAAAAAAAAAAAAACTTTTATCACCTAGAAAAGCATTTTCAGAGCAAATTTCAACTTTTTCCTTCATGAAAAAGATTACCTTTGTATGCTACCAAGCGAAAGAAAATACAGTGGGAAAAAAAAAACAAAACCAAAAAAGCTACCACTCAATTAATGGCCTCGGCTCATGTAAATATGTAACAACATTAACACTTACTCCCTACCCCTCTTTCCAGCCCCATCATGTATCCCATATCATCACAACAGCAATCACCCCGACCCCGGCGACCACCGCCAGCCACCGGTTCACCGGCGAGTTGGCCGCGATGGGCCGCTGCGGCTTGTACCCTTTGGCTAAGAGATGGTTGATAGAGACGTAAACAAACACGCCGCACGCGAGGCCCATGGAGATGGCGTAGATCCAGTCGGCCACATGGCCCTCGGTGGTCGAGTCGATTATTATCCCGATGGCCACTCCGATTGGGCTGGAGATGGCGAAGGCGAAGGCGTAGGCCGCGCAGGAGAGCAGCGGGCGGTTCGGGATCATTCTTAGGAGCGCTATACCCATGGCTATTGCCGCGAATATCTTGTGCAGGCTGATCGTCCACAGCGCTTTCCACGCATTGCCTTTAGTCTCTGCGCCATAATAACACAAGCATGTGAGCAATTTTAGTTTCGGAACATGTGTGTTATTTGATGAATACATTTATTGAATCCGATCATTATTCACTGATTGAACTTGACCACATCTAATGACTATGACCTGTTGCTAGTAAAGATTACTCTTCTGTAGCCACTTCACTACTGCGAAAACAAAATATGATTCGGCAAACAAAAAGTATACAGTTTATCGCTCTCAAATGCAAGAGAGCGCGTATTGCAGAAACTCCAGCTGGAGCAAATAGACCCTTAATAATTTTCAAGGACCCACATTATAGGAGAATTTACAAACTATTTGACTAAAACTCATGAGTCCAGGAATAAAGATAGAGAGGGTAGGATACGTCACATAATAAAGAAAAGTCGAGATAAGATAGCCAGAATATCTCGTAAGGAGAGGTGAAGATATTATGTGTGAGTAGTCAAAGTATAGGTGTCTTTTTCGGCTATAATGCATTTTGAACTGAGCTGATGAGGGAACAACCAATCGAGCGTAAATTAAGTATTGCTTTGGACTAGTTACGAGTATACTTTATAAAGGTAAAGAAAAGCCAAGGTATTTGTCATCATGATTCCATAATTACACCAAAATATTGCTTATGCAGGTCAGTAGGAATGGCGTGTACTTCTAAATCTTAGTAGGAAATGTGGTGCCTTACAGACATACAGGCGCTTGTTCTAACAACTCTACTCAAAGAGCATTTTTTTAAAAAAAAACAGGCCCTATATCGAAAACCTTTTTATTCATTTTCCATAAGGACCAGCAGATTGTAAATTTAATTTTTACTAATTACAACTTGTGTAACTCCGCTTGCTTATTAGTTTGTTCGTGTTGAAATTAAAGTCAACAATTCAAGCATGCTTCTAAGTTACTTTCCTTAAGTTGTCAGGCACTTCTCAAAAGAGATCCAACTATGATGGTGCCAACAGTATAGTGAGGTATAAAAGTAACAAGTTACCTGCAACTCCAATTGCAATGCCTTCGAAAACAGAATGGAAGCACAAGGCCACAATCAATAGTATGCTGTCGCCAAGATTATCAGCGTCACGGAGCATAGCTGCAGCTGAGTGATTATTTGTGCCATTTACAGCCTACAATAAGACCCATTCAACATGAAAGTGAAGAAAAAGTTAGTGCATGACACACATAGTTTTGCATGCTATTAAATATGCCAATAGTGTGCGAAAGCAACATATAATTGTTTAATGAACACCAACTTCAAAAACATACTTATGCAAAGACCAACCTAACATGAAGAATTACTCGATCATTGTTAATGAGGAACAAATAGTATTTAACTTTTTTAAGTATGCAGCATCGGATATTCCTACTCTTGTTATATTCTAAATATTTTAAGTTTGGTTTGAAAGAGGTAGTTACAATCAAAGAAGACACCTTTTCCTTAGACAATTACAACAACTTATCGAAAATTACATCCAAACTAAAAATTGCAACCAAACAAACATATAATAAAAACTAACAGTGATGATGGGAATTAGGTCCTTCATGCCTATTTTCCTTATTCTCCACCATTTGGTCCAACTTCTAGAAAGAGTTTATCCTCTGAGACTAAACTCAAGCTTTTAGCAAAATAAAATGTGTTCTTTTAACAGAGAAAACTCGAAATGAGTTTTGAGGCCCAAAAACAGGAGCTCCATCGAATAAATTTTTAATTAAAAAATTAAGTACGTTAAGGCATCTTTCAATAGCTCTCCTCGAACAAAACGTAACTTCAAAGTATGATCAATAGATACATGTAGAGTAATATGGAAAACGACTAGATACCGTACAATTAGATGAGCATCCCAACTACGACAATTAAAGATATCATCTTTTAAGCGTACACCACAATCAAATCAATCACTTTTGGTATGAGAAAATTTGATACGTTTCGTCGCAAATTGCAACCACAACATATTTGAAACTCACCTCTGTTTGCGGGTTCGAGCTTCCATCGTTAGCACCAAGTTTACTCTCTTGAAAGGCTCCTGAAATAAGAGCAATAATAACAATTCCAACATCAAATTCAAATTCAAATATATAAAAGAAATCAATTGTAACTTCATAAAAGCAGAACTAAACGGATCGAGAGTGGAAAAAGGGCTAAAACTGAAGATTTTATCCAATTATTAACCCTTTTTCTTATAAATTCAGTTTTCAACAGTGCTCACTCTTAAAAAATCATCTCTTTCGCAATTGAGCCAAAAGATTTTGCTTAAAAGTGACATAGAAAAACCCTTTTGTATTGAAATTAAGAATTTCACCAAAAAAAGGTGCATTGAGATCAAAACCCACCTCCGTCGCCATTACCTCCGCCGCCGCCCCTTTCGACATCTCTCACCCCCCTCCCGCGCGCGACCACGATCGCGATGACGCAATCGGCGAGCATGGTGATGACGAACCCGGCGCTCGCGAGCATGAAGGCGAAGGGGTACTCCTTGTCCGTGAGGTCCTCGAAGGTCTCGTTGGAGTCGCTGAGGAAGTGCATGAGCGCCGTGCCGAGGAACACGCCCCCGGCGAACTGCGTCCCGAGCACGAGGAACCCCTCGTTCCACTTGAGGAAGTAGGGGGAGACGCCCCCGACGAAGGTGGC
This sequence comes from Puya raimondii, assembly GCA_016920855.1. Lineage (NCBI taxonomy): Eukaryota > Viridiplantae > Streptophyta > Magnoliopsida > Poales > Bromeliaceae > Puya > Puya raimondii. The sequence goes on along the minus strand of JABWPP010000044.1, from coordinate 3,757,223 downwards.
GACGAAGACGATGATGAGGCACCACACCTTGACGAGGATGAGCGATTTCGCGCGGAGGTTCGGCTGGGCGCCATCGGAGTCGCCGTCGTCGGCGCCACCGCCATGTGCGGCGGCGGAGGCGGCGAGGAGGAGGAGGAGGGAGAGGAGCGGGACGAGGGGGAGGAGGCGAGCCATGGAGGGAGAGGTTCGACCATGGTGGTGGGGAGATTTCTAGGGTTTTAAATTGGGGATGGGATGATTTGCTTTTGGAAGGACGCGGGGTTGGTTTGTACTACTCCCAAACGAAAGAGTCAAATTAAGAGAGAGAGAGAGAGAGAGAGAGAAAGTGTAGTACAATTTGGAGAGAGAGAGAGAGAGAGAGAGAGAGAGAGGGAGCATTTTGTAGTAATGTAGTACGAGTACGATGTCAACCAAAAAAAAAAAAACAAAAAACAAAAAAAGAGAATAAGAAGAAGGCGGCTTTGAATGAAAATGTTCAAGAGGAAACAGGCAGGAAGACAGCTAATTCCAGAGTCTCCGGAGTCAAATAGAAAAATTGAATATGATCCCTCAATTTTTTTAAAAAATTGAGAATACCACATGTAAAAAATAAAAATTATATAAATATATAGTGTTGAGCTAGAATACTATCGATAGCAAACAGACACTTTTGTCACCCATTTATTTTCGATGATGGAGCTTCCAAATCGACGATCGGCACCGTTGAACATGATCTAGAGCATTTAAAGTATCTAGAAACCAAATTTCATGCTTTTTTGATATTATTTTCTTGTCCATCAAGTGGACACAAAAATGAATGGTTGAAAATAAATATTCTTTAAAAAGTGATGATAGGAGTTTTATAATCAAAGATCAAGAGTATAGATCTTGTTTTAAATAGTTTAAAAAATTTTCGAACAAAAATTTAATTGATTTGAATATCTTTACACCGTTAAACAAGAAAACGTCTCATATCGACCATTAAAATTATAAAATTTGAAACCCTTTGATCATTAGGCCAATGATGTCGAAAAAGTATGAAATTTGGTTTCTAGATACTTTAAATGCTCTAGATCATGTTCAACGGTGCCGATCGTCGATTTGGAAGCTCCATCATCGAAAACAAATGTGTGGCAAAAGTGCTTGTTTGCTATCGATAGTATTCTAGCTCAACTCTATATATATATATATATATATATATATATATATATATATATATATATATATATATATATATATATATATATATATATATATATATATATAAACTTACATAATTATAAATTATTTTTAAAATGACTACCTAATTTTTCAAAATTTTAATTTCATTATCTAATTTTTTAAAAAAAAGTATATATATATATATATATATATATATATATATATATATAACTTACATAATTATAAATTATTTTAAAATGACTACCTAATTTTTCAAAATTTTAATTTCATTATCTAATTTTTAAAAAAAAGTTATTTGATTTGAGCCGGTGGACAATACTTAATTTAAAAATTTAAGCTAACTGTTTACTTTAATAACTTTATAGTTATGAAAATTGTATAAAATATACTAACTAAATATGTAAAGATAATGATCATTCAAGTTATAAATTTAAAGTGCAGTTGACTGATTCAAATCAAATAAATGAAAAACTTAGATAGCCATCTCAAAATGGTGCATGGTTCAGATTTAGTGCGAGATTTTTTTTTTTAACATATATAAATGGCTTTATAAAATTGTTTGTTTTAAACATTTCTATATTTGGTTAATTGCAATTACTTTCTTGATACAATTTGATTTATTATTTGTCCTCTGTACGTGCTGTTTAAATTATACTTAATATATAAATATAATTTTTAAATAGATTTTTTCATAACATTTGAACTTTTTGTGAGTTTTTATTGTAATGAAAATGGCAAACTTTTTTTTTTTTTTTTTTTTCAATACTCAAATAAAGATGACTCCACATGAAATCTAGTATGTTTATTTTATTTTTAAAAAAAAAAGTGTTTTGCAAAATGACATTATTAAATATGATTACACTTTATTTATGGTGCAATGGTCAAAGTCGTCCAAAGATTTTTCTCTCTTTGATTTTGTATAATCAATAAATAAAATATAAAAAAAAAATACACCCATAACACACGTGTGGGCCGAAATAATACACGTACAGCAGCCCTGGAAATGTCATAGAAACATTAAATTAAAAATTTTAAAAAAACATTAAAGCTGAGAAAACCACCTTTAAATAGTAAATATGTTTTTCATTTTTGGAAAATCAAGATATATATTGTGTGAGACATTCCACAACTCGCTAAATATGAATATGATAATTTCATAACTCTAAAGCAAATGCATTGTATATAGTTATTATTATTATATATTATTATTATTATTATTATTATTATTATTATTATCATCTACGATTATCTCTAGGAGTGATAGTGAAGTGAGAACTGGGCTAAGGGTTGTGTTAATTAAATTCAAAATAATTAAATAGGCGAATTGTTCAATGATAGAGATAGAGTAGAATAAACCAACCTAGGGTTTTCTTTTTCTTCTAGTTTGATATTTTGAAAAAGCGAAATATAAAGGGATCAGAATAAAGTGTAAACAATAAAAAAATAAAGGAATAATTTACGATGAATATCTTTTTATGCCCGCTTCTCTCACTTTCTCTCCTTTGAACTAAAAGTGAAAATGACTCCACATGACGCAGTTGGAGTTTAATATCCTGATATGTTATGTATAAATAAAATAAATGTATAACGCAGAAGTATATTTGTGAGTATACAACTTTTTCGCCCGTCAAAATAGCAATCGAAGAAAATGAACCAACTAAAGCATATTCCAACTCCCCAGGAAAGGGGCAGTGGGGCGCATTTTTCTTATAGTCTGATCTGCATGAATTCTCTACGCATGTAACAGCTGATCTAACCATTCATTCGAAAAAGAAAGTCATCTAATCAACAGTAAATAATGATTTGACAGTAGGCATAAAAGTCATACTAGCTAACAAATGACATATTTGGCAACATCTATGAAAAGGTTGAAGTAGTCTGATGCGGAAAAAATCTTATTGAATATAGGTTTGCCGAGAATTTACGTTGAGAATAATAGAATTGAAGAAGCAACTACAAAATCATCTTCACACTCCGTTACTAAACCAACTACTATTATGATGTAATGTATATATATGGACATTTCCATCTCTTTCTTTAGTTCCAATCATTTTCATCCACTCCGTTACGAAACCTCAACAATGTAAAACCGTGACAAACTGTTAGGAATGGAATAATAAATCATTAGAGAGTTACAACACTAACAGTTTCAAATGCATGGGCTAAAATATTTTACAGTTGAATTTCAATAAATATGTCATATTATTATTGGATTTAATGATGGATTCGGGTTTGGGCCAAGCCTGATCTCGAATAGAGATTTGATAGATTACTTAATTTTACTATATAATGTTTAAAAATTATCAGAGAACGGTGAAGTGGACTTGAATTAAGTAACGAATAAATAATGTTTTTAATATTTTATATTCAAAAAAAAAATAAAAAGAACTTTGAGTCCGTTGGAATCGGGCTAGCCCGAGCTCGGCCCACGGATTTTATCAATTTCAAATAAATAATTACCAAACGCCCGGTCAGCCCATTACGATAATATGGGCCCAAACGCTAACAAAAGGCCTAAAATCCGGCCCAATGAATCCCCCATTGCTAAAGTAGACGCAACCCATCCGTAGCTTCTCGTCGCTTCTCTTTTTCGAACCCCACATCCTCTTCCTCACTCGATTCCGATTTCTAGGGCTTCTCCCTCCTCTCGCTCTCACTCTCGCTCTCGCTCTCCTACGAATTCGATCGATTTTAGGGCTCTCGCGCCCCATTTGGCCGTGAAATCCATGACCTTTTGCGATCCATGGATCCCTCACTGACGCAATCCGCTCCCGAGGTAGAAGAAGACGATTGGGGTGAGATTTCACCGCTTCAGATCATGCTTTTGTTGTTCTTTGTGGAGTTTTTTAGTTTATTTTCGTCTTTGTTAGTTTCGATTGTGTTTGGAGATTCAGAAGAGATTTAGTTGCTTAGTGATTTGTGTGAGACTACTTAGTTTATGATTAAAGAAATGGAGTGTGGATTTGGAAGAGTTAGGTGGGTTTTTGCACAATACAATTAAATTCTGTCATTTGAGGCCGTATTTGGTGAAAATTTACTTGCTGTTACTTATAATATATCTGTAGCTCACAAATTCCCCTTCCTAAAATAGTCATTTAACTTTTTTATTATTTCTTATTATTTATTAATTTGTTTCAAGCAATTATTGGAATGCAACTCAATTTAACTCAAAATTAACCCGGGCAAATTTATTTATTTACTTATTTTGTGATTTTGTTGAATAGCATTCTTCTGAACTGAAATTAGTTGAATTATACTTAGGTTTGATTCCAGGTTGAGTTTGGAAAAACTCGAATTCCAATTCGCTAGAATTCTGAGAGCTGATGTAGCCAAATGATGGGGTGTTAGCATTTAATTTGCTTCCTTAGATTTGGTTTTTAGTTCGTTAGAAAATCCAAATGGAATTGTTGATCGTTATTGGAAGATTTCAATTCAACACATTTGATGCATTACTCTCTCTTGTTGAATATCTTGTTTGTAGCGGATATAGCCATGTTAAACTCTTGATTGTGAATCTGTGTCTAGCATTTGTTTTTACATCCTTTTGCCTTTATAGATGGGAAAAGTAGTAATCTTTGCATTGTGATATTCAACTTACTATTGATTGTTGAAATAAGCAATGCCCTATCTATATATAGGTCAAGGTTTCCTATGACTTGTTCACTTCATTTTCCCATTTAGCTTTTGTTTTCCATCTTATGTTCATATATCCCTCCTTATAACTCTCATGGCTATCTAAGTTACTTTTCCAACAAAATAGGCTGCTTGGCAGGTGGTGCACAAAAGCAGTTGATGTACTTCAACAATGTTGATCATATAACATGGTCTCCCTTCAATTGATGCCAAATTCTAGTTCACAACACAGTTAGGTTAGAGAGGGGCTTGCTATGCAACTTATGAAGCCAAACTAGCAACTATTAAATTAATTTTACCATCATAAATAGGTTTGTACAACATGAGTGACCTTTGAAACATCCCTCGCCTTTTTTATGCTCTTTTAACATGTGCGAACTCTGTGATAAATTGGAAGTTTACTACTATGGGTTTCTTTAGGCTAGCTAGCTGGTAAAGATTAGAATTTCCAAATTCAACTTAGTTCTCTCGAACTTAAGCAGCCAGGTTTTACAAATTTCAGTTGTATAGTGTCAGTTTAGATTATTGTAGTTTGTTTGTTGATGCTAAGTCTCGTGTGGGGGAGAAAAATTATTTTGTCAAAAATATTTTTTTTGTAAGATTGCATTGTATATATTGGAGTCTGTGTTCTGCCACTTTGTTTTGGTAAATATTCTATCATTTTCATTGCAATATAGTATTTATAACAACTATGCCTGACATAGTAGTCTATTGTGTCTGAGTTCGAAGGAAAGGATGTGATGTAGCGCATTGTTGTTGTTCTGTTTTAACCTTTTTTTTTTCAAAGAATATACTTTTATCCAGTGAATCTATGACAGTGAGCAAAGCTTGATGTTTGTGGGTCACTTAACATTCCTTGTTACCATGAATTTACTCAAAAACCAGAGGCATTTTAGGGCGGGGAAGGGATGGATGGGGCATTAGTTCCTTTGCGGGGACGGTAGGGAAAATAGCTGCCGGACCCCAAACCCATACTGTTGTCATCCCTAATTGTTTTTGGCCTAACAACTTGAGGTTTGTTCCTTTTTAGTAAATATATGTTTTGATTAGCTTGCACTTTGCAGATACCGATGGCTTTGTGATTCCAAGCTTGAGTGTGGGAAGCTCTGATCTTGTTGACTGGGACGCTCCACGAGCAACAGATCTTAAGCCACCTTCAGAAAAGGTCTCTTTCAGTAATTCATGTATCTTCTGGACATAGTTTCAAGAAATTCTAATTCTTCTTTTATTTTTTCGCTTTTTAAACAGCCCATCAAAGAAGCAGAGAACATATACTTAGGACCTCACGGGGCTCCTCCCTCTCAAGCAAAGCAGCAAGAACTGCCCAGCACCAGCCGTAAGCAACGGCTTAAAAGTAAGCTTAAGGAAGCCGATCGTAAGTTCTCCGGAACAGGGCGCGAGAACAAAGTGGACAACCTACGAGAGCTCATTGGAAGCAATAAAGTGGGCAGAGCTACCATGCCGCAAAACTCCCCAAGAGACTGGCTCGATCCTCATTGCCATGAATCTCAATTCGATAGGCATCTTCATTAACAGAAAAAGAGTACCTTCTGCTAAAGTAAAATAAAAGTATCATTATTTACTATTTTCTATGACGGTCTCACAGGGCCATCAATCTGCTAATTTTTTGATTTTATATACCTATGAACCATCAAAACCAACTCTTGCTGTTGGATTATGTAATTTCTACATCAATCATGTTATGTTTCATCATCATCATCATCATCATCATCATCATCACCATCATCATCTTTTCTTCTTTCTTGTGAGCTTCTGTGAAATAGTAATTGGGTGTTTTTGAAATACTGTTCTGTGCGTTTCTGAATTTGTCTTGGGATTGTTTGGTCCAACATGGTGATAGGTTTTCCAAGTCTAGGTGGAACAATGATTGAATTTTATGATGGCTACACGTTTAATTGCTGATTGTCGTTGTCGTGAATTTACACGGCAAGCTTTACCACCCTGAAAAATAACTATTGTTGTACTTTTCACTCTGTTCCTTGTCGTGCTAGGTTTATCAGTTCATTTTTTTTTTTTTTTACTTTTATTCGTTTTCTTACCATAATGAAATTTCCTATTGATTTGCAGTCTCCTTCATTTATATCTTTATACATTTTACATATCTCATACCAAATAGAATATCTCGTGTTCCTTTATGTATTTTCCACGGATGGTTTGCCGAAACTCGGCAATGTTTTTTTTTTTTTTTTTTTCCCTTCAAGTGTAGCTCTTACTCAGATTCTTCTTGGGTAAAAGTTTTCAAATTGTTTGGCCATCTTCTGTTGTGACAGCATGTCAGTTGTGTTAGGTGAAACAAATCCTTCGGGTCTATTTGATCTAGGTTAGTCAAATTTACTAGGGTTCCCTTTCAAAGTTAATGAATGATTGAATGTGGGACTATCTTAGAAATTGTCACTTTCTGTTAAATATAAAAATATAAAAATATCATTCTCTACCGGCTTAAGTTTTTGGAAAAAATGGTTGTTTTGTATTATTTAACACTTTCTTATAGTGAGCCCGATTTTCGCTCCTAATCTTTGCAAGATAATGAACGAATAGCTACTATTTAAGCATCGATGTAATTTGATTAACTTTGTTTTGTGTTGATGAGTTCTTATTGATTGTTTTAAGGATAGAAAAAAAATCAGGAAGCAAGATGTTGCATAATGACATTGAAAATGTTGTTGCTGTTGTTCCAAATTTTGGCCTGTTTGCTGCAAAGATATTTCAGCCACAAATGTGAAAACAAGCTGTCCAAACCTAAACTTCTACAAGTCAAGAGACCTGATGTAGTGTTCAACTGCTTCTCCCACAAGCAAAAGCAACCTAACACAAAATTCAATTTGATTGCCTCTTTGATCCAAACCCACTTAAAACATGCTCACATCATCACCATTGGACTCATTTGTTGATTTGTTAAGGTCAAAAGCTCTATCACTAATTAAAGGAGCAGTTCTCTTCAAGGGTGCATTACTACTTCTGAATGTTTTTCCTTTTCTTTTCTTTTCTTTTTTTTTACTTTTTCTTTTTATGTTTTATTTTCTACAAGTTTATGAGCATTAAGGATCTGCGCATTTAGGTGAGCATTTATGTCATAAGACCCAGTGAGTTTGCATGTCTATTTCAACACTAACATTTGTGCAAATGATTTCCATAGAAACAAGCCAAGGCAAGAGCTTTACACTGACATTTTCAACTGATCAGATGATTTTTTTTTTTTTTATTTTGCTAAGGAAGTGGATCATTTTGTTGTTTCTTTTCATTTCTGGGGCATGTTATGAATAGAAAACCCTTTTTTAATTAACATACAAATTGGAGGTGGGTAACAAAATGGAAATTTCTAAGAACATGCTGTGTCCATGTTTTCAATGAGTTTTATTCATTTACTAAGGCCATGTGATCCAACCTTCACCTACACTCTCTAGTTTGAGATTCTCCATGTTTTCTTTTTTTTTTTTTTGGGTACAGGTTTTTGAGTCCTAGTTGACAGTAGGGCTGCCCGTCTGGCTTGCCGCTCGCGAGTCAACTCGTGTTCGATTCGAATTAAGCTCGAAAATAGCTCGTTCGAAATTAATTTTAAATATAAAATGAGCTAAATTTTTTCGCTCGAAAATAATTTCAAACCGAACACGAGCAAGCCTCCGCTCGTTCGTGTTCGGCTCGAAATAGTTCGAATATATATATATATATAAATATATATAGTTAATGAAAAATATAAAATACAAAATATTAAGATTATTGTAATTTTGAGGATTTGTGTTTTATTTGGATTGTAGTTATAATGATAGTTGTGGTTAATTATATAGTGTAATATTAACAAATATTCATAAACATTTTGAAATTAAAAATAAAAATAAAGAAGAAAAAAAAGAATTTCGAGCTATAAACGAGCCGGCTCGGAATCAAACAATTTCGAGCTAAATTCGAACATGGCTCGTAACTAGCTCGAAAAAGAAAAAAAAAAGAAAAAAAAGCTATTTCGAGCCGGCTCGAATTCGGCTCGAAATTTATTTCGAGCCGAAGTCGAACATGCCAAATTTTAGCTCGAAATTAATTCGAGCCGGCTCAAATTCGGCTCGAATCTAATACGAGCCGAAAACGAGCAAGGCCGCGCTCGCTCGTGTTCGGCTCATTTGCACCCCTAGTTGACAGCTCTCAATTCTTTAAAAATGAAAAAAAGAAATTGGATTTATAAATCACTCCCCAAACTCTTAATAGAGATCCAATCACTAAAACATTCTGATTAATTTTTGTCTAATAGATTCAATTTCTAAATTCTTCTTAAAATCTTTCTATTTAATAATATTCTATTTCAAAGTGGAACACTTTTTTAGTTTCTACACTATCCAACGCATTGGATGGACTTAATTACTAATTCTTGCTCCTAAACAACAAGAAAGCGAATTAAGTAACAAACAAAATTAGTATCAATTTGACTTTAAAAAGAAAATAAAATATTAAGTGTAACCATTATTTTCTTTTTTTGTTTAGCCCATTTGAGTGTGTATATGTCACTCAAGCATTATGAAAAGATAACAAAAATTAATGCTTAATTTAGTCCATTCATTTAGAAAAGTATGACCATCAAATTAATTGGTGACAAAATGTTGCTTGTGAAGAGTGATAGATAGAGACACCAGGTAGAAAAAATTCAATGTTAGGATTGATATTTTAAGCTAGATATTAATGACTATATTTATCTTTCATCTTTCTTTAATACTAGAAATACACATGCTTATACATACGCGTATAAATGTACATACTATGTATAAATACATATACTTTTTGTGTATTGATTTATGCCAGGAAAGTGAGAAATTAAGGAGGAAACTTGTAAGCTGTGTAGTACTCTTAATTTCCTCACTAATTAAATTAGAGGAAAAATTTGAGATTAGAGTCAAAGTATGCTTTATCATACATAGCTGTGAGTTTGAAAAATCTAATTGATCCACCAACCAAATAATTCAAAGATTAGGACACATGCATGTTTGGTACAACAATTCCTACTCTACAATGTCACCATATATATTTGTGTCCTATATATGTATCTGCATCAATATATGACACCTATTTATTCCACCAACTTTTGGTAACTACATAAACAGCTACAGTACAATTGTTTTGTGCCCTCCTAATGCTCATGCTGTGTATCAGATGTTACTTAGAAACACACTAATGCTACAGTAATACACAAAAAGGAAGAAGAAAAAAAAAACATTAATCATTCCAAGATATGAAATACTCCTTAGGATAATTTTGTAATAGGCAATGTTGTTAATAAAACTGATGTTGAATTAACATATGCCTACTATATGAGATACAAGTGAAAAATCTCTCTCTCTCTCTCTCTCTCTCTCTCTCTCTCTCTCTCTCTAGATCTCTAGCTGTAGTATTAAACCAATCCTGTAGTATGCGTAAGCTTCAAGGCTAAGAAGTAAATGCTAAGGAATCAAACTCACATATATATGTCTCCATAAATGTTCAAGTAATAACACTGTAGTACATGCACACCAACTCATTATAAAGGTCTGAGTCAAAGAACATATTATATATATATATATATATATATGTAATTAAGAGAACAAAATATATACAGGTTAATTTGGGACCATGTGATTTGGTGAGTCCCTCATGTATATATAAATATATGCTCATTCACATAGAACAACACCCTTCCCCACTTTCTACACCTCTTTCTCTTTCTCTTTCTCTCTCTCTCTCTCTCCACATAAACAAAGTTTGGGAGCTTCAACAAGCCATGGCTGAAAAGGTGAGCCCATTTTTGTGTTTTCTTTTCCTTTTTTCATATCCTTTTTTCTCTTCCTTTTAATATATGATATATTTTAGTGCTTGTTATGATATACTCTCTTCTAGTTTTTAGTAATTAATTTTTTTTTTCTTTTTTTTTCTTTCTTGGTGTGAACTTAAGCTTAATGTTTAATCGAGGAGAGAGAAAGAGAACTCTTTCCACATGTGACATGTAGTGCTTAATTGTGATGAAATTAACTCTTTTAGTTTTTAATTGTGATATATAATATTCTTTTTGTTTTTCTCTCTCTCTAATACCATAATTTCTCTCTAATTCACCAGCGATTCATTTGGTTCTTTTTTACCCTTTTTTTTTTAGACAACTTAATGTAAGAAGAGGAGAAAAGGAAAAGAAAAACTTAATTAGTTCCTCAAATAAATAACCTATACCTTAATAATCTAATAGATATGTTGGATCTTGTTTTATATCATTATTTTTTATCAGTAAAATCCATAATTAATGTTCTTAATTAGTTCCATCTACTAATCAATATATAACATATTCATCTCCTCTAATGTTTCACTCTCTCTCTCTCTCTAAAAAAAGAGAAAAAAAAATCCTCTTGGATTTAGTTGAATATGTGATAATGATGCATGTGAGCACTAACTCCTCACACACTCTCTCTCTCACTAAATTATTAATTGCAATCTCACCTTTTTTTCAGTTTGATTTTCTTAAATAAAAATGCCCACGTACATTCACTAACTCTTTTTTTTTTGTTCTTTTTTTTGGGTAATCTCATCACAGATCTCCACTTTAATCCTAAAAGTTGACCTTGATTGTGAACTTTGTTATAAAAAGATCAGGAAAGTACTGTGCAAACTCCAAGGTATGTAACTTAATTTGTATTAGTTATCAACCATTTCCACTATACTTTAACCCAAAAACAAAGGGAAAAAAAAGGTTAAAAATATTGTATGGAGATCCCAACTATATATAGATGTTTTCGAAATGACCACCTTAAACTCTATTTTTTTCTAAGTTGACACTCTAAATTTTTATTTTTTATTTTTTTGAACTAAGTTATTCTACTTAGTTAAGTTAAATTTTATTGAACTTAATGGATTGATTATATAGAGTTCGGCCACTATACTCTTATGAGTACAATCGTCTTCGTACTCATAACTCATTTTCGATGATAGAGCTTTCGAATTGACGATCCATACCGTTAAACATTATCTAAAGCATTTAAAATTTCTAGAAATCAAATTTTATAATTTTTTGAAATCATTTACCTTACGATCAAAAGATCTCAAAATTGACAATTTTTAACGGCCGGTATGAAATATTTGCTAGTTTAACGGTGTAAAAGAATCGAAATCGGTTGAATTTTTGGTAGAAAATTTTGTTTACTATTTAGATAAAGATCAATAACTCCGATCTTAAATTAAAAGATCCGATCATCCATTTTTAAGACGTCATTCGATTTTGACCGTTCATTTTATACCCGCTTGATGGACTTTGTTATGATTTCGAAAAATTACGAAATTTATTTTCTAGAAGTTTCAAATACTCTAGATCATGTTTAACGGTGTGGATCGTCGATTCGGAAGCTCCATCATCGAAAACAACTTATGAGTACAAAGGGTTCTATACTCATAAGAGTATAGTAGTCCTACTCTATATGTATATGTGCCAATGAGCAGCTAATTATTTTAGTTTTATTTTCTTAATAATTTTTAAATTCGATGAAATTACTAATAAATTTGATAAAGTTCTCAATTTGTTTGACTGAATTTACTTAGTATTTTAAAGAATAAAAGCTAAAAGGTTTCGATCAGAAGAAATAAAGATAGAGGGTCATTTCAAAACTACTCATAGTTGAGGGGATCTCCAAACACTTCTACCAAAAGACTTAATCTATGAACTAAAAAAAAAAAAAAAAAATGGTTTGTACTTTTGTACCACAGATAAGGAGAAGATTAATGCAATATCCTATGATGAGAAGAACAAAACAGTAACAATCTCAGGCCCATTTGATCCCCAAAAGCTCTCCAAGAAGCTACACTGCAAAGCAGGAAAAGTGATTAAGGAGATCCAAATTAAAGATAACAAAGAGAAGGAAAAAGAAAAAGGAAAGGACACGGAAAAGGACAAGGCTAAGGACAAGCCGGCCGAGAAGGAGAAGCCCAAAGAGACCAAACCCGCGAAAGAAGATAAACCGAAAGACAAACAGACCGAACCAGCCGAACAGAAGTCGAAACCGGCAGAAAAGGATCCGCCAAAAGAAAAGCAGGCCCAGCCGAAGTCCGAACCCGGCCCGCCAATTCAGGCATGGCCGGCCGGGCCGCCGGCTTGTTGCTATAGGCCGTTCTACGAGGGATACTACGGCGGGTGCCGCTGCTGTACGTGCGGTCGAGCGTATGGGTGGACGGGTCCAAGCCCAATGGGCTTTTATGGTGGGGGCCCATATGATGGGTACAAGAGCGGCCAATTTTTTTGTGAGGAGGATCCGTCGTCGTCTTCGTGTCGTGTCATGTGATTGTTATTTTTGCTGCTATTTTTCTCACTTTTGTCTAGATTTGGATATATGTTTTATTTACCTTGCTTTTGTGTTGGTGTAAAGGATAGGAAATATGTGGGTGGGGAATAATTGATTTGATGTGATTATTGAGATGATATGCTTGCTTTTGTTAAGCATACTGTGGTAATGATTAACTGGTTGCAAAGATCTTGTGGTTCTCTTGTTGTTTTTTTTTATATTTATATAACCTTAATGTGTCTATGGCTTTCTTCGGAGGTAATGCTAATTTATTAGAAATTTATTGTTGGGATTGAATCAAAGTCGAGTAGGTTTTGGATCGACACTAATATTATGTGGCCTGTGCGATCGGTCTGTAAGAAAACTATGCTTACAACTATTGCCTTCTTGTGGTGGACTATTTGGCTGGAGCGAAATAGAAGAATCTTTAAATAAAAGAAGTGCAACTCGAGCCAAATGTCGGCGCAGTCCCGCACTCTTAGAAACTTGTGGAAGATTTACTGTGTTTTGTAGTAAATCGAGCTTTATTGTACTTTGTTGTTTATCTCTTTTTTTTTTTTCAAAGTCTGGCTGTCTCAGTCTGTTGCTTAGTTCAATTTTTTTATGAATGAAACGGAAGCATACTATCTTTTCTTAAAAAGAAAAAAACTATGCAATAATAATCTTAACAATTTCCTCTAAATGTTACTCTATTTTGTTCTACTCTAGAGGATCTTCATTACAGAAGTACCACAATCTATACCTATACATGAATTTTCAATACCAAAAGCTGATGTGACAAAACCTCATTTTTTTAAATTTTTTTATTTTTTTAATAAGTGGGTTTGAATTTTTTTTATTTTTTTAATAAGTGGGCCTCTCTCTCTTCCTCTCAATCCCACCGTACGTCCCTTCATTTCTAATCCGCTTTTTCAAGAAAACTCCCGACTCCTCATCTCCCCTCTCTCTCAAGAAAACTGTCGACCCCTCATCTCCCCTTCTCCCTTTTATAGATGTCAAATCATTTATATATAAATGCAAAGAAGAAGTAGGTGATAATGAATAAAAAATAGTTTTTTTCTTTCTCAAAGAGAAAAAAAATTATTTTTTATCTCCTAATTTTATTTCATTTTAACTGCTAACTTTTCTTTTGAAATTTAGTTTTGATGTAGAAAAGGAGCGTCAAGTAACGAAACCAACCCCAACGAGATCACCTCCAAGTTTTTTTTTTTCCCTTTCTCTTTTATCTTTGCATTAAATTATATATTTCTAATTCTTATTTATGCAATAATTTTTATTCTTTTATAGTTTTTCTTTTTGTTTTCTTTCTTTGTTCTTCATTGGATTATTTTTTTCTTCTAAAAAAATTTTCAATATATTTTATATATTATTAACTAATCAAATATGATTATTTTTTTACTATATTTTTACGTTTTTATTTGTATATTTAATTTATAATTTATTATAATTTTATCCGTCGCATCGCGCGGGTTCTTACACTGGTTATTAATTAATGTGCATATACTATGAGTGAGAGCATATGTATTAAATATTTCTTTTGACTAGTCACATTCAAAGTCCTGTTCTTAATTAATGGTTGAACAAGAGGAGATCAAGTATTAATTTTTCAGTATTGTTGTTTGTAGGGACCTGTTTGACCAATCTCTCACACCTTATTTTTATTGATATATTTTTCCAATAAATTCAAAATTAAGCCATAATTAATTGCAAGTTTCAAATAAAACTGTAATTTTCACTGTCGAGGAGCCTATTTTGGCTTTTCTTTTCGAGTGTGGCTCAGGTGCAAAATGCAAAATCAAACAGATATTGAAAACATAGTTTTAGTTGCTGATCACTATTTAAATCAAATGTGGATTAATGGTAAATAGATGAACAGTGGAAATGATTTTGAATCACCACATACATAATCTAACAAGTTATATAAGTGATGAGCAGCTAAAATTAAGCTTTATTTTTTTATATATAAATTAAAGTTTGCTCTAATAGTGCGTTCTTAGTGAGAATCCAAATTTAGTTTTAGCAACATATTCCCTGCGCATTCTTTATTGCGGAGAATGTTGGCTATTTATTATTATCTAAAATAGGTCCAACTTTCTATACCGCAACAATAGGTCCAGAAGAATAATAAGCTGAGTTGGGTGAACCCAATAAGTTGAGTGAGGTTGCGTGTTGGCTTAAATGGGCCAGCATCCTGCCCTGTGGCAGGAGGCCATGTGGGCCGAGTCATGTTCGAAATGGCGTGAGGCTGGGTTGGGCCGAGTCATGTTCGAAGTGGCGTGAGGCTAGTTGGGCCGAGTCACAATCGAAATCCGTGGGCACTGTATCTGTACGCTTTAAGTGAATTGGTTGCGTATTTCTAACGGCTCGAGCTTTTGGGATTAATGGTTAGCGCCAACGATCCGACAAGTGGTATCAGAGCCAGAGGTTACGGGTTCGATTCCTGCATGCTGCAAATATGTGCAGATACTGGAGGGGGGATTGTTGGCTTAAATGGGCTTAAATGGGTCAGTATCTTACCCTGTAGCGGGAGGCCATGTGGGCCGAGTCATGTTCGAAATGACGTGAGGCTGGGTTGGGCCGAGTCATGTTCGAAGTGGCATGAGGCTAGTTGAGCCGAGTCACAATCAAAACCCGTGGGCTCTATATCTGTACGCTTTAAGGCTTCGTTTGGTTCGGGTATAAGCAAGAACAAGCAGTTCCAGGAATAGGTACAAGTTCGGGTATAAGCGAGAACTAGACTAATTTTGCGTTTGGATGAAAATTAGGTTGTTCCCGTTCTTGGCTAGATAAGATGGAATAAGAAAAATAATAGTTAGTTATAACTTAAAAATAATAATATTATCCCTCTCATTATATTTGAATATTAATTTTTTAAATTTTGCATTTATAATTTAAAATTTAATTTTTTAACTTTTAAAATTTAAAAGTTAAATTTAAAATTAAAAATTAAAAATTTAAATTATTAATTATAAAAATCATAATTTTAAATTTAAGACCTAATTTAAATTTAAAAGCTATGAAATATTAAATTTAAAATTTAAAATTAAATATTTAAAATATCAATTTTAAAATTTAAAATTTAAAATTTAAAAATTTAAAATTTAGAATAGAAAATTATAAATTTTAATTTTAAGATTACAAAATTTAAAAATTTTAATTTTAATTTAAAACAAAAATCTCTCTCTCTCTCTCTCTCTCTCTCTACACGGGAGGGGTGGGAACAAGCTTGTTCCCAAGCTTGTTCCCACCCTGGTGGGAACTCTTGTTCCCACCCTGGGTGGGAACTCTTGGGTGGGAACAAGTTCCCACCCTGGGTGGGAACTCTTGTTCCCACCCAATACCACCTTATTCCAGGTGGGTGGGAACAAGAGTTCCCACCCACCTTTTTTTTTGTTTGGGTATAAGGAGGGGAATAAGGGCTTATTATTTTCCTCTTTATACCCGAGCCAAACGGGGTGTAAGTGAATTGGTTGCGTATTTCTAACAGCTCAGCTCGAGCTTTTGCGATTAATGATTAGCGCCAACGATTCGACAACGGTTCACAATAGAACTAACAACAAAAGATGCAATAATAGACCTAACATCCAAATGGATTGAGTTAGGTTGAAGTTCGTAAACGTTGTAGTTAATCCCTAAAGTGCGATAGGAATGAAAACCTTCTATCAGTTTGTGCTTTTGGGATAATTGATTAGCGCTTACGATACACAGAAAAAAACACACACAATTAAGAGAAAATTAAATAATGTAGGAACTAGATCTCTTTCTCTTTTTTGTTCTTTGGCATGAGGTAATTATAGAGGATTAAAATAAAATTAGCCAGCATGGAACTCCATACTTAAAACAATATTCCACAAAATGCAACTCTTGTAGCTAACTATTACTAATTTGTCCTTCTCTTTAATTCCAAACCAAAATACAAAGCCTCCTCTCTAATCTCTCTCCTCACCTTCTTAATAAACTCCTCAACCCTTCTATTCAACTCATCCACTCCCTCATCCTCCTCAAACTCCTCCACACCATTGACAATCTCCAATGCTACTCCATTAATCTCCTCTAATTCCTTTTCCTCTCCTCCTCCTCCCACAACCACTAATTCCATAACCTTCTCCTCCTCCTCCTCTATCTCTAAATCTTGCTCTTTAAATTGACCCACCAACTTGCTCTTCTCCAACACATGATGGTTCTCCTTCTTTGCCGCGAATTCGCCGTGAAAGTCGCTTGTCGTCGCCGCCGTCGAAGGGGTGAGCAAGCCAGATTCCTTGGCCAAGAACACTACAATGGCATTGCATACGAAGAATATGGCCTTGCTATTCTTGAAGCTGTTGCTGTTGTTGTTGAGAACATTATGAAGAAGAGTTGAGAGAGAGCCCAAGTAGTAGTAGGAAAAGAAAAGGAGAGAGAGAGTGGAGAGTGAGAGAGTAAATAAGGTGTATAGTTCTCTCATGAGCTTCTTCTTTACTTGCTTCATGAGACCCATCTCCATCTCAACTCTTTTTTTCCCCCTAATCAAACTCTTCTTTCTCAAAGATAATGAGAATGTGCATAAGCTGTGATTTATATATAGGTGAGAGAAACAAGTTTAAGTGCCAAAAAAAAAAAAAAAAAAAAAGTGAAAGGGAGTGGACTACGACCATGACTTGGGAAAGTTGATCATAAGCTGCGTGAGCTCGAACATGCTTTGATGAGAGTCGCCACTACGCGAATGACACGTGTCCAAACTCTAGTGGGGCCCACGCAAAAGTATTATGCACGTAAGCGTTGCACGAGATCACGTCTTAGTAGTTAGTAGTAGTACTTTTGTGTGGGCCCCGCTCAGAGAAAGACGCATACGCGGAAGTCGCCATCATACCAAGTCGGAGTCAATCTCACGCCCTTTTCATTGACTTAGTCAATACGTTAAACGCCAGCTAGTGTGATTCACGATATTATTTATCTAGCGTAATTTCAAATTCATCTTATATTAGTTATTAAAAATTATTCATTTTATAACCGCTTCGAGTATTACAAATTTTAAATAATTTTAAATTTATTCATTCGGTAAATAAATTAAGCTACAGAAGTTGTGACAGCAAGACCTTAGGTGAGTCAGAAAATAATAAAAGCAAAGAAAGAACAGAAGCAAAAGAGAAAAAAAGACAAAGTGGTTGCAACCCTCACTTAAAAAGTCATGTCATCTAGATCTGCAAAACTCAGCCCATTTTCTTTCCATATCACGAATTCGCTTGAAGCCACTAAGGTGTCGAAAAATTGATTCCTAAAAATTACATGTTTCTTGATTTAAATGATGTTGTTGATCGTTATTCGAATGTTTTAAAAGAGTTTTTTTTCAAACAAACTCTTATTTTTCGGAACCAATGTTACCATTTTTAATGTACATCTATATGCTACTTGGGCCTACTGGGCCAATAGCCCAATGGGCTCTTATAGCTTGCTCAAATAACTAATTTACTGGATTTCTGACTTCAGAAAAAGTAATTTGCCATTTTCAGATAAGCATGGGTTAAAAAAAAAAAAAATTTAGGTTCCGAGTTCGAATCCTAGTTGATTCATATTTTCAGCTAAGTTTATTTCTAAAAAAATAAACGAAGCGAGTAGCATGCTATATTTCTCTCTCAAAAAAAAAAAGAAAAAAGATTTTGTTTGTTATAACAACCAACTTTTGCGCAAGGCACTGCTGGAGACCAAAAGGAGAAGCTCCATCTTTCTTTCTATATGTTCCTTATTTTTACTGAAAAGAGGAGAAGGTTTGTAATTATTATTATTATTATTATTGTTGTTGTTATTATTATTATTATTTGCCAAATGAATTTTCTAGGCATATAGGTTTTAAACAATCCATCATCCACCATTCTTCAATGACATAAAATTTAAATTTAAAAAGGGCTTTTTTTATATTTAGCCTTCTCAAAACTTTTTTTTTATTATAAATGACCCCAACAAATTTATATTTATATAAATAGTCCCCTCCTTACCACGCGAGAGCCTAAGTGGCATTTTTAAGTTGAACACGGTGATTGAATCACCGTGTTTAAACACCGTGATTGAATAATCGTATTTTTTTTAGATTTTTTATTACCTGTAAGTTAAAAAAAGATTAAAATGTGAATATGAATATGATGATTCAATCACAATGATCAACTTAAAATTGCTAACGTGGTGTTTCCGTAGCAAGGAGAGGATCATATATGTAAATATAAATTTGCTAGAATTATTTATATTTTTTTTGAGGGGGCTAAATATAAAAAAAAGCCTATTTAAAGACAAAAAAAATAAAAAGAAAAAGAATGAGCGCTAAACTTGTTTGGTGCCACTGTGAGATCTCATCACAGGCGTCGCGAATATTAAAGCAATCCCCCGCGCAATCACATCTCCCATCTATTCTATCAACAGCGCGCGAATTTCAAAGCATCCTACGCGCCTCTTATCCGTTACTACAGTGTCGTGATCACACCTCGAAATATCTCTCTCGCCCAAAAAACTGAAAAAATCGATTTCCCTCTCTCTCTCTCTTCCTCTATCCTCGTTCACCAAAATTAGGGTTTTTTTCGATCGATGAGTGTGTGCTCCCACTACGCTCTTCGCTTCTCGATCGCCCCATCGACCTCACCCTTTAACAATGGGGGGACTCGCCTCTCATGGTGGCGGAGGAGGAGGAGGAGGACCCAATTTGGGGCCCGTAGGAGCTCGCAAATGGGGTTTCTGATGAGATCCTCCAATGGGTACCCGCTAATTGGGGTCTCCTTGAAGGATGGTGAATTCCTGTGCGATTTTTCGTTTTTTCTTTTTTCGCTTGTAATTGGATTGTGGTACTAATTTGTTCTTTGTAGATTGTCATTTCTCCTATTTTGATGCTTTCTTTTTTTTAAAAAAAAAACAAATTGTTATTTGCATGAGATCATATTGATTTAGAACACGAATGTATATATCTACAAAAAAGAGTTCAAAGTTAGTTTTTTTTTTTTTTGGCTCTTAATTTTCTGTAGTTCAAATTTAATGCACTTGTTATAATACACTGAATAGTTGAGGGAGTTAAAAAAAAAAAAAATTATATGTGATGCAGAGGTGCTTAGTGAAAAACAGCCAATCGGGGGACTAGAATCTGTGGATAGCACTGTTAGCATTACTGTTGTAGGAGCTTCCGGAGACCTCGCGAAGAAGAAGATCTTTCCGGCACTTTTCGCTCTTTTCTACGAAGATTGTCTTCCTGAGGTTTCGCCGTCTTGTCGCCTTTTCCTTTAAACTATCGTCCATTCTTCAATTGTTATACAAATAGATACATGTTAACTTTAGTAGCGAATGACGGACCTTTTTAGCTTGATTTATCCGTTCTTATGCAGCATTTTACGGTTTTCGGTTACGCTCGTCGTAAATTAACTGATGAAGAGCTGAGAGAGATGATCAGCAAAACTTTGACTTGTAGAATTGATAAAAGGTACACTTTTCAAAAAAATTATCAACTATCTTTTACCTTCCGTATTTCTAGTCGTTTGTAGGCGATGTTTTCTCATTAGCTAATGAAAAATGACAACTACGATTCGTTTGATCTATTTAGTTTTGGTGAATAACTTTGTCGATGCTGATAGTATGTATGCATATTTCTAGAATTTCCCTTATTCACATTCCCGAGAGTCGAGAACAACTAAAAATACTTTAAATTTAAACTTCCTTTATTTTCTCGATTGTTTACAGTGAAAACTGCAGCGACAAGATGGAGCAGTTCTTGCAGAGGTGCTTTTATCAATCCGGGCAGTATAATTCAGAGGAAGATTTTTCTGAGTTGGACAAAAAGCTTAAAGAAAAAGAGGTAACGAAATGAAACTGCGAGCATTAACTTCTCATTTTACATTCATTTTTTAAGTGGAAACATATTTACTGTTGACATCTTTATACTCATCGCTGGGCATAAAAGGATCATCTAATTGGATATTAGTGAACAGGCAGGCAAGGTACCGAATAGGTTATTCTACTTGTCAATTCCTCCAAACATATTTGTCGATGTGGTGAGAAGTGCAAGCCGTTCTGCTTCTTCTCCGACTGGATGGACGCGGTTCATAGTTGAAAAGCCGTTCGGCCGTGACTCTGAGTCGTCTGCAGAACTTACACGTTGCCTTAAGAAGTACTTAAGCGAGGATCAAATTTTCAGGTATACAGTGAGATAGCAAGTTGCGGGTTTCTTTTTTGCCGGTTACAAAAGTATAACTGATGTTTTCGTCGATCATTACTAGTTTTAGGATGCAAATGTGCATGTTGTCAAGATACTGAGATCATACTGTGTCTTATGATCCATTGGTTATTTAATTTTGTGATTATTACTGCAGGATCGACCACTATTTGGGAAAAGAGCTAGTTGAAAACCTTTCAGTTCTTCGGTTTTCCAATCTTGTTTTTGAACCATTATGGTCCCGGAACTACATCAGGAACGTTCAACTTGTATTTTCTGAAGATTTTGGAACTGAGGGTCGGGGCGGGTGCGTATTATCCTTGCGCTCCTGTTTAATATAACCAATTTTGGTAACTAACAAGTAAGCACATTATTCAATTGCTTCCTCCTTTCCAGGTACTTTGACAACTATGGAATCATTAGGGACATTATGCAGAATCATCTACTCCAAATATTAGCTTTATTTGCTATGGAAACTCCTGTCAGTTTGGATGCTGAGGACATTCGAAATGAAAAGGTCCTGATAAAAAAAGAACTACTGTAATCCCATTAATATACTACCATCTGAATCAGATGGGATTCTTTTGCAGGTAAAAGTATTACGATCTATGAGGGCATTGCAATTGGACGATGTTGTGGTGGGACAATATAAGGGTCATACAAAGGGTGGAAAATCTTACCCAGCTTATATTGATGACCCAACCGTGCCGAAGGGCAGTCTCACTCCGACCTTTGCGGCTGCTGCTCTTTTCATTGACAATGCAAGATGGGATGGTGTCCCTTTCTTAATGAAAGCTGGAAAAGCCTTACATACTAGGCGGTAAGATCGCATTTTCCTACAGAGATACCATTATATATACCCTTCTACTTGCCAAAGATGCCCCTATCTTGAAGCCATTTGCTAGTAAATATTTCCCCTGTGTATTCGGTGATTCCTCAATGTAAATGTGGTTATTTTTGTAGGAAATTATACTTTTCATATCTGAAAATTTTATATATGTAATATGCATAATTTCGGAGGGATCTGTGCGGAAAAGCCCTATTATATTTTAGTGCTGATGTTTGGTTCAGTAGGTGCTGGTTAAAGATGTGGTGTCTCTTTTCTTTTTTCTTTTTCTCAATTCAGGGCGGAGATTAGGGTTCAGTTCAGGCACGTACCTGGCAACTTGTACAAGCGCACTTTTGGAACCGATTTGGACAAAGCAACTAATGAGCTTGTGATCCGTGTGCAACCCAATGAAGCTATATATCTGAAGATAAACAATAAGGTTCCAGGGCTGAGCATGAGACTGGACAGCAGTAATTTGAATCTACATTACTCCGAGAGGTAAGACACTGTTTTAAGTTTATTGGAGTGCTCGACTACATTGCATATTCTGGCACGTACATATATACTTATTATTTCTATTTACGCACACAATATCTGCATATCCATATAGACATATGTACAGTTGTTACTGCTTATCATACAGTTTTAGACCTTAGGGTCCTGCTATACGGTTCCTCATCAGTTTACTTTAGTGTGTTGAAGCCTCATCAATCAGCTCTGCTCTATTTCTGCATCCCCTTCCTCACAGAAATCCTCTCTTATCTACATATTTTTATGTTTAATATGTATTCTATACGTGTAAAATTAAAGTTCAAGCAATCGTAACATGTCACACCGCCCTCATCTAACATAGATGACAATCTAAGTTGAGAAAGCTTCTCTCTCTCTCTCTCTCTCTCTCTCTCTCTCTCTCACCTACAATCTGTTCAGGTACCGACGAGAGATACCAGATGCATATGAGAGGCTGCTCTTAGACGCGATTGAAGGAGAACGCCGACTATTCATCAGAAGCGATGAGCTCGACGCGGCTTGGGCTCTCTTTACACCGTTGCTAAAAGAATTAGAAAATAAGAAGGTCGCACCGGAGCTATACCCATATGGGAGCAGAGGACCAGTCGGAGCACACTATCTTGCTGCCAAGTACAACGTGCGCTGGGGAGATCTCAGTAGCGACAGCACTTAGTCTTATTTTGGTCTCAAATACAATCTTCTGCACTGGTGCGCCATATCCTTCCCTATGTTTTGTTTAGATTCTTTTGCGTGCCCCCGTTATAAGGCCGATATACTAGATCATGCAATTATTGTTTTGTCTTTGTGCAATTTCTTTGCTTTGATTCTTATTCAGAAATTCATTTTGTGCTGTATAGTTTTCTGTGGGAGCATGAAAATGTCGAAGGTTTAAGAACATACTGTATCTACTGTAATTACTGAATCAGTGTGAAAACAATTTGATGCCCAAGAACTTGAAACATAGAACTCGAGTATATTGTTTGCAATTCTCTTTTTCCTTTTGTTTGTCGAGGATGTGATACATTTATACATTCACAAGAGCTTGTGCTTATTAGTACAAGATCTCTTCATATACGTATGTATACGTATGCACGATCGGTAGCACGCTATCATCTATACATATAATTCAGTACGCATCTTCTTTATCGCCTTCTCGTACCTTCGCGCACGCGTGGGGAGGTGTCTGTTTGTTACTCAGTCGTACGGCTCCGGTAGTGTACACCCGAATGCTATTCCCTACTGAAGACAACCGTATACGTCTCGGATTTATGCGCGAGGTCAGTCGACAATGTGAATCATTTGGAATTTGAAGTATTCTAACTGCGCAATCCTTGTCGAGCCTCGGGATAGCATGGAGGTGAGAAGGGAGGTCGACTATGAACTCACCGTATTCGTCGGTGGTTCCGTACGCCCAGTTGATCTTTCTCCTTTTTCCTTCGATTTCGCAAGCAACTGCTACTTTTGCACCTGTATAACAGGGGGACATTGTTATTTTTCCACCAAGGGAGAAAGAAAAGAAAAAATGTACATGTAAACTAAAAGTTTGATCCTTTTTTATTTTTATTTTTTTATTTGTCTAGTATTTGAAGGAATGCTGTGTACTAAACTATGTAGAAAACTTAACAGCCTAACATACTTTTGGTATTGCTGTCAACATACCAAGAGTGGTGCCTTCCCTTTCTTGCCACTCTTAGTCATGTACTAGTCATGTACTTGGATCTTGAACTCTCCACTTTAAATGTGTGACTTCATTATCTAAACTTAATTAGAGTAATAATAATAATAACCATTTAAGGCACCTCTTAGACACTAAGGTATCGTTTGGTTCGGGAATAAGCAAAAAGTGACTATTCCAGGGATAGGTATAAATTGAGGTATAAGCGGGGATTAAATCAATTTTGCGTTTGGATGAAAAGTAGATTTTTCTCGGGAATAAGGAAAATAGTGTTTGGATGGTTTGATTGGAATTGCGAGGATAAGAATAATTATAATTTTAAACAATAATATTTTATCTAATTAATTAAGACGAAATATTAATTAAGTAATAATTTAACTTATTTAATCTACTAAATAATTATAAATATTGCTAAAAACCCTTAATATTAATAAATAAATTAATTGGTAATTAATAATTTAATTAATTACAAATAATTTAATAAATTAATAAATTAATAAATTAATAAATTAATAAATAAATTAGTTAATAATAGTCAGATGATTAATTAAGAAAATAATTAAATTACTCAAAATATTAATTAATTAAACAATATAATTAATTATTTAATTAGTAAATTAATTAAAATAATGAATTAATTACTCAAAAAATTAATTAAATATTTATTAAAGTAATAAATTAAATAGTTAATTAATTATCTAGTTAATTAGTAAATAAATTAATATATAAATTATTAATTAAATAATATTTATTATAAATCTAGCTTGGATATTTTATTCTTTTATTATTAATTAAATATATTATGTTTATATAATTTATGTTTAAATAAATTTATAATCTTAATTAAATTTAGAATTAAGCTTGGAATAGCGCTATTCCGTCAAAACGATGGAATAGTTTATCCCAGCTATTCCGGAATAACCGAGAATAACGAAGTTTGACCGGGATAAAATATCCCGGCCAAACTTCGTTTCGTTTGGCGGAATAGCGGGGATAACTTCGTTATCCCCGCTTTAACCCCCGAACCAAACGGGGCCTAAGGGAGTGTTTGGTATTCCTAAAAATATCCGAGAAATAGTTTTCTGTCTGGAAAAGTATTTTTGAATTTTATCTAGAAAACAAAAACTCTGGAAAAAGGGTATTTTTAATAATTTTTTTTGGATAATAGTTTTTCACGCTTTTCTGAAGAACCAAACACCTCCTCAGCTAGAATGAAATGTTGAACCGTTGCTACCAATCCAATCTTTCGACGAATGTTGAAATTAACAAGTATGCAGAGAATTCTTGCACAATATCGTAAATACAAGAAATTTGCACCTTAAACAATAAACAATTCTAGCAAAAAATAAACCGCGACTCGGATGCATCCAATATAAGTTAGGGAGGTACATTTTCGGTAACCATAGCTTATGCTTTTGGGGCTTATATTTTATTTAACGATGCAAAGAAGCATGTTTAGTTATGGGGGTTCCAACCAATTTTCCCTTCCCCCACATTATATTATACCATATATTAAAGTTGAAGCGACTATCAAATTATTTGAAACATCTTTTTCCGAAAGAGAGTATTCATCTAATTAATCTCACTTTGAACAATTTAATAAACTATCTAAAACTAAAATATCACTTCAAAAATATTGACCCCATTAATTTTAATTATTATTAGTTGGGTTGTGGGTCAACATTGGTGCAACTCAAGTTCCTTCAATTTCACCCACCAACCAAGGGATAAAGACCACCTATCTAATGAATGGACCTTGTCAACAAGAATAGGAATTTACATAATTCCATTAAGGATCAAACACATGACTCATGCCAAGTAGTTAGATTTTGGATAACATAATCATTAACTTTCTTCGATTCTATGGTCAAAAAGACTTGCTTGAATGCATGTATATTTTGCTCAGCATTTTTTTTGAGTGTGATCAAATCCCTATCGCGATATATCATTTACGGTTCTCGAAAAAGACGAAATATGTTATCCTATCAAATCATAAATACTAAAGCCTTTCCAAAAGTAAAAAATTAAACTCGTAGACTTTAATTACGACATAAATTTTTTTTTGTACTTAATAAGCTATTACTACAAATCTTATTTTGGCGTCCTAAAACTGCGTACGTAATTTAATTTCGTTTTTTCAGTTTTTTTTTTATTTTTATATTTGGGTTGTAAAATTTGGATGGGAGACACAAGGAGCTAGCGCCATAAACTTAATCATGCATTAGATAATTAAAACAAAAACAACATTAAAATATCAACTTTATTTTATAAATAAAATTTGATATGATTTAGATCATATTTAAGAACGTAATAATTTTACATGGTATCAGAGTTGATGGTTTGCAAACTACGACGGTCACAGTTAACGAACAAACCTCGGATGTTGGAGGTGCGGAGGTGGGGGCCGGGGAGGAAGCAGGCGTCGCAGACGAGCGCGCCGGTGACGAGCACCGACGAGAGCCTCTCCTCGCCGTACCCCGCGATGCGCACGAGCTCCGCGCGAGAGAGATGCATGAAAGTCGAATCCTGCGGCGCCGTCGCAGCCGCAGAATATGCTACGCTGGCGAGGAGCAACACAGCCGCCGCCGCCGCCGCCAACGATAACGCGGGGCCGCCGCCTCGGATTTCGCGCATCTTCTACTCTTTCTTTTTCGTTTGTTTGCTTGTTTGTTTGTTGTTGAATTGTTTCAGCAACTTAGTTCTTGGACAATAGATGAGAAAACTGAGACTTTGAGATCGAGCTAGCGTACATGAACTTATAAACGTGTTAGATGCAAAAAATGCCCCCGTGTTTTGCACAGAATCACTAGAATGCCACTACACACACAAAATCACTAGAATTATTATATTATACTGTTATGGACACTGATAAGGTTTAATTTCATGTGCACAAACACACAAATACTTACTCCGCAATATTATTTGTTGTAATAATTAATTTTGCATATCTATATGATTATAAACGCAGAAAAGTTAGCCCAGTCCTAAACCGCGTTGAGAAAGAAGAAATATAAGAACGAAAAGAGAGATACACGAAGAACACAATTTTTCGACAAAGACGATAATAGTATTAATCAACTCTAAAAACTTATCACATTAACCAAATGTTACGTATATATAGGAATGATACCCAAATCCTAATACGACAGAAGATAACAAAATTTAATATATCTTTAAATCTAAATCGGCCAGAAATAACCAAATAATCGGACTCGAAATAGAAAAATACGAAACTTTCGAAAAAAAAAATATTACCTTGCAAATTCTATGGCCTAAACAATTTAATTGGGTCCCAAATTCGGGCGGAATGGCTTTGCCTTTTGAGGCGTAGATCTCGAAAAGTGTTTTCCGAATTGGAATTGCACGATAAAAACAGACATCCGAGCGAAATGTTATGTCCGTTTAAAAATATTTTCGTGCTGATTGTAAAAATTGGCAACAAATTTTTTGGCTAAGCTTGATTGACTTGTGCTTTTTCATGAACTCCAATGCTAAATTAGCCGTATATCAAAAGTCAGAAAAAATTAGTATATTTTGAAAAAAAAATTGAAAGTTAAAAAGTCTTTGTTGGCAAACTCATCTGCCATGAAAATGGAACGTAATTCAGAATAAATTCGATAGAATAATTCTAAAATAATTGATGACCTATAGTTTATGTACATATATATATAAAATATATATAATAGATACGAGTCTCATTTATTGAATTTTAGTTCTGACAAATTAAACGTAGAATAGAAAAACTGAGAACTAATAACTCTGATACTATATAGTCACTCAAATAGCCAAACATGTAGGAGAGGGTTTTTGAGATGTTTTAACAATGACATTAATTGGTAATTAATTATTATTATTATTATTATGCAAGAAACTATATAAGATGCATGCATCAATGTAATTTAAATGATCTTTGGGGTCTCTTACTTTACATGGGCAATGCTTGTAGAGATACAAGCAATTGAAATTTGAGGGGAGGGGAGGTGAAAAGATGGTGATGGAGTTAAGCCATTGGTTTGGTTGGTTGCCTACTCCTTTTCACCATGCTACAAGATCACAACAGGGACATGTGTCACCATGCTAGGGGTGCCACCTGTCTCATTCTTAAAATCTAAGAAAGAGTACTTTCCTTTGCATTCAACCCTCCCCCACCTATCCTTCAAGCACTCCTTTGAAATAAGCTTCAAGTAATTAAATTATTATTATTATTATTATTATTATTGCATTACTATGTTTCTATTTTGGGGGGTATGTTAGGACAACATCCCACTTTACTTATCACCCTTCAATGTACTTTGATGTTTGGTTTTCACAAAAAAAAGGGCTAAATTACATTAAAATCTTCCTGTCAATTAATATCTGTTTTTTCACTTTCCTCTCCTGTCATTTAAAAATCTATATTTTGTCCTCTTAAAAAATAAAAAATATTCACATAGGGTACGGTGTGACAAAATGATCAAGATGCTCTCATCTTCTTCATCTCCTCCTCCCCAATCTTGCTCATCCCGCATCCCGCACCCTCGCCCACGCTTCTCTTGACCCCAACTCCTACTTCGGGCGAGGGTGAGGCGGCGGAGGGCGAGGCGGCGGCCGAGGACATATGTGTGATCATGGATGAGAATTTCAGAAGTATTTTGGGTATAAAAAATAAGATATAAACAGAACACTAACGGAACACTGACGGCTGGGGGCGAAGTGAACATTTTTTTTTTTAAGGGGGCAAAGTGTAGGTTTTTGAATGACATGGGAGAAAGTGAAAAAGCGGGTATTGACATGGGGTTTTCTGTAATTTAGCTAAAAAAAAAACTTGGTAATTTTTAAACCTTAATAGAATGTGGAGTTGGCTTGTTTGTTAAATTGGTCTGTTTATTACTCTGATGTTAAGTTTATTGATACTAAGATGATGGATAGATACTAAGTCAATATTTTTTTAATTCAATCTAAAAAGAGAATATGCTGTTAAAATAAGTTTTGTTCTTAAAACTTTAACCATTTATTTTTTCGCATAATAGGCTTTAATTTGCGTGGATTCAAAAATAGCTTGGGATCATCTTTTCATCAATGAAATCAATATTGGGCGACAAAAGAAGCCAATTTGGTATATTTATAAAAGTTTAGAGATATTAAATTAGTTTTAAAAAAATACAGCACAGAGTAAAACTTTGGTAAAAGTTTAGGAACTATCGATATGCAATTAACCATTTTATGTATAGTACTCATTGATTAAGCTACTTGGGTTTGGTGATGCATTGCGCTTAGATTAAAGTTTTATTACATAATACTTAATTTTCATTTCTATTTATGAGGGCTAAATTACATAAAATCCTTACATCAAAATTTAATTTTTCACTTTTCCCTTCCTGTTATTTAAAAACCTACACTTTGTCTATTTAAAAAATAAAAAATATCCACAGAGGGGTACGAAATTAACTGTGATGACAAGATAACCAAATTATCCCTCACCCTCTTCGTCCCCTTCTCAATCCTGCTCATCCACAGCCTCTCCTCCTCCGTCCTTTGCACCTCTCTCGACTCCGGCTCCAACTCCGTTTTCTCCACCTGCTCCCCCGCTCCTCCTGCACCCTCGCCGCCCTTCCATTTCGGCAACGGTAGGGAGGAAATCGGGATGGACGTGGACCAAGAGATAGGCGAGGGTGAGGGCGAGGCAGCGAAGGAGGGCGAGGGCGTGTGTGTAGGCGCGGACGGAGGGGTGGGCGAGGGCGAGGCGGCGGAGGAAGGCGAGGCTGCGCGGTCGAGGACGTAGGTGAGGAGGGAGGATGCGCATCTGAGATGAAAATTTCAAAGATATTTTAGGTATTAAAAAATATATAATAATAGAATATAAACGGAATCCTAACGAAACACTGACGACGAGAGCCGAAGTAAATATTTTTTATATTTTAAGAAGAAAAAATGTAGATTTTTAAATTACAGAAAGAAAAAGTGAAAAAATGGATATTGACATAAGGGTTTCCTATAATTTAGCTAGAGCTTCTTTTTTATTTTTTATTTATTTATTTTTTAGAGAAATGTAGCACGTTACCCGCTTCGTTTATTTCATATAGAAATAAACTTGGCTGGAAATGTGAATCAACTAGGAAAAGTATATCAGGCTCGTGAACATTAGTCCAAGTATAAATCAAGTTGACTTTTAATCCATTCCAATTAACATCCAGCTTAAAGTTTTATTAATTTTTATTAATTTTTCCTTACACCCTATGTTATGCTAAAAGCCAAATGGCTTAATTGCTCATTGAATTATCTCAGCTTTTAGAATGAGGACAAGAAAAAGTCAAACTGACGCAATTCAAAATTGATGCAAATGTACCAGATAAAAAAGAAACAAAAAAAATATCATTAATATTACAGTTAATGAGTAAAAAAAAAAAGAAATACAGTAAATGAATGATTCACTAAATCTATAAAGAGTTGACTGATTTATTTCGGGACTCAAGAGAATTTAAAAGGTAAAAATGTATAGAGACCCCATCAAATTTTTTTTTTTGGATTTAGACCTCTCAACTTCTAATTATTAGAAATAAGTAAGTTTTAAGTGAAAAAAAATTAAGAGTGCTACTAAATTTAAGGGAAAACTTTAAATATCACCCTTGTGGTTTCACACTTTCTCACTTTATTACCCTGTGGTTTAAAGTGTATCACTTTACTACCATGTGGTTTCGTTTTTCTTTTTTCGTTGTTTTTTTTGTTAATTTTTCGTTAAATCAGTGAGAAAATTAAAACCATAGAATACTAAAATGAATATTCGATAAATCAGAGGTGGGTTATCTGAAATTTTTTCTATATAATTTAACGAAAAATTAACGAAATGAACAACAAAAAGAGAAAAACGAAACCACATGGTACTAAAGTGATACCCTTTAAACCTCAGGGTACCAAAGTGAAAAAGTGCGAAACCACATGGGTGATATTTGAAGTTTTTTCTAAATTTAATGACGTTAGTCTCTCTCTTTTTAGCTAATAAAATTAGAATCAATTAATAATTCATAACTAGTTAAGTCATGTAATTTGATACAATTTTTAACTTAATTAGGTATAAAAGCTCAAAAATAAAAGTTAAGGAGGTCTCAATCATCAGAAGAAAAAAAATAGTTGAAAGGGCTATTTCAAAATGAACTATAATTGCGGGGGTTCCATACATTTTTACCAACGAAAAATGGAGTGAATCCAAAAGATGCAGTGACCGTCACCCATACAAAATCCTCAAAATGAATCAGCATTTTTGAAGCTATTGGTTCACTATTTTATTTTATTTTTATTTTAAAAAATTAACTTAACAAACAAGGCCTCATCGTCTTTTTTACATTTAAACACTGTTTGTATTTAATAAGATATGTCAGATAATAAATTTTTTTTGACCTCATGAATTATTACCTTACAATACATGCACGCTGTATAGATGATAAATAACAAACAATATATTATCCACTCTGCACTCAATTTTTCTGTAAAATTTTTATTTAAAAACAAGATAGAAAAATGATGTTTTGCCTAAGATAATTTAAGTAAAAAAATTAAAAATTAACCCTTGAATTGCTGGTATAACATTATTATATTTACAAAAGAAAAGTTAAGGGTCTTTTTGGGAATACATAATAGTTGAGGGGTATCTCTTTTAGGAGTGTGCGCTACACACGTGAGCCTCACACGCCTCACACGTGCCACCGTGGCCACTTTCCTTTTCTGGACCGTTGCATGCGTAACGTATGAGCGCCTTCTGATGACGTGGAGGCGTCTCTGCTTAAAATATTATAAATTCCGAGCTCTCGATGTATGCATTGGCCTCTAACGACGCATGGACCACGCCTGTACACCGTGATCCTCAAAAACTCAAATTTAAAACTTCAAAATTTTAAATTTAAATAATTAGATATTTTCCATAAAAAGTGATTAGTTTACGCATAATCTTTTTGGAAAATTCATTTCTTATGCAATCAATAGTAAATTTTTAAAAATTATTATTTTTTAGACTACTTGTTACTTTATGTTGGTGTTCGGCTTGTTACATACCGTTTCTAGCAGTGCACGTTAGATCGCGGCCGTTTGAATTTTACAATTGCGCATGCGGTTCCACGTGTGGCCACAAAGATCTACGTTGTTAAGAAATATTGAGTTTCTCACGTAAATCAGCGATGCAATTATACAAAAAATAAAAGTTTAATGAGGAGCTCCTCATTCAGTCTTATTGGGCTCTCTCGAAGTCCACCGTTTAATACAGTATTGAGATTTAGATAGAAAAATCACACACGAGATGAATCAAATTGCTTACCAAGCTATCTCAATGAAAACTCATTGAGAGCTCCTCAACCAAGTTGCGTCCCAGTTCACACCGCTGGACTAAACAAGACTTATGTAATAAATTTTTTTAAAAAAATTATGTATAAATTATTTAAAATACTATGAATCGCATTTAACCATTTATATATAAAGACTAAAAATTCTATAATAGAAGCTTCGAAATTAAATTTGATGCATTTGATGAAATTTATGACATTGATCTTATAGACCCCGGCATGGTGAGATCACTTCGAAGAATAAGATGTGTGCGAAAAGATAAGATTAGTTTTAGATAGAATTACTTTCTGTAACTATTGTATTTTTGCAGTATAGCACTTGGGTCCAAATGCAGTATGTGAATATAAACTATAGCAAAGTAAACAAAATATAATTAAACTTGCAATGCAACTTGAAATACAAGTAACCAAACAAGCATATATGAAGTGCATGTATACACCGGGCGCACCGAGTAGTTCCTCTGTAAGTTTTAAAGTCCCTTGTCTATACACCGGGTCCACGCAAGTATTTCCGCAACGTGTCGAGAAACGGAAACTTTTTTTGTTTTGCTCCCTCCCCTCGCTCTATACAAAGCCCACTCTCTCTAGAGAGAGTAAGAGAGAGAGAGGGAGCTCTCCCCATTCACATTTCTCTCGATTACACCACCCAGTACTCTAATCGATCCCTCAAGTAAGCGACTTTACCTTTCAAAATGTATTATTTCTACGTAATTTCGCCGATTTTCTCCACCATTTGAGGTTAATCGGTGTTTTCTGGTTCAAAAGCTGCTTAATTTGGTGTCGAATTCGCTACATGTCGTTAGGGTTTTTGAAATTGTGCGAAAGGATTCAATTTTAGGTGGTATCAGCTCTTTTTCGTGGTAAAGTTGAGTTTTTGATGCTTTAATTTAAGTGTTTTCTCATTAGTTTTTGGTCATTGTTGCTTCTCGTTGTGTAAGATGAGAAATTTTTGTAGTTTAACTTTGCTTTTTTTTTTGTTTCGGCATCTTTAGTGGTTTTGATTAATTTGGACCTATTTTTTTCTCTTGTTTTTTATGTTTCTTGCTTCAATGTGAAAAGAATCAAAGTTGATTGAGTTGATTTGATGAAGTTTTTTTTTTTGGTTTCCCCCCCCTCAATTAGCTTGAGATTTTGGTTTTCCTCCCACTATTTGATTTATAACTAATCAATTTTATTTTCTCAATATGCTTTTAATTTAAGGAGAAAACCTCAAATTGTTTCTACATTGTCGATCGCATTTGCATTTTACTATTCTGTGGTTTTACTTGCGGGAGTTAACTGCCGCGCCCTATCCTTTTCCATAAGGATCTCCTAT
Organism: Puya raimondii; assembly: GCA_016920855.1. Lineage (NCBI taxonomy): Eukaryota > Viridiplantae > Streptophyta > Magnoliopsida > Poales > Bromeliaceae > Puya > Puya raimondii. The sequence continues at coordinate 3,723,339 of JABWPP010000044.1, read as the reverse complement.
TAAAAAAGTATGTGGGGTCACAAAGTACATAAACTCGAGGTCTTAAGCGTAATGAAATAGTGACCACAGGATAGTTAAATGCAACAAATAAAGCCACGAGGTAGTGAATGCAAATATGCTAAACAGCGAAGTGGGTATATGAAGTTTTCGCTTAAATTCAATTTAGTCGTAGTTAGAAGATTGTTTTTAGGTTAAAAATGGGATCTTTGATCATGTTTGTCTCTGAATTTTTTGTCCTGCTTTCGCATTGATATCCTCAAGGTTGGTTGGAAATGACTGAAGAAGCTCGAGCATCCGAAAAGGAGGCGATGACTGTGCCCGAAGATATTGGCGGGAAGGACGTAATTGAAGTAAAAACCGGGAAAGGAAATAATGAGTCAGCTGTTGCAGTCAATGAAGAAGTGGAAGGTCGAAAAAACGACAATGATGTGACGATGGCGGATGCGGAAGACGACAAAGCGGCCAAAGAAGCTAAGAATGCTTGTTGCCTTTCTGAGCCAGAGGTGGCAGACAAAAAACAATCGCAATCACAGAAAGGTAATGAGGAAGAGAACGTAAAAGGCGACAGAGTATGCGAAACAAATTCGGAGGAAACTTTTAAGACTCCAGCGAGTTCCTACAATGACCGACCGGTGCGAGAGAGAAGAACTGTTGATAGACTAGTGAATGCTGTCGAAAAGCAACCAGCTAAGACTCTCTTTATTGAGAAGGTTCTGCGTCTACATTGTTTCCCCTTTCTCTGATTGTCGTTTTTCGGGATGGCTCTTTATCGCTAACTACCTCTTTTGATGTTACGACTTGCAGGGCCGCGGTACTCCTCTGAAGGAGATACCGAATGGTATAGATTCTGTCTTGTGCAGTTTATCTTTCTATTTGGTACTTTTAACAGGATGTGTGTCAGTGAAAACAGCAGTGACGTAGGGCCTGAGGCGTTAAAAACGACAATCAAATTGCTTAACCGACCAAGGAACCACACTTGTCTGCTTTTCAAAGGATGTGCTTGGATTGACGCAGACAGAGTGTAGACACGTGTTTCATAGGTCGGCTTTTTCGGATTGATCGGTTTTAGCCTTAGGGAGCTGAACCGAACAATTTTCTGGATCTGAGAATGAAGCAAACAAACTTATTAAATTACCAAATAAATTTTACCAAAATGGCGTGGCCAAGTTTGGTAAGTCGGCTTAGACTAAATAATGCTCAAACCTATAGCGAGACGACCTGAGGATGATAGTGTTATGGATATTGACGTCAATGGTATGATAGAACATGGACATTTCTATTATCGACAAACTCTAAATAATTAGGATGTTACACATTTTGACGCTAGTGAATGGTATAGTTTTTCATTTTTTTTCCCCTCAGTTACAAGTGCATCATAATTTGGACAAAAATAACTAATCGTAACTCGATGTCCTCCATAAAACTTCCTTTTTTCAGAAAAGAAAAACATGTAAATAAGATTGTCATCATTGTTTCCTCATTTTACAAGCAAATGTTCCTCTTCTATCCGCATTTAGGATCTTTGCAGGTCATGATTCATTATATACCTAAAAATGGACGATAACTGACATTACATATATAGAACTAAAAATAATAATAGTAAGTAAACACAAATCTTGGATTCGACTTATTCGACAAATTTGGTTTTGTATTTGATGGCCTCTTAGAATACGACATGCAAGCCTGTGAAAATCTAACTCCTTTCATATTAGCAGCCTTGTACTGGATGGCCGATGAAAATGCATGCGACAGGCATGCGATGGGTGTGCAAGAGTATATCTGGCACATGATGGACACGACAAAAATATGGAAGAGCATACTAGATATGCAATGAATGTATAGAAGAGCGTCCCTTGAAATCCCTCAAAACATGGACAGAGGCACGGAAACCTTTTGTCGTGTCTGTATTTTCTCAATCCCCACTCTAGTTATATTGAGGCCTTTGCTTGCACCCAATGGTTGGTTCCCTATTAAAATGAGTCTTGCACTGGATTACATGTGTAAGGTTTACAAGGTTGCGAAAATTTCACATTTAATACCTGTCTCGACAAGTTGATAGCCGTGCAATCTAGACAAGATAAATTTACCTTTAATATTTGAATCGTGCCTTTCAAAATGCTGGCTTTAACTATCTCATTTCTGTTTTCAAGTTGTTTTTTTAACCTCCTAATTGTGTTTCCTGCATTTATTGGCTCCTTTTATTTATTTCATTATAAAACCCTGTGAAATCTTTAACTCTTGGTTTCAGTGGCTCACAAGTTAGCAAAGAAAAAGCCTGCAGATCTTAAATTGCTGCACCAGATCCTTTTCAGAAGGCAAGGAAAGGTGGGAGATGATTGCGTTGATTTTCTGATTATCATTAGCGTTAATCGCTGATTGATTTGCACAACTTTATATTTGTTATGATATTACTAATTCTAACCTCCAAAGCGTACGATTGTTTCCTTCAAACTCGTAATCTATATTTGACGACTGTCCTAAACACCTTTATTAAAAGATAATGCATGCATAGTAAATAAGGCAAGTTATCTACGATTCGATGACTAGTCTTATTTAGGTCTCATCACGTCTGAGATTCGACTAACATTTCAACTGGACTTTCCTGTTAACTTCTCTGGATTTTCCTGCTGTGATTGTTCTTCTGCATGGAAATTTGACCTTCAAATTGCTGTTTAGCAGGTGGCAGATTGCAAAAGTCACGTGCTCCAATTTTCTGGATTCGTATGGCACGATGATGAGGTAAAAAAAAACATAGTTGATTTTTCGTAGAGCATTTCCCTCGTGAAGCTCTACTTATTTCTTTAGTTTTATCTTGAAATTTTCAAATTTCTTACAGGATAAGCAAAAAGCAAAAGTAAAAGAGAGACTTCATCAATACAACAAGGATACATTACTCAGGCTATGTGACTTGTTCGATTTACCTGCTGCAAAAATTAATACTAGGAAGGTATGCTGAGTTGATTCTTCTGCGTCTTACGTTCTTGAAAATACTTTACTTTTTAATAACAAGATTTAAAGTATATTTGCAGGGAAAGCTTGTTGCGTCTTTGTTGGACTTTTTGGAGGCACCTCAAGCTATGACTGATGTCGCACATTCTGGAAAGGAGCAGGTCTGCCTAAAATGCTAAAATCTTTTCACATTCCTTTTGATTCGCCTTAGCCATTCTGGTACGCATTTTTCGATGTATTAATTAATAGTTCATTTGTGTAATCAATACAGAATAGAAAGCGTAAGAGGTTTGCATCAAAGAGTTCGGGAAGTGGACGCCGCAAGGGATCAAAGGTAAACTTTTCGAGTATACATGATAATACGTTTGCGGCAAGTCTTAAATATCGTATATTCATGGTAATTTTGTTCTTTACTCCTTGTTGGTGTATGCATTTTAACTATTTTCTATGACTCACTTGTAGTTTGCAACTCAGTTCAGTACCTTGGGCTTGTCGCTGACATTTATTCGTTTGATGATGTTGCAGAAGAAGGGCATGAGTGATGATTCTTCTGAAACGGATTTGGGCAATTCATCTGAAGCTAACGGCGAAGAAGAGGAAGATGATGAGAATAACCTTGTTGATGAGGATGTTGAAATGAATTATTCTGAGAGCGAGGAAAAGAATAATGTATCTGATGAAAACGGTGATAACAATGAAGAATCCCAAGAAGACAATTCTGAAAAGAATAAACCTTCCAATAAAGGGGCTTCCGCTGGTACCGAGAAGCCAAATTCTAATATGAGTTCCATAAAAACACCTCTTCCACCAACAGCAAAGTGCCCAGCTAAAAGTGCTTCTCCAAAGCACGCTAAAGCTGGGGATTCCAACAATACCGATGGACAATCCCCGAAAAGTAAAACTGTCGATGCTTCTAAGGACAAAGCAACTGCCAAAGAAGATAACAAGGAGAAATCTACTGGTATGGTTTTAGAAACTGTCGACTTTACTTGCTTCTCTAAAATAAATTAAATCCAAAAGTAATATTGCAGGAAGATATCTTGATGTTTTCGAAATTTAACTCATGTGGTTGTCACCAACAGCAGGGTGTGATATTGCTCTACAGAATCCCAAATTGTATAAAACTATTACCATTGAGAAATAGTTTACAAAAGTATTTAATATGTTAGAGAATAGTGTTTGAGTTATTTTTAATCCTTTCGTCGATGCGATTGTGAAACTTTGAGGTGAAGTTTTATTTGATTCTGATATTAGGTAAAGAAATGGCTGAAGGGCAGTCCAAATCAGGGGTGAAGGTGTACGGGCCGACGAAGGAGAGGGTGAGGAAGGCGATATGCTATATCTTGGAGTACAGGGTTAATTATAATACGGTTAGCTTACGAACTACTCCCGCTATCCAAGTTTATAATACTCTTTATGTTAGAACAGTTGCCTATGTGGTTTCATGCGGTCGCAAAATCGGGAAGTTTTAAGTAGTGGTGAACTGCATTTATTTTCTTTTCTTGTCATACATGTAATATCTTTTTAACATATTCTTGTTCTTTTTCTTCTTCTTTTTTTGTATTTTAGGCAACCTTTAATGACATTCTGAAGGAACTTGGTATGCTTCTTCTGTTTATAAGATTTGCGACATCTTAATATTACTTCTGTTTATGAAATCCTTGCTTATTATAAATCTCCTTTTCAGAGGTACATTTTGACAGAGATTTATCAGCAAGAAAAAATGCAATAAAACTGATGGTAGAGGAAGAGGTGGTGAGGCTCTCAGAGGAGGCCGCGAAGAACGAAGCGAAGGAGCAAAATAAAGTGAGAGATGATGAGCCTCCAAGCGAAGACGCGAAAGCTTGATCATTGCAGCGGCGCAAGTGATTTGTAAATACTAACTTATTTACCCTGCTCTATCTGTAGGAGTCTTTTTTTCTGCAGTTTAGTCCAATAGTAACATTTTAATAATGTTCTATTTTTTATGCATTTTAGTCACCTAGTCTTGTAAATAATAACATATTTACATTTTTAGAAATTTTGAAATGATAATTGAACTGCTTAAAAAAAAAAAAACAACCAAAGATGTGAAAACTGAAACCACTGCTCCTAACAAGTTGTTCGTTTGTCAGTAGTTAGCATTTTATTAAATTATGTGAAGCAATCGTTTTTTTCTAAAAACTTAAGCAGGCGGAGAATGATGTGTTTGTATTTTTATATTCAACAGAGTCTTATCCTTTTAAGTTCAAGCAAGAATCACCAGATTAGTATTTGTACATATACGCAATGTTTTTGTGCTTTTGATTTTGGATTCTATTGAACCTAAATTAGATTGTGTTCTCACTCTGACCTGGTAAGGGTTCATATGATTCGATTGGATTCTATTTGCTGAAATTTTGAACTTCCTATGAGCTAATCCGATCTTAACTCAAGTTCTTCAGATTCAGTTCAAAGAGGCGCAAAACTCTCGTAACCGAATCTATCCTCATTTGACTTTGGTTAAGTTCGTTCTGTTCGGATTCAGATTCTTACCAAAGTGTCACATGTTCATACTCATTGATATATCCCTAGTTGCTAAATTCAAACTATAGGATCCAATTTCTAAGTAGATCTATGCTCACTAGAGGACAAAAAGTAATTGGGCACACCACTAAGGTGTAGTTGGGACTCTATGAAGAAGCCCCAACCCCAACCCACCCTGGTGGAGGGGTGCAATACCCTAGTCAACCTATCTTTTTGGTGGGGGACTTGGAAACATGGAGTGGAGAGACCCACACTCTCATCAACAGGTTGGGTACCATAAAGATGAGACATTGACTTGAGTGTTCTCTGAGGAGCAATTTTAATGGTCTCTGCTCATGTAGTCATGTGGACCAATGAACAACACAAATCACCCTTATCTATATATATATATAGAGAGAGAGAGAGAGAGAGTGTTAGACTCCTATAATATTTGGAGTACTGAAGCTCCGGTATCATAGTCTCGTATCATAGTTTCGTTTTCAACCTAAAAATATTCAAATTAACGATCCACACCATTAAAACTGATTTGATTTAAGGTATTTGAAGTTTTTAGAAATAAAATTTTATATTTTTTTGATATAGTTTACTTTATGATCAAATCATTTCAAAATTGTCAATTATCAATGGCTATTATGACGAGTTTTTAGTTTAACGGTGTAGAAGCATCTAAATTTATTCAAATTTTGATAGAAATTATCTGGATCAGGGTTAGCATCCTTAATCTTGAATTCAAAAATTCTGTCCTCAAAATTTAAAAATTGTTTAATTTTTACCGTTCATTTTAACTTGATTTACTTACTAAGTAAACGATATCGAAAAAAAGTAAAAATTTATTCCTAAGAACTTATATACCCGAGATAATATTTAACGGTGTGGATTGTTGATTTGAATGCCCTAAAATAAAAAACGAGACGATAGTACTAAAGTTCCGGTAATATAAAGAGTATAGTAGTCTCGTTCTATATATATATAATCCAGCTACTATCCTTTTAGGAGGGAGCCTTCGTCCTCCTAAGTTTTCTACCGTTCGGATGAAAAAATGTGCGGCTAGGATGAGAGTGGTTACGGTTAGGTTGATAGTGGGCCCCCTAGGGTTGAGTGGGTAGTTGGTTGAATAGTATAATTTAACGGTTGAAAATGATTAAAAATTAGATCTAACGATCAAAAATTTGATAGGACAAAGGCTTCTATCCTCTTAAGAGGATAGTAGCCGGACTATATATATATATATATATATGATCACTAGAGTAACTTACATCATTAGTCCCTGAAACTTCTCCCCATGGTTCGATATTCGACGCTCAGAACTCTTGATATGTGTTTCACTTTAGTCCTTACATTTATTTGCTAGTAGAGAAAAAAATACCGATCGTCTGCACCCGGTGCATCTCTACATTTACGATCTCATTTTAATTCATAAGACGGATAAAAGACGGATGAATTTACAGTATACTGATTTACAGATGAACTAATTGAATGCTATAAATTTTCTTATTTTTTCTGTATCAAAAGTTGGAGCACCAAAATGAAACTTCAACCATTTTCTCACTTTTGCAGTGGAGAAGCTTTGGCCATTTTCTCATCTCCGATAATGTAGAAGTTTCCTCCACTTTCCAGCGGTGTCAAAGCACTTCTTGCTTTATTATAGGACTAGTGTTGTGATAAGGAAACTTTGTGGGAAAGGACAAATGACTAATGTAATTAGATTTTAAAAAATATAAAAATGTTATTATTATACCCAAAAAAATATAAAAATGTTATTATTATACCAATAAAGTGGCACACGAGAATAAGAAGTGCATTATCATACCACTACTATTCCTACGGAAGTAACGGGATGAGATATTAAAATTTCATGTATAGTCTGTGATACTCCAATAGTTGCACATCGGATGATTTGAAAGAGTGTGATGGACTTATAAGTGACGAACACACACTAATAATAATAACTGAGCTTAAGCATTTTGGACCGGTGGTGTGAGCCCAACGAGTTATTATTGCTAGCGGGTCGGATCGTTACATTGGTATCAGAGCCTGAAAATCAGTCGGAAATATAAGATAGATCTCACATCGCTTGATGAATCTGGAGTTATGTGTGTGATTGGGCCGAGCTGACGAGAACGTCAGGGCTTAAACGAGGGAGTATGTGATACTCCAATAATCCTACATCGGATGATTTGAGAGAGTGTGATGGACTAATAAATGACGGACACATTAATAATAATAATTGAGTTTAAGTATTTTGGGTTATACCAACCAATCAAAAAAATTGTGTAACACCTATTGGAGCGCATTTACCGTAGTAAGGTCCAATGTAAGTTTCATGTTTTGACTATTTCTGAAAAGATACACAATTTTTTTTAATTTTTTTTTTTTAAATGTGGTTGGTATTACAACTTGGTTGGAATTTCCAGTAGACCCACTTGCACCAAAATGCTCTTTGATATTAGAAAATAAATAAAAACTTTTGTAATCTTATTTATATGTCCGAGTAAAATATGTTATGAGGATATGAAATTTCAAATAGACTTAAATGGATTTTAAACTTTCAAAATATAGGGAATTTGATGTATTGTTTTATAGGTGACGCGAAAGGAATATGATAATTGGTTAATCAAAGATTAAGAAAGTATCTACAAACACATAACATATACAATGTCACTAATTCATTTTCATCAAAGTATGATATATTAGTTTGTAGGTGGAATATTGTAATTCTTAAAAGTTGAAACTATTAAGATTAACTCTTATATAATTAAGTAGGGAAAAAAAAAAAAAAAAAAACCTCTCTACAAGCAAGTTACATACTAAGCAAAAAGTGCGATAGAAAAATATTTTGTATATTTTCATAAGAAATCACATGTAGTACTTGCAGATCATATTAATTTGATTAATATATAATTTCTGTAGTTTTTTTATTGTAAAACCAAAAAGTAAGTGATGTTATTAAATCTCTAATGCTTGCAATCTTTATCATGCTTGTCAGATTTAAAAAAAGGTCAATGTATTGCCCCCCACAAACATACAACTTGGAATATATAATATATATTTTTTTTCAATTTATAAAAAGAAAAACTAAAGTTTAGTATCAACATCAATAATGCCACTATTGCTTTACAAATGATTAAATGATACTCACTTCCTTGGACCACTAATCCATTGTCAACATTACCACAAATTAATCAATAATTGTTGTGATTAAAGGTGTTAATCACTATAATAACCTCCTTAGTGAAAGCATATTAAGGAATTAAACAATATAGGGTGTCCATACAAGATCCTTCTTTTAAGTTCTACGCGTGCTAAACTTGAGGGAAATTGTTGTCCTAGACCTAGTTCACCACGTCAGAAGTGGACCACTCAGCTTTACATCTTAATTATAACTAATTACCCTACATAATTGTAAGTAGCTTCTAATTTTTTTTAAAAGAGTAATTTTTACGATAATTATATCGTATCATGTTATTTTTTGGTTACAAAAATTTACGAGAGAATATATCGCGTTGATTTTAAATATTTCTTAATAATTTTAAACCATATTTCACATGTATAATCACATTTTATCTTAATCGTCAGCAAAAAGAGCACTTCCACTTATTCTCCAAAATACCGTTTTTATATTTCGTTAACATATTAGCATACATTATATAACAAATTTTTTGTTCTTAACTAATTTATTAAAGTAATTTAAATAAAAGATAAATATAGTGACACGGACATCAATATTCAACAACATCATTATTATAACCCAAAACCTCTATCAGTTCTACAGCTGACGTGGTATACCAGGTCCACGAGAATCTTAGCCGGATCCGCGCCTCTCTTCGGTCCACGAGCTCGCTCCCCTCCTACCGACGACATCGTGCGCCACCCGCGGTGGTCCCGCCACCGCCCCCGGCCCCACTCAACCAACGGCTCAGATCCGCAGCACGTGCCCTGCATCGACGGCCGAGAGACGTCCCACCCGGCCCATAGTTATCGAGAAATAAACGGTCGTCATGCGTCCACTTGTCGCTCCCGATCCGCTTTTAAGACCCAGATCCAACGGACCCGACCTCTCCGTCCCCTCCACTATTCTCCTCTCTCTCTCTCTCTCTCTCTCTCTCTCTTCTTCGCTTCGCTCCTCCCCTGCTCGGGCTTAATTCTCCGGTGAGAGGAAACCCTAACCTCGTACAATTCTAGGGTTTCCATTTCAAAAAAACCATCTTTTTCTTTCTCTCTCTCTCTCTCTCTCTCTTTCTTGGGTCTTTTTTGTTTCTGAAACTTGATTTTGTTTCCGTTCGATTTGTAGAAACCCTTGTTATTTTGATCCAAACTCTGCTTGAAACGTAGTTCGAACAAGTATTGACTCATTTTATCCGTATTACTTTCCCCTTTCGATTCATGTACCCGCCACAGCATATTTGCCTCTTCCCAAATTCTACGTACGTCTCGGGGATTCATTCGACGTTCTATAGGGTGTAAGCCCTAATTGGGCTAAAAAGGTGGGATCTTGGAGTACATATGGCGGAGTCGGACAACGAGTCGGGAGGGGGGGGGAGCAACGCGTCGTCGATGTCGGCGGCGGCGCGGGAGCAGGACCGGTTCCTGCCGATCGCGAACGTGAGCCGGATAATGAAGAAGGCGCTGCCGGCGAACGCGAAGATATCGAAGGAGGCGAAGGAGACGGTGCAGGAGTGCGTGTCGGAGTTCATCAGCTTCATCACGGGGGAGGCCTCCGACAAGTGCCAGCGCGAGAAGCGCAAGACCGTCAACGGCGACGACCTCCTCTGGGCCATGACCACCCTCGGCTTCGAGGACTACGTCGACCCCCTCAAGCTCTACCTCCAAAAGTTCCGAGAGATCGAGGGCGAGAAGAGTGGAGCTCCTCCTGGTGGTGGTAATGGTGGTGGCGTCCCCTCCCCCGATTCACAACCCCCCCAAAAGGAAGGGGGAGGAGGGATGATGACGACGATGATGGGGCAGCACATGTATGGGCCTTCGCTGTATCATCATCTGAATCATCTGAATCATCATCATCAGAGTCAGTATCAGTATCAGTATCAGCATCAGCATCAGCATCATCAGATAGGGATGGGGGATGGGAGTGCTAGCGCATCTTCATCAGCAGGGATTGGTAGCAGGGGAGATAGAATATGATGATGATGATGATGATGATGGTGATGGTGTAGTTGAAGTATATGTTCATATATAGCTTCTTCTTCTTCATGTCATATGGATATAATGCATGCTTGTGTCCTCCTTTTTTCTTTTCTTTTTTCTTTTTTTTTGGTTGGTTGGGTCTAGTTATATATCAGGTCTACATAGAAGAACAGGTCTATAGAACATTGTTTTTTAGTTGCAACTCAGGGCTTAATTTGAAGGAGGTTTGTATCATATATGGTGGTAATTAAGCATCCCTTGATAATATGGTATTTGAGCTCCCTCTCTCTATCTCTCTCTCTCTCTCCTCAAAGTGTATAGCAAGGTCATCTAAGAATATATGGTACATTTTTAATGATGAATTAAGTCATTTTATTGTGTTTTATCTTGCAACTATGTGATGATATTTACAACCAATTTCTCTCTCTCTCTCTCTCTCTCTCTCTCTCTCTCTCTCTCTCTCTCTCTCTCTACATTTGTACAGGATTCGTTAATGATGGATTTGAGCTATTTTTGTCTTGTTGTATCTAGCAGATATTAGTGGGACTATTTTTGGTACTACTATATCTTACTATAGGCGGATGAAATACGAGTTTGAGGTTCTGAGTTTGAATCTGAGTTGCTCTATTTTAAAGTGTTAGAGAGCGAATAATGATCCGGCTTAATACTATTTTTATTTTTTTCTTCTTATCACAGTGTTAGTTTTGTTTCTCTCCATAATGAATCGAAATTTTGACAGTAAATATTTGTGAATAACTTAGAAAGACAAATATATACAAATATATATAGAGGAGAGACTATATTATTATTAATAGTTCAATTCTATGTGCAGTAGGGTTTAGAATATTCTCCATCTGTTTCCCAACACATCTCTTTTTGTCTTTATAATGCATGGCCTAACCATTAATTTCCACGTATGATGCATGATGATATGTACATGGAAGTTTCTGTAGGCTACAATTGTAGCCAATAATTATATGATACATGTCCTGCATGTATATATGCTCACTAAATATAAATCTTGCATAATTATTAATTTAATCATAAAAATATTAAGCATTGAGAGACTCACTCATTGCATACAAAGTAACTATATATCTGGAATTTGCTTCATGCAAATTATATATTTGTTTGACCCATTAATTTAATTTTATGTTACAACATACTCCCTTAGATATATATATAATATATATTGAGAATTGGGTGAAAGGTCCTCAAACTTTTCATGTATTTTGTACTTAGGGCTTCAAGCTTTCAATTTTTGGAAATGATTATGTAATCCTTATTTCCTACAAATAAAATTAATACAGTCGTTAAAAGAACTGTACTATATATTCACTATTCAGTTAAATTTCTCTACTGAAATAATGGACAAGAAATGTCTTTTTATCCTTTTTTGATGAAAATGAAGTAACACCCTATAATATTTATATATATATATATATATATATATATATATATATATAGCTCAATACACCTCTAACTTTTTAGCCTTACGAAGAAATATCCTTATATAAGGCTAAAAAGTTAGAACTGTAATATAAATATATATATATATATATATATATAGCTCTATACAAGATATATATAAGGAGGACACTTCCAAAACATGTGGGGAGTGCATTGACTTAGAGTGGAATTTCATTGGTTGGACCTTCCTTGCTTGGAGAATATATAGAAATGCATGTTTGGGTTTTTCCACAACCATTTGCAAAAAGGACCCCCACATTTTCTCTAAGTAGTTTCATTGTCTTTTTCTTTTTTTTACCAAAATTATGTTCTCTATACAAGCTAGTCCAAACAATAAAGGCTGTTTCTTTGTTATTTAAAGCTTTCTGCAATGATATTAACAACTCTAAAATTATTAATAACAGAAACCGAAAGTAATCAGATTCATAGAAATATATGATCTACGCATATATATAGTAGGTACAGATCTGCTAATATCATCGCGCGATATATAATTTTTGATATGATGCGTACGTAGAGGATATGGAATGTCTAATCCTTCTAACTAGAAAAGCTAGATTGAAATTGGCTTCTCTAATAGTCTCTACCTTTGCTTTATCTCGAGCGTCAATGCTATGAATCCTCCAAACATATTATGCTTATATGATATTTGAGCACGTCATACAAAAAATTTTGATTAATTGACGCACGCAGTCTTAATTGCCATATGATTTTTTTTATTCTCATTTCCACTTTTGGAGACCACCTCAAACATTTTCATTTCATTATTAACCTTTGGACCCATGTCACCTTTGCACCTTTAATAATCCTATCTATGAGAATATAAAGTTTCTTTTTTAAAATTTCTTCCCCCCCCCTTACTTTTCGAAAAGCTTGTCACTGACAATCCAACAGGAAAAAAAAAAAAACAAAAAAAAAAAACAAAAAAAAAAAAAAACAGAAGTTATAACTATTTATCAAGTATCATGTTTTATTAGATTAATTTTTAAATAATATGTGTTACAATTATATATTAAGTATTAGTTTTTATTAAAATAATCTTTTAAATAATATAGTATCAGACCTAATCTACTTTTTTTTTTTTTTTTAAGTTATTGTGTCACTGCAACCTAAAACTAAAAGTGGAGAGTGGGCCCCACAGCTCAGTGAGAAGATTCTCGATGGTGGATCTTTATGGATCCTTATCCTTCATGAGAATATTCTTTGATGGTGGATCCTAGACTCTTCAAGGTGTACTAGTGATTCCAACATTGGAACTCCCAATAAGAAAAAGAGTACCCAATTGTGTCCCTCAAGATACCCACCTATAATATAATAATAAAAATTAGAATGAATTTTTTTTCAGAGTAGTTTGTTATTGCGTCCTGTCCTCTGTCAGAGCCGGACTCGTAATAAATGAAATGAAATCAGCTGACTACGCAGAAAAACTTCATCTACCAACTCTTTCATGTTTCAACAAATCATGAAATATACCGACCGTCCCTAGCGCAAATAGCAAAAGGCTTGGTGGTTGGTACCCGAGGTCCCGAGTTCGAATCCTAGTTGATTCACTTTTCTAGCTAAGTTTATTTTTAAAATAAACGAAGCGGGTAGCGTGCTACCTTTCTCTCAAAAAAAAAAAAACAAATCATGAAATATAAATAGAAAACAAAGATCCAGCCCAGTAAATAAGAGTGACCATTTGGCAAATAATTAATTAGTACAACATATGTGTTGACACTCTTGAGGCGTCTGCTTGTTTCTCAGATCAAAATTTGCGAAAAATAAAGACGTGAAAATCAAATGCGCTGATAAAACAAATGATTTTTCTACATCAGTAGAATTCTACAAACACAGTGCCTCCCCTGATCAAAAAGCCGCAATTTAAATCGGGTTTGCTTAACAAGGTGTAGATCCTCTAAAGTAGGGCCGTTTGAGATCACATTATCCGAGTAAGCTTAAGATATAAGGTTAGCTTTTGGTTCCTTAGCCTTCGCAACACTATAATTCACAAGTGATCTGAAAATTTAGTTGTGTATATTCGACATTCTTAAAGACTACTAAGCTGAATCTAAAAAGTCTCTGCAGTGCCACTCTGTGACCTGAGCGCGTACCTTAGACGGTCGACCAAATCGCAACTAGACGCTCCCTTTCGGACGACTCTGCTCTGCTTTGGAAATATGACCTTTCGGATTCAATAACACCCTGTACAAAAGCAAACCTCTTACACCATTGATGATTTAATATGTATCCAGGAGATAAAATCATCAACACAAACTGGATACCTTCAGAATCAGTATGGCCGTCTCTTTGTCCAACACTTCGTTATATTCGCCGCATGATAGTGTCTGCAACGAAAATCATGAATTGGATATGTACAAAAGAATTTAAGTAGATTCAACGTAGAAAGGATGGGGATTCACTTGTATGCAGTTTGGACAACCAACAGAGCTAGAGCAACTGCATGTCGAGACCAGTTCCAGAGCGGCAATAAGGAGCTCCCCGAAGAGTATCTGGACCTGTTATTTTATTCATTGAATATGTCAATCTTATTAAGCATGTGACAACAATACGTCGTGTTCACATAAAGCATGAATATGTACTTAGAAAGTCAAAATTACATTAAACTAAATGGATTCTAATCTAATCCAACTCATGATAAACCAAAATACAATTCAATCTTGTTTTTTCACTGTTATATATAACCTTATATTACCTGCATTGTAATACCTATTCCACCAGGATGTCGATCATACAGCAAAAGTCTTTCGGGGATAGAACGGGCGTCATGGGGATTCGCACACTCTGTCCCCAAATCAGAAGCATTGCACATCATATACCTATATAATAACACTACATAGTCATATTACAATAAAAAGAAAGATGTAGTTCAAAGCAATCAAATCCTACAATCAGCAGTTCCTAAAAGCACATGGAATTATTCAAATAAGCTGGAGATTGAAACCACCTGTTCTTCGAGCTCATTTATTATGCTAATAATAGTAAGGAACAAACTGCTATAGAAGCTCATTAGTAGCAAGAACTTACATAGGCACTACATTAAGCAGAGCATGGGAGGCAGCATGTGAGCCTGCACGCAGTGGTAGGTTTTGCGCCTCCACAGCAGTTTTCACTGACAGAGGAATTCTTATCCACGCAGCCTGATTAATAATTTCAAGGGAGGCACACAAAAATTGAAATATTGCCCCAAAAAAACATTATAAAAGTGCTAGAAGTAATCTGATTAGATACTGCAAACCTGAGATTCGTAGGAATATGCAGGCAGTGTAAGTTCAACTGTATCGAATATCTGGTTGCTCGCTTTCCATATTCGGTAAAAGCCAAACCAGTTAGTTGTCACTCTGCAAGGATTTGCTCGAGCAGTGGTTCTCACATGCTCAAACTGAGATGCATGCAGTGGTAGATAGCCCTAAGGTGTTTATCAAAGAATCATCAATCCAGAGTTGAGCGTACGATAATTCAGAAGGGAAGTTACAGGCAAAGCAGTTAACTGGATATGGGCATACAAGGTCACTTCCGATTACATGGATGTCGGTGTAATCTCTGGTTTTTGTGTAATACTTCAAGTCAGCTTTTCGGCAGAGGGCAGTCCTTGCTGGCAAATCGAGATCTTCAACCAGATAAGTGGCACCTTGGTGCATGTAAACAGCACCTTCATACACCTGGAAAGTAAATGACATTCCACATGAATAGGCATATATGGTATTAAAAAAAAAAGAAAAAAAAAAGAAGATGAACCGGCCTAGGAAATGAGCATAATCTCTACAGGATTAGAAAAACACCTGGAAAAAGGCCCTGCTTTCCTCAATTTCCTCAAGCAGTTCATTGCTTAATTTGTTTATCACTCTGTATCTATCATTTTCAACTGCTCGTATGCTAACTGCATATGAAGGTCTTTCCTTGAGGAGAACAGAAATATCAAATAGATAGTGTCAATAATTACCATAGACAAGTCTACCATCTTATTAAAGAGATTTCTGTTCCATGTGAAACTAACCATACCTCAGGTCCAATATATTTCCACATTTTCGTGGAAAAAGCACCAGTTGGGTCATTACGTATATAGCCCTTATTTTTAAGAGCCATGGTTGCACGATTTAGACCAGCACCAAAGTACTTCTCATCATATTGCAAGCACAATGGGTATTCATATGCAGCACAAGCAACATGCTGTTCTAGCACCTGCAAAAAGATGCACAAGAATGTCAAAAGAAGGTGCAATAAGAAGATCCTGCAAATAATTAAACTTCTTATTGTTAACAACAAATATCCATGATAAATAAAAACCTTCTGATTATGAGAATCAACTTGGCAATGCTCGATTGGTCGTCCAAATAGCTTCCTTGGAAATTTCATAAAATATTGATCCAAAGGCCCTTCGAATGCAACATATACAGCCAATGATGGCTTTGCTCGCCTTCCAGATCTCCCAGCTTGTTGCCACAGGCTAGAAGTTGAAAAATTGTAAATAATGATCCACTATCAGGAGAAAAAACAGGAACAACAATGTGATAGATAATGAACAATAGCATGTTACTCTTTACCTAGCAACGCTACCAGGGAAACCGAGATGTAATGTAGCATCAATATGTCCTACATCAATTCCAAGTTCAAGAGCATTTGTGGCAGCAACTCCACGGATTCTTCCTTCAAAAAGATCAGACTCGATTCTTCTTCTATCCTGCTCTATCATTCAATCAACAACTCATATAA
Organism: Puya raimondii; assembly: GCA_016920855.1. Lineage (NCBI taxonomy): Eukaryota > Viridiplantae > Streptophyta > Magnoliopsida > Poales > Bromeliaceae > Puya > Puya raimondii. The sequence goes on along the minus strand of JABWPP010000044.1, from coordinate 3,706,560 downwards.
CTACATTAATCGAATTATGAAAAGATTGCAAATACATCGAATAAGCAAAGGAGAAAAAGTTAACTTACAAAGGAAAACAATGAGGTAGAATTTCATTAATTTTGTAGGAAAAAAGATTGGCGTCCATATGTTTGAAGCTAAATGTACTTAAATCCCTTGCTTCCTCTCAAGAGTTTGAAGTTCTTACAAGACATAGGGACTGCCGCATTAGAGTTTGGGGAGGATCATATGCCCATTATCTTCTTCATATTTTTGGAATAACAACCAAAAGTAAAACCTAACATCATTAGAGTATTATCTTTTGGGGGGGTGGGGGGATGCAAGGATTCATATTTTGCTATTTTTCCTCGCAAAATAAAACAAATATTGTCTTTTACAGCATTAAGAGTGTCCATAATGCAGAGATATAATATTATGTAGACAATTCTGTATATATGTCATACCCATGTTCTCAGTTATGATAATAAAATGCCCAGTAATGTTGTTCCAAGCCACCCACAAAAGAAGCGAGTTTTAAAGCCAAGAAGATGAAGTGATAAAAAAAAAAAATGGTATTGATCAGTTCAACACATGAATTATTTGCACTTAAGTTGCAACCTATTTACATCATAATGTATTCTTAATAGTAGAATAGAGCTAAAACCTGTGGAATATAGCCAGCACGATACACACAAACGGTATCAACCAGATTTTCTGCAGTCGCCTGAAGGATTTCACGTCTGTGAACATCAAGATTCTTAAGTCTTCCACTACTCATTGTGATAACAAGCATGAAAATAATGAAGAAAATGTGGTTATGGTTTAAAATGGCTTACGTGTAACACAGGACTAGTTCACAGAGTTTGCGTGTTTTACAGAAAGCAATGCAGCGAAGTCCGTGTTGAACCATTTCCGCCAAGAGGTACGATACCTCTAATATTGGGCTGGGAGAAGAAAATACAAAAGAAACAAAAAAAAATCAGAAGGACCAAAGGTTTTTTCACTTTTCAAACCAAGAAACTAGATTTATGCAGATTTAGAGTAAATTAAGGATTTAGTGCAGAAAAGGCTTTTTTGTTCATCATGCCCCAGTATTCATTTTAATTTGGGAACATCCAGCAATAGAGAACTTTAGCTAATAATGGCTACCAAGTACTGCATACATGTTACAACTAGTTCATGGCATAATGTTGCTTCATCTCCTACTTTAATTATGATAAAATGTAAGTCAAGATTCAAAGGAAAAACATATGATGGACAAAAAAAATGAAAGCAAACAACTACAATTATTAGACAACAGTTATCATATAAATACTAGTTGCCAATTAAGCGCACCTTGATCGTCTGGTTGCTAAACCAATTTTTTTAGTATTGCCATTCTCTCCTCGGCTATGACTTTCTGATCTCTAACAAACAAAACCATGTGAAAACGAAGTTTTAAACAATCATTATCATTGTTAATAGTGATTGTTCCAAGAGCAGCACAAAATTAGAACAGGAAAAACATATCCAAATAGACAGGTAAAATAAGATACATTTGTTGAATATAACGGAGGATTCCACAATAGGAAGTACTTTGGACCGCAAGGGCTTCCATCATTCTGAATCAACTCCAAGTTCGGCAAATTAGTCAGTTCCTGATGCAGAAGGAAATTTATTTGTAAAGATAAGCCCACATGTTCAGAATTAGTAAGTAAATTACAAGAAGTTCACAATACCAGATCAATTCGCTAAACAACAAGACACGTACGAACGAATACAAGAAAGGACAACAGCAGCACTAGTTCTATGGTCAATCTCTTGACATTGAATGTCCAATACATATTTTCATAATGAAACATGAGCTTTTCATAATGAAACATGAGCTCTAAGGCTTTTAGCGTGCATTGGATTCACTTTGAGATCCACGCACAGCTGAATCAAGATGCAATGCTAGGTGCATGAAGATTCCTGCCAGTTGGCTGCAGGCACGAATCGGCACACCAAAACGCAGCACTAATTGGCCACCTGCTATTTATCATCATTGATAGTGGTATAATCAACGCTAATTTGGCCAGTGGGTCAAATTTGGACAGGTCAATTTAAACCAGCTTACTGCCCGCCGATGACATTGGGTTGACCTGTAAACCTAACAACACATTCAGGTCAAGCATCCTTGAACCACTATGGATCAGTTTGATTTCTGCTTATCCCCGGTCTTACAATGCCACCATTATTCAACCCACACCTGACACAATCATATCCATTGCCACCTGAATGCAAATGCTTTTGAGTGTACAGGCAACAATGTTCAACCATGGATCATGTTGAGATCCAATACTAACACAGATGTTAACCGTATACTGAGTTCTAAATCTTCATCTTTACATTAGACTATATTCATCAATAAATAGAACAAATATGCACAACTTGTCCAATGCTTCTCATGCAGACTGTATCTGTTGTAAGAATGTGGATATCCAGCTAAATAAGCCTCCAATGAGGAAAAATAAAAGGCAAGCTATTCCATTGCAGAAACATATTGATCCTCTTTGGCGCTCCATAACCCCTGGTTCATAACTCAGAGATGGTCTTTTAGTGCTGGGTAAGAATTTCACTAGCATATGCAGACCTTAACAATACCTAAGCAATGGTAACCAGAGTGGCTAGGACTGCTGAGATATGAACATATATCATGTAATGAAAGAGCTTATAGGGCAAAGCACCAAGTATGATCTCATCCTACCATAGCATGGTCACGTGGATTTGCAGAGGTTGCAGTACATAATATGAAAGAAGGATCGCATCCATAAACTGCATAGTAAGAAGCATTTTGTTAGTTTCCTAATGAGTAAAAGGGTAGCTGAATCCACTACCAAATTGCAAAGTTGTCTCAAACGTAGTAATCTCACACCATTTGAGCAGATACGGCACAATCTCCTCAGTACAAGAGCAGTATGACACCCAAATGCTCCTTTGTATGCATGAGCTTCATCAATCACAATGTACCTGAGTAAGGTATTTGTCTAAGAAAAGCTGAACAAAGATTTGTAGAAATATGGATAAGGAGTGCAATCTGTCTTCCTAATTATTCGTTCTCAAAAACATTTGTAGCAAAGTTAAGCTCCGACGGGTTCAACTGTTGTTTCATGCATGTAAAAGGCTAGAATTTGAAGGGAAAAAAATGAGGAGAAAAAGTTCCAGTTACGGATTAATTATCATAAGAAAGTAAACACCTACCTTAGATTTGATAAAATCCGCTGAAATAGACCATGATAGGGCAAGATTGACACATGTAACATATCTGGGTTTGTGATCAACTGCATAAATAGAGAAAAAGTAGACAATTAAGAGACCGCACAATAGAAGAGTACAAAAGGTAACAAACCCAAAGTTCCAAAGTCAATGCATACAAGCCGAGCATTATTCCTGGTCCAGATACGGTCTTCTTTGGAAGTATCACCATCATAAATACTAATTTGGATATCAATATCCAGGCCCTTTTTCATCTCCAATAAAGTTCTCAGCTGATCTTGAGCTAAAGCCTGCATGACCATAATAGTGTTTTAAATACTCAACACTATTTTGAGAGAAAATGAAAATGCAACAAGGTTAACTCAACACAACCTTAGTAGGAAATATATAGAGAGCGCAAGATAATGAACTCTGAGAGAGTGACTCAAGAACCGGAACATTGTAACAAAGTGATTTGCCACTAGAAGTTGATGTTGCCACAACAACATTCTTCCCAGAGAGCGAAGATTGAATGGCTTCAGCCTGCAGATTAGTAGGTGGTTCAGTAGAAAGTAAAGATGAAAATCACCAATGAGACCAAAAAAAAAAGTAATACCTGATGGCTATATAGTTTGGATATACCAATCTGTTTAAGAGCTTCTTTCATAGTTTTGGAGAGATCATTAGGAAGTTCGACATAAACTGCCTCTTTGGCTTCTATGATTTCTACGTGCACAATCTGCAAAAGACAAGTCATGACCGCCAAACAACCAAAACAACCAAAAAATTTTGTATCATACTTCATGAACTTCAAGCACAGATATGTTGGAAAAGACCTGTTCTCTCTTTCCAATCCCCTGTTTAAGATGTTCAACCATTGCCACGGGTTCCATGGGCTCCACATTCTGTCAATTCACAGTTTGAATAGTTAAAACAAAGAAAAGAAAAGAAAAAATCTAACCCCAAAATCATCGATCCATCCAAGTTTGAACAAAACTGTCTATATCCAATGTCATGATATCAGACAAAAACTCTGGATGAAGATCACCTTAACGAAAATTATAATAAAAAAGAAAACTACATGGCACAATGATGCGAATGATGTCATCTTTGCTGTCTTGGCATCACTAGCTACTGATGCAGCACCATAATTCTTCAGCAAAATGAGATCTTCAAGAGAAAGTTCTAATGGCATGCCACTTTTTGATAGCTTCTTTTCCTGTATAACAAAATTACACAGTAGTCCATGACAATAATTACACAATTTTGAGAGAAGTATCAACTGTCAGTGCTGTATAAATTTAGTGAGATGCAAAAGGAAAATTGACTCCAGAATAGAATATAGTGCAGAAGTACCAAAAGCATTAAAACTTTCAGTATCAGATAGGTAGATGTATAAGAATCGGTTAGCGCATTTTCACATTATCCAAACTAAAAAATGATGAAAGGAATAATGAAATAGCTATGTTGAATAAGATAACTAGCAAACTGTTATACAAGATAAGATTACTCTGACTAACAAACATTGAAGCATTCTTGCTTTCAAGAATCAATAAAAGGCCAAAAGAAAAAGTAGATTAATTTCAGGATGACGCATACCGTGCAAAACTTAACAGACTTCCATAGCTCGGTTTTGAAGACACTCCAACGTTTTGCCAGAGAGTTGATAACTGTTGAGATAGGCACCCGTTTTCTAACTAACACACCCAGTTGTCCAGTTAAAACCGAGAACTGTTATATCACACCATTAAATAAAATCAAACATAACAAGCTAGAAAAGAGGTTCCAGTCGTACCACTCCTATTCGTTGATGCTGAATCACATTGCTCCATTGCAGAATTGCCAATAACAATGGTGCCACTCAACTTCTTCACTGGATTTTCATGTTTGCCCAGAATTAGTACAACCTTCGGACAAACACGAGAAAGGGTCTCTACATCTGATATGCTTACGTCGTCGAGTCCAAAGCCGCGAGGCTGCCTCATAGCACCCTCTAAATAATCCCGAGTCAAGCACTTGCGTTGCATTTGAAAGAACGCGTAAAATACATTAAGAAAGGTAAAAACCTTCAGTAGTCTCTTCAACCATGGCGGGCACATACACTGCTCGGTAACGTTAGACATCCTAAAGAATTCGTCAAAGAGAAAACAGCAACCCGTGTCACTACACAAACAACTAACAGGTTCCACAACACGTCGTATTCTATCACTGCTATGAGGTTCAAAAACATTTTCAAAACCAGAGCTTAATATTTCCCGAATAACACCATCATTATCCACATTTCGTTTCCGCTTCATAGATACCTTCTCCTTCACACTATTCACAATATTGGAAGGACCAACGTCTTTCGGAGTTGTGTCAGCTTGTGAGGTCTGGGGTATAGATGAGAGGTCATTCATTATATCTTGCCAAGCAGAGATAGAGGCAGCAGACACTTCGCAAGGCTTCGAAGAAATTGTGCTCTGATCAGCAGGATCCACTTCTCCAGAAAGTTGCAGCGATTTCTTCGCGAAAGGAATGAGAACAATAAATTCACCACGATCGATATGAAGGCTCTCAATCGGACTATCCAACCTCAATTTAGCACCCTTCGACACAAAATTCAGCAGAACAGATTACTAAAGAGCCAATAGCTAATTCAAGAAAAGGGCATTTGCATTCGCATTTGCATGTATATATCTGCAAATTTCGGAGTTTGCGCATTTGGCCCTCCAAGTGTTTTGATATCAAACATATCTTCTAGTTTTCACTAATTTGCAACTGCCCCTTTCCCCCCTTCATCAAACACTTGAAATAGAGGCTTAAAAAGATGAATCCCGAAACCTAAATTTGAATCATATATTTAAGGTAAAAATGTACATAACTTACTTGAATTATGAACCATTTTGAATTGGCTATCTAACCTTTCAAAATTTTGATTTTACTATCCAACCTTCCAATTTATTTGATTTGAACTTTGTCTTCAAAATTTGAATATGTCATTTATCTTTACAGATTTAACTTTATGCAATTCTTACAATTATAAATTCATTAAAGTAAGTAATTAGCTTAAATTTTAAAGGTAGAGCACCTTGACTCAAATCAAAAAAATTGAAAGATTCAATCAATAGTAAAATCAAAATTTCGAAAGAGTAATTAGCCAATTTAAAATGATCCATAATTCAAGTAAGTTCTGTACGTTCTCACCTATATTTAAGAACTAAAACAAAAAAATAAGCATAATTTCACTACTATACAGTGTGAGTAATTAACCCTTAAAAAAAAAAAACAAACAAAATGTAATTAATACTGTTCGGATTTGAAATGTGGATGTGAACAAAGAATCTCACCTTGAAGAAGAGGTGAAAATTAGGGCAATTTTTAGTCGGTAGAAACGATTCCTTCAGAATCGCCTTGAGTTCGCGGATCGAGCGATCGCGAGATATCATAATGGTGATCGAATCACCATCTAGGGTTCGAATTTCGACCTCCCTCTCCATTTCGATCTCTCTTTGAGCAAAAAGCGCCTTTTTCCCCCTCCCTTTCTTAGCTTTTGGTTAGGGCTTTTGAAACCCTAATCGACATTTTTGGCGCGGACGAAGCGCGGGGGCGCGCTACGCTTGACACTCGAGAGGGCATAATCGTAAATATTTGCCGATTCGGTGATTGGTTCACGCGACATTATTGCCTGCACCTGGTGCGCCATGGACCGGTTTCGTAAAACTCAATTTTAGTGATCTTTAGAATGAAATATTTGGATATTTTATAATAAACTCGCTACAAATATTTCGCTAGTGGTGACACATTGGTTTCGGATCAAATAATTATAAGGGTTTTATCCAATAAGATTATAAGAGAGATGCTTTGCCTTATTCATAGAGGATCCATTATGTGTGCATTTTTACACACACAAAAATATAAATATATATATGCTAATTGTTCGGCCTTTTTATTTGTTACATTTAGTATTAAAAAAATAAAAGCTGATAAGACTTGTGTGAAAAAACTAGTCCTTTAATATGAGTAGCATCCATTTTTGAATTATGAGCAGTATTATTCGATTCGCAAATATGTTAGAATAATTATGTGATAATTTAGATGGTGTGTATTTTCGTAAGCAAATCATTAATTAATAACAATATACCACCATAAATAAAGAAATTTTTTTGAAAAGCCCGGAATGCGACGAGCTCATTTGAGCCATTTCAGCTCTCGAGCCAAACTTGCATGACTCGACCCTATTCAGTAGTCTAAAGGGCTATTCCAAATAAAATATTTATACCATCTGATCTGTTTTACTTTTTAAGTCGAAAAGTCGAACCAAAATGATGACAAGTAATAAACTAACATGCTAGGTTTGTAGCAGCAGAGCTTAGCCTCACTATCGCAAAACATAACTATAGTTTTTAATAGTGAATAGTTATATATAAATTAACAAAATAGTTTCTATTATCACACAAATTAATTAATTATTATTATTATTATACAATTGAAACGTCTCTTTGGACCAGCTATCAACCTAACAAAACCTTCCTAAAGAATTTGAGTAAGAGAGAGAAAGAGTTCTTTTTTTTTTCCATAATTTTTTAGTTTTCAATTTTTTTATCATTATTATTTCAAAGTGGACCCATTAAAAAATAACACCCCTCACTTTCCCCTTGTCCTAACCACACCCTTTTTCCGCACGTGCTTATATCTCCATACCAACCTTTTTTTATTATTTTTTCCTATCTAAACCTACCAAAAATTAGTTGCATAACTAATTGATTAATTTAAAGGGTAAAATCTAAAACCACCAAACTCTTTTTTTTTTCCTTTTATTTTATTTGAATGTACATGAAATTTGTTCAGGAAGGGAGTTAATTAAAAAAAAAACGTTTTAATTGCTGATGATAAAATTGCAAGGTACGAAAAATTTAGGGATTAAAATATTTAAAAGAAAAAAGTTTATAAACTAAATTACGTGCATTTTTATTCTGATACTATGTGTCTGTTTTCTTTGCTGGTATTTTGAACGAGTATTTAGCAAATAGAAAAATTAAAATATATAACGTTATAAAATAAAAGCTCTAACTTAATACTTCTATTTCACAAGAGAAAAATCTATGACAAAAAGTATATAAACAAGTATATAACTTATCTAAACTATAGTCCATTTTGAGTCGATTATACTACTTTTTAAAATTTTAATTTTACTATCCAACATTTCAATTTATTTAATTTGAGCTAGTTAACAACACTTTGACTTTGAAATATTTTACTAACTATTTACTTTAATGAATTAATAGTTAAGTGAATTGCATAAAGTATATTAACTAAATCTTAAAAATAAACGGGCGCATCCAAATTTTGACAAATTCAAATTAAAACTTTAAAAAATTGGATTGTCGATTCAAAATAATTCATAATTAGATAAGTTCTACAGGTTCTTATTTATAAATATATTTTTTATAAATAATTAAAATACTTTTTAAATAGCACTACAACAAAAGGCACTTAATCCTACAACAGAGCCATAAAACAGCGTCGCTTGAGAAAAAAGTTTAGAATGCAGTAGTTACATTCTGATGTAGTGTTTCCCAACCAATCAAATTGCTCCTTTGGGGTTTATCCATGTGACGGCCCGCTTTTCAGGAGATCACCTATTATAGGATTACTCTAGTCCTAGCACGCTTAACTTTTTTAACCTCTTAGGCTTAGCCACCGCCCAAAATACTATAGTCGGGTTAAGAGGGGGTGTCACATTTCTTTCCCTTTTTAAGTCCTGACGTTCTCGTCAGGCTTACCAGGTAATGTGAGACTTGTCTCGCTAGTTTTAACCGACCTTGTAGGGAGCCATGTTCTACCCACAACGGTCGTCAACCGGGAAGCTACGCTCTATCTGCTGTAAAACTCTAACTGAGCCGGAAGTGTCTGAGCTCACACTTCCGGCTGGTGATTAGTTTTGATACCAACTGTGACGCCCCGCTTCCCAGGGAGTCGTCTATCTTAGAACTATTTTAGCCCCTAGCACGCTTAACCTTCTTGACCTTTTGAGTCTAGTCATTGTCCAAAATATTATAACCAAATTAAAATGTTTAGTTTTATTATATTTTATATATATTGAACTATTTCAAATTTTTATCATAATTTTTTAAAATATAATTTTACTATATTTTTTAAAATATATATATATAATTAACTGAATATTGACGATGTGGTACGACTGTTACATATTAGACTTCCTCCCGATTGAGAGTTGGTGCGGTTGGTTGCTACTTGCTAGAATGCGCCTGGCCTGGGGTGGGAAAAATTCTAAAATGCAACGGGTGCATATGTTGACATGGCGTCTCAAACCAATCAAATTTTTTTTTTTAGATATATATGTTCCATCATAATTATAAAAAAATATTTTTATTGTACTTTTTTTTAAAAAGGAAAGATGTAATTGGCTTATTATTGATGACGTGGTGCAAGCGTGATACAGTAGACTTCCTCCTCGGGTGGGGTGGGGTCACTGGGGTGGGGGAGGAGCGTCCTCACCAACTTTATAGAGGGGACACACCATCCCCTCTTTCTCTCTCCTTATTCAGGAAACGTCCCCAATTCACGAGAGGAGAGAGAAAGAAGAGAGAGAAAGAGAGAGAGAGAGAGAGAGCTTTCCCTGTTCCAACTTTTTTGGGGTTTCTTTTCCTTGGATCTCTCATGGGTATGCAATAAAACCCTTTTTAACTTTGATTTGTCCTTCTTCTTTTTTCCTTTTTTGTGTTATTTTTCATCCTCATATTAGTTTTTTTTCCCAAAGATTTATAATGCATTTTTTTTTTTTTTGGGGGGGTTCAGATGGAGAATTGAGTTCTTCGTGGGACAGCAGCGACGACGAGTACGAGAAATTCATTCAGAAAATGAACCCTCCCAGGTAAATCGTTGTGTCATTTCATTACTCGCATTATTTTCCTAATTAATTCAGGATTCAAACGTTTCAGATGCTGATCGATTCATTTGTTTAGGGTTGTGATCGACAACGAATCGTGCTCGAACGCGACAGTTGTTCACGTAAGCGAATTCCTCATTCTAATCGAATTATTTATTCCGTAGTTTGTAATGTGTTTTCCGTGATTTGGCGTAGGTTGATAGTGCTAATAAGTATGGGATCTTGTTAGAAGTAGTTCAGGTTCTCACTGATTTGAATCTGATTATAACCAAAGCTTACATATCTTCGGACGGCGGATGGTTCATGGATGGTATGCTGCGCATTTCTATTCATTTTTCGATCTTTATACTCGCGAAATCGAAAGTATTTCTCACTTAAAATGCGCTATTTTATATGTTGTTGATAGTATTCAATGTCACGAATCGAGATGGGGAGAAAATACGGGACGAAACGACGCTAAATGAGATTGTCAATTATATACGCAAGGTAAATCGATCGTGTTTCATCTGTTGAAGTACTCGATCGATTATCTAATGCGATTTTTGTTCTTTTGGTTGCAAGTCTCTTGGAGCTGATTCTTGTTTCGTGCCTTCGCGGAGGAGATCGGTAGGAGTCGAGCCATCTTCTGGTTACACGTCGATAGAGCTTACGGGAACCGATAGGCCCGGATTGCTCTCCGAGGTGAGCGCGGTTCTCACCGGCCTAAAGTGCAATGTGGTGAACGCCGAGGTGTGGACCCACAATACGCGCGCTGCGGCGGTGATGCAGGTGATGTGAAACAACTGCTTCACCTCTAAAGCTTAAGCTGCTAGAGAATGGTGTTTTAATATTTTATATCCTTCGTCAGGTGACCGACGAGGAGACCGGCTCGGCGATCACCGACCCTGAGAGGCTTTCGAAAATTAAAGAGCTTCTTTGCAATGTGCTTAGAGGGAACAATAAAGGCCGGGTGGCCAAGACGACGGTCTCCACCGGGGCCACCCACACGGAGCGGCGGCTTCACCAGATGATGTTTGACGATCGAGATTACCAACGGTCGGATGAAGATACCGAGAATGGTAATCAGAGGCCAAAGGTGACTGTAGTGAATTGGTTCGATAAGGATTACTCCGTGGTGACCGTTCGGTGTAAGGATCGGCCGAAGCTTCTGTTCGATACGGTTTGCACCTTGACGGATATGCAGTATGTGGTTTTCCACGGGAATGTCGATGCAGAGCGCCCCGAAGCTTATCAGGTTTGTTACCCCCTTTTTAGCTCTACGAGTTTACTTGTGTTGAGCTCCTTACTACGAGGAACTAGATTCTCATGTGTGATGTATTCATGATGTACTCTTGTTATCTTTGTGAAGGAGTACTACATTAGACACATAGACGGATCGCCCGTAAACTCAGAAGCCGAAAGACAGAGAGTTATTCAGTGCCTAGAAGCAGCTATTGAACGGCGAGTATCAGAGGTAACCACGCAACAAATTTATTTAATCTTTAGTCTATCTTGTCGTAGTACATTCATTTACGGCACTAAATGAGCAGTTTTAGTGTTTCGTCAACCGTACGCTATTGCTGTATTCGCCCTAAACCGTTTTTCGATTAATGACCTGATAGCTACTCGAATAAATATGAAATATTCTTTTTGCAGGGTCTGAAATTGGAGTTGTGCACAGGCGATAGAGTGGGCCTACTATCGGACGTCACGCGCATATTCCGCGAAAACGGCCTGAACGTAATGAGGGCTGAGGTCTCGACAAGAGGAGGCAAAGCCGTCAATACTTTCTATGTACGTGGGGCCGCTGGTAGCACAGTCGATTCGAAGGCTTTAGATTCCATTCGCCAAGAAATCGGCCAGACCGTGCTTCAAGTGAAAGGGCACGCCGATAATACTAAATCGCATCGGCAAGAGTCCCCCACCCGATTTCTCTTCGGCGGTCTATTCAAGTCGAGATCTCTGTACAATTTGGGTCTGGTGAGGTCCTATACATGAATTCGTCGAGTCCACTCCATTCAATGCTCATACTATTCGCCTCCGAATCGCACATGACTCATCGAATTATCCGCTGAAAGATAGAGGAGAGATCGAACGAGACATACACACGGATAAGTCGTCGCGTGCCCGTGATGTATTATAGTTTACTTTGAAACTCATCACCGTTGGATTTGAATAGACAGTGAATTGAAAGCTCTGTACAGAAATTACAGCTTGTGAATATAGTAGGATTATTGGATAGTAATTGTGTAGTATATATGAATGTAAATGTATGTTTACATTTCAAAAGAAGCTTTAGTGTGTGATTCTTTGCTTCATATATGTTCGCTCATTGATCATCAGTTGTTTGTTCAAGTGATTATAATCGATTGACTGAGATACTCCATATCTTTTTTAAAAGACTATTAATGTGCTGACATTTTTGTTACGACTTTCGAGTAATCCTACTATTGCGAGGTGTTAGTGCTAACGTTGGTGTCACAATCAATTAACGGTGGAGGAGGTGGAATTCTATTTGTTCAAGTTACAAAAAGCCCTAAAAAAGTCGCTTCCTAGAGAAGCTAAAGGCTTATATAGGTTTGGAGAGATATGTAACAGTGTTTAGGGGCTACGTACGAGATGCTACCCAAATGGACGGGGGTGATTGTGAGGCCACGCATTGGAGAAGAATGAACGGCCCTGATTTCTCCGGCGGTGATATTGATGCTGACTATGTTGTCATTTATAATAAAGGTACCGTACAGAATATTTTTTTCCTAAAGTTGTATTAACACCCCCCTCAACTATAGTCTATTTACAAATAGGTCCTCCAACTTTAAACCTCTTTTTCTATTTTTTTTAATTTCTTTTATTGACATCTTCTTAGAATTTGGAGATGCAGGAAAATTGTTTGATAAAGTTGGCAGTTTTATCCGCTGAAAAACGTTGTAAACAAATTAAATTTAACAAACCCATTATTAAATTAAAAAAAAAATTAGTTAATCGTTGAAAATAACTGCTTTTAAAAGAATCAAAAGATGACAAGACACACAAAAATAAACTATATTTGAGGGGGTTTTGCACATTTGTACCAAAAACCTTTGATTAGCTCACGTGCTTTTTTTCTTTTTCTTTTTTCTTTTTTTTAACTCAAATTGGTTGCCAACTTGGCAGGGGTCCCCCCTAATAAATAGTATTTCAAATTGGAGTCCACCTCTAGGTTGTGACCACAAAAAATGAGGGTGTGATAGTAATCCCTTTGATACCAACAATTAACTTATATTAGTTAAAAACCCGCGCTTCGCTGCGGAAAAAAAAATTCTAGTAAATATATAATAATAATTAGTAAATAATAAAAAAAATTATTTTAAAAAATTATTTATATATTAAAGAACTTCATGTGTTCCCCTTCCGGCTCCCTCTCTCCTGGCTCGCTCGTGCTGCCGACCTCCTCGCCTCGACCCTCGCCGCCTCCTCGCCTCGACCCTCACCGACGTTGTCCCGCTCCTCTTTTGCTCCTTCTCCGACCCCGCCGCCCTCGCCGCCTACCTCCGCTCCGGCCTCTCCCTCCTCGACGCTGCCAACTCCTCCGCCTCCTCCTCTCCTCCCCCGCACCCGCCGCCGCCGTCGATTAGCATTCCCCACCCCGCTGCCGCCGCGACGCCGGAGGCCCCCTGCGCCGCTGCCTCCGCCGCGGGCCGCGCGATCTACGCGGCCGACGCCGTCGCCGCCCTCGTCCTCGGTGCCATCAGCAAAGAAGAGAGAGAGAGAGAGAGATGGGGAGAGCACAGAGAGAGGGCGCAAGGAGAGAGGCCTCGGTGCAGAGAGAGGGCGCGAGGAGAACTCGGCATGGGCGAAGAAGAGAAAGGGAGAGAGCCAGGAGAGCGAGATGAGAGAGAGATAGGAATTTAGAGAAGTGACAGATTTCTTACCTTTCCAAGGAGATTTAATAGTTTTTCAAGATGTAAAGATTCCCAAGAAGAAATTTTGTTCTTTCTCAAGACAGGAAAAATTTCTAAGGAGGTTTGACACGTATACCAAGATGAAAAGATTTTCAAAGGAGAAATTTTGTTCTTTTTCAAGACAGAAAAGATTTCAAAATCACTTCCCAATAAGAAAGATTTTATTTTTTTCCAAGAGAAGAAAGATTTTCAGAAGAAGGAGAAGAGAGTTACTAAGAGGTTGACACGTATACCAACTAAAACTGTCAAATAGTAGTTTGTAAGATTTCCTATTTTTTCAAAAATAAATAATAATCTTGTTATAATATAATTATTTGATTTTCGTAATTACTTCATGTGTAGTGAGTCCCCACTAAAGAAGAGCAAGGTGATAGCTCACATATCAAGTTTAAAATAGCTAAACAATACCGACCGTCCCTAGCGTAAGTGGTAAAGGACTTGGTGGTTGGTACATGAGGTCCCGAGTTCGAATCCTAGTTGATTCACATTTCCAGCTAAGTTTATTTCTAAACGAATTAAAACGAAGCGGGTAGCATGCTATCTTTCTCTCAAAAAAAAAAAAAAACTAAACAATTATGCTTTATTTCTATTGTTTTACAAGTTATACTTATTTCATGAATAATCAAGAACAGTTTATTTCTGAATAAAATGATATCTCTATTAACAAATATACGGTTATTACTTTTCAAGATCGAAAAATTATTTCAAAAGTCAGAAAATTGATAACTGGTATGAAAAATTTCAATTAGATTACTGACGCAATTCACGAAAAAATTATAAATTTTTTTTAAAAAAAATGAGAAGCAACAGAGCGCGGAGCCAATCAGAAGAGAGGAAGGTGTTGCTTCTCAGACTCTGAATTTGACTAAAAAATCTTTTCTCAGTCACATTGTCGTATGCAGAGGAGGACACTTGTTGTGATCCTACGTGGCACGTTTTTACTGGTGCACGTGGCTGTTCTCGAGGGAAGCTTAAGATTCCCTTGCCTAATGGTACTATGTAAATGTAATAGTCCCTGTACTATCCCAATATTTCAACTTGGTCCACCTTTTTAGTTTTGAAACATAAAACACATATATCTAAGGTATCGTTTGGTATTGTATTTATTTTTTATTATTTTTAAAAATGCAATTTTGTATACAAAAAGGTGCAGAAATGAATAATTGATTGCTTACAATCATTTTATTCAAAATATTTACTTGATAACAAAAAATAAAAATTTAGAAATTATTTTTTGTTTTGAAAAATTTTTAAACAAATTATTATCTATCACTTAGTTGGATGTATTATAAACTAATCAACTATAATAACGAATGAATTTTTTTTTTCAACATATCAAATTATATAGAATTAGTATTTAAAAAGTAAAAATGCTACCAAGCAAGGCCTAATTTTTTTTTAGGAAGTAATTATTTCGTTTTTCCGGTATTAATTATTTTGTCTTTTAGTTTTGAAATTTAGTTGACTACATGCTGGGATTTGGCTAATGTAGAAGAAGTATATGCCAGTGCTATGATTGATGACGCACCAAAATTAAGTTATAGAACTCAATTACAATAATTTAAAAAATTTATATTAAAAATTACTACAAATTAAAATTTAAAGATTAAAATATTACGCGCCTCAAGTTTGAGGAGCAATGGATTAATTTATCCTTAATATATTGGATCCATAATTTTTTATTGGTAATGCATGTTGCTTACTACTTTGGGTCAAAGTCAAATTTGGGATTCCATGTACACATCCATCACATGGTTATTGTCTTTTGGATTGCAGTTTCCAATATTACCACATGGATGGCTTGTATTATTAGACAAAAGTATAACAAAAAGTACTTTTTTAGGTCCTAGGATTACTATAAAGCACGTTTTACAGAGCTATTTGAAAAAACACTAATATTTTATTATTATAATTTTTTTTGTAATTCAAATTATGATAGAAGTAAATGCTTTAGATTTGAATTTTTATTATAAAGACATATTTGAGATGCATGAACATTTTATTTGATATATATTTTTTAATTTATATAAAATATATAGAGTATTTGGAAAGGTAAAAACATATGGAACTTACATAAATTATCGATGATTTTGAATCAGCTATCTGACCTTTCAAATTTTTAATTTTACTATCCAATCTTTAAATTTGTTTAATTTGAGTCAGTTAATAGCACTTTGACTTTAAAATGTAAGCTAATTGCTTACTTTAATAAATTTATAGGTGCAAAAATTGCATGAACTATAATAACTAAATATGTAAAAATGAATGACGTATTCAAAATTTTAAGTTAAAATATCGTTGACTAACTCAAATCAAATGAATTGAAAACTTGGGTAGCTGATTCGAAATGGTCAATAGTTTAAACAAGTTCTACATATTACCATTTGAGAACCACCAAGTTATCACATTCAGCCTACAAAATATTTATTTAAACTAAGATAAAACATCTTGTAAATAAAATATATTATATTACTAAATTATATATGTCAAGACCTTACAAAGGAGCAAAATCGTGCTCTATCTTCTAATTACATAAAAAATTTCCATACAAAATAAGTAATTATCAATTATTTAATTAATATTTTGATATTCAGAAAATAGTCTTATTCAAATTTATTCTAAAATTATCAAAATATCCTTTTCCATTAGTAAACCCCTAGGGGTTTGAAGATATTTGAAGCGAGGGTATTTTGGTCGATCAGGAATATATTAGATATTTTTAGAGTTTTAAAGGATAAGATGATAGAGCGGTCTACGGCCGACGTGGTGGACCGGGTCCGGAAAATAAGTAACAACTTGTCGATCTTGGTCGTTGCGCCGTCAATTTAACCGTACGAGGGTGGTGTCGGCGCCGACTCCTCGGTGGGCGCCGACTTCAATGTTCGGTGGAGGAGACGTGGGCCTACTCGGCCCATTTAACGGGGAGACCAGCACCTAATTCCGGCCCAATTAAATGCCACACGTTTCTTTCCCAATTGTACGACCATTCTGTTTTTCTCCTTTTTCTTTTTTGAAGGGGAAAAAAAAAATACAAAGATGAGTGCTTTTGCTTTACAAAAGGAGTCGGAGAAAAAAAGCATATAAAAATATGCTTCTGCATATTCCATTGAGACAGCACTAATAATATATCGTAAACGAATCATTTGTGATCTACATAATATAATATTTTTTCGTCGCACTTTTTCACCATGCTTAATGCAAAAGCCTAAAGATGCTTCTAACATAAAGAAAAAGTGATCAAACCACTAGTAGTCTAGTGGTAAGGCCCCACCACCACCACCAAAAATAAATAAATAAATAAATAACTAAAGGAAAAGTGATTGCTCCAATTTAACCAAAGTCCCATTTTTTTCTCCTTTTTGAAAACAAAACAAAAAAAGCATATGGGGCTGATTTAGGGACTAGATAATATGCTAGAATTACCATAATGTCCTTTTTTTGCTTATTGGAATTTTAATTGCAGTTCACAGGAGGAGTTAGATCTATCTAAACAGATCTCAAAAAAAAAAAAAAAAAAAAAAAAAAAAAAAAATCTAAAAGAAATTCAAAGTTACAAAGCTTGTTACTTCACCAATTTAGTATCTGAATTTACTTTGTTTCTTGCAATATTATTTACTCTGCATTTTACACAGTGAATAAGATCTTGGACCGTATTGAAATTAATTGAAAATCCAAGAACAACATTTACATATTTTACCAAAAGTTTACTCCCAAGAGAGTTCAGGAAAATGAATCTATGTGCACAACAACATTCACACTGTAAACAAAGTAGTACTGCATAATTTTGCTATTCAAATTTTCCAATGGTTTTACAGATGTTTAAATATAGAAACAAAATTGACTTGACAACAGTTTTACAAATGTTTAAGTACAGAAACTAAAATAGGTTTATCTAAGAAGATGTCGAAAAATTTAAGATAACCAAGCATTTATTCAACATAGCATGCCCTTCAGATTTTCGGTCCTGCTTCAATTCAACACAGCAGATATGATTTCCCAATCTCTTTGCTCCTTACAAGTTACAAAAATGGTCTCACCGCAAATAGAAAATTGTGGTTGGATTGCGAAAGTTTGAGGTCCAAATGTAGGTAGAAAAATCAGGCAATGAACTTATTTCTTCTTCGAAAATGAATCCTCTCCAAAAAAAAATTATAATGACATTGTAATGTTTTCTCTGGTATACAAGCTCTTCTCTTCGATTGATCTAATAAGGAACTAAGAAGTAATCACTATCAAGCCGAAGCTTCTAGCTCGACTCTAAGAATGTAAGAGAAACAACTCAATGAATAAAGCATTGTTTAATATAAGGATGCGAGAAATCCACATACTGTTCCCATATATGCTTGTATCTGGTGATGGCCAACTTTAGCCAGGGCTTCATGTTCCCGCTATAGTGGACCGCCGCCGCGCTCTCGATCAATCTATCGTCGATCGCGAAGTCGTACCCTAATCCCAAGACATGCCATCTCCGATCGAGCGGCTCCACCAGCCCGTAGAATGCCAGAAGGCCGGCGGGGAGCGTGCCCGACTTCCATAGCGTCTGGTCAGCATTTTGCTCCTGCCAGTAATGATATTTTGTGGTCACATCCGCCTTTCTCCACGCAATTAGGTCGAAAATGTTCATTCCGAAAGCCCATCCACAAGCTTGCGGGTCGAATTTTGAGCTGATAAGTGGGTTGGAGAAATTTAGATACTTGTAGAACCGATGAAATGCCTCGAGGCAAGTTTCGACAGCCCCAATTACGTTTCCGTGCAATTCTATGGAGAATAAAGCGGTCAAATCCTTCTGAACCACGACATCGTCGTCGAGAAAGACTACTTTCTCCAAATTTGGGACTATTTGAGGAATATAGAATCGCAAGTGGTTCAGTAAGGAAGCAAAGTCAGGGTTCTGTTTGACCAGAGGAGAATAAGAAGCATTAAGCCAAGAGAGCTCTTCCACACTTCGAACTTCAATCGTGCTTCCTTTGTAGTCATTTATAAGGAACCAAGTAGTCATTGCATGGTAATTGATCCTGTCGGTGACTATATGAAACACGAGTTGCTGAGGGTGGTCCGCGTTGGAAACCGTGGAGTTCACGACAACAGCTGTCCCAAGCACATTATCCGAGAATATGCAAAAATGGTACAAGTTATTATCCACGAGCCTCGGTGAGTTCCTTCGCTCCTCCGCGAGCCTTCTAACTGATGGGTTCTTAAACCACTCTTCTGCGATCTTTATGTTCAGACAATGGAGGCTTTTCGGCATAGATTCCGATGCCAATCGACCAAACTCGGCGCTTTGCACTATCGCTGCTCTCGCCCGCTCTTCAAGGGCAAGAGCATGGTTCTTCAAAGTCACTATTGTGGTGCTGATGTCGTAGTGGGAGTCTTGCGCTTTGTAGATAAGCCGCGCGAGTCGAGTTACAATAGGATGGGCTTCTTCTAGAACGATGGCTTTTCCCCGAACTGCCGCTTGGGAAAGAAGTTTTTGGCAGCTTCTTATTTGCGTGCTGAGTTCCCATGCAAGGACAAGGTTGCCGTGCTCTTTTGCGATCACCACATAAGCCTTTGCTAGTGTCATCTGATCAGCTAATTGCCTGGCGAAAGATGTGCTGCTTAATAGCTCTTGGGTGAAGTTCACTCTCTCATGGGAGACCTCTTCTCTTGCAGAAACTTTGTCCTGCAAAATGTTTCATACATAAGCGTGAGTAAGTATGGAAAGAAAGAGCTTCTGGAGAAGCACAGAGAACACAGTAAACTTCCGAGTGTTATTTACAGGTATAAAGATGCAGCTTGACAAATATGTATCAAGGGAGTAAATTTTGCTTATGAATCTACTAAAGGCAAATGAAATGTTTTTATTCTCATTTGTCGCACATTAAAATCCTGAATATTCTAGGGTTTTTAGGATAAATAGCACCCCATTTTGCTGCACTCATCTCCAAGGTGGGCTTTTCTTTTTAGATTCTCAAATTTTCAACTTGCAATTCGCATATTTCAGCTGAAATGTCTAAATTTCCATCTATTGTCTAACAATATAAGGGGATGCCTTCAAGAGAACTGCTTTGAGTTGATGAATCACAATCACTCAGCGCTTGCAACATTGCATTTTTCTTTTTTTTCCCCCATTATTTGTGAGCTTGACAAAACACTCTGTAACATGGAGAACGATAATGAGACTCCAGTCAGCATCCAAGAAACAATGACGTTGCTATCTAAAGAAACCTATGCAATCAGATGGTAAGAAGAACTCTCAAAAACAGCTAGTGTAAATCTGATAATGGCAGTATAAGCTAAGTTGGAGGCCTTCAAATTATTTGCTGAGTCATAGCCATAATTATCGTCAATGTGCAGACTGAATTGGATAGAGATTGCACAATTCTTTAATTGCACCTAAACATTCTTCCGGTCATCATAAATAAGCAGTAATGCAATGGTTCAACATTGACTTGAAGGTCATTAAAGAAATGGACCAATGATTAAATCCTAAAAAATCTGGTTCATTTCAGACTGGTATGTTGTTTTTCCACAATAAGCTCCTCTTCTGGTTCTCTCACATCTCTATATATCAAAACCACCATTCTCTCAAAAGCACCTGGACAATATAATAAGATCTTCAAACTGATCCCATTGTGATTGAATCTCTCAACGATGTAATTCCTAAGTTCTGGTATGCTTAATGCCACATTGTGCGACTTCCTTCAATCTATAAAATATGCAAGTAAAATGCAAAATGACTGTGCAAACTAAGGAGGAAGCTCTCATATTTGAGTCTTGAACAGCTACCAGATGCACCAGGACAACACTAGAGGCATGCATTTCAGTCTTTCCCACCCTAATGATAACTAAGTAGGAAAAAGTTAGCCAATGTTTTAATTTGGGGTGTCGTAGAAAGTTTAACTAGCATACACAATCATGGATGAGTTTAATTACGCCTCTGCTATCATCTTCTTTTCAATGTGTAAATGACAAATACAAACCTTTGAGGAGATGTAAAGAAAATGATAAAGTGAGTGATAACAAAATTCTACATGTTGGCCGGAATAGTGGTTCATAGTTATCCTAGAATAATCTGGTTTGAACAAAAAAAATTATCCATAATCAATTTTTGATGCGCTTGGAAAGTGTACGATTTGAATTATAGCCCGGTTTCATACAACCAATCAAGCACCAAAGAACAAGGAATGTACATGACTCCAGCTAACTCCAGTTTATTGTATCAATTTCTGAATTAAATAATACTCATGAAGTCCTTCAGAGCTTTCCTAATTTATCCAAGATTGTGCACCTTCTCACAAATATTTCTTCAAAGGTAAACTAAGTGCAATAATTTACCAAATAGTCACAAGATCTTAAATTTTTTTGAGAAATATAGTCTCATACTTGCAGAAAAATCCGGTTGCCTAAATTGTGTTTGCCGAACACTTCGATGATGTCAAACAAAGTTAGATTATACTAAAGATTTCATCCTACAAGTTGCATATAGTTGTCAAAACCATGGTTTTCTTTGATAGCACTACTTGCCAGCAACAATCTCTAATAATGTCGAAACAGAAAATTTACAGTTCATCACCGACTCAACATTGTAGAATCCTCACCCTTCTTTGTCTAAAAGAAGCAAATATCACAAGATCTTATGAAAATCTAGGACAAAATACTCTAGCACATGCAAAACTATTTGGTGGCATAACAGTTGCTGCTGAACAGCTGCATGGTGTAGAAAGCTCATTACAATTAAGTGTTTAGGTCAATAATGGTGTGACGCAGTCGTATCGTTATTTTCTATCAATATGACCACCTACCTAATGTCGTTTTCAATGAAATTGAAGCGGAAAGAGGTGTTCAATTGTAGAATTTTCTTCTTGTAACTTCCATTATTGAAAAGTTACAAAGAAAAAGAAAAAGAACTTATTTTATTTCCTCATTTTAGAAAAGCAAGTATGCAATCACCTTCTAATTAGGTGGAAGATTCACACTCATCTTTACTGTAGAGGGGGCACGAGGGAATCGAATTCGGATTGAGGACTCATGCATCGGCCCACTAAGACATCCTACCTACTTCACATGACTAGGTCCCTAGAAAGTCTCCAACAGATATTTATTCAAAGCCATTATTCTAAGTAATCAATTTAGGTAAGTCGACAGCTAGTAATAATACATTGAGCATCTAATACTATTCAAATAAAAAAATTCAATTTTGGCGTCTGAATATTCAATACTACTACCCAATTCTCATTGATTAATCTCAAACAAGGGAAAATAAACTAAAATTGCGAGTTGGATTTTCTTCAAACCTTCAAAAAACACAAAACATTTGATTAATTTCTATTAAATTTACTGATTTAGATCGGGGTCCGAAGGAATTGAATAAAATTTTGGGCAGATCCAAGTACAGAATCAAGGAACAAACCCTAATCGGCGGCTCGAATTGCTCCAGATGGTGATGATGAACAACGAAGAGAACCAACCCCGCGAGAACGAACACCCCCAGAAGCCACCAGATCCAATACGAGAGCCTCCTCCTCGGCGGGCGCCGGAACTCGGGCGCCCTCCGCCGCATGTCGCCGAAGACCCCACACCTCTCCCTCGCCCCCGCACCCCCACCTCCACCGACTCCGAATCCCTCAGATCGAGCCCACGGAGCTCGATTCGGATCCCCACCGCCGCATATTCACTCCAAAACCCTCACCTCGGATCATGCGGCGGGGTTGGGGAACGGGCTCTTTCGCCGTCTCTCTACTCGGCGGGAGGAGGAGGAGGAGGAGGAGGAGGAGGAGGAGAGCGTGCGGGGCGGAGCTCGGGGCGCGAAGAGGTGGGGGAGAAGCGATTCAAACGCTAGGGTTTCGGGGATCGAGCGCCATGGGAGGAGGGGATTGGGGAGGAGGAGAGGGGGGAGTGGAGGGGGATGGATACAGGGGAGAAGAGATCTATAGTCTATACACCACCACGATGACGTAAAAGGAAAGAGGAGAGCGGGGTCTCTCCCTCTCGATTCACGTTTCCCCTCTGGGGCCCACACGAATGGCGAATTATTCCGTGCACCGGGTGCATGAGGAATATCTCATAGGCTAATTAACCATTAGTTAATAGTTTCAAATAATAAAAATCTACTAGTTTATCTAAAGTTTATTAAAAATTTATTATTCTATTATTTAGGGATTTAATAGTTTCAGCAATCAACAGTTTAGAATAGGAAATTTTTTCTTTTTTATGATGGTAATAGGAATGAGTTATTATCCAACTTCAAAAAATAATAATAATCTATGAAAGTTATGATTATTTTATATACGGATTTGTAATATTTATTGTATATTAAGGAACACGCCTAATTACTTAGGCTTTAGTATCATTGTTATTTATATTTTAAGAGATGAAAATTTTATATGATGCTAGTAATATTGCTCTTGGTAAGTTTACAATATAGTTAGATGCCAAAACACAATTAAAAAAAAGATAAAAAATATATAATTATGTGTTTGTATATTTATAATAAAACAAATTTGATGACAGTACAGAACCATCGATTCTGGCACTCTATCGTATAGAATGTGTGTCTAAAAGTATAAAAAATAGTAAGTAACAAAATGAGTCAAAATTTAAAATATTGTGATTTTTTTACAATTTTGTTCTAATTAGTTATGCGCATCCGCGTGTTTGGGGCTTGTAATAAATAATAATCACATTATGCTCCCTCCACCAACAAAGGGTATTTTAGGAAACAGAGGCGTATGAAATGTACGGATACACCGGGTGCATGAAACGGCTTCACCGATGCAATCCTTTGGCGCATCCGGGGTTTATTTGACTTTGGGATTACAACTGGTGGGACAATCCTGACCGTACGATGGTGAAAAATTCTCCGGTGCAACGGCCCAGTGTCACTGTCCCGACACTGACCTGTGGGGCCCGGATGCGAGTGTTCGGTGGATCGGTGTAGCCGTTACACCGAAGAGGATGAGTCATGCAATCGACGGATGGGTCGACACGTCGAGTTTGGTGGGCCTCGTGATTGGTGCTCGCACCCTGTTGGTGAGAGAAGAGACATTGCGTGCGCCGGGTGTACCGTGCACCGACAACGTGTGAGATTTTTTTTACACGGCTTTTATATTAAAAAAAAAATCGTATGTTTTAAATTTTGTTTAAATTTAAAAAATGTCCTACGAGCATGAATAGATAGAATTAGCTTCCACACAAGTGGTCTTATTTTTTATTTTTTATTTTTTTTTACTCTATTTACTAGTTAGGATCGAAGCTAACGCAATAGAAAATTTCGGTTAAAATAATAAGACTAATTTTTTTCTCTATAAAATTACAATTGAATGTGTCAACAGATAAATTATTTGTCAGTGTGTATTAGTAATATCCAAATGACAATAATACCAAATAAAATTGTAAATATAAAATTTTTAATAACTCTAAGTATTCTTTTTGAATTATTGATTAGTTTCAGAATTACATATAAATTTTAGAACTTTAAATAATTATTCAGATCTCTGAAATCAATTACCGGACAGAGCAAAAAGTAAGGGGGCGTTGTGCCTACAAGAGAATGACCTATAAATTTAATAATAAAAATAATATAAATTTCTAAATTATAACTTTTTATATGCCAAAGCCACTAAGATCATTTATTTTTACATTTCAAGATACAACGGTGCACGAAAAATTTGGTGCACCGGGCGCATGCAATGTTTTCACGGAGGTGGGTACGCAGTGCGACGGTTAACACATCGTTTTTTTGAGCCACGTGGGGCCCACAAACTGTGGGTCCCACTCCGGAAACGTGATTTACAAGCGCGATGGAGATTGTTTGAGGTAAATAAAATAAAACAAAAATATACCAAACTTATCTGAGTTTATTTACTTAATTTTAATACAATATATTAAATTTAAATTTAAATTAATTATTTATTTTATTAAATTTATAATTGTGAGAATTGTATAAAATATACTACTTATACGCATTCAAATTTAAACAAATTAAAAATTTGGACAGTAAAATTCAAATCCAAATCAAAATTGTTCATCTATACTTCAGTAAATTCAATACATTTTTACCAATTTCATTTTAAAAAAAATAAAATCAAGGATTTTAACTTTTGTAAACGAGGAATGCATGGATAAAATTTGATTCTACTAATAAGACGTTCCTAAGTTCACGTGAATTAGAAATTTTTATACTTATGACTCGTTAGTTAAACGATCAGAAACTGTTCGACAAAAAATTGTACCAAAAAAACTAAAATGGGATGTATTGGAGTGCGAGCCAAAACATAATTTATAAGTTTAAATTTTTCGAACAAGCACAAGTTAGTACTTGATCTTTGACTTAGAGCAGAGTCTGAAACCGAACCCAGAATAAAGAGACCACACAAATTTTGTACTTAGATTTTCCGAACTGGAAGAGACAACAAAAGAAAGAAAATTTTGTACGCGAATTTAGATTCATTGCAACACGCCATAAAACATAGATTATTTAGATCTTAGTTACCGTAAGCAGGATAATTTAACTCAGAAACTAAGGGCGTGTTTGGTTCGACGTCCTTTTTTCACCCAGGAATTGTAATCGGAATGGACGAATTCGTTTGTGGGTGTTTGGTATGCGGGAGTCCTAGGAATCGAAATCGGAATGGACGAATTCGTTTGTGGGTGTTTGGTATGCGGGAGTCCTAGGAATCGAAATCGGAATGGACGAATTCGTTTGTGGGTGTTTGATATGCGGGAGTCCCAGGAATCGGAATCGGAATCGGAATGGACGAATTTGTTTGTTGGTGTTTGGTATATATGCGGGAGTCCCATTCTGATTACGAATCCTCCAATCACCTCAATGCACTTTACAAAAGTATTTCAATTATATATATTTTATATTTTTATTTAAAATTAAATTTAGTTTTTTTACTTTAATTTTTTAATTAAAATTAAAATTTAAATTTAGAAATTATATTTTAATTCTAGATGTTGATTTAGAAATTAAATAAAATATAAATTCAATCAAGCATTTTGAATTTGACCTGCAAATTTAAATTTAAATTTAATTGTAAGTTCTAGTTTGAATCAAATCATAACTTAGTTTTATATTTTGAATTGTCCACTCAATTATAAATTTTTAAAATTTTTTAAAATTAGATTTAAAATTTTGGCGTATCATTTCAATATTTTGATGTAAATTTTTAATATTTAATTTTTAGTTTGAATTTAAATTATGAATTTAATTTTATGTTTTGAGGTGCAAACTCAATTTTAAATTATTTTTATATTTTGTATTCTAATTTAAATTTTATTTAAATTATTTTTTATAATTAAAATTTTAAAATATTGAAAGTATGAATTAATCATACTATTTTTTATTGTTATTCTGAACCAAACATATTGGAGGTTTTATCATTCCATTTTCGGTTCATGTTCGTTCTGATTCCATTTCCCATTTTGAACCAAACACACACTAAAACTATTGTTATTAGCAGATCTGATTTTATTCCTTTTTTTTCGCAAGTTAAATTTTTCGAATATTGATTATTTCACATAGATTCGGTGAATCTGATCATTGTCTACTAACGATTTTTACTAGATTTAGTGGAAGCTTATCTCTTATTAAGGAGCAAAATATTTTTCTTTTTATAAAAAATGAGAGTTAATATTTTTAGAGCTTTTTTTATTTTTATATTACCGAGATTGATCCATAATTTATATCTACCCATGCTTTAAACTTTTTTACTTTGGCAATAGCTACAACGATTCATTAGTTATATTCTATTATTTATCACGCTTCACTGAATAATTACTGACTAGATTCAATGGATACCATTCTGATTACTTCTTAGCCATTTATCATGCTACATTGAATAAAATTTTGACTACATATGTTCAACAAATCCTATTGTTAATATAATTAACCCCTAATTAATTAATAAGAAGCAAAGTCCTTTTTTTTAATCTTTTTTTTTCCAATGAAGTACACACATCATTACAAGCTATTTACAAATTATCAAAGTACCGAACCCAAAGAATATTTTGTAACTAAGATGCCAAGTACAAAACAGCTTATGTTGTTCAAATTACTAGGACAAATCCCAATTATAGTCCTAGATGCATCCATATACTTGTGGAGACAAATTTTGAATGGTGAGGTTATTTGTTGTGGAACAAACTCTTTGGTGTTCAATTGCATGTGTTATATGTGTATACTCTTTGACTCATTGCGCAAACAATTTTGTCTCTTTCTCTTGTGAGTACTGTAACGCCCCAAATAGCCCCACATCGGATGGGATACTGATTTCGATCGGTTTATATGAGACTCGCACGCTAGTAATAATAACTGGGCTTAAGCATTTTGGGCCAGTGGTTTGGGCCCGACGAGTTATTGTTGCTAGCGGGTCGGGTCGTTACAAGTACGTAATGCTCAGGGCCTGTTCGGTTCCTTGGAAAATAGTAGAAAACTATTTTCTGAAGAAATTTTTTTTTTGTGGAATTTTTTTTTTTTTGTTCTATTGTTTGGTTCGATGGAAAAGAAAACATAGTTTTTCATGTTTGGATGTTTGGTTGGTAAGAAGAAAAATGAAAAACAGTTTTTCGTTTCTATTTCACTTATTTGGTTAGTTGAAAATTTTGGTATATAAACACTTTTTACAAAAGATGGGTGAGATTACTAATCTTTTAAAATTTATTAAAAAAATACTCACAAACTCTTTACAATATAAATAATAAATAATTAAATAAAAATAAATTTTAACTATATTTTGGTATAGATAATATAATTTGACAAAAGAGATGGAGATGATGAAGGTGACGGAGAGGAGATAAAGATGGTTCTTCCATGTATGTGTATATATATATATTTATAGTTTTGAGATATATAGATGATGGTGGGAAATAGTGAAAATAATAGATAGGGTAGTAAACGTATACCAATATATTAAAAACTTTTTTTTCTTTTTTTACTCCTCAAAACGTTCGTGAGAAAAAAAATTTCGTTTTCCTAAAAAAAATTTGAAAAAAAAAAATAAAAGTTTCCATGAAATGTGAAAAATAATTTTTCAAAAAAAATATTTTTTCTGTGAATTAAACACACGAAAAAAAATTTTCCAGCCTGAAAAAAGTTTTGTGGAATATTTTCCAAGGAACCTCCTTATCTGTACGTCCGAAATTGGGTGCAAATCTTACACCCTTTTCATTCAGTAGCTTTTTTTTTACACTAATTTTATCACATTTTAAATTTTTTAATACTAAAAATCTAATAGAGTTGTCAAAATTCTTTTAAAAAGTGGGTATAAGATTTATATCCGATTTTTGAAATTTTAACACGTTTGAAATTCTTAGGTACTGAATCTCATAATTTTTTGACATCATTCATTTAGATGGAAAGAAAAGAAAGAAGAAAAAATTTCTTTTTGTTGTTTGGATTTAGAAAAGAAGAAGAAGAAGAAGAAGAAGAAGAAGAAGAGAAAATAACATTCTCTCCCTTGCTTCTTACTTCTAAAGAGAAAAACAAAATTAACTGGTATGAAAAGTCATTTTTTCTCCATTTCTCTTGTTTTCTCTCTTCAAATTATAATTCAAATAAGAGAAAATGATTTTCTCTAAAGTGATAATTTTAACAAGCCCATATGAGATTTTTCTAATTTGACAGTCCAGATTAATCTAAATTAGTTAAACTTTTTATTAAATTTTTTTAACTATCTAGAACAAGATCTTGAATTTCAAAATCTTATTCTCTATTTTTAAAAGGTCATTCAATTTGATCATTTATTTTTTGGCAAGTTAATGAACTAGAAAATAATTTTCAAAAATCACAAAAAATTAATTTCTAAAATATAAAATATCCTAAATCATGTTTAGTTGTATCGATCGTTGAATAAGACCTCTACATCTTTAAAAAAAAGTACATAGCATGGCGGACTTGGTGCTATTAATAGCACTATAGCTCAACTCATAGTATCATATACAAAGTCCAAACGTGTACAACTAAATAAAGTAGGTTAAATCTTAATTACATGTAGCATGTTTTGAAGTAAATATATAAACCTCAGATATTTTGGTTTAATTATATACTTTAGGAATGCTCTTAAAATAGATATATGAACTTTAAAAGTTTTAATTTTACTATTTAATCTAAGACTATTAATTACAAAGTTTTTTTATAAAACATTTCATCAAATAATAGAATATTTAGTAGAGTAGGGCTACTATACTCTTATGAGTATAGAGCTCTTTGTACTCATAGATTGTTTTCAATGATTGATCTTCCGAATTAATGATTCATATCGTTAAATATGATGTAGAGCATTTGAAACTTCTAAAAATAAGTTTCGTAATTTTTTAAAATTATAATAAAGTCCATTAAGCGGGCATAAAATGAACGATCAAAATTGAACGACATTCTAAAAATGGATGATCGGTTCCTTCAATTTAAGATCGGAGTTATTGATCTTTATTTAGATAGTAAATATAATTTTCTCTCAAAAACAACCAATTTCGATTCTTTTACACCGTTAAACTAGTAAGTATCCATATACCGGCCATTAAAACCGATCAATTTTGAAATCTTTTGATCGTAAGATAAATGATGTCGAAAAATTATGAAACTTAATTTTTAGAGGTTTCAAATATTTTAAATCATGTTTAACAGTATGAATCGTCGATTTGAAAAATTTCTCATCGAAAACGACTTATGAATACGAAGATGATCGTACTCATAAGAGTGTAGTAACCGGACTCTATTTAGTAAACTACATAATTTTCGAAACTACATGTTTTTCCAAGAATTTTTTGAACTTCCAACAAAATAAGAAGAAATTTTCGCTCAGAAAATCCTAAAAAAAAAAAGAGTATTATGCTGAAGCAACATTTAATTATATATGCACTCTTCGACTATATGGACATGATTAATAACGCGTACTATATATATATATATATATATATATATATATATATATATATATATATATTTTTTACATTCATGTATGCTAAGTACGTACATCATTATATATTTTCACATCAATAACAAGAAGCACCAATAAATAACTCCTACTACAACTTATTAAACCAACATTATTTGATGGCTTATATATATATATATATATAGAGAGTAGGGTTAATTACTATACTCTTATGAGTATAGAGCCCTTCGTACTCATTAGTTATTTTCGATGATGGAGCTTCCAAATAGACTATCCATACCGTTAAATATAATCTAAAGCAATTAAAACTTTTAAAAAATAAATTTCGTAATTTTTTGAAATTATAATAAAGTCAATCAAGTGAGCATAAAATGAACGGTCAAAATCAAACGACCTCCTAAAAATAGAGGATTGAATGCTCCAATTTAAGATCGGAGTTATTGATCTTTGTCTAAATAATGAATAGAATTTTCTATCAAAAATTCGATCAATTCCGATTCTTTTACACCGTTAAACTAGCAAGTATCCTCTGCCGGCCGTTAAAAATTGTCAATTTTGAGATATTTTGATCGTAAGGTAAATGATGTCGAAAAATTATGAAATTTGATTTCTAAAACTTTCGAATGCTCTAAATCATATTTAACGGTATGGATCGTCGAATCGGAAGCTCTATCATCGAAAATAACTTATGAGTACGAAGACGATCGTACTCATAAGAGTATAGTAGTCAGACTATATATATATATATATATACAATCAAAATCCCGTCAACGTTAGAGCCCCCATCCATAGAACTATATATATATATATATAGAGCTAGTCTCCTATACTATCTATAGTACCGGGGCTCCGGTACTATAGTCGCTTTTTCGATCTTAGGGTGTTCAAATCAACGATCCACACCGTTGAAACTGATCTAGAATATTTGAAGTTCTTAGAAATAAAATTTTATAATTTTTCGACGTAGTTTACTTTATGATCAAACCGTTTCAAAATTGTCAAATTTCAATGGTTATTATGGCGAGTTTGTAGTGTAACGGTGGAGAAGAATCTAAATTTATTCAAATTTTGATAGAAAATACTTTAAACTACATAGATGAAGGTCAACATCCTTGATCTTGAATTCGAAACTCCTATACTCAAATTTTAAGGATTATTCAATTTTCACCGTTTATTTTGACATGATTTATTTACTAAGTAAACGATATCGAAAAAAACTAAAATTTTATTCCTAAGAACTTCACATATCCTAGATTAGTTTCAACGGTGTGGATCGTTGATTTGAACACCCTAAGATCGAAAAAGCAACTATAGTACCGGAGCCCCGGTACTATAGATAGTATAGTAACCTCATTCTATATATATATATATATATATATATATATGGGAAAATATAACAAAATACACAGGAGATCTAAGGTTTCACATATAGCTCGAACATGGCGCATCGAGCCATTATAAATGTACTAAAAATAGATCCACCTGATGATAAATATAATGAACTTTACTGTTTATCGGAAAGCAGGTTCTCAATCTATCCGTTCGCAAGTCGAAGCATCCATGGAGGGAGTGTTTTGCTGTTCGTGTGGATGAGGGGGGCCTCGGCAGATCCGGGCTCGCAAGCTGTGTCACTTTGTTGATATGTCCTGCACTTACGGATAAGAAATTCGATTTACTGTAATGGTACATGAATCTTTCGCTATGTTCAAACATGCGTAAAAAAAAAAAAACTTGAGTAAGCTTCGCACATAATCGAGTTCGATTCGAAGATGGCAAATAACTTGCGTCCGATTTTTCGATCGAATAAAATGCCGTTCCTAAGTTTTGATGCATATATGCAATACTCTCACTAGCAAGCTACGTACTTAGTTTCAAGGCACACATGTTTGAGTAAGTTTACCCGGCGTTTGAATTCGGGAAAGCGTCGGCAAACACGAATGGGGGTGGCGAAGAGGGGCTCGTCAGCGGCTGATTCTGCTGCTCCCACTGCAGATGTTGGGTCAGAGCGTTGGCGTCGGCCGTATCTTTCTCCACGAGCTGTTGTTCCGCAAAGTTGAGGAAACACCCCGCGAGCGAAACGTTAGTATCAGCCACCGTGCCGACTCTTTTGATGAAAATTATAAGACAGATGAGTTACCTTCTCCAGAGCATCGTTTTGCTCCTGCAGTAACTTCTCCTGCGCATCGAATCGACTATGTTAGATTGTTCTTAAAAGCGGTTTAGCCATTTGTACATGAAATTAGGGGTGTCAACGAGCCGTCGGCTCGTGTTCGGCTCGTTTCATAAATGAGCCGAACACGAGCTGGCTCGTTTAAATATCGAGTCAAAAAATTCGGCTCGTTTTCGGCTCGTTTATTAACAAGCCGAACACGAGCTGGCTCAGAAATAATAAGTTAAAATAATTAGAATTGATATATATATAGAAAATAAATTTATGAGATTTTATTCATTAGACTTTGATCTAATGGTTGAAACTTTACGTATAAATTGATTTTTTATAATTGAGTTGGACTTTAATTTAGGTTGGGCTAAAAATTAAATAATAAAAATTTATATTTATATATAATTATTTATATATATATATATAAATAATATAAATATTAAATATATATATTCGAGCTGTTATCGAGCCGAACACGAGCGAGCTGACCCCAGCTCGTGTTCGGCTCGTTTATTAAACGAGCTGAAAAATTCAGCTCGTGTTCGGCTCGTTTACTAAACGAGCGAGTCGATCTCGAGCTCATTTCGAGCCGAACACGAGCTAGTTCGCGAACAGCGAGCTGGATTGCCACCCCTACATGAAATTATGAAAAACTCTTCTCGACACGACTCTTTGATGCGTGGTTCGTATGAAAAGAAAAACAATTTTTGGACGATGGTTGTTTGGTTTGTAGAAAAAAATAAATAAATAAAAAGTACTTTTTATTTTTGTCTTTAGTAAACATAAATTTAATATAAGAAAACTATAATTAATAATATAATTAAAATAATAATTTAGTTTTATATTATATAATTTAAATATTACTTATACAATATTAATTTTACATGCAATTTTGATAAATTATGCAATTTTAATTATGTAATTTATTTTTATACTTTATAGCAATGTTTAATTGGTTGCGGAATGAGGTTGGAATATGCCACTTTATCCCTCTAATTCACCCAACTAGATGAATTAATAAATTTATTTAATCCCACTCTTAACGGGTATCCTAGGATAACCCGTAAGAGGGTGGATTTGTTGTTCTACTTTTTTACTGGAATAACAATTCATTCTCTTTATACTTCTATCAATTTAATAATAAAATATTACTAATTAATATATTATATATTATTTTATTAAATAATTAGCTAGATTAATAATTAGCCACTTGATTTATTACTATAATAAATATTTAATTAACTATTTGAGTTATTAATTTTTTATTCATAATTAATTTAGCTAATTAAAAAATTAATTATTTAGTATGTTTATGTAATAACTAATATCTACATTGATTAATCAATTAATATTTTGACCAATATAACTAATTAAATAATTAACTAATTAATTTATTAATTTATTAATTTATTAATTTATTAATCTATTAATTTATTAACTTAATTTCTTAATTTATCAAATTATTTGTAGTTAGTTAATTTATTAATTAACAGTACTCATGGTTAATTAATTAATAATTAATTAATGTCCTAATTTTATTATTAATATTTATGATTATCTAATAGTATTCATGATTAATTAATTAATTAATTTGTTAAATTATTATTTAATTAAGATTTTGATGTTAATCAATTATGTAAAATATTATTATTTTAAAATTATAATTACTCTTATTCCTATTGTTCCTATCTAAACTCAATTTTCATCCAAACGTAAAATTGATTTTATTCCCCCTTATTCCCAAAGTTGTACCTATCCGAGGAATAACCAGGAAAACTTATCCCCGAACTAAACAATACTATATATAATTATATAGTTACATATATAAACGCAAGAAACTAGAAAAGGATGTTGGTTCAAAAAGCCCAGTTTTCCCCATTAAATGTTAAAGTATTTTTAGGCGGAAATTTTTTTTTACGTAGAACCAAACAATCCAAATATTGTTTTCAGAGTGAAAAATAGTTTTCGGTTCACATTTACGCCAATCTAAACACCCCCTAAGCAGCTGCTTACTACTTGGCAAGCAACTGTTCCTCATCATTAGCAATATAGTTAGCAACTAAATCGACTTACTGATAGAATATTAATTAGGTGACATATTCAATAAGGTTGTAATAACTGTTTTAGTGTCAGTGCATGCATCTATTTTGCCACAACAATATATCGAAAGATGCACCGAAATTTATCAGAGTTTCATTCTATTCTTTCTCAACTGCATGTGTCCAAATATAATACGCAAACACAATCGTAGTCATATATGCCAAAGTTATATGAGAAATATGGCGCCTTA
The DNA here is from genome assembly GCA_016920855.1 of Puya raimondii. Taxonomy (NCBI): domain Eukaryota; kingdom Viridiplantae; phylum Streptophyta; class Magnoliopsida; order Poales; family Bromeliaceae; genus Puya; species Puya raimondii. The sequence goes on along the minus strand of JABWPP010000044.1, from coordinate 3,672,227 downwards.
CCCTCTTTTGTAGCTCGGAAATTGAATCGAACAGAAGCTGATTCTGCAAGAGAATGTAAGAAAACTAGCATTAGCAACATAATTAGCACGCAAAAATACAATTCACCAAATGTACATAAGAAAAACAAACTATTCAGAATTGCGAATACATTAATTGCTATTAGTAGGTATAATATTTCGCAAACAAAATCACCAAATTCAGATGATCATGTCGGATTCACCTTTCTTGATCTTATGTGTCTCAAAGCAGTATCAAGTTGTTGCTCCAGTTTTTGAAGTTCTTTCAGCGTTAAGGAGTCGAGTTGCTCGCCCATGATATTCCTAAATTTACAATAGAGAGGCAAACCAAAATCATGTCACATGGCAATCAATTAACCTGGTGAAACTTGTAGCTAGTACCTTTGCTTTTTCTGTAAAGATTCGACTTTCGACTTTAGCTTCCCGTAGTCCTCACACCAGCTTCCCTACACACGAAAAATTCCACCGATTTTATGTTTGTTCAAGTAATCTACGAAATACGTAACGTGAGGACTTAAGGTCGACTACCTGCGATTCGGGATTTCCTTCCGAGAGGGCTTTCTCCGCATAAGCATAGCGCTCGTAGCGATCAAGAATCCTCTCCATACTGTCGAAAACGAAAACAAAAAACACACATTACAGTATATTGTTCTATGATTTGCTAAAATGCTTTTTTGTGTTTGTGCAATAGATCTAAGCCTCTAATGATACGATTCAGATCACAAAGTTGAAACTGGTTAAATCTAGCTTACTAATAGTACTACTAGTTAAGCTAACCCTTACATTATCTCGAACATTTCCAACACCTCACACATGCGCAAGTTGCTTCCGAAAACACATGCATATATACTAAATCACGGAGGCCGGTACGAAGATTCGCCGAGCTGTCGCAAGTGTTCTCGGTATTCTTCGCGTCACGCTAAGATCGAAATTGGAATGCGCGATCAAGTGGTCCTCTATAATAAAGTGTAGCGAGCTACTCCGCTAACATTAGTAATTCGAAGGCGGTCCGAACCTCTTCGAAACGCTCGGTCCAAATTGCTCGAAACCAAACTATCGGCGCAATATTTTAGCATTTACAATATCAATTCGCTTCGCGACAGAAGATGCTGTTGTAGTATTAAACAATGAGATATCGCAAAGCCTAGCAAGCCCTACGATACGAACATCACGCTTTAACGCGCCGGTTGAGGATTACTTACTCATCTTTTACTTAAAAAAAACAAAAAAAAGACTAGCACTAACTACTCTATAGTAATATTCTCCTTTTGAAGCCATTAAAAAGTCCAAAATCAGTACCACACCAATGCATCTGCTAATCATTTTTGAGAATTTTAAAGTACCGAGCATCTTTTACGTGTAATATATACATGTAACAATATCAATTGTTAGCCTTGTAACTCACTCCACTTTCGAAATAGTTTGGATCCAAAATACTTACTCTTGTTAATTCATATGGCGCGTATGGCTAAGCGGGGGGAAATTAAGAAAATAATATTGAATTTGTAACATACGAGGTGTCGGTGGAGTACTCGTAGAGCTTGCCCTTGGTGGAGAAGACGATGAGCGCGACCTCGGCGTCGCAGAGGACGGAGATCTCGTGCGCCTTCTTCAGCAAGCCGCTGCGGCGCTTCGAGAACGTGACCTGGCGATTGATCTTGTTCTCGATCCTCTTCAACTGCACCGGCCCCCTCCCCATGGCGACGCAACCCTAACCCTAACCCTAACCCTAATCCCTTTTCTTCTTCCTGGGAACGGAAACCCTAACTCGATTTGGAAATGCGACGAGGGAGGGGTGGTGAGGGGGGGGTTTTTGAAGAGGGGGAGGGGTGGGATTGAAGCGGTTTTAGATCGGGGGTGAGAGGGGGGGGATAAAGCGGTTTCGACAAACCGGGGCGGTTTCGGGTTGTGCGTTGTCGACTCCCCGTTGCTAGGAGGGGTGTCGAGGGTGACGTGGCGGACTCTGGTTGGATGGGAGGCCCGGGTAGTCGTTATTGCCTCGGATTTGGGGAAGAATCCTTAGTACTGTAATGTAGACATATACACTGCACTGAATATGAAATAAACTTTAGTTAGGAGCTCTCTCGTTAAGAAGTCTCAATTCAGTATCATGTGTTACTTTTATTTCTATTCAATAATTATAATTTATTTTTTTGGCGTTTAAAATTTAATTTTTGGGTTTTAGTATAAAAAACATTCGACGAATTATTAAATATAGACAAAAACTAACACATGACAGCGGATCGGAAGCTCCCCAATAAGACGTCGTTGGGAGCTTCCCATCCAAAACCAGTTATATTATCCTGTGTGAGATAATATTAGAGTTTTATTAACGAAAATATGTTAATTTTATGTTAATTAAGATGTTTTAAAAATATGTATTTTTTTTTTTTTTGCAAGGAAAGCATTTTATTGAAGAGAAATAATAATTCTATAACCAAAAATGAATAGTAATTTCTATAACCTCGAGTTCAAAAATTTTAGAATTTAGTAACCCTTAAGACTTGTAGAAAAAAATCTAAAATGCACCGAATATATTGCTGATGTGGCGTTCCCAACCAATAAAATTGTCTTTCCTTGGATTGATACGTCCCATCATAATTAATAAAAAATATTTTATTATACTTTTCTTTCAAATAGAGAAATATGATTTGACTTATTACTGATGATATGCTGCAAGTGTGACACGGTAGACTTTCTCGACTTGTAGAGAAAAAAAAATACTTTCTGATAGAAGAGCTGTAGGATTGCAATCTATTTTGAGTTACAGAGCTAGCATTGCTCTTTAAAAGGAATGCTGTTATTACAATATAAAATAACTGTAGCTGAAAGGACATTTTTGGGGATTTGGGGGGAGTGGCTGCGGCCGGTGCGTGCACCCGTGATATTCCTTAGTCCTTGTCTCGGACCCACCCGCTCGTTTCGTTTCTCTCGGTCACACAACAGGGTTTCAGCTTTTCAAATTTAGGTCTAGAGCCGCTGCATGTAATTATAAATACATGCATCTTATCTTATTAAGAAGTCATTCAGTTTGATGAAATTAAAAATATATATAATATTAATAATATATATTTTGTTTGGATAAAATATTGTAATTTATTTGGTTGTGTGTAGTTGAGAAGTACTTTTGCAAAATTTCATCACTTTATATATTTGATGGTGAGATATGTTTAATATAAAAAAGAAAATTATTTTTTGTTTAAAAAGCAAGTATGGAAGTAAACTTACATATTGTGTAAAGTTACTCTCCCCCAGCTGCTGTAATTAACTATGACGCCTAGTATTTCACTTTGTTTCAATGTCCACACAACTAGTCAAGATGCCACCAATGTTCCACAATATTTTCTAAGTTCACATTCTAACTCATTGCATCATAGGATTTTCAATGTCCAATGACCCAATCATCATGCGTCCAAGTACCGAGTTCTCAATCCAATTTGACCGATCCTACTTTAGAAAACATGCAAGGAAATGAAAGCTCAAACACAATAATAACTCTTTATGCATAGAATTTTTAAATATATATACATATGAACAAAATGGTAACATAGATATAGAAAGAAATCCAACCATTTCGGAAAGCACCACCCATATGTACAATCATGACACACAATGTTCATATTTTCTACTTGCACAATAGAATACCCAATCCATATTTTCATCACTAAGTTCATGAATTGCGGCCAATTTGGACGTAGTTTCAACTGCTGCGGTTAGATTCAAACGCATCGAACCAAATATTAAATTTGAATTTGTATGTAGTTACAACTACAATGTAGTTAGAACTACATATGACCAAAAAAGCCCTAAATGTAGTAGAAATTGGTGCAACTATGAGAAAGTTATATATACAAATTTTATTTATTTATAAGTTAGGTGATGACATTAGCCTCAGTATAAAAGAAAAAATAATGATAATTAAAAAGGTGATAAGAGAGGGCATAGTTTCAACTGCTGTCGTTAAGACTTTTTGTGTAGTCCGAACTAATATATCAAGCTAAACACTACATTGAATTTGCATGATGTTACAATTGCAATACAATTATAACTATATGTAAAAAGGCTTATAGTGAAGGTTTGGATATTTTTTATCCGGCTTATCCTTTCAATTCAAATCATCAACCGACTAACAGTTTTAATAAATTATAATATATTTTTTGACGAATAATTTGAGTGTCACGAGCTTGTAATTAAAATATATTATTGACTAGTGCTTTTTCAAATAGCAGTATTAAAATAGCATACTGCAAAAACTCGATTAGTCGAAAATGCCTGTCAAATAAAATAAAATATAAATAAATTTACAGAATAACAATGTATAACGTCTGCAATCATAGTTAAGCGAGTGAAATATATAGTTATTATTATTATTTTTTAAAGGGTAAGATGTACGAAACTTAATTGATTATAGTGCGTTACCTATTAATTCATTTAATTTGAGTCAGTCACATCTTCTACTTCAAAATTTCAATGCGCGTCAATTTTAAATCGAATCATTGTTGAGATAAATTTTGTACACTTGTGCATCCCTCAAAAAAAAAACAAAAGCAAAAAAAAAAAATATATATATATATATATATATATATATATATATATATATATATATATATATATATATATATATATATATATATATATATATCCTTCACCTCCACTATTAGTAGGGGTGGCAATCCAGCTCGCTGTTCGCGAACTAGCTCGTGTTCGGCTCGAAATGAGCTCGAGATCGACTCGCTCGTTTAGTAAACGAGCCGAATACGAGCTGAATTCTTTAGCTCGTTTAATAAACGAGCCGAACACGAGCGAGCACTCGCTCGTGTTCAGCTCGAATATATATATATATATATATATATATATATATATATATATATATATATATATATATATATATATATATATATATATATATATTTATTATATTATATATATATATATATATATATATATATAATATATATAAATATAATTTTTTATTATTTAATTTTTAGTCCAACCTAAATTAAAGCCCAACTTAATTATAAAAAATCAATTTATACGTAAAGCTTCAACCATTAGATTAAAGTCTAATGAATAAAATCTCATAAATTTATTTTCTATATATATATCCATTCTATTAATCATTTTAACTTATTATTTCTGAGCCAGCTCGTGTTCGGTTCGTGTTCGACTCGTTAATAAACGAGCCGAACACGAGCCGAATTTTTTGGCTCGATACTTAAACAAGCCAGCTCGTATTCGGTTCGTTTATGAAACGAGCCGAACACGAGCCGACCCAGCTCGCTCTTGTTCGGCTCGTTGACACCCCTAACTATTAGGTGGTTTCCACAAAAGAGATATTTAGCTATATATGTTCATTCAATCTGTAATAACGATACATTGCATGAGTGTTTGTTTCCTTTTCGAAGTGTTCTCATTTATGGGCCCACCTCTTGCTGTTTCCTTTATTATATATATATATATAAATTCTTAATTGTACTCCCAAAAAGAAAAGGTCCCTTTTATACCCATGATCCTAGAATTTATAAATTCTTTTAAATTTTTAATATTAAAAAATAGGATTAATTGCATACAGCTCTCTGTAAACATATCGAATAGCAGATATATCCCTATAAATTTTAACTTTTCGTATTTATTCCTGCAAAAGTCCTAATATTTTTAATTATACCTTTGCTGTTAGGATTTATTAGAAAAATGTAGTTAACCATAGGTAAAATACTTGATCCTAGTTAGTGAATGAGGTAAATTGATATTTTTACTCCTCTTGTATTATTTGTGATTGTAGAAAGAAAGAAATGACCGTTGAAAATTTTTTAGAGGATATTTCTGCATAGTTTTAACAGTTGGGACTTTTGGAGAGACATATTTGTGATGACAAAAATATCATTTCACTTATCTTCTGTTAAAAAATAAACAGTGATCTAACGGTAACAAATCAGAGGGACAAATATAAATATAATTAGATTTTTGTAGGACTAATTATAAAAAGTTGCACTTTGTAAGAATATATTTACTATTCGATATATTTACAGGGATCTGTATAAAATTAATCCTAAAAAATAATAAGATAAGAAGACAATGCAGACTCTATTATGGGGTACAAGATTTACGCCCCATTCGGAGCGTATCAATCGCATTGCTTTTTAAGAAGAATATTTAAAGAATCAAACTGATGGTTCAAGAGGTTACTGATTAACCAACCGTTTACTAGTTTAAACCGGTTTTTTTATTATTTTTCGCTGCCAGAGTTATAGTTGCTGAACCGAACAGGCCTCGGGACTGGGTCACAAAATCCCAACAGTTTAAGCTATACAAAATTTCTGCAACCTGTTAGACATGACTAATTATGATTGCTTTAAATCTCTCTAAAATAGTTTAGTTTTATATTACAAAGGAAAATATCTGTATTGCATAAGTTATCATCACATAACTTATTGCGACGGCCGAACAAAGCAATATTATAAGGATAGACCAACAAAACATTGCATCCAAGATCAATTTCCCTAACAACAATCACTCTGTAACACAATATGCTACTTACAAGCCAGATTCGATCTGCTTAACAGTTCGTCAGAACAAATTTGCTGCGATTAACTGACAGATCATAAGTTTACTCTAATTATGCAAGATATCGTAATGTATTCGACAAAGCTGATGCAAACAGCAATACTGAACCCTGGCCCTTCTGCTCAGAATGTAATGTCTGCTGCTCAGGAGAAATCTACACAAGGAGCTGACACTGTCGGTAATCCGAGTATAATGGAGATGATCTGTGGAAACACATAAGTTAAAAAGTTATTGGCATATAACGCGTGCATAGAAGACAAATCTAGTGCCGTAATTGCGACCCTTTGCGCGTCGAATCGCCACTAACTTCCATCAAACAATCAAACAATCCTACATTCATCACAACTGATTTCGTAGAGACTAACAAAAGTGTTCAATTTAACATCTTCCAGTTCACACAGAGACTACAGTCTACGAATTGCAGTTATATAGCAATATGACCATAACAAGGAGGCCAGAGACCGAAAAGTTACGCATTTAATCTCTAGGGGGTGTTTGGTTTCCCAGAAAATATCCAAGAAAACAGTTTTCCGGCAGGAAAAGTATTTTCCGTTCATTTGGTTCCTAGAAAAAGTAGTTTTTCTAATTCTTTTTTTCCCCAGATTTCAGTGAATATGCTACATTGCACAGATACAAGTTACTATATCATTTAATCAAATATGAGAAGAGGACCTTGGAGTTGAGGACTTTTTGCAATATTAAGCGCCTCATCGAAGCTTGGAGCATTCGGGGCATACGGTTCGGCCCTTAGAACGACATTTCGTGCACGCTATCAACTGGGTCGGAGCGCTTCCTTCTCCGAGCGATTCGTAAAAATCATCCAAAATTCTTACAAGAGGTCCTCCTTTCTTGATGGAGCCCACTCCTCTGCATTCGGCGCATGCTATCATCCTAAGATCGCCGCATCTCTTACACATACCCAGAGACCTGCAACAAAAACCAACTTGATATTCATCTACCTGAGTATGTATCTGGAGAGAAATGAATATCTAACACCAACAAACACGAAAACTCGCAATATTAAAGCTATGGATTCAATGCAGTGCCCAAACTCTTCTGACACTCTTATCATACAAACAAACTTATCGACTTCGTAGATTCAATTTTGACTCGAATTAAAACCCGACTCCGATCTGCGTCGTATGCTTTCAGATTCGAGAAAAATGTTTTACACGTGCCCTGAATCAAGAAACACTATATATGTTTCTACTATGCTAAAGAGTCAAATAGTAGGCAAATCTGTGAATGTACAGTAAGGAAAATTAAATAGAATCTAATAACCGAGTGATGGAACGATTCAATACCATGAATAAAGGTGCTATTATCGGCGAAAAATTGTGGGTTTGCGGTTCAAAAGTTTCAGAATTTATAAAATTATCTGAATCCCTCTCCGTCAGTTAACCGGTTAAGGTTGAGTCTTCCTCGTAAAAGTAGCAGTTTTACCCTGCAATCAGTATCTTTTATACATACTTTTATGGCTAAATTTTGATTTTTAAAAAATTTTATGTCATTTAGGTAATCCCTAGATTCTAAATCTCTAAAAAGAAAAAAAGCCAAAAATTATAGGTTAACTAACACTAATCAACTACGGGAACACACATGTAATAGTTTAAGAGAGAATTTTGTACCGCCCTTCTGTGGTTCAACGCATTTACGGCTCTACTGTTTGAAAAGTGTGACTTTACTATCCCGTACATTTTTATCTCATCTTAAGAACCTACAGTTAAATAAAAAGGGAAAATAATACACAGGCCGATAAATGCAGCATATTACTAGCTTATAATTTTCACTTTCCAAAGTAGAGAAAGGTGAATTATCTTCGACTGTAAATACACACTTTCGTTGTTCGGTTTGCCATGCACTAGATTCGTCGGTAACTCTACTTCTCAAAATGCCGTAATTAACTTCGACCTAGGTAGTGCCGAAGTTAATTACGGAAAAGAAAAAGATAGAAAAAAATAATAAAAATATTACTGTTGTAACTTTTTTTTTTTTTCATTCTCTCATGTGCTAATGTGAATGTAAATAAAAAAGTGAAATAATTACGGCTTCAAAATTATCGACTTCGTATCAAACAAGTGGCAGTAGGAAAATATTTTTTTTACATGAACTACAGTTCAACTGAAAGTCATTTTCAACCTGAAAAACTCTTACAGTCAGAGAAAAATAATGCAGTCTATTACTAGCCTATAAGTTTCACTTTACTATTCGGTGATTTGTAAAGCATACCATTTTGCAAGCCAATTTAACGGCATGTCATTTTGGAAGCAATTCTCTTGCTTGGTTCGCCGTAAATTAAATTCGTCTGTAACTCTATTTTTTCAAACCGTCGTGATTAATTTCGTTCTGGATGGTGGCAAAGTCAATTACGAAAAAAACAAAAACAAAAAATGATAATAAAAAAATTAACTGTTGTAACTTTTTTTTTTCATTCTCTTATAAGCCAGTCTTATAAGCCAGTGTGAAATTAAAAGAAGATAATTATAGCTTCAAATTTGTAGAAAAATATATATATATTTTTACGTGAACTTCAGTTCAACTGAAAGTCATTTTCGACGTGAAAAACACTTACAGGCGAAGCGAGCGGACGTTGAACTAGTAGATATTTATGAGTGATGTGTATACCTCCGCTGCGAGGCGGCGATGAAGGCGTCGACTTTGGGGGCGGCGACGGTGGCGCAGAGCAGCAGCGCCCCCACGCCGAACCCGGCGATCTCGCTCTCCGTGAGGGGGAAGCTCTCCATCGCAAATAAAATGAAAAGGGAGGGGCCGAATCGCAAAATTCAGTTTCGTGCTCCGGAGCACGATGAGAGCGGTGGTGTACGCAGTGGGTGAGTTTTGTGTGAATGAATGAATGAGTGGGGGTGATGAGAGGGATTTATTCGCTGGACTCGGTGCGTCCGTACTCCTGTGCGCCGCGCATCAGCACGCCCTCATCATGTTGTAGACTGAGAATCGTAACCGTTCAGTGACCGATGAAGTTGTACACCAGGTGCACGAAACAATATTTCCCCGAGTGGATAAGCCTAGAGTATGCGCGAAATGGTTGAAAAGTAGAGGGACTAGCTCGCAATATTTTGAAAGTACAGGGACTAAATAGCAATATTCATATAAGATCTCTCCTCGATCCGCTATTTCTATTAGGGCATAGCGCGATTTCGCCGCAGCAGCGCTTTTCCGTGAAGTCCATTTGATCGAGCATCATGCAGGTAATCGATCCTCTTTTTTTTTTTTTCTTTTTTCTTTTTTCCCTAATATTTGTTTTGAATTAACGGGAACCAGTAGATCCAAAACCCTAGGTCGTGTTTCACTTTTTTTTTAATTTTTTTTTTTTACCTTTAAGATCTCTGATACTCGTTTAGGTGCGAGCATCATGATGGTAAACTATGTTTTAAAAGTTTAATTGTTAGGTTATTTTGATGCGTCATCCCGTGGATTGTGAAACCCTTGATAAAGGTCTCGACTTTTTTTTATTTTAGTGGTATTAACGCGCTCTCTTAAACCCTAAAGTTCGATTTTTTACATTTTTTTGATTTATGTGTGATGTATCGTAGGGTAAAGTGAATCATGAGCGTACTTTATCCTCAATATGGCGCAATCTGTTTGGATTGCTTAGTATGTAGATTATTTTTTTAGGTTTTCAAAGCTCTGTGGTGAAAAAAGAAAAATTTTGTTTAAAAAAATGTTGGATGGGAAATTTTTCTGCTTCGAACTATTAACGGAAATATATGATTAATGGTAGAAGGAATTTCTTATTCTCCGAATCTTTTGTTTATCGAGAATAACATCGTCTTAAAGCCTTGGTAATGGACATGAGTGGAACTCTTTTTCAATATTTATCTATTAAGATCTGGTTATAGGTAGTTAGTTGTTTCATTTGCCTCCTAATTGGAATTAAGTTGCTGAGAAGTAAATACATGGTATAAGAGTATTTAGTCTCTCCACGGTTCGGACGAGTCCACATGAAAATTATCCTTGTCACACTTAGGCCCGGTTTGGTAATGTGGTGGCTAAAAGTATCATTTTGGAAATGTGACGAGGGAGGGGGGGAGAAGCGGTTTTAGATTGGAGCGGGGAAGCAGTTTCGACAAATTTTTCCTTTGGATTACAAAAGTTTGCTCTTACTAACGTATCTCTCTCTCTCTCAAGTAGTCCAATAAAAAGATCTTACTGATTCTTTGTGAAAATCCCACTAACGGTTCTTCCAAGTATGAGTGGTAAATTGGACATCCTGTATTTCGGGGGTCTAGAAGCAACTTCCGACAGCCGACCATAGCAAAAACCCTGTTACTAGGATTGTGAATTAGGGTTTATATTTGGAGTAATCATAATCAATAAGATGGTTTATATTACGTATTTCCTGCTACAAACACATGCGGCTAAAATATAAATCAACTGTTAGGTTTTATTAGACCTTTTGGAGTTCTCCTTTTCTTAATTTTTCTTGTATTGAAGTTTTGGTTGTTTATTTATTTATTTAAATTTTTTTTGCTTTATTTTAGTTGTGTTGCTTTCTAACTGTGGTAACTCTATTTATGTACTCAGGCCAGCGACAGATTTAACATTAACTCTCAGCTTGAGCATCTGCAAGCAAAGTATGTTGGAACAGGGCATGCGGACTTGTCTAGATTGTAAGTCACCAAGTCCATAAATATGTTATAACTGATTTTGAATAATCTTATTATAATTTTTTGTTCGTTTTTGGTGTTAAGTGAATGGGCAGTAAACATCCAGCGGGACAGCTATGCATCCTATATTGGTCACTATCCCATGTTAGCATACTTTGCTGTAGCTGAAAATGAATCAATTGGGAGAGAGCGCTACAATTTCATGCAGGTATCTTCGACTTCTTTCCCCTTTCTTTTTCTATCTTTTACCGTTGAGCCGTATTATGGAAACAGTTGATCTTACGACTACGTCGGCTAATCTGTGAAGTTTGATGTATACTAACTTTAGTTAACTCCATGTTGCTAAATCACAATCCGAAATCTGAAATTACATTTTGTCAAGATATGAATATTATCTCTTGCTTCCAATCATGGCTCGTCATGAGCCATGTGTTGGATCGTCGACGCTAACCACAATTCTAAAAGCTTGAGTTGTTAGAAAAAGAGTAACCAATTCACTTAAAGCATACAGACATAGCATCCACGTATGTCGATTATGACTTGACCCAATCCAGTCTCCGCCACATAGACAGGATGCTGGCCTACCTGCCATGAGCTTATTTTGCCGCCTTAAATGGTGTTGCATATATTGAACATGATGAAAATAGTGTAAAAAGTGTTCAATACATGTTTTCGATGGATTTGCCATTCCATCATTCTGCTATGAATGCTTACCCTATCTAAACTAGAAAAATCAAAACAATCAAAAAAATATGCTGGGCACATACAAGTACCTTGAATTGTTGATTTCAGAATGGCCTGAAGTGTAAGGTGAATTGAACCTTGTGATTCATGATAATCTTACAGATTTAAACGGGTCTAGATTATATTTGATTAGTCCTTTGATCAACGTTCTACAAAAATTGAAAATACTTGCTTCTTATGGTAGTGATATTTCTCTTCTGATGAATGAAGAAAAATAGCAGAGTGGAACAGCAGAAGATGAAAATAAACCTCACAACGGAGCAAGCGGCATGCCATCTTACATTTTTCGTTGTCTTCTTTTTGATTTGGTGTTGTCTTTCAGAAAATGTTGTTGCCGTGCGGTCTTCCTCCGGAGCGGGATGAAGATTGAAGTGCTCGTAGTTTCGATTTCAAGCTTCCCGTCACAAAGAAAGCGAAGTGCAAAAAGATTGCCTATCAGCCACTTGATGATCTTTTCTTTCTTTTTCTACCCTTTTTCTTTCTGCTGTGTTATTGAGAGGATTGCGCAAGTGTGTGTTCTAAACTTACACAACATGTTTAGTTTTTATTCTGTGACAAGAATGTGTTGACCTGACCTACTTATCTAAAGCAATTACAGTTTCTCTAGTTCTCTAAACAGTATGAGAAACGTTAACTCGATGTCCTCGGGACACATACTATTATTATTGATATAAAAACCAAATTTGGTCTGATAGAAGGAGAGTTACTGAAAACTGTTTCCATTACTAATCATTACTGAAAACTGTTTCCATTCATGTGGTTTTATGGTACTATTGTTAGTACTTTGCTTTACTCGTTGTTGACGAATGATTTTCGGGTCTGATTTGGCTTGGCCGAAGTTTCTTCAAAAGTGCTATTTGAGCTGGAACTTTTTGTCAAAGCATTAGAAACTTTTGTTTTGTCGAGATCTTCCTGATATTCTCCCATTGTAGGAGGAGCAATAGCTTCAAATGCAGCTTTGGCTTTTGTGGTGCTGAAGCTTATTTGAGCTTCTCGCCACGGAATTCGTCGTGATAAAAAGCTATTTCAGAACTAACAAATCAGACATCTATTGATGTCATACTACATAAATTAGAAATTTTAATGATTAAAGAATAAATTTGTCAAATGATCTTAATTAAAGACATTTGTAATATATAAAATTACTAGTAATTGAAAAGCTAAGTTATTAGTATTAATTGCTTTTGTATTTAAATATAATAACAAAGTCGTTGTAGTATAGTGGTGAGTATTCCCGCCTGTCACGCGGGTGACCCGGGTTCGATCCCCGGCAACGGCGTTTTTTATTTTTTTTAAATATTTTGTACAACATTTTTTTGATGTTTTTTCTAATCCTTTAAAAATTTTCTACCAATTCTTTTAATTATTTGAACTTTTTGCACCGAATTTTTATATTTTTGAACTATTTGTACCACATTTTTTAAAATTAAAATTTTCGTGCCACAATTTTTTTTCTTAATACAGATACAAATTACAATTTCTTGAGAAGGTTTTTTTTAAAATTTTTTGGGGGGCAAACACATGATGAAGCCTCTCAAATTTTTTTTTCAGAAAATAGTTTTCTGATTGAAAAGTTATTTTTGATCTGCTCAGTTAACAAAAAAAAAAAAAAAAAAAAATTTCTGGAAAGTCTTTTACAGATACCGTGAAATTTTCAGATTTTGTATCCAAGAAAAAAAAAGGCAATAGAAAAAAAGTTTTTCATAAACCATTTTTTTTTTCACAAAATAATTTTCTTCGATTCTTCGAGAAACCAAACAACCCCTAGAGGTGAATTGTATGCTCCAATTTTTCATTTTTCATTTTTCATTTTTCATTTTTAGTTCATTTTACTGGCCCTGGAAATTAAGCATCATGAAAATTACAGCAGATGCTCTCCAACCAACCCATACGAAAACTATGCTCTCCTCTACTTTTAAAATTAAAATTAAGTGGAGAGTATCTGATTTTGATGGAATTTAAAAGTTGGGAGCTAACTGCAAGAAAAAAGTCACACTTCATCATTTCAAAACCACACTATGAATCTTATTCTAATTTCATACCAAGTAAACATCACATTTGTCCCATAGCAAAAGAATACCCTGAGTCTCCACATAGAAACCCAGAGAAATTACACATAGAAAGTAATATTACAAATAAAGTTACATCTCTAAATAAGCTTTAGTTCTCCAACACAACTGTGACCAAAAAAGAACAATGTAAGTTTGTATATGAATGGCACATAGCTTATAAACCTACACTATTCCCCCCCTCTTCCAAATCTACTTCTCCTTCTTAGGGCCATTAGCAGCGTCGGCGGCTTCTTTGGATGGATTAAGCTCGTCCCAAGCTTCGATCCACATGACCATGGCGTCGGCAAGCTTGTCGAAGTACGAGTCGACTTTCCCGAGCTTAGCCTTAACCTGCTTAGAGAGCTCGACGTAGCATTTCTGCACGGTGTTGCACTCCTTCGATAGGGTCGCGGATTGGAAGAAGGGGATGAGCTCTTCTTGCCAGAAGATGCCGTTGTACTCCTTTTTAAGGTTTACGAACGGGTTGCTCGCCTTGCTGTGCCAGATGTAGGGCAGGCCGGTCTTGATTCCTAGACCTAAGTGGTCGCAGATCACCTACACAATCAACGGACAAGATGTGAGCAGAGCTTATGTATTCATAAGCGCAAATACCTGATTACCAAAAGAAGAAAAGTACTTCTTCCAGAGAAGTGATAAAGGAACATTTAAGGCCAGTTTGGTTTTGGCCGGAGCTTCTCTAGAACTGCTGTTTAAGTAGAGCTACTCGAACAAGCGCATAGTTTTTCTTTTAACCTCCTAAACAGCTCCCTACTGCATCAGAATCGGAAAATTCAAGTTGGAGCTTCCGCTTCTCAGCCCAAGATCTCATTTTGGCTTCTTGCTATAGCAAAAGCTCCCGACCATTCGATAGCCGAAACTTCTTAGTAGTAGTGAACCAATTTAGAAACCAAAAACAAGTAGTTGGACAAAGGTGCTCTAATACTTTTATGATAATTATAAAACACTCCCCCTCATCCTTGGGCTAAACACGTGAAATTTGAACTGATAGGAATATAGTTTTGGTCTTTCCCTTTTAAGTGCTAGGCCAATCTGGTGGAAGTCAAACTCGGGAAGCATACTCAGATAACATGTGAATTGAGTCAAACGACCAATTCCCCTTAAAGCTTAACAGTCCAAAAAAGGGTGCTTTCATATTTTGCCTCCGATGTATCGAAACAAATAAACACAAAAGAAGAATGATTTACCTTGGTGCACCAACCAGCCCACATATCATCGTAACGGCCAATAGGCTGGCCGTCACCCATAAGCCCGAAGTACATGGCAGGGCCGATTAGCTCACGGTCGAATGCGAGATTCATCCCGCACATCGGGAACAAGGTACCCTTTGGAATTGTAAGTACTGCATCAACATACCTGACATCCAAAAAAATTTAGTTAGATGGGGTAAGCAAGCAAATAATTAAAGAAAAGTCTGAACTGTCGACCTAATAAAATTTTGAATTGAATAGTCTCAGCATATCCTGGGCTTTATCATTAATATTTCTTACCTGCTGTTTATAATGCAAATATCTCTTCTGAGAAAAGAGAGAGAGGACAATGCGCAAATACATAATGCTTCAGGTAAATTACATATGTAGTCCGTAAACTAAAATTACCAACATTGGCCCAAGGATCACATCGCTCGTCAGCGAAATTGAAAGGATTAGCTAAACATTTTACTTTAAGTAGCTACCTGGTATTTCTCTCACGGGGCTTGACAAGCTGTGTTGGGGCATCATAGTCCGGGATATTGAGCCAAAGGCCGTGAGAAACAGCGGTAGCGACACCCTCGCGAAGGCTAAAAGGGTAGCCACGAACGAAATCTACTCCCTCACGGTAAGGATCATACAGAGTATTAAAGAAGAAGGGAGTAGAAGGGCTGAGAAGATTCTTTATGTGCTGCTCAAGAGCGTTGATGTCCTTGCCAGATGGATCTTTGGCAACCTATACATAAAAAGAGAAAGGCTTTGTTTATTAAAACGATTTCACTGTAATCTGAGGAAGAGAGCTTGAATTGTTACATACTAACACCAATTAAGTAAATCAATGTCTACAATCATGCAGATCAACGGATTATATGTGCCCCGCCGCTTTGCCAACTAGGAGTGAGGAACTTTACTTTGTAGATCACAAAACTGAGGCATAATAAACTAACACTGACCATGCATCAAGTTGTTTGGAGATCAACTGATAAAATACACGTAAAACATGTCTATTACTCATCAACTAATAAAGATAAATAAAGCATAACTATCAGTCCACTTTGAATTATTGTTCTCTTCTTTTTCATGACACCAGTTCACAGATCTTTTTGCATCCCTAGTCAACAACAGTGCAATCATTCTTGTAGCCAATATAAGCACTCTAATAAATTGCTTAGTGGACAGACATGACCCACAAGGAATACTAAACTAACTCCACAGATCCCACCGGAAAATGGTAGCCACTAATTATGCAGGTAAAAATGATTGCAAGTTTCATAAAGATAGAACAAAGGTCCTGATAACTACAGCACTATCCTGTTAACAATACGAAAAAGAAAGAAAGAAAAGAAGATAAGAGTAAGGAATGCTTCAATAAGCATAAGCATTTAAAGGCTTAAATACATTGTAGACATTGGATCATTGTGTAAGATTGGAGTGGTGTTGAACCCTTTTAAAATATAAGAACCATGTGATGCGAACCTAATAAAGCGGATCTGGCAACAGTTCACAAAAGACCAACAGGAAGATCTGCTAAGTAATTTTTTAGTAAAACAGCTGAGTAGCACAAAAATTTTATAAACAAGGATGAAAGATCAACTCGATGCTAAGCTGCTAACTCTTATTATGATTTTCCTTGCTCAATAATGGATCTGAAGGTATGGAGAGTCGATTGTATAAGCAATGGTTATATCATAACAGATCAACACTGGGAGAAAATAATCCTCTGGCATAAACTTATCAAGCCAAAAAATGCATTAGTACAGCAAAATAACCAACAAGTGCAACATAAATTAATCCAACTAAGTCATATTAGCACCAAGATCATGTTTAGGAGATGAACAATTTCCCTATGAAATGCCAGCACAAACCGAAAGTAACACAGGGCACTTGTTTTATAAACTAAAACCTACCCAAAATCCTCTAAAGTTACCAATGGTTTTAAAAAAATTGCTGATGAAGAGATCAAAGAGATGGTCTCAACCATCAATAAAGTAAAGTGGATCTTTCAATTAACATGCTACAATAGTAGATCAGGAAGGAAGACGAGTTGATGATTAGGACTAAATTGAGCTAAAACTAGAAACTTGGTATAGTACAAAAAGAGCTGCAACTATAGAATACCGAAATTACAAAAAAGAATAATTTTGCAACATCCTCATAATGATAAATCCCTTTCACAACATAAAGCCAATCAAAGACCAAGTTTTTTTCCCCAGATTAAGTAAAAAAGTACAAAAAACATCGAAGTAACAGGGAAAAAATCCGACCTTATGTCTTCCCCAAAACCAAGACTCAAACATCAAAACACCAATCCAAAAACACTGAAAAAACCGAAAAAATCCCACCTTTACGCAACTCCAGCCACGCTCTTCCCCACCCAAAAACAAAACTCAATCATCAAAACACCAAGCGAAACCATAAAAACTCCGAAATCAAACCAATCAGAGGAAAGTGGGAGGAGAAAGAGTCTGAGATCCAACTCACGAAGCAGTCATCGTCGATCGTATAGATGTACTTCTTCTTGGAGACCATGTATCCAAAGCATCGGCACGCGGAGTCCTTGAAGGAGATGCACGAGGCCTTGGGGCCGAGGATCCGGTTGATGTCGTTGCGGTTGTAGAGCTCGTAGTCGAACCCCTCGGGCACCTTGACGGTCCTCGAGGGGTCCCCATCTTGGACGATGATGAGGTGGTAGTGTTGGAAGAATGGCCTCCACATCTCCAGGAAATCCAGGTTCCGGATCGTCGGGATCACGATGTCGAGCTCGTCCTTGAGCAAGGGAGTGATCGGAACCCCCGATCCAGTCGCCATTGACGCGCGCGGGGACGAGGGATCGGCCCTAGGGTTTCAGAGAGAAAGAGAGAGATGGAGAGGACGAAGAGATCGAGAGAGAGAGAGAGAGAGGAGACGAAGAGAGGAGAGAGACGAGCCGAGCATATAAGAGGAGATCGGCACGTGATGTCACGTGAGACCCGGTCGGGTCTGGTCGGGTTGACCCGGTCCATGTTTCCGGTCCGGGAATTAGACCGGGTCTCTGTTCCGCGGTCTAGACCCAATACAAGGTTTTACAAGAAAAAACAAAAAAGAAAGAAAAAAAAAAATCCTAGGCATTGAGTAATTTGCAGTTTATTTACAGTGATGTATATAAGAGATAATTGTTTATATATTCTTGAAAAGTTTCGGACTTTCTGCTTTATACCTCTTAGAAAGCTAGTATTAAAAATACCTTTTTAACGTTTCAACGTATTTCAAATATACCCCTAGAGTTAAATTCTATTAGGGACCGTTTGGTTGCATTTAGTTGCAACTGCACAACAGTTATAACTACACGCAGACTCAAATTCGGTGTTTGGTTTGATGTATTTAACTCCAACTGTTGCAGTTGGAACTCCAGGATGAGGCCCAACTACAGCAGTTGGAACTATGCCCAAATTGACCGCAGTTCCAACTGGAGAGAGTAATTTTAAGCAAATGGTAGGATTACCTCCTTAATTATTTTTTAAACAAAAATAATAATTTTTTTACATTGGAGATAATCTCACCATCATATATATAAAATTATAAAATTTTAAAAATAATTTCTCAACTGCATGCAACCAAACAAATTATTTGTAGTTGCAGCGCTTTCTACTACATCCAACCAAACAAGATGTATGTAGTTACAACTGCTGTATTTTCAACTGTATGCATTTTCAACTACACTGTATTTGTAATTATATCTAACCAAACGGCCCCTTAAGTGAACTGTTAGCAACAACCGTTATATCTGTAAAATTACTATTTTGCCCTTTCGAATATACCTTTCTACCATCACCTACTTTTCTTATTTGCCCTTAATATAAGGGCAAAAGAAATATTTTAATTTTTTTATCTTTTCAAATATACCCTTCTACCATCACCAGTTTTTCTTATTTGTCCTGAAGTTAATGGCAAAAGAGGTATTTTAATTTTTTTAACTGATGTAGAAATTTAATCGGGGTTTAACCTGAGATAACTTAACGGATACTAACAGCGGGTCTATTTTTGAATAACGGAAAACTATAAGAGGGTATATTTGAAACAAAAAAAAAAGTAAAGGTAAATTAGATATTTTAAAAGTTTTCAGGAACATATTTGATATTATCCTTATATAAATAGTGATAGCACTAAATTCCCTTTATATCAGAAATTTTTTATATACAAGATTTAAAAAAGATTATACCGTATGTTTTATTATTTTGTGTATGTCAATGTGACTAGTGAACTACACCCCGTCCTTGAATGGGTGGGATGTATCTTGTACACCGCGGTTGGGGTGTACAAGAAGCATTTTTCAATATATATACATACACGTCTGTGGGAAATGTTTTAGAATATAAAAATGCAAAAAATTAAAGAAAAATATTTTCACAAATTATAAATGTACTAAAATTTTGTTTTGGATAGTGTTACCGGGGAGGTGACCGGATCCCGAGGCGGGCGAGGGACAAGCATGGAATATTCTGATTCCCAGTTTATGGGATCTGAACGGACGAATTATTGACGGTTGGATTTGTAGGGGATGAGATCTGATCCGTCCGTTGGTTCGGGGCGCATGCGATCACGTGGTCGGCGTGATCTCCGCATAATCCGGCGGTGAATTGCGTCCAGTTTGGTGTATTTGTCGGCAATTACGAGACTAACAATAACGTAAGCTAAAAATGCATGGAAACCCCTCCAATTATTGGAATTTTTAACTTAAGCCCCTCAAAATTTATTTTCTTTTTAAAAAAATATGTACAAAAGTCTTCTCAATTTATCATTTCTGCAACAAGCGACTAAAACTTCTCATTTTAGTAATTAATTTTTTAAAACTTTGCCAGTAGTTTAATAGACTCTTTTACTACGCGTAATTTTGTATAACTTTATAATACAAAAAAGTTTAATTTTTCTTTCAGTTATGATAATTAAGCATTATAATTTAAAAAAATAGTAAATCTGTTTTTAATTATTATTATTATTTTTTATGTATCTGAATAAAAATAGATTTTTATCTTAAAAACTTTACAAGATTATATATAATACAAGCGATCAGAATCGGCTGTATAATTTATAATTTCAATTGAGAAAAAGAATTAACATATACATTATTTGTAAAGTTTAGATAAATCTAATTGCAAAATTAATATTTTAGGCAATTATTCACAAAAATGCTAGAGTTCAAGAGATCTTTGTATTCTTTTTAAATTGGTGTTTTTTAACTTCTAATTTTCATTTAAATCATCTTAGTTAATTATTTAAAAATTTTAATTATATTTACTGGTTCTAGTTGCTATTAATAGTAAATTATTCTAGTTTTATTTAAATAATAGTTAAACTTATTAGATTTAAAAAAATTATCGATAAATTTTATAAAAAAATTCTAATTTATTTTAAAAAATTACTAAAATAAAAAAATAAAAAAGTGTCAACTGAAAAAAAAAAAAAAATTAGGGGCTGTTTAAAAATGACATATGGGTGAGGGGTCTCCATACCTTTTTGTAACGTGTTATTAGGGCGGTAATCTTGCTGGTTGGGTTGGGGACCTTGGACCGGATTTGGACCGGCCCGGTTCGATTCGACCGGTTCGGTCACATGGGTTTAATTAAAACGATGGTTTTAATTAGATTTTCCCTTTCATACGGCCAAGGAGCCAGTTGTGTATTCCCTGTCCTTGATTGCTCTATGATCGATCCCAAAGTGTCTTTTTGTAAATTTACCACCCTTCGCATGCTATGCGTACCCAATGCGTCCCCAAAAAACCTTCGCCCTTTTACATGGCACAGATGCTTCATGCTTTGATATATATGAATGGAAAAAAGTCACTTTTAATAAAGTTCTTACCAATTGAAGTTTGCATTTAATGATAGTTTTATTTTGATTTAAAATTAATAAAATAGTTATGATATAATAATATAAATAGTCTCACATGATCTGCTCTAGTCGGTGTGTTCGATATTCATATATAGCATCAATTCTATTTATCCAAGTAAAAGCTTTCAAAAATGATTGCACGAATTGGAGAATGTACGGTATTGTTACACAATTATTCGGCAGTTAATTTGATCAGAATGGTCGGTAATAAATAAAAGTATGGTTTCAACCAAGTTAAATTTATAAAGTAAAATATCAAAATCATAGAAAACAAACTACTTCTGATATACGGAAAGAATATAAAGTCAAGTTTTCATAATTGTACTGTTCAGTATGATCTAACGGATGAAAATAATCAAAGAAATAGATCTAACGATAAAATCCTTAATAGCACCAAATGCTTAGTGTTATTAATAGTATAGTTGTGACGCCCCAACTTCCCAGGGGGTCACCCATCCTAGGACTACTCCCGTCCTAGCACGCTTAACTCTCTCAACCTCTTCGGCCTAGCCACCGCCGAAAATGCTTAAGCCGGGTTGAGAGTTTAGCCCTATTATATCTCATATATAGGACTAATCTGGGGTCTCACAATAGTAGCTGGACTTATATTTTTATCTCAGCTCCATATGATCAAATATATTAGATGACTTTCAATACTAAACGAGTACTAAATGAAAACCATTGGTTACTTTAGTTATACCATAATAAGAGCACATGTGGTACTAAAGTGCTCCAATTCAAATTTCAAGAGGTGAATTTACCATTCTACCCCTGAAATTGGAATAATGGGGGACAGTAGGGTGGTACATGAAGCATCTAACAAAGTTGGAATTTTTTGGGTTCATATAAAAATGTGAGATCTTGAGCTGGCTCAGCTATTTGGTGACAGTTTGGACAACGATATCTCCCAAGTGATTGACAAGCTGTGACCATTTTTTTATTTCAAATTTGTGACTAAGACATCCCAACAAACCCCTACGTGCATGACTCTTACTTATTTTGCCGTAAATTAATATGAATTTAATCATTTTATAAGTAATATGCGGGATCGTTGGCGTAAATCACTAATCCCAAAAACTCGAGCGGTTAGAAATACACAATCAAGTCATTTAAACCATACAGATACGTTTCGATTGTGACTTGGCCCAATCAGCCTCACGCCATTTCGACCATGACTCGATCTAATCCAGCCTCGCACTATTTCGAACATGACTCGACCCCCCAGCCTCCAGCAATAAAGCTGGATGCTGATTCATTTAAGCCAACACTGTCCTCATGACCCTTTTTTTGTGATTTTATTGAAGAAATTTACTTCTACAAGTTGATGTAGCCACTTTAGAAATTGAGTACACGCGTTGATTTATCGGAATTGACCAGAGTCAATAACTACATTTCAACTAATTAAACACTGAATCATGAGGAACTTGGAAGAAGTTGAGGAAATTGTCTACTGATTTTTTTTTTACATATTTATGTAGATAAATAATTAATCTCCACATTTGTAATTTCCAAAAATAGAAAATATAATTGATATGTTGGTGGGCTGAATCATGTATTTATGAATTTTAAAAAATTATTCATTACTCATATGCTTCTGCATTCTTGATGGAAACGCGAAAATTATATAGTAACCGAATCATTGAGATATACATGATATTTTTCACAGAAACAAGTGAGATATTTCTCAATCACAGTCATTTTATCGTACTCAATGTATTCTTAATTTATGCGATCGCAAACAAAGCTTTAATAACGCTCGAATTTAAAGCTTTTAAAATTCAAAAGCTTATTTCTATTTTTCGTTTATAACTTCAAATCTTTTTCTAATGTCAGTTGATGCACGTAATTGGAGCATCCCCTTTATTAATTTCAAGTGTGTGTGTTGAGTTCTATAGAGATGTGGATGTAATCATTTAAATTAATTGAGAATCTCTTGTTTTTAATTGTCACTTTGCTCCATATTAATCACTTTTAAATATTTTATCATTTACACATTCCATAAACAATAATAAAGGAGAAACTACCATGCTTTAATATTTTTTTTAAAAAAACTTTTTATTTCTCTCTTTCACCTTTTCTCTTGTTTTCTTTTCGAAAGTATCTGCTATTAATGTTAGGAATAACAATCTTATATTAGATACAGAATAAAATTTTAAAGTTGTTCAAAAATAAACTGCTTTGGTTATTCTTGGTATATGTACAACTTATGGGATTAGTAGATAGTAGATCAATTTTGTATTTGGATAAAAATTAGGCTATTTTTCGGGAATAAGAAAAATAGTGTTTCATTTATTTTCTAAAAGCCTAAACTTTTAATATTTATATTTAATATTGTAATTCGTGTACATAGAATTTTGCACCAAAAGAAAAGTAGCCTAATATTTTATGCAAATATCGGGCCAGAAAAAAAATTAGGCCCAAAGAAAATTCGGGTCCAAATATTGGGTTGGCGAAGTTGGCCCATCTCAATGGGCCGAGAAGCACGACTTATTATTCCTCCAATTTGGATTGCCTACTTGTCTGATGGACCGGCCCGATCCAACGACTGACTCTAGATACCAACTATCAAGTCCTTTGCTACTTGTGTTAGAAAAGGTTGGCGCAACATGAAAGTTATTGGTTGGATATTATTATTCTAATATGCTGTGGCTGAGAAGATTTTCTCTTTGATTCTCTACTTAGTACCAACGACTGATCTTTGTTTATTATTTTAAATTTCAGGGCTAGTTGCACTATTAGTCCTAACCTTTATCCATTTTTTCACTCTGATCTCTATTTTTTTTTTTTTTTTGTCGCCAAGCCCCTAATCTTCATATATATATATATATATATATATATATATATAGAGAAAGAGAGAGAGTTAAGCTAGAATACTATCGGTAGCAAACAGGCTCCGTTGCCACCTATTTGTTTTCGATGATGGAGCCTCCAATTTGACGATCGGCACCGTTGAACATGATCTAAACCAGTTGAAGCATCTAGAAACCAAATTTTATACTTTTCCGATATTGTTTTATGTCCATCAAGTAGACACAAAAATGAACGGCTGAAAATGAATATCCTTTAAAAAGTGATGATAGGAGTCCTGTAATCAAGATCAAGAGTATAGATCTTGTTTTAAATAGTTTAAAGAATTTTCTAACAAAAATTTAATTGATTTGGATATCTTTACACCGTTAAACGAGAAAACGTCTCATATCAACCATTAAAATTATAAAATTCGAAATCATTTGATCATTAGGCCAATGATGTCGAAAAGATTTGAAATTTAGTTTCTAGATGATTTAAGTGGTTTAGATCACATTAAACGGTACCGATCGTCAATTTGAAGGCTCCATCATCGAAAACAAATGGGTGGCAACGGAGCCCGTTTGCTACCGAGAGCATTCCAGCTCAACTCTATATATATATATATATATATAGCAGGACTACTGTACTATTAAGAGCACAGCAGCCCCTGTGCTCCTAAGTTCCTAACCACCTATCAAGTTTGATGGGTGATTAGGAAGAGAGACAAGAAAAATTGAGAAAAAATTGGGTGTCTCAATTTCTCCTCTTCTTAAATTTCTCTCCAATATCTCTTCTCTCTCTCTTCCTAACCACCCATCAAACTTGATGGGTGGTTAGAAACTTAGGAGCATAAAGACTATACTCTTAATAGCACAGTAGTCATGCTATATATATATATATATATATATATATATATATATATATAGAATGAGACTACTATACTATCTATAGTACCGGGGCTCCGGTACTATAGTTGCTTTTTCGATCTTAGGGTATTCAAATCAACGATCCACACCGTTGAAACTGATCTAGGATATGTGAAGTTCTTAGGAATAAATTTTAGTTTTTTTCGATATCGTTTACTTAGTAAATAAATCATGACAAAATGAACGGTGAAAATTGAATAATCCTTAAAATTTGAGTATAGGAATTTCGAATTCAAGATCAAGGATGTTGACCTTCATCTATGTAGTTTAAAGTATTTTCTATCAAAATTTGAATAAATTTAGATTCTTCTCCACCGTTAAACTACAAACTCGTCATAATAACCATTGAAATTTGACAATTTTGAAACGGTTTGATCACAAAGTAAACTACGTCGAAAAATTATAAAATTTTATTTCTAAGAACTTCAAATATCCTAGATCAGTTTCAACGGTGTGGATCGTTGATTTGAACACCCTAAGATCGAAAAAGCGACTATAGTACCGGAGCCCCGGTACTATAGATAGTATAGGAGACTAGCTCTATATATATATATATATATGTATATATATATATATATATATATATATATATATATATATATATTTTTTTTGCATTTAGATCCCAACTATCCGAATCCTTGTTATTTTTGACAAGAGAAATCTCGTCAACACCAATAAAGCCATGTCTTCTTATGTAGACTACGGTCATAGTCTAATAATCTTTGATCAATCTTAGCACTGACTTTTAAATTTCCGCAAGAGCATCAGCACTGACTTTCAAGCTTCTGCAAGAGTAGGATGGCACGTTCGACTCAATGCCAAGTATCAAATGCTCCAAAAGAGACAGTAAGCTTTGTGTGCGAGATTGAGGTGGTCGTAGGCATGAAGGACAACATTGAGAATGGTGAAATTGAGCGTAATGCGATGGGTGAGCGTACAAGAGAAGAGATTAGGGATCAAAGTTAAATTTTAAAAAAAATGAAAAACTTCAAATACCATCCCTGTGGTTTTACACTTTCTCACTTTAGTATCATGTGGTTTCGTTTTTCTCTTTTTCTTGTTCTTTTCATTAATTTTTTTTGTTAAATCATATAGAAAAAACTTCAGATAACCCACCTCTGATTTATCGAATATTCATTTTAGTACCCTGTGGTTTTAACTTTCTCACTGATTTAACGAAAAAATTAACAAAATAAATAAGAAAAAGAGAAAAACGAAATCACAGGGTACTAAAGTTATACACTTTAAACCACAGGGTACTAAAATGAGAAAGTGCGAAATTACATGAGTGGTATTTGAAGTTTTTCTTAAAAAAAAGAGGCTAAAGGTTAGGAATCAATTAATGGAGCAATCAATCCTAAATTTTATGCTTGCCAAACAGTAAAGATTAAGAACCAAAATAAAAATTAAAAAAATCAGGCAAAGGTTGGAGACCAATAATGGTGCAATTAACTTTTTTTAAAAAAAGTCTCAACAATTTGTAATAATTTATGTCATAAACATAACAAAATCGAACACATGTAATTAAAACTTCTACTACTGAACAAATAGAACAAAACAAAACTAGAAACTCCAAGTTCGTCGACCAAATAATGCTCTCCTTATTTCCTAGAGTTTGAGAAATTTATTATAACAAAATAATTAACCAATTGTTCTTCAACTTATGTCAAAGCAATTAATTCAATTCACACCAATTATTGCACAAAATAAAAAGAATAATAAAAGAAGAAGGTTCAAGTGATTTGTAGGGCATGGTCTAAGTTGGGAAGTAATATTCTGATGGAGACCCTTCACTTGTTGCCAACTATTTGATCTTCTTTTAAATTTATAAATCATGTGGAAAATTGGAACAACTCTTTGTTGCATTTATTTAATCTTTAATAAAAAATATATATAAACTCAACCTAGCTTCTCCTACCTATAAAATAATCAAGCATGAGGATCATACATTGGACAATTTGAATATTAATCTAATTTTTGCTAAAAAAAAGAAAACATAATTTTGAGAACTTCATCAGTGAGGACTAATTTGGTTTACTTAATGAGGTTGAATTTTTTGCAGAAGTATTGTTTGATTTACACTAAAAGAAAAACTCAGCAATTTATCATTTTATTAATTTTTTTATTTTTAAGATCTAAAAGGAAGAAACTCTTTTTTCTTTGTTTTTTTTAACTAAATGCTTAATTTTTTCCTTTTGAGAATGAAAACCAAAAAAAAAAAACATTTTCCTATTTCACAAGTTTAGAGACTAAAAAAAATTGAGAGGCAAAAAAGAAAAAAGAAAAAAGAGGTCCCTGTCACAAACCAGACGACCGTTGGGCTTGGCACATTTTCAAATTTCCCGCGTCGCTTTCTCTCTCCTTCTCTCACCAAACACATTGCTTCAGAATGTAGAAACTAAACCAGAAGCAAAAGAAAAAAGGAAATTTTAAAAAAGAAGAAGGAAAAGTCATAGCATGCATGGTGAGATCTATTTTTAAAACTTTCCCAACAAGATAAAAAATGAAATAAAAAAATAAAAAAATCCCAGCAAACTAGTTGGTGGGCTATCACCTCCATGGATGGTTCCTTCACCTTCATGCTTCTCTCTCTCTTTCTCTCTATTAAATCTCAGATACCATTAATCTCTTGTTGCCTCCACTGTGTGTTCTCTCTCTCTCTCTCTCTCTCTCTCTCTCTCTCTCTCATGCACTTTGAGTTGTTTTAGAAAAAAAATATGTTGAGGATGAAGAGAGGTGTTGTTATGTGGGTGCTTCTCCTCGCAGTGACCTTCTCTCTAGCAGGTAATTTGTTGCTCTTTTCCTATCCGATTCTCTCTTTTTAATGTTCTACTTTTCTCGATTTACTAAAGTTTGCTCATCAATAATTCATAACGGGACGTTTGGTTCCTCGGAAAAGTATAACTATTTTAATTTTTTGTACTAAAAATATAGAGTTGTGATAAGACTAACGAGATAAAACTGTTCATTAGATGAGTGGAGTGTAAGATTTATACCCAATTTTGGATGTACAACCAGCATTGCTCAAAAGCATTCTATCTTTTCCACAATCTTCGTTTTCTGGATAAAAATTTTGAAAGACGAAAACACTACTTTTTCATAAAAAAATTTTAAAAACTTTCGAAAGAAACTTTTTTTTTTTTTTTTCTAGAAACAAAACGGGCCGAGAGTACTTTTTCAGCCATAAAAATTAAATTTTGAAATATTTTTCGAAAACCAAACTTTTTCAGCCTTAAGGCCCCGTTTGGTTCGGGAATAAACTATTTTAGGCTATTTCTGGAATAGGTATAACTCTTGGGATAAACATGAATAAAATTAATTTTGCGTTTGGATGAAAATGAGTTTTTCTCGGGAATAAAAAAATAGTGTTTGGATGGCTAGATTGGAATAACAAGGATAAGAATAATTATAGTTTTAACATAATAATATTTTATGTAATTAATTAATGCAAAAAATTAATTAAATAATAATTTAATTTATTTAATTCACTAATTAATCATGAATATTGCTAAATAATCCTAAATATTAATTAATAAATTAATTAGTAATTAATAATTTAATTAATTATAAATAATTTAATTAATTAATTAATTAATTAATTAATTACTTACTTAATAATAATCAGATAATTAAATTAGTCAAAATAATAAAAAAAAATAACCATCCAAACGCTAGAGGAGTACAGTTAATTAAAATTAAATAGGACATTAATTAACAAATTAAGCTAATAAATTAATATATTAATAAAAAAATTAATTAATTAATTAGTTATTTTGGTCAAAATATTAATTGATTAATCAATATAGTTAGTTATTACATAAACACACTAAATAATTATTAATTTAGCTAATATATTTTATTAATTAAATTAGTTAATTATTAATTTAGCTAATTAATTAATAAAATAATAATATATATATATATATGATTTATAATATTTTATTGTTAAATTAGTTAATTATTAATTTAGCTAATTAATTAATAAAATGTAATATAATATATTGATTAATAATATTTTATTATTATATTAGTAGAGGTATAAAGAGAGGAAATTGCAATTCCACCAAAAGGGTGGAATAGCAATTTCCCCCTCTTAACGGGTTATTCTAGAATAATCCGTTAAGAGGAGAATTAAATAAACTCATATTTCTCTCTAGTGTTTGAAAGACTATTCCCACTTTATCCCTCAACCAAACATATCCATTTGGTTCAATGTACACCCGTGAAAAATAAATTTTCGTGAAAATAATTTTCGATGAAAAAAAAGTTTTACGTGTTGCGGTGTTTGGTTTGTTGAAAAAAAAATAATTTTTCATCAACATTTGTTTAGTTGAAAGAAAATAAAATTATATTTGTTTGGTTCGGTGGAAAAAAATAGTGAAAATTTTTTTTACGCAGTTTGAGTTTTCATTTTCTGCCAAAAAATAATAAAAAACAAAAATTCCAATTTTCTTCCAACTTCGTAAAAATACTTTCACGAAATAATATTTTTACGTCAAACCAAACAAGCGAAAAAATATTTTTTATACTAAAAATAATTTTTCGATTTGTTTTATGCCGAACCAAACTAACTCACCCTAAGTTAATGTGCATGAGGACCTCCTCAACTATGCCATTTCTATTTACATAATATTCATTGTCATAAATTGGTGAAACTTGTTAACTACTAACGACTAATAATTAATAGAGTCACCGACTGTCCCTAGTGCAAATGGCAAAGAGCTTGGTGGTTGATATCCGAGGTTCCAAGTTTGAATCCTAGTTGATTCACATTTCTTGCTAAGTTTATTTCTAAAAGAAATAAATAAAGCGGGTAGCATGCTACCTTTCTCTCAAAAAAAAAAAAAAACTAATAGAGTCGCAAATTTTAACAAATGTTCGAAATGGCGAAGAGTTTAGGGGGTTTTCATACAATTATTACCCTTTAATTAAATATTAATTGATGACACCTTTATTTTTTGAAAATTTTTTAGTGGCTTATGATCCCCTGGATCCAACTGGGAACATCACACTCAAATGGGATGTTATATCATGGACCGCTGATGGATATGTTGTAAGTAATTTCTCTGCATTATTTGCTTATTTCTTACTCAATTTTTGGAGATTTTTTTCCCCTCATATAAGGAACAATTACTTATATACCCCCCAAAAAGTTATAGAAGACTAATATAAAAAATATTCTTTTAACGTTTCAAATTTCTTCATATATATCTTTAGAGTTAAATTATATTAGTAAACGATTAGGAACCGCTATTATTTCTGTAAAATTACTATTTTACCCTTTCTTTTATACCCTTCTACCGTTATCAATTTTTCTTATTTATTTTTAAGTTAGGAGCAAAAAAAATATTTTGATTTTTGATCTTTTCAAATATAATTTTCTATCGTCATCAGCTTTTCTTATTTGATCTTAAGTTATAGGCAAAAAAGATATTTTGACTTTTCTTTTTTAACTCTGGTAGAAATTTAATCCAAATTTAATCCGAATTGACTTAATGGATATTAACAGCGAAATTATTTTTTGAATAAAAGAGAAATTATATTAGGAGTATATTTGAAACAAAAAAAATAAGAATATATAAGATATTTCAGAAGTTTTGAAAGATATATAAATCTACGAAATGGATAACAGGCCGTGGTTGCGATGAACAACTTCCAAATGTACCGGCACATCATGAACCCGGGTTGGACCCTGGGTTGGAGTTGGGCTAAGAAGGAGGTGATCTGGTCCATGGTGGGTGCGCAGGCCACAGAGCAGGGGGACTGCTCCAAGTTCAAGGGCAACATCCCCCACTGCTGCAAGAAGACACCTACAGTTGTGGACCTGCTGCCCGGGGTCCCTTACAACCAGCAGATCGCAAACTGCTGCAAGGGCGGCGTCGTCGCCTCCTACAGCCAGGACCCCGCGGCCGCCGTCTCCTCCTTCCAGGTCAGCGTCGGCCTCTCGGGGACGACCAACAAGACGGTGAAGCTGCCGCAGAACTTCACGCTGCTCGGCCCCGGCCTCGGGTACACCTGCGGCCCCGCGAAGATCGTGCCGTCCACCGTCTTCTTCACCCCCGACCACCGCCGCAAAACTCAGGCACTCAGTATGTGTAAACGCAGGCGCTCAGTATATTTTTGGTACTCTGTTTGCGCAATCGTTGTATAAATTCTATTCCTGTTCGGAATGTTTTGAATTGTACTGATTGTGACGCCTTGCACGGATAAAAAAAATTCTGTTCATTCGGCGGGTCTGTGCGCATACCTGAACCGACCAAATTGGCGGTGTCGGAGCGTGACAGTATGTGTGATCTTGCCCCCTAAATACCTGGTTTCTCCGAATCCCTGATATATACTGATAGAAACTGCTTTAATAATTGTGCAGTGACTTGGAATGTGACCTGCACCTATTCACAGCCCCTGGCATCCAAGTACCCAACCTGCTGCGTTTCTCTCTCATCCTTCTACAACAGCACTATCACTCCCTGCCCCTCCTGCTCCTGTGGTTGCAAAAACAAGAACTGCATCCAGTATGCGAAACTCTGATCTTTCCAAAACCTCTCTAACCCCCGTTAAATGATGTTCGACTAATGTTGGTATACGGATTCGGACGTAAAAATGTTACAGGAGCGACTCGAAACAGCTGAGCACCGCGGGGATCAACACGCCGAGGAAGGACAACGCGCCCCTCCTGCAGTGCACCCAGCACATGTGCCCGATCCGCGTGCACTGGCACGTGAAGATCAACTACAAGGACTACTGGCGGGCGAAGATCGCCATCACGAACTTCAACTACCGCCTGAACTACACGCAGTGGACGCTCGTCGCGCAGCACCCCAACCTCAACAATATCACCGAGGTCTTCAGCTTCGACTACAAGCCCCTCGTCCCTTACGGCTCCATCAGTAAGTTATAAGCTTCGAAATTTTTGAACCTGTTTGGGACATAGACCTTACGAACTTCTACCTACGCCCGCAGACGACACGGGGATGTTCTACGGGATGAAGTTCTACAACGATCTCCTCATGGAGGCCGGGCCGCTCGGGAACGTGCAGTCGGAGGTGCTGCTCCAAAAGGACGCGAACACGTTCACGTTCAGACAAGGGTGGGCGTTCCCTCGGAGAGTTTACTTCAACGGCGACGAGTGCCTGCTGCCGCCGCCCGACTCCTACCCCTATCTGCCTAACTTCGCGTCAGCGAATGCAGCGGCGGCGATATACCGACTCGCTACTTCCGCAATCCTGCTGCTCCTAATGGTGTGAACATGAGCCAAAGGAGAAAACTGGGTTTCTCATTTTTGGGTGTGTAGATAAGAAAGAAATATGGATACAGAAGTTTCAGAAATGGTTGTTGTAAGGACAGGAATGCCAAAGAATGAAACAGGGTGTTAACAGAACTGCGATCGTAAAGTCGTTCTTTTTGCTGATCATCACATTATGCCACAAACTTTGCATCTAAATGAAGCATTATGAAGTTAAAAAGCATAACAACAAGCTAAAGTTTAATGCAATATTTGCAGTGAGAAGAAGCCGGGAAGTGATTTCATATGCATTAATCAATATACATTACAGTAAAAATTTGGTTAGATTGAATATGACACACCTGAATATCCCCTCCCAATTTCCCGACGCTCTTGTCGATCGGTGTAAATACTATAATTAAATGAATTTTTTTTTTCATGTTATGTATGTAAGTTCTTCACTAGACACAAATCAGCAAGCACGTTAAAACCGCCCAAGAAGTGAGAGTCCGAAGGGAGAAAGGGCTTATCGACTTGGAGGCCGCATTTGGTAGCCACGGATATGAATCGGGCGGGGGCATGACGCAGCTATCTCCGTTGAAGTACACACGCCTCGGAAAAGCCCAGCCCTTTTGGAAAGTGAACGTCGAGAAGTCCTTTTGGAATAGAAGCTCCGACTGTACGTTTCCGTACGGCCCAGCCGCCATGAGTAAGTCGTTGTAGTACTTAACGCCCCACAGCATCTCCGTATCATCTGACGAATACCCAGATTACAAGAAATTAGAAAAGAAAAAACACATTATTTAAACTACGCAGACATCATGCTGTAAGAGAGTGTGAGAGAGAGAGACAACTCACTTATAGTTCCGTAAGGGTTCAACGACTTGTGGTTGAAGCTAAAAACGGTGGTGAGGTTGTCGAAATTAGGATGTTGGACGACTAAGTTCCACTGCGTGTAGTTCATCCTGTAGTTGAAGTTGGTTACCGCAATCTTCACCCGCCAATACTCTTTGTAGTTGAGCTTGACATGCCAGTGCACTCTTATCGGGCACATATGCGACGTGCACTGGACTAGAGGAGCGAGGGTGCTCTTCCCCGGACCATTGATGGCCGAAGCTAAATAAGGCGAATCGCCCCTGCCGTATTACAAAACACCGCATTTAGTCAACTAAACAATATTGAAATGCGTCGAATATTCCAATTAGTAGAAACTCACTCCACGCAGCTTCCGGGCTGCGTATTGTTATTTTGGCAGCCGCACGCGCACGTCGGGCAAGCAACTATCGTGTCGTTGTAGAAAGATGAAAGCGATACGCAACACGTAGGAGTCCTCTGAGCAAGAAACTGGGAATACGTACATGTTACGTTCCACGTCACTGCAACAGATGAAGCAAGTTTTGTCGACTCCTAATGAGATCGATAGTGATAAATAAACTGTAAATCTACAATCGCGGTAACTTACTTAGGGCTTGTGTGGTCCTCCTGCCGTCCGGCGAAACAAATTTACTCGGCTTCACGACCTTCGCAGCACCGCACGTGTACCCCGGCCCCGGAGCTCTCAATGTGAAGTTCTTGGGCGCACGGACCGTCTTATTAGTGGTCCCCGCCCGACCCACACTGAGCTGGAACGAGCTCGCGGCGGTGGCCGGGTCTTGGACCCAGGAGCTGATCACTCCCCCTCGGCAGCAATTGGCGATCTGCATGTTGTAAGGGGTTCCGGGCAAGAGGTCAACGACTGTGGGGTCCCGCTTGCAGCAATGCGGGATGCTCCCTTTGAACTTCGAGCAGTCGCCTTGCTCCGTCGCTTGCCCTCCGACCATAGACCAGATTATTTCTTTCTTCGCCCACGTCCATCCGAGAGTCCAACCGGGGGCTTGGATGTGACGGTATTGCTGGTAATTGTACATGGTAACAACCGCCTAAAGAATTCATTGTACTTACTCACTTCAGAAAACTTCGAAAAGTAAAAGAGAAAGAAAAGTATATATTACATGAGAACTAGGAAACAATTATATATAGATTTAAACGATACACGCACAATTTCAAAAGTAGGCGACTGTAGTTTATACTGACGATTTTTCAATACATTGCATCATGATATTGTTGCGGAAGAAGCAATTTGGTCCTCAAAAGTTGAAAAATGGGCTAAACTTGCCACACACACACACACACACACACACACACACACAAAAGTGTCCAATCTTTTTACGAATTCAACGAAAGCCTTCTAAAGGAGTTGACCCAAAAAAATTAAAGGAAAATTGATTGAGACATGGGTGGACTTTGATACTGCTGGAAATGGTCATTACACTTGTTTTATAATTTTTAGAGGCTAATCGAAATTAGTGCCATGCCATTTTCAGTTCTCTTACGGCGTAAGATCATGCAAAGCATTATACTTACAACATAGCCATCTGCAGTCCACTGCATGATATCCCATTTGATCGTAATGTTACCGTTCGGATCAAGCGAATCGTAAGCTTCTGCAAAAGATAAAGGCCAAAAAAGAAATTAGTTGTACCTCAGTTATTATTTTCAATACAATTCCGAAAGCTGAAACTTATATATGTATGGTAGTTTGTAGAGCCACAATACGAAAACTTTTCTTAAGAGAAAGAAAAGGCGCAAAAGTAATTAAAGCCAACATTTTTTGGTCATTGTACAGCAAATTACAGTGCACTTTTTTGTTTAAAATTGGTCTCCTTGAGAAGACTCCTATTCTGAATCTATTGATGGTCTATGATAATTCGAGTAAGTAGTTGGATAAAATTAGCATGAAATCTTAAAATTGATCACCTAAAATGTATGAATTACTTTAAATTGAGAAAGCAGAATAAACCTCAATTAAGAAACTAGAATAGATCAATACCAAAAAGAAAATGTTGATACTCAAAAGACCATCATACGCTTTTGCGTCGCAAAAATATAGTGGCATAGAATATTCCCTCTTTTTCTAATATACAAGTTCAGCATCTACATGTTCTCTTTGAAGATCACAAGAAAAGCTTTTATTTTCCTATCAACTAAACCAAAAATGTCTCTTTTCATGAGATATTTATTTATATATTTATATTACAATATGACAATCCATGCTAAACCTAATTGGGATTTATGTGCAATATAGCCTATCAATTTAAATTAGTCTTTTTCCAAATTCCCCTGTAGCCTTAATCCAATATTAGACCAAAGCATGTAAAAAGGTTAAAAATATGGGTTTTCCCCAAATACCCATTTGGCCAAAACAAATGGGAAAGGGACCCCAAAAGATCAAACTTTTGGAAACAATGGAGCAAAAAACACAAATCCTCATTTGGCCAAAACAGATGAAAAGGGGCCCCAAAAGATCAAATTTTTCACAACAATGGTGAGGATGAACACGAAAACAGAAGAGCTGGGAACTAACCTGTTTTTGATGTCAGAGAAGAAAACATCAGAAATAGCACCAAAAAAATGCCCAAAGGTGTCAACTTTAAACTTGATAGGAATCCAAATCCAAAGCATATGAACTTAAAAAAAAATTGGCTTTTCCCCAAGTACCCATTTGGCCAAAACAAATGGGAAAGGGACCCCAAAAGATCAAACTTTTGGAAACAATGGAGCAAAAAACACAAATCCTCATTTGGCCAAAACAGGTGAAAAAGGGCCCAAAAGATCAAAATTTTCATAACAATGGTGAGGAAGAACACAAAAACAGAAGCGCTGGGAACTAACCTGTTTTTGATGTCAGAGAAGAAAACATCAAAAATTGCACCAAAAATATGCCCAAAGGTGTCAACTTTAAGCTTGATGGGCTAATCGCCATTGCCAAATATTGAAGTAAATAAATAAAAATGTCACAACTTTGCAGTATATGTAGAGAGAGAGAGAGAGAGAGTAAAAAAGAGAGTTGTTTTGGGAGGTTTTAGAGGAATAGTTTATGGGAGGAGATTGTAAGGTTCCTTCTAGAGAAGCCTCTTTAAATTTTTTGGGTACATTTTTTTTATTTTTTTTTATTTTAGGCTTAGGAATTGTATCTGTTTTTAATGTAATCTATGAGGCCATGGTCAAAATAGGAAAGTAGAGTAGAGCTCTTCACCCACTGTGTAACCAAAAAGAAATCCAACGGCTAGTGATGCT
This sequence comes from Puya raimondii, assembly GCA_016920855.1. NCBI lineage: Eukaryota > Viridiplantae > Streptophyta > Magnoliopsida > Poales > Bromeliaceae > Puya > Puya raimondii. Next base: position 3,636,092 of record JABWPP010000044.1, on the reverse strand, counting down.
CTTCCCAAAATACCCCTATACGTTTCTCAAGGGTGTTTTGGTTTTTCGAAAAAATGTATAAAACTGTTATGTGAAAAAATTATTTTTTTCATAATTTTTATTTTTAAAATATAAATTTATTTTATAAAATTGAAAAAAGGTTTTAAAATAATTAGTTTATTTAGAAACAATAAAATAAAAATTATTTTTAATTTTAAGAATATATTTTAAAAAACCAAACACCCTTTACGGAAAAGGAAAGGTCAAAAATGTACTCAAGAGTCCCGAATTTTAGGCCATTTGAAATGGTCCTTTCAATTGGAATTGATATTTTTTCAGTTAGGTGAATTAAAATATTCTATTAAATTTAATAGATTTGTTAATCATGAATTTTAAATATTTACTTTAATTTCATGGATCAAAATTAATAAGGGTGGATAAAAAATATCCAAAAGTGAAAAATAAAATTGGTCAAATATAAAATAATGAGCGCAATTTCTTTAAAATTTTCAGTGTCAAAAAAATACTGCACGCCACGAATGTGGCACAATAACCAATTGAAAGAAGGAACTGCATCTTATATACACAAATATCCATTTTATATTTACAAGCAATTCCAAGTTAAAAAATATGCATATAAATATATTTTTCTATAATATAACAATTCAGCTGATTATTACTGATAATTTATTATATTTAAACCCTCAGCCAACCTCAAATCATCGATATTTGATCTTATCTCCTACATGCTAAAAAAAACAACTTTTCTCTACGCAAGACACCAAATTGAATTTTGCAGAAGTATGAAAAAAATTCAAATTTAAGATCCTATCTGGAAGTCGTAATAAGTTACATAAGGATAACTTATTCCGTATAAATATTTTTTAGTATGATTGTAAATAAGAAGTTTGATTTTTATTCCTTCAAAAATTTTGCTATCCATAATTTACATACAAAGTAATTTATTTTGTAAAAAAAATAATTTGAAGGCCGAATATAATATCAAATTTTGAATATTTGACTACACTCTTTATCAATCAAACATGCAATTTTTTTGAATAAATTTAAAAAATATATTAAATAAAATATTTATGTATTAAAACAGAGCGAGCATTGCTTCAATAACACTAATTACTCAAAATATTAAAACTGAAATATAAAATATAGGGAAAACTTCAAATATTCTTCCTGTGGTTTAGCGCTTTCTCATTTTAGTACCCTGCGTTTTTATTTTTCTCTTTTCATCAGCACCTCCGTTAACTTTTTATTAAAATATATTTAAAAAAAACTTCAGATACCCTCCGTGATTTATCGAATATTTACTTTAGTATCATGTGGTTTACGAAATTTTTACTTTAGTACCCTAAAGTTTTAACTTTCTTACTGATTTAATGAAAAAAATAACAGAAAGAAAAAAACGAAACCACAGAATAATAAAGTGATACAGTTTAAACCACAGAGAACTAAAGTGAAAAAGTGTTGAATCACAAGGATGATATTTAAAGTTTTTTCCAAAAATATATTCAACAATTACCAATCTATCCCAAACGAAGCAGTGGAGAACGTGATTAACACCATGTTATATAACAACATTTTTATTTTTATTTAATAAAGTTATACGCAACCACATTTTTAGTGTTAGATAGTGTGTGGCCCACATGAACGTAGAGTTCTCATAAATATATATTATATTAAATTATTATTATTAGATGACCAAATCCTCGCCTCACAAGCAACAGCTTAGATCCAGCTATAAGGCTCACGACATCGACGTTCCTGTTTCGTACAACCTGCAAACGCCCACCAATAACATCCTTCCACGTGTCTCAGCGTGTTAAACCTTGGATGCTGATTGGGGGTCGTTTGGTGTTTTGTGTTATGGGGTGCGGAGCGCGTGTATTTGGGGTCAGGTGAGGGGTTGGAGCGTGGATTTGGACAAATATTCCGCGGTATTTATGAGTAGAAAAGTTGTTTTTTTTGTGATGGTCAACATCCAGAAGAGCAGTTTGTGTCTCAGGTGCTTTATAAAGGGTTAATTGCATACAGTTCTCTATAAACATATCCAATATAAAATATATCTCTATAAAGTTTAATTTTTATATATATTTCTACAAAAATTTTGATATTTTTAAATATACCTTCGCTGTTAGGATCCGTTAGAAAAATATAGTAATGAATGAGATAAATTAACCTTTTTACCCCTCTTATATTATTTGTGAGGACTTTTTTTGCAATTGGCCCTCTGAAAAAATTTTATTTTAAAAATAGCCCCGACAAATTTATAATTGTAAAAATGATCCTACCCTTACCACGCAGGCGCCACGTCAGCGCCACGCGGGCGGGTGGGCGCTGGGTTGGCAAGTTGAACACGGTGAATGGTTGTTCAAACACGGTGAATGGTTCACCGTGTTCAGTTATTCATACTGTGCCGGAAGATAGTGTAGATTAATCAGCGCGAATAATAAAAGAAACACGGTGAACCATTCACCGTGTTTGAATAATTCACCGTGTTCAACTTGCCACCCCACCTCCCAGCCCGCCCGCGTGGCGCCTACGTGGCAGGGGTAGGACCATTTTTGCAATTATAAATTTATTAGGATTATTTTTAAATTAATTTTTTTTCAGGGAGCCATTTGCAAAAAAAGCCCTATTTGTGATGATAGAAAGTTAGAAGATAACCATTGGAGATTTTTGGGAGGATATTTTTGTATAATTCTAACAGTTGGGATTTTTGAAAGGACATATTTATGATGATAAGAATATCATTTTATTTATCTTCTGTTAAAAAATAAATAGTATTCTAATGGTAATAAACCAGAGAGGCAAATATGAATATCACTGAATTTTTGCAGGAAGAAATAGGAAGCTGTATGAAATTAATCCTTTCATAAATAGGGAACAAAATTTTAAATTTTTTTTTGTTTAAAATATGATATTGAATCTGATCAAATTCAATCAGAAGTAAATAGTGATTTTGTATCTGTAAGTATTATCACGACTTTCGTAATGTCAGACAGTCGCATTGAGTTCAGACCGCCATTTCTCATATCTAGGAATGCAAAACAGGCAGGGCGGCTCAGCAAAGCACGACCGGCACACGCGCAAAAATGACTAGGGATTTGTTTCATTTGAATTTGAATTATGAACTGGTATTCGCAAGACCCACTGGACTAAGCAATGTCCAAAACAAGGTGAGATGGGCCAGCTTAATCAAACAGTGAAATAGGCCACAAAAATGCTTTGTAGAGAGATGGAAACTCAAACATTTTTTGTTTAGATGGCGATTTGGTGATGCACATACCTAACTCGAGCCGTCTTCGGATGATTCTCCGTTGAGAATTTCGAAGTATTGAAAGAGCGCAGCTCTAAAACACTTTCAGATTCGTTTGAGAAACACTAAAACATAAAAAAGATTGTAATTAAGAATGCATTCTCAAAGTAGGTTTAAGTGTTGCTGCTCTGCGATAGGAAGTTCGACTATATCTAAATTCTCTCAAACAAAACTAGCATTCTCTTTTAGCAATCAAAGTTTTACCAATGCGATGTTCAACTATAAGTTTGATTCTACTGCCTAATCTTTCATTACTTTCGAATGTTCTGTCGAAATTTAACCAAAGATTAAGCAGTAAAATCAAACTGATACACATTTCAAACTAATTGCACCATTGTTTAGGTAATGTACTAAGCTCTCTTCATTTTTTTACCAACAAAAAGATGTGACTCAAAAACAAGAAAAAAAAAAAAGAGGAAAAAGGAAAGCATACTCAGAAATGGTATTCATTACTAAATGGCATATGGAGACAGATAAAAAAACCCTGTTCTCACCCTCAAATACTCTTTTGAAGGCCCTGAAAACATGTCGAAACCAACATATTATCTCCTTCTTTAACTCTCTCTCTCTCTCTCTCTCTCTCTCTCTCACTCACTCACTCATCATACAACAAGAACAAGCAAACTATCCCTCCCACAAAACAACCACCACAACTGTTTATAGAGTATATGTCAAGCCACAACAAAATGGAAACATTTCCGATCATATCTCGCCATTTACACGCACGCACACACACAACTCGATCTAGAAAAGGATGCATAAAAGCTACAGTTAGTGCATATAAGCTCAGGTGTGCCCAAAACCATCACTACTCGCCTCAAGTGCCGACGCCGCTCCCTTGTCCAAAAACCACACCAACTTCCCCTCGATCGGCTGAACCCTCTGCGCGGGCAACATCAAAGAAGAATCCAATTCTTCGATGCTGTTGTTAGTGGCGATTCGAACTGCCACCGCTTTTTCTTCGCCGGTAACCACTAGCGCTACATTTGACGCGGAGTTGATAACGGGAAGGGTGAAGGTGATCCTCTCCGGCGGGGGTTTCGGCGAGTCGGTTATGTAGGTGACCCACTCCTCTTTGAGCTCGAGCGTGGGGTGGTTGGGGAATAATGAGGCCACGTGGCCGTCGGGGCCCATGCCGAGGAGGATTAGGTCGAACTTCGGGCAATCGTTGGCTTCGGAGACTGCGATGGTGCGGACCTTCACTAGCTGGCGGATGGTGAACTCGTACTCGGATGCGGCTTCTTCAACAGTCACGTTGTCGTTGATGGAGTATACATGGCTATTGAGAATTGATACCTGGGAGTTCAAGGACAAGGATGGAGTATTCGAGTCATAAGAAAGATTAAGGCGAAGAATATTGTTAAAATCATGATAAAAAGCTTGAATTCTTGTTTGAAAATAGGACCATGACCGTATATGAAAACGATACAAACAGCAAAAATGCGGTTCTATGAACTACCGATGTTCCTAATCCTGTTAAATCTCACCGCATTCAATTAAAGTCATTTTTGGTCTTTCTCTGCCTGATGTGTCTAAACCACACGGACGAGAAATGTTCATCTTGTTCTAAATTGGCACTCTTCTCGTAATGCCAATAATGTGATCAGTTCAATTTTTGTATTAGTAATATCAACCTCCTCTACAAATCTACCAACTCCGCTAACATGCTGATCGATAATCAATGGTTTTCATGCATCCATCTTATCTTGTTAGAAAGTTTTACGAAGTGAAGAAAAGTTATTTTCATTGCTTTCTTAAGACTCCGTAACAGCTTAATCTTCTTAAACACAGTGATGGAAAGCAATTGTCGGCACACGGTCTCTTGATATAATTATGCACTAAAATTGAACAGGTAACGATCTGTTAATATTATCCTCTGAGAAGAAAGTTTCGCAGAAAGGTGAAATTAATTGAGGGTGGAAATTCGCATTACTCGTATGGATTCTCTGTTACTCTTTTCATTTGTTGTGTGGACAAAACCTCTAACATGTAAACAGTCGGTCAATCCATTTTTCCGAATTATGCAGGGAAAGAATCTAACAAAAAGAAGGTTCAGGTAAAACTGATATACGTAATGAATGAACTTCGGAAGGATGTGAACAAAACTTTGTACTAGTATGAAAACGTTCTTCAGATGAGACTAAAAAGGTATAAATTGAAGTCTAGATACTCCAAATGAATGTCACATCATCTTTAGAATAATAATTTGACAAGATTGAAGCTGACTATTAAGCCTGTTAATAATGTTAAAAAAAAAAAAAAAGCCCCTTGTCATTACTTAGTTACTAAAAGAACAATATATGTACTGTGACAGATCAGAAACCAACCTCAGCGGGTTAAGATTCAAACTAGCATAGAGCATAAAAGGCAACAAAATTTGTCCAAATATCGAATACCTTCGAAAGAAACCCTTCCTTCGTTTGCCTATAGTTGCTTTCTGCATGATTCTTCGCCACGGCACGCTCATCAGCCCAGAAGACATACCATTTTGTCCAGTCCAAGGTCTTGCTATAAGGAGCTTCGCAAAGTTTCCTGCTCTTACGATTAAAATCATTACAATCAATACGTGTGCATGCATGCGGGGATCCAAATAAAGAATCAGTAGATTACGTAATTTGAACTGTGGATTTAAATACTAGAAGTAAAACTACCCTAGTAAACTGATGAGTGATCCTCCAGATAAAGCAATAGTAAAGCATCCTCTTTCCTTCACTGAAATCTCCGATAATTGCGCGACGTACTCAGCCAAGTCAGTAGCCAGCTCAACTGAGCTTTCGAAAATCCGCAATTCACCTTTCTTCTTAGCTTCACAGGAAGTAGCCATTCCTTTCTATTTCCCCACCCTACAATTGTGTTACTGTGCAATTACTGTATTCCTACATAAATAGAACAGGCGAAAGAGTAAGAAAAATACGAACCGTCGAAAGAAGAAATTCTCTCATAGTAGTAGTACAAAACCAAAGCTATTTACAAATGGACATGGTTGGGCATAAAGCGAGACAAAAGCACAATTAAATTGTAGCCCGATAAAACCTAAACATAAATAGTAGCAGAAACCGCGTCCATTTTTACGTGAAGTTTTATCCTGGCAAAGCGACAGAAGAAAGGGAAATCCTCTTTAGTTAAATTGCTACACGATAAAACTAGAACAGGAGCGAAGGAAGATAATTTCAGAAAGTCCAGGATTCGTCAAACGATAATAGTTTTCTGCCACGAGCACGAGAGAAGCAAACGACAAAAAGAAAATAGAGAACCGTCAGATAGGCGAATCACTTTTTCCAAACCACTGTAACATAATTTCAGAAACAGAAACTGCAAACATTATGGCACAAAAGTTAATTTTTGTCGGCTTTGAGTCAGAGAATTCGTTAAACTAAATGGCATCACTCTGTAAAAAATGTACAATTTGGATTATAAATGAACCATCTCGAAATGTTCTTCAGAAAAAGAGAAACATATTTAGACCAAAATTACGCATAAAACAGCACATATTTTATAGAAGATACAGAATCTTAACTTATAAGCGAAATAAAGTCCCAACTTTCTTTTTTCTTTTTTTTTAAACTTTGAATAGAAGCACAACCAGTTTTAAAACCATGTTGAAACAATTCACATCTGAGAGCATAGAGTTGAGCGAAGTTCAAACAACTAAAACTCATCGCCCAAAGATAATTCCAAAGAATTTGATTGTATGATATTTACAACAAAATTCCATTTGAAGTAAAAGCAAAACCAAAGTGCCAAAACTGTCTCAATCCTACCTTAATATCATTCCAAAAATGCTAGTGCAATTGGTAAAGCTATCATTTTCGAGCTTTGGCATACATGAACTGAACCTAATCAATTAAAAACAGCGACGTATATAAATTATGTAACCCCAACCACAAAATTAGGGGGGGAAAAAAAATCTGGTTACAAGAACCCTAAAACTAAAAGTGTAGAATAATAAATCAGAGTATAAGAGTCACTAAGCTTCATATTATCTTTTAGCAAAATAAAGCAACTTGTCGGTAGAATTCGAACAGCCATCATTTCATGTCGAGACCAATTCAAAGATTCCAAACTTTACATAAAGAATTAAAAGAATAAAATGTCAAAAACCATAAAAAAATTGGAAACAAGTTGATCTCTACAATTAAATTAAACTAATGATGGTGATCAAAGAGAGGAACAGTTCCACAAAAGGAGCCATTTTGATCATGGAAAAAGGCAACAGGATCAAAACCCAACCCTAAATTACCTTCAAAATTAAGCAGAAAAAAGAAAACCCAGAGGGAGCTGAGAAGCTTGGGAAAGAACAGCAGCATATGAACAGCTCAATGCCTTACCATCTAAGAATCTAAAGGGAAAATTTAATGCACACAACCAATCAGAAAGAGTAATAAACGCAATCTCTGCACATGCAAGCAATCACACAAACACAAATTTAATCACAGATTTTTTGCATTAAAAACTAGGGAAAAAAAAAAAAAAAAAACCAATACCCAGATCACAAAATCTCATTTTTCCGCAACAGGGAGGAGATTCAGATCCAAAGCCAAATTGGGTCTCTCATTTGCTTCCTCCAAAAGCATAACCCACCCAAAAAAAGGGGAAAATTGAGAAAAAAAAGAGGAGAAAATTAAAAAAAAGTTACTCACGAGGTTTTAGAGCCGAGAAGGGGAAGAGAACGCCGAAACGGAACAAAAACCGAAGGTGGGTGACATCACAAAAGTTTAGGCTTATTCTAATCCACTTTGGGGAGATTAAATTACTAAATTAAACTCCTTTCGCCCACCCCCCCACCTGCGCACACGTGCACACGCCATTAATCCTTATCAATTCACACACACACACACACACACACACACACAATTAGAGGAAAAAAATGGAAAAAAAATGGAAAAAAAGAGACCTTTTTGAGGACTCTCCCACACTCTACTCCATGATTATCATAATAAAGGAGCAATTTTGGGAACAGGGGAGGAGAGAGAGAGAGAGAGCTGTATAATGGTATGCATATATAGAGAGAGAAAGGGGTATTAGAGGATGCAGTGTTTCTCTCTCTTGGGTGTTTTTAGAGAGAGAAACGGAGGAGAGGGAGGAGGAAAACGACAAGGACACGTGTACAAATGGGCGCGTGCCAAGTGTACTAATCAGGTTAATTGAGTGTAAAAAACACTTTTTTATGAAGTTTATTATGTATTTGTTAACGTGTCGAGTGAACTAAGGGAGAGATTAGAGAGAAGAGGGGGTTAATAGCCATTAAGTTAAAATGGAGGAGCTTCTTTGCAAATTTGCTAATCAAATATTTTTTTTATTAAGTAATTAGCAAAAGTTCCCAAAGTAATTAAATTGTTTTAGGTCCTTTATTAAACAAATGTACTGAAACCCTCTGAATTATAATGCACTAACGGGGTACGAGGGACCCTCATGCCAGCAAGATTCGGAGACTTCGAGTACTCTTAAAAGTGAAAGTATTTTTCTGACTCGTCCTTAAGAAGAGAGTTCTTACAGCAGATAATCTATTAAAGAGATGTTGGACCGGCAACACGGCCTGCGTGCTATGTGGGACCGAAAGAAAAACTGTCGATCACTTATTCATACGGTGTGTGTTTGCTAGATTCTTAATGGTGATGACCTGGGAGACCGTCCAACCTAGAGACTTGGGAGACGGCGTGAATCTGGTCTGGGATAGATGGATGGCTAGGAATGAAATGCAGTCTACGAGTACTGAGTTGACCGGACTAGTAGCATGTTGGTGGATCACTTGAAAGGTCAGAAACATTGCGATCTTTAGGCGGACTCAATCGGACCCCCTCCTAACAACTTACAAGATCAAACAGTTGATGAACCTTTGGGAGCTGCACCTCTAAGCGAATATAGGCTTCTTTTTTTTCCGCCCACCCCGAGACCTGTGTTGTCTCACTCATGTAGCTTAGTTCATCTTATCAATGAATGAAGCGGGTAGCGTGCTACCTTTTTCTCAAAAAAAAAGTAGGTCCCTAAACTTTTTGTTTTATTAGGGCTGATTGGTAGCGACTCAATTTTTAATTTTATTTTAAATTATTTTATCCGACGGATTAAGAATTTTGTTAAACTTAATGGTAGCTATATAGCTTTACCTACTTTTTTATATTATAAAAAATATTGATTCTATTTATCGTCAATAGTCGCTTACTATGAATATTTGTATCTATTTTAAAATATTCTGTAATTGAGCATGTCACTTTAAAAATTTGTCCTCCAAAAATACGGATATAAAAATATTTTGTTAACAAAAGTATTAATTATCGTTTTACCTTCTTACCTTTACTATCTCTCCCATATCACAAAATCAGAATTTTAAACATTAGTCCCTCTCTTTTTATTTAGAGGGCTAAGTAATCTAATCTCAAAAATTTAGTGGATAAACATGCCATAATTAACTCTAAGGAGGTGACTACATAATTAAATAGTACTTTTTTTAAGGTATATAAATGTGAATGCATACCCCACTGTAAAAAAAAAAAAAAAGTATGAGAAATTTTATTATAATTAATTTTAGTTACACCTACTCATATCCATCCACATTAGTAGTCATTCTCTAATTTAATGTTTGGTTTGACTTGTTTCTTGTGTTGCAACTGTCTTTTTTTGGCTCTATTTGGGTGAATTAAGGTTTAATTAGTTTGTAAGATAGTCCCTCTCATCTATTTAATCACTAGTGGGTTTAATTTTGGCATTTTGCTTTAATGATTAAAAAAAAATTAAAGGGACTCCCAACCTGGTCTAACTAAATCGGATCATTAAAAAAGTTGTTTAATGGGTGAGAAAAATTTACGATGAAACTTAAGTTTTCGGCTCAGGAGTATGTATCCTATTTCATCTCACTCAAAGTAGTCTGTACTAGATTGTATTTTGAAGATCTTCAGACTATAAGGGAAGCGACATTTTGGTCGTAAGATTTTAATTTATTGTAATTTCTGACTTAAATATACTAAGTTGCTGCAATTAAGTTCCATAGTCCGATTTAGTTGATCAGATTATGATGCGTCGCTGATACAAAAATAATATGGTATATTAGTCACTGCAGCGTTATCACACACAACACTGCCAATTTATTTTCGTATTATTTATCATTCAGTCAATTAAATTACTGCAGTACTTAATTGCGACAATCAAGCAAGTTTCAAAAAAAGGCCATAATAAATTAGTTTCGTAATCAAATGAGGACCAAAAGTATAATTTAGCTAAAAATCTACTCACAAAACATAATCCAAGAGTAGTTAGATCAGATAAATCATATCCTACATGTATGACAAAAATAACACCCACAGAGACAACTGGTGTAAATTTAAGTCATTAAACAGCGATTTTGTGAGAATCAAACTATTCAACACGGAGGGCGTACAGAACTGTTTATTGATACCGCGTTAGTCAAAATTTTAATTTAATAAAAAATAATATTTAGAAATAATTTGAACACGCTAGATGGTGTGTTTCACGAAATAGAAAATGATCTCGAAATAATCTGAACATGCTGAATTGGCATGTTTCACGACTGACGCGGCAGATGATGTCCTGAAAATGACTTGTAGCTGTTGATGTTTAAAATGTGATGTGCTACTCCATTTTGTCCTTTCTTTTGTGATAATATATTTTAGAACAAGTATTTTTTTTTGTCTTATTTTATATATCAGAATATATCATAAGAGACGAATTAGATTGTTATTTTCGTGACGCAACTTGGCTCGTAGCAGTCACTTTCTTCTTTCTGTCGAAAAAGATGGAATTTTTGCCCGCATTTAATTGAGAAAGTGAGACATGATGTCCAAGAATTTATTATAATTTATCACATTATTATTCAATTTTAGAAAAAAAAAAGATAATTAAGTGAAATTTTAAGTGGAACGTTCAATGCTATAAATCGGATTGGATCAGATAAGACGAGAAAGCGATGCCGGAGGAGATTGAGAATTCATGGCTATCGTGATGTATAATGTGTCGGTCCAACAAGATATTGTATGATTTTTCAAATGTGACCGTGTTTAATTCTAATATATCTGGCGTGAGATTTGATAACCCCACCCATAACGAAGATAATCTAACTCGATTTGATAGTCCATTCTTTTGCTACTCCAACGACTTTGAGTCATCAAAGGGTCCAAATCCAAAATTTTAAATTAACAGATGAAAAAAATTTCACACATTGTATACTGACCAGAATTCTAATTTATTTTTACTACGGGACAAAATATTCTTAACAGGACTAACTGGTTACATAACACTAGTAAAAGATGCTTTTGGAAATTAAAAAGAAAGCAAAAAACAAAAACTAATGAAGATGATCCCAAAGACAAAAAGAAAAACAAAAAACAAAGAAATGTGAAATGATTTTATGGCTTCTATTTCGATTCAATTGCCTTTTTTGAGCCTATTCGTTCGCACCTAACAGTGATGGTGATGTCAAAAAAATACATCTAGTCTAAATCCGTGGTTTCAAATGATATGGTTGTCTCTTCCTCTAAAAGATTCCTAATTGAGTGATGGAACGAAATTCGGGTATATTCATACCATCTAGATTCTTTTTTTTTTAATAAAAAAAAGTATACTTTGTTTTATTTATTAAGCAGAATGAACTTAAACTACATCTAGAAGACAGTTAGACTTGGAGAAAAAGAAGAAGGGAAAGAAAAGAGGAAATATGAGACGCAGGGAGAGAGAGAGAGAGAGAGAGAGAGAGAGAAGAAAAGGCAAAGTCCAAAACTCTAAGGGTTGGAACTTTTCATTTTAAAATTATGTTATTTTTCTCGAGCTAGATAGTCCGCCACATGACAATAAGCTAGTAAGATCTTTTTTTCGTCTTGGAACGTCTCTCTATTTGGTTAGGTTCTGTCACAAAGCTCTAACACCCTCTAGTGTCAAATATTGGACGGAGTCAGCACTAGAGCTACCAGGCATAATTCTAAAGTAGACGCATCTGGAGAACATATGATCGGATGTTTCGTGTTCAGCCGCACATAAAACACAAGATGGATCACCTGACCAGCCACGTTTAGCGAGGTTGATTGAGAAACCTTGGTTGGTCTTCGACCTCTATCTCACAAGTATCAAATCAATTAATCACTTCCACATTGGCTGACAAATCCTTAATTCTTTTAATTAGGAGCCTTTCATTTGAAGGTTGGGTTGGTTATGCCTCTAGTTAGCATTAGTAAAATAGTTCGAAGGGGATACCATCTAAAGTTTTATTAGTAAAATAATGGGACAGAACATATCCTCATAAAATTTTGCATGCTGATTTGTTTTATAACATGTCTTCTTCTGCTTTTAGTTGCATCTGCATCTCGTAGAGCATCTGGAAGTAGTAAAATGTCGCATTTGTGTTGCAGTGAGAAGTCGAAAAGTTTTGTGTTTGAAAACTAGAAGTTGAAATGCATCTAGCATACGGTTTTGATACAGTACTTTTTCTATAAGCACTATTTCAAATATTGAACACTAATACGGCCTATTCATCAACCGTACCGAGCGCAGTTAGCTAAGGATTCATAATTGATACCCGAGGTTCTAAATTCGAAATCTAATTGCTTCACGTTTTTCATGAATTTTGTTTCTAAAAAATGAACGAAACGTGTGTATAGGTTCTAATATAAGGTGCCGGAATGGAGAGCCCTTTACCATTTGAAATCAAATATATGGAAAAATTAGGTAATATAAAATTTATGAGTTCATCTTCTTTCTCTCCCTGCATGTTAGTTATGTAGTAAAATTGGCCAAACTATACTTTTGGATCCAAACTATGAGGCCCGTATCACATTAGTCCTTAAATTTTAATTTATTGATTTTTACCTAATTTTTTTGAATTATTGTAATCAAATCCTACAGCACAATTTATTTAACTAAACGACTATATATTAGTGACATGATATTAATGTGACAATATTACGGCCAATGGCGTGACAAAGATTAAGATGCTTCACTATCACAACAACAAAACAGCAGCATTTGGCCAACTATATTGAACTGTGGGACCTAATTGAACAACATGCAAAGTTTGAGACAGATATTGCGTTAAATAAAAGCTTAACGACCAAAATATCATCCACCTTATGATTTGAGGATCAAAAGTGTAATAATTTACCCTAGCAAAATCAGTGCCCATGTCACTAATCTCTTTCACTCATTCATCCATATAACTCTTGAGAACAGAAAAGATAAACTGTCCCTTAAATTCTGAGCAACATCCAAAACAATCCCCCAGTGTCAGATCATTTCACCAATCAACTCCCTCTTCTCTTGGATACAAGCCAACAATAATTTACCACCTAACACCCTTCTTTATTACAAACACCCCTCTTTCATGGTACATTTCATCAGTCCAGTACTGCACATGCAAACATATATTGTTTGTTTGTAAAAGTGGCTCCAAGATTCTCACCACATCTATTGCCAACTTAAACACTGTTTTCTCTCTCTAGACACTGTAACAATTATTATATAAGAAGATGATACCAACACTTTGCTGGTGCCCACCATTGCCATTATCTTAACTGGAATTAAGACTATGTGCAATGGCCTATTAGTGTAGGTGCATTATTGGAAGCTTCATCTGCAAAAAATGAACTGGTCCCTTTGCAAGGAGCCAAAGATGTTGATGAAGAGAGAGAGAGAGGATGTCTTAGTGACCACTGATGCAGATGGTAACAGTGAAGCCAGCGGCAAGTCCATTTAATCTGGTAGGTGCATGCTCGACCTGTAATTATCTTCTGAAACACTTTTTGTACTCAGAGAAGCAGCGGACCGATATATCGGTAACAGTGAAACCAGAGGTAAATCCATTTAACCGCTGGTAGGTACATGCTCGACCTGCGATTACCTTCTGACACATCTTTTGTATTCAGAGAAGCAACGGACTGATATATCGGTAACAGTGAAACCAGAGGCAAGTCCATTTAATATGGTAGCTACATGCTCGACCTGCAGCGGATAGATATTTCACAAATAAACAATCTAGAGCTTTTGGCTTTTTAAGTGAAATTTTCAATGTTGTATATATGAGAAGTTACTGGAGGGATTTCAATACAAAAATGGTTAGTGCTTCTTCAAATAACATCTGCTGAGACCGACATTTCTTGTTGTTTTTTTTTACGCGGGGGGTTCAATGGATGTTAATAATTGAGGCTCATTTGAGTACCCAGCACAGTTCTTCCAAATAATTTAACCACAAACCATCAATTACACTCCATAACTTATTCCACCTATTTTGTCTTAACCTCAAACTATAAATTTATCCCACCTTTTTATCTTCTTCGCGCGCCTCACTTTTCGTGCTCCCTTTATTTTTTTTAGGTAAAAATAAATAAGGCTTACCTTAACTATTACTTATTTTGATCGGACTAAATAATCTTTAAAAATTTTGATTTTACTACCTAACATTCTAACTTATTTGATTTGAGCCAGTTAGTGACTATTCAACTTCAAATTTTGAATACACCGTTTAAATTTATTAAAGTAAGCAATTAGTTTAAATTTAGTATCGGAAGAGCAATCAAATCACTTAAATCAAATAAATTGAAAGATTGTGCAGTAAAATTAAAATTTTGAAAAACTAGAAAGTCGAATCAAATGGTCCATAGTCCAGATAAGTTTTATATATTTTTGCTTTTTTTATAAAAAAAACACTCCTCTCCACATTACAATTTGCAACCCACTAAGTTTCTTATATGGGGTGCAATTTTATGGGTGTGGTGTCATCATCACCCCATCATTTTCTGTAGTTTTCCTTCCCACCTCCACCACTGAATTGAAATTGTTATCTCATCAAAGGGAGCAGTGGAGTCTCATCCTCTGATGCTTACTTTGTGATGTTGTTGAGACTTGAGAGTAATAGAGGTTGGTGGAAGTGGTGAGCAAACCAATAAAATCAAGATCCACACATCATGCAAGCATCATGAGGACCCCCCAATTTTCAGGGCTCAACAATCAAAGATTTAGAATTTCAAAGCTGGTACAGAGAAGGGCACCTTTCTTTTTTGCAGATTTTTTTTTTTTTTTTTTTTAGAGAAAGGTAGCATGCTACCCGCTTCGTTTATTTCTTTTAGAAATAAACTTAGCTGGAAATGTGAATCAACTAGAATTCGAACTCGGAACCTCGGATACCAACCACCAAGCCCTTTGCCACTTGCGCTAGGAACGGTCGGTTTTTTTGCAGAAATTATTGGCTGGATTTGATCAGAACAATAGCTCTTGTTTAAATCTTTTTTTGCTAAATTACAGAAAATCAATCTCCTTATATATATTCATTTTTTCACTTTCCTTTCCTAACTTTCAAAAACCTATATTTTATTCCCTCAACATTTCAAGTTGTTATATTTAGTCTCCCTTTGTTAGGATTCCATTATTTTTTCGTTCATTTCTTATAATTTATACCAAAAATATCCTTCAAAATAAATAAAAAATATTAAAAAATTATTTTTTTTTACAGAAGAAGTAAAGGTAATTTAATCATTTTGCCCTCCCCATTAACGTCATATCCTCTTGAAAATATTTCTGAAATTTTAGAAAATACAATATATATTTTTGAAAGTCAGGAAGAGAAAGCAAAAAAAAATATTTATAGAATTTTTTTTTTGTAATTTAGCTTTTTTTTTAACTACCAAACAAACTTTCTAAACCCGCAAAACTTGATCGAAAGGCTCTTAGTCATTCACCGTTTTCTTCGAGCTAGAACAAAAATATTCAAGTACGTTTTGGAGAGACTTTTGGCCTGTTTGCTTCTAATTTTAAGGTACAGTTATGTTTGTTTAAGTACTATTTTAGTGGTGGTATTAGGAAAAGCACTAAAGTATCGTGAACAAGTTCTCTTCATGGTAGAATTAGAAGAACCAAAATTAAGCTTCTACTTTTGAAACACGGAATACATTAGCATGCTCCATTTTAGTTAAAGTTTCAGATCCTTCTCTTCGCCAAAAGCACTAACTAGAGCCTGCTGCTGTAAAAACAGAAGCAAATAGTGGACGCAAGAAAAGCTCTAGACTTTTTGTTTGCTAATCGCTATCTAGAGCGCAAAAACAGTCACACACACAAGTTTCTCCCTGCACTGAGGAATGGATCATAGAATAGCTGAAACCTCATCTGCAATCACCAGTTTAAGAATCACCAGTTTAAGAAGAAAGATGATGATACCCAATAAGCAAAGATCTTTTCTTTTTGTCATTTCACTTTGTTACCTTCACTTTTGACCCCCACTAGGTTAAGGATCCCAGAAACCTCCACTCATGCAAAAGCCTCAAGAAGCATACACACACAAGTAGGTATAGGATAGGATTCTGATTCCCATCATTGTGATGTTGAAGGAGAATAGAATTGTGGAATTGTGGTGCACAGCACTGTTACTAAGTGGAAAGAAAGGCCTGATGTACATTATCTCTTCTTATCTACAATCATTAGCATCTCTAGGCAATCCATGCTCTTGTGCACCATTGAAAAGCTTTTGCCTCTACTTAATGTACAAGAACAATAAGTGGTACAAAATACAAAATGTAAGCCTCTTAGAATGCTAAATAATTCCTTATTTCAAACTGTTCTAAAAATAATAATAATAAAATTCTAACTATGAAATAGTTAATAGCACTTAGGGTTTGTTTGGTTCACTTCTTTTAAACTCTGAAATCAAAATGAAATTCACTAATTCCGATAGTTGTTGTTTGTTTTACAAGAATCGAATTTCGATTTCCACTCTACTTTAGAATGGAAATGACCCACCAATCCATTTATGACCCAATCTGGCTTTGAATCTTGGATTGGCTCATTCTAGAGTAAACTATCCTCTCTCACAAATACCTCCTCCCCTTCCTCTCCCTTTTCACGCTCCTTTTTTTGGAGCAAAACTTTTCTTTGAAAATCTTAGATGTCCCAATTGTCTATTCTGATTTCCATTCTAATAATGAACCAAACATTTTTAGATGATTCATCATTTCATCTTCCATTCCAATGCAATCCAACTCCATTTTCCATTCCTATTCCAATTATAAACCAAACATGCCCTTAGCCTCTTTGATGGTAGGTACTTGTCCAATAATGAACTTGCATCCACACAACATTTAACATAGCAAACAAATTTGACTACTAAAATTGCATATCCAAACAAGGGTTCTGAAGATATGTAAACCTAACGCATATCTCACATCAGGATTTGACTAATCTTTTTGGGTTATCTCTCAAAGAAAAAAGCCGAATGGGACACCGAAATCCATTGTTTTTGTTATCCTTCTCATATTCTCTCTTTGGATGTCACTTCTTCCACTACGTGTTTACACTCATCACATAAAACTAAAAAGGAGAAAATAACAAGGAGAAAAAGATCATTACAAAAATCCAAATAACCCGTTTATGAAGGTGATTAGAAGTTACTGTTCAGAAAAATTAGAACCCAAAAAAGATACAAATAAAGCTTACAGGACCACCTCAGAAATCGAAGTAAATTAAATGCAGCTTTGTTAGGAATACAACAGTAAGTAATACCTTTTCTCAAGGCATTTAAGCTGTGGAGGAGCACCAGTTTACTTCACCTGGAGCAAGATCTTCGGATCTGTTAATGTCAACGAAGTATTGATGAAAATTGACTCAGAAAAGGAATCAACATTTTTATTGATACAATCATCAGTCGTCTCCTCCATCCACAATTCAAAAGTAAGGGGGAAAAAAAGGAAAAAAGAAAAATCCACCAAGTGCTGGCTGGTGAGAGCATATTCACAGAATGTAGCCACTTCCTCCACTCTTCTGATCTTCAGTACATGTGGATTTCTACAATAGTGAAAAAGTTCTAAGCCTCTGAAGATGGAATAAGACAACAAATTGAAATTGGCAACTAGGGCAAAATTAACATCCAAAAGCTTAATCAGAGCAAAGGGCCAACTAAATCAGTCTCTCGCATAACCAAAGGCCGCCTCTCCTATATAAAGTGCCTTGTAAGTTGTCCCAAGTCCAATGACAAAGCATAATCATTATATGCGACAGTATAAAATATCAGACAAACCTAATGAATGCATATTTGAAGAAAACATGATTTGGTGTATGGTTAGAAATCATAGCTCAAAGATCAAAAGTCTTATACAACATAGATAAAGAAAACAAACAAATAAAGCTCCGTGCCTCTGGCACAGATTGCATGTAACATATATCATAATTATGATTTTCACATCAGGAACAAGCAAAGACTAGAAGATAAATGTTAATATAATTACAACAATGACGGACATTGCTGGAACAGTAAGGTTGCTCCATTACGACCTAAGCGTCATGAGCTCGAATCATGAAAACTGCCTCTCTGCATGTGAAGGTAGGACTACAAAGGTTGACTCTTTAAAATCCCACAATAGCTAGACCCTGCTGTTTAGTACTCTCTCATAATATATCAATGGCATCACCATCCACCAAATGAGTTTCCTTGCAAAACAATATGTCAATCTCTCAGTTAGACGAAGTTTAATGCCATTATCAGCCCTTTATAGGGAAATCCATTTGACGCATTAAATTCAAGGATCATTAGGGTAATATTAGACTTCAAAGCTTTTGATAAATCAGGTTCAACACCTCTTATCAACATTAACAATACATACCGCAGACTTCTAATACTGAGATATTCAGACATAAACTCCAGAGCTGAATACTACTATTTTCTAATTTTGTGCCACGATATTTTAATAGAATGGTAACCCAATACAAGTATTCGAGAGATAGATAGTAACATAGCTCCACGGGCGCCTTGTTGCAACAATAAGGTTGCTCCATTTTGACCTAGGGCTCATAATCTTATGGTATGCCGCAGTCTTCAACCACTGCAATATGATACAACTATTCAAAGCTAATTATGAACATCTAGCTGGGAGTCGAATTTTTCAAAAGGCAAGAGCAGCAAGCAGCACGCCATACCATCAAAGTGGCCAGAGTAACATAGCTCCATGGAGAAAACAGGCATACCTATTGAATTATGTAGCTCTTGTCAATGAAATATGCAGGTGAAAATTAGGGCAGCTCAACAACTCAAGCTTTTCAGACTTGTCCCAGCTCCCTGCAGTACGCACCTCACGTGGAACTGAAAGCATATCTTTCTAACCACTTGGACGATTCGGTGGGAAGAACAGTGAGAACCATACTCACCTAGGATGTGGGTTGCAGAATGATAAGGTCCTATAGGCCAGTTATTAACATGATAGTACCTACGGGGGTGTCTTTGACAGTGCATGAGCTCAAGCAGCCAACTAAGTTAAAACAATGTCATTAAATCAAAATGGGACTATGAGAGTTTACCACAAGGAACCTCTCTACTCTGAAAAAAAACTCTTGCTTAGTTTGTAGCATTGAATTCTACGTTTTCCTGCCTATATTTATCTTCACATTCAGCGAAACTTCCACGAATAATCCTTAGTAAGCCTCGCAGAACTTGAAACGAAGCTGATGGTCACAACCTGAAAAAGCTAAACTACATGCAATTCATAGGAGTTACCAACACATCCTTGGTTTAATGCTATGATGGTAGGTAATTTTTGCTTTTATATACTAAGCCATTCAAGTGGAGGAGCCTTTGTATTTTGTTCAAGTTCAGTTTCTCATTAATAACACAAGCTTCTCAAGAAACAAGGAACGAAGCAAGGGTAAATGAAGCAAATGCCCATACCAAAATTGGCAATCAAATAGCTCTTCTTTGGGACCGCGGCTTCCTCACGAAGCTCAACCTGAGCTTCTTGAGCCGCCTCCTCTTCATCGCCATCTTCTCCGGCAATGTGAGCCTCTTCTTCACCTTCTTCTCCTTCTTCGCCTTAACATACCTCGTATCCACCTTGTACACCTGCGGCGTCACCGGCACTCCCCGAGCCACCGCCTCATTGAACAGCGCATTCGCCCTATCTCCCTGATTGTGCGTCGCCAGCTTCCCTATCAATAGATTATAGCTCTTAATTCCCGGAGCATGCCCGTACCCCTTCATCATCCTAAACACCTTCATCGCGTGCTCCACCCGCTCGATCCCGCACAAGATCTTAATAAACCCATAGTACGCCTTCCTATCAAGCCGATCGCTGAATCCGGCCGATCGCATCCATCCGATCATCTCGTCGCCCTCCGAAACCCTAGCGGCCTGGTACAGGGTCCGGATCAGAGCAAGGTAAGTGTCCGCATCCGGGGAGCAGCCCCACTCTCCCATCCGGCGGAAGAGCGTCACCGCGTCCTCGGTGTGCCGGATCTTGCAGAGGTTAGTGATGAGCACGCGGAAGGTTTCGGAATCGCGCGGGATCCCGGCGGCGTCCATGTCGGCGAGGAACTTCTCGGCTTCGGAATGGAGGCGGAGGGGGTCCTTCTTCCGGCAGAGGCGGCAGATGCAGTCGAGGATGGAGTTGTAGGCGGGGGGGCCGAGGTCGAAGCCGCCGCGGCGGGCCTCGCCGAGGAGGCGGAGGGCCTCGTCGAGCTTGCCGGCGGCGGACCAGCCGCGGACGAGGGCGGTGCAGATGTGCTCGTCGGGGAAGATCTCGGCGGCGTGGTGGCGGGCGGCGCGCTCGGCGTGGCCGGGGAAGCCGGCGTCGGCGAGGGAGGAGAGGAGGGCGGCGAGGAGGGGGCGGTCGCGGCGGGCGGAGGGGAGGTCGGCGAAGAGGCGGGTGGCGTGGGTGGGGCGGCCGGCGCGGGCGAGGCGGGAGAGGGCGGCGGCGAGGGAGAGGGGGCCGGCGGAGGGGCGGAACTCGGAGAGGAGGGCGGAGACGGCCTTGAAGTCGCGGCGGCGGGAGAGGTGGTGGACGAGGAGGGCGAGGGAGGCGTCGGAGGGGTGGAAGGAGCGCCGGCGGACCAGGTGGCGGAAGAGGTCGGCGGCGGCGCGGCCCGAGGTGGGGGAGAGGGCGAGCACGTCGCGGAGGAGCGCGGTGTCGAAGCGCACGTCCGAGAAGTGGAGGGAGAAGTGCGCGTCCACGTCGAGAGGGGCCGCCGCCGCCGCCTCGGAGGAGGACGAGGGATCGGCGGACGAGAGCTTGGTGAGCTCGGCGGCGATAGAGCGGGCGAGGTCGGAGGCGGCGGCGGCGGCGGCGGCGGCGCCGGAGGAGGAGGAGGCGGTGGCGGAGAGGGATCGGGAAAAGGGGGGGCGTGGCGGAGGAGGCGGAGGGAGGAGGCGGAGGAGGAGGTGGCGGAGATGGAGGGGACTGGGCGGGCGCCTCCACATGATGGTGGTGGTGGTGGTGGTGGTATTAAATTAGGGCGAAAATGGGAGGGGGGGGAGAAGAGGGGAAAAAGGTCGAAGCTTTCTTATTAGGGTTTTAAGCGTTCCGTTTCCATTGAGGGGGACGATGGTGAAGTAAAACCCTAGACGAGCATGAGCGTCGCACGACTCGCTCTATGCCTCTACGCGACTCATGATCGAGTGTGTTCACTGTTCTCTCTACACGTACGGTTGCTTACTAATGAGTGGATCATTAGTTGAGATCATTTTTGCCTGATTTTTTTTTTTTTTTCATTATGTATGTTTAAATTTTCAAAAAAAGATTATTAGCCTTTTTGAGTTTCACAACAAATTCTATGCTCACTTATTAACTAAAATTATTAACTAAAGGATTTTTTCTCCCCCCCAAAATGGGGGCTTAGTCTTTCACAAGTTTGCAGAAGTTATGACTTTTAGTCGAGAACATAATAACAATCTTAGTGGATCACGAGTTTGAAATTCATGAATATAATTCAGACGATTGGTAGAATTTTAGCATGGCTTCTTACTATCCAACCAGCTCCTAACATTAGATATATTTAGCAACTTGAATTTGAATTCAATTAACAAAATGAGATTTTTTTTTCTTGAACAACAAACATTGTTTAATCTCAGTCCCTGCTCAACAAAAAAGGTGGAAAATTTCTCAACTCATTTTTTAAGTGATATAAAAATGTTTTTTTAGTTTCACTTGAATTCCGTCAATGGTTTTTAATTTGAATTTTTTTGAATTTCGTCGACGGATATTTTCCTAGGAAAAGTTCTTTTAAAAGGATGATATTGCATTCATCCCTTTTAATTGAAATTTGAAAGCATCAGAAGAAAAGCGTTTTTGCCTTGGAATATAAAGAAAATCAAATTAAAGTTATGTGGAGGCCAACAAATTAATCTAATTCTCAGACCTACCAAAAAAAAAAAAAAAAAAGAAGTTCTCAAAGTAGATTAGCCCAAACTAAGCCCAAGTTTGGCCCAATAAATCTTTGGGTGGGCCTCAGCCTATTAAGGAAATATGAGACTTGGGTCAAGCCCACCACAAACCCAACAGTTTCATGGCATAAATGACTTGTGTACCTACCCAAATATTCAACTAATATTAGATGTAACGGATTGGGCCAACGGAATTAGGCCAACGAATCATAGGCTAACCGGGCTAGTAGCTTGCTGGTGGATCACCTGGAAGGTCAGGAACGGAGTGATCTTTAGGAAGACGCAGGCTGACCCAATTAGCGCAGTTTTTAAGATTAAAGAAGAGGTGAACCTCTGGGGCCAATTCATCGCCGCTGCCGCCGATTGATATTTTTTTTTTTCCCCGCTCCTTGAGAGACCTCCGCTGTCTCACCCATGTAGCCTAATTCATCATTCCAATGAATAAAGCGGGTAGCACGCTACCTTTTTCTCAAAAAAAATATTAGATGTAACGATCCGGCTCACTAGTTTTCGTTCGACCAAAACTATCGGCCTATTATTAAACACATTTTCCCTTCTATCTGATATTAGATTATTAGGGTATTACTTTTTTACAAATGACTTTCCTGAATTGTGAGATTTTTACTGTTTCGTGGTGAAAGATTATTCTGTATTGCCCACAATAATAATAATAATAATAATCTGTAAATACACTAGTATATATATAAGAAATCATGTAATTTACAAGAATTATGAGTAGATTATGCTCAATATATTTTGTTTTGCATCCTATTACCAAACCAACCAATTTGGTCTCAATTACGACAATTCCATTCGATTTGAATTTGAATAAAATTTCGGATATCTTTGTCTCTTTACATGTTTACAATATTTAAGAACTACAGTAGTAAAACACATAGAAAATATTTTCTATGTGTTATATCGCATACAATGTACGGATTTAAAGCAGTATGAACGATTGATCAGACCGCGGGACAAACCGTGCAACATTGGTGGTCCCCAGTATTCATGGTGACTAGTAGTACCAAGCTTTAAAAACTGTGTTTAGGGTTCCCTATTGCTCCTCCACTCTCCAATATTGTCTCTTCCAAGCTTTGGTATTAATTATCAAATATCTCCATTATAAATATATAAATCATTAAAGAAGTTGTAGGTATCACATCAACATCATTCATGTCCAAATCCCAAATCTTTAGAATTGGTAAAAATATTTGTATTGAAATTGCAAAAAAAAATTTAAAAAAAGAGTCTCTCTTAAAAATTGCCACCTCTGAAGGTGGAAAGAGAAAGAAGAGTTATTAATATTTAGTCAAATCCAAGGAGAATCAAAGTTAAAAAAATAAAAAATAAAAAATAGAAAAGAATATAATTTGCAAAGAATATAACAATATTTAAGGTCGTAATATGGATTTTTAGCTAATCTTTGAATTGATACGACTAACATAATATTCTATAGCATAATTTTACATTGTTTTGTTGTTCGGTATTCACCTTTTTTTTTTACTATAAGACACAGGATGATTCCTCGTATAGTTTAGGAGTTAGGCTAGAATACTTGTGGAAGTACCGGGGCTCCGGTACTTCCACGTCGTTTTCGATGTTGGGACTTCCGAATCGACGATCGGCTCCGTTAAACTTGATCTAGAGTATTTGAAGTATCTAGAAAATAAATTTCGCGATTTTTCGATATCATTTGCCTAGTGATCGAAAGGGCTCAAAATCAGCAATTTCAATGGTCGTGGTGAGCCGTTTGCAAGTTTAACGGTGTAGAAATATCCAAATCACGTAAAATTTTGATAGAAAATTCTTTATACTATATAAAACAAGATCAATATCTTTGATCTAAAATTTTAGAGTCATATTATCACATTTTGTGAGATTTTTATTTTCAGCCATTGATTTTGAGCCCTTTCGATCACTAGGTAAATGATATCGAAAAATCGCGAAATTTATTTTCTAGATACTTCAAATACTCTAGATCAAGTTTAACGGAGCCGATCGTCGATTCGGAAGTCCCAACATCGAAAACGACGTGGAAGTACCGGAGCCCCGATACTTCCACAAGTATTCTAGCCTAACTCTATAGTTTAGTTATACATACATAGATAATTATAACTAATCTTCTATATAAGTAGTGATTAATGTTAACCGAAAAAAGATCCTTGGTATTTTTCAAATAACAGTGATGAATACTCGACAATAATTACGTACAATGATGCAATCGTTTCCCTACTTTGATAATGATGCGTAACTTCTAAGATTCCTCAGAAGAGAGTGTTTGATTCCTCACAAAAGCATGTGAAAATATTATTTTCTCATGAAATCTGAAATTTTTTTAAAAAAATAACTTTTTTTACGAACCAGACGAGCGGAAAATACTTTTTCAAACACTTCCTAATAGTGGGGTCTATCCTCAAGCATCAATTTCAAAAAATTTCATTAAATGCACTAAAACATATGAGTTTAAACTAAGAAATTTGTTATTCTAAAGCAATAACTTTTAGTACAAGTTAGGCTAAATATTTTGTATTTTTTAAGAAACTATGATACAAATTAGAAAACCAAAAATGTTGAAAGAATCTTCTTATATATACTTGGGAATCTCAAACTAGGGTTGTTGCCAAATAAGTAATCCATTAAAATGCTCATAAGTCACAACTCATGCATAAAAGTACAAAGTAGCTCCTATTGCACATGTTGATGCTTCAATTATTAATAAAGAGGTTCGAGTTAGGTGAGAGGTATAAGAGAGTGACAATTTATTTATCATTTTGATACACCATTTTCTCAATTCAATTTAATTAGTCCAATCCAGCTAAGCAAATCCATGTGCATTTTAACTTAAAATAATTTAATTTTTAATTTATTTCACATTTGAAACAAAAAAAAAAAGCTCAATTCTAGAGGTGTTGACTTGACCCAAAACTACTTGAAATATATATATATATATATTTTAAAAAATAGAATAGTTAAATATGCTTATGGCTTTCGAAATATCTACGTATGAAAAATCGCAAATCATTGATTTATTTAGACGATTTGATATCTAAATAATATATTTTCTTGACTCCTCATTTTTTGCAGAATATATTTATCGAATTAGATTTTTCTTTTAAAATTTAAGATGGTGATAAATCTTGAGATATGTACACCGGGTGCATGGAATAATTTCCGCAAATCCTTTGAGTTGAGTTGAATTAATCCCCAAATTAAAGGTTAAAAATTTGTGATTAAAGTATTAAACCGAGGAGTTTACTTAACAAGTTCATGTAATTAAGACCCGGCACCGTATTCAAAGCCGCCGCCGTATACACCCACTCGCGGGAACACCCTCACCGTATCCGGTTCCTATACATACCCCACAACTACAAACACCGTACAACACCACTACATGAACGCCACGTGTCCACATCGGAACGGATCCACGGTTAATTTCGCCCAAATATTTTCTCGCAGTTTGGACCCGTACGTCGAATCTTGAATCTGCCTTGAGATTCGTGCTCCGGGATCACGGATCGGTTTTTCCCTATTATTATGATTATTATTAAATTTTTATTATAATTTCGCTCTTCCAATTAAAGGGGTTTGGGGAGGGAATGGGCGAAGAGATGGAATAGGGAGTAGGGCGAAGGTGAGTTTCTCCTCTTCTTCTTCGCCTCAATCTCTTCTAATTCTCCAATTTAATCCAACCATTACCCGTTTGGGGGCGGAAATGTGCGATTTTGATCCGATTTTTGCCCGATTTTAGTGGATTTTTTGGGGTGCTTTTTAAGGTTAATTGGGATAGATTTGATCTTATTTGAGTTTGATTTAGTTCGGAATTAGGGTTTCTGATGTTCTGTTGTTGCAAAAACTCAGATTTGATGCGTGGGTTTTAGTTTGAGACTTAGGGTTAGCCTTGTAGTTCAACTTATAGATGGTCGGATGAGTTTGATTGATGATTATAATCATAAAAAGATCAAATTTTTAGTTCTTAACTTTCAATTATATTGTATTGATAAGTAGGTTATAAATGCTCCTACGCAGGTTGTTCTGTATCATAGAATGGTTTAGTGTATAATGAAATGAAAGGTTGTTATCTACCTACCAATGTATACTTTTTCCCACAGTGCACATCAAACTTGTAATCTTTTGATTGTACTATTTTATATTTTGTTAATTTTTTTAAAAAAAAATTGTATGATGCTCATATAAAAAAAGTGCTTTTATTTTATGCAAGTTTGGTAACATGTCATTGTTGTGGTGCCAATCTTTTAAAATCTGCTTACCTCATTAAACTAATTTGATAAGTTAAGCTAAATTTATTAATTATTATGTACTTATTTTGCAGGTTTTGGGGTTTATTTTCCTTCTGACTACTTCTTGAAGAGCCAATTAACTCAAGTTGGTGGCAAAGAGGTGTGATGGAATAAAAATTTCGCAATTATTCTGAATACAGTGCAAAATTTGTGGGGTTACATAATAAAAGAATCTTAAAGTATTGTTTAAATTAATAGTTTCATTAATTAGATTTTGTCTTCTTTGACCTGGCCTAACTGGCTGTTTTAGACTTGCTCTTATTTTTGTTTTATCCCCATTTAGTTTGATTTTTCTAATTTTACCACCAGAAGTGCTTGTGACATGATCCTACCACATTGACTTTTATACGCACGTGTTTGCACGTACACTTGTTTAGCCTATATGCTTCATTAAGCTCTTTGTTAGGATCAAAAGTTTTCATCTTGTTCGTCTTCTTCATCCTCTTACTTGCTTTCTAGCTCTAGATGTTTATATGTCTAGAGCTTCCATGAGAGCAGATTAAATTCCTTTTTTTCTCTCTCTCTTTCTTTTCTTTGCTCTTCTTTGTGATTGTTGTATGGCAAATCCTCGCGCAACCCGATTCAAGGTATGGATCTGCAAAAGTAGGATATCAGCAGTCTATTTATCTGGGCTTTTTGGTTAGAATTAAGTTCTGTATCTTTGTTATGAATTGTTAGTTTTGCGCTCCATAATCAAATCCACACAGTTATGGATGTGGCTTGATGGTTTTGTTTCGTTAATGACCTAGAAGTCTAGGAGTAAGAAGAGGTCAGCCGTGTATTTTGAAAATATTCTTTCTTGTCATATGTCATTTTGTGTGATTCTCCTCTCTCTGTAAACGTTCTCGTCAGATTAGTCATTCACAGGGTTTGTTCTGCTTATACAACAAGTTTTCCTTTTTTGTGTTCTAAAATAAAACACACCTCACTCAGGAAGTTAGAATGAATCCAAAGGCCCATCAGGAAGTGTAAGATATAGGTAGGATTTCTAAATGAGCAATAATTTGAAGAGAGCCATGTTTTTAGACAATTTTGTTCTATATATTGTTGATACTGTTTACAGGCTCCTCATGTTCTTCTATAAAGCCTTGATTGAATATTTTTTGTGAATATTGTTTTATTTCCACATGTATTACCTGGTTTCTCTAAGGATTAAATATCTTAGGCAATTTCTATTCCATTTTTATTTTTTTAACTTAACCTGGTGTATCTCTCAAACCTAGTTTCTGCAATCACTTTTACTTATACTAGTTTAACATGTAGACTCAGAAATTCCAGAGGTATGTAGATACAAAATTTACTGTATAAAATTTTTAGCATATGAGATCTTTGGGTTACAACCATGCTTGTAAATATGCTTTTTATAATGCGCCAACCCTTCACAACTGATTGAATTTAGCATGGGCATGTTGAGGTTAACTCATTGTTAAGGGCTCAGGTTCATTTCAATTGAAGTCTGCACATAGTGCCTTTTCTTTAAAGCATGAAAGCACGACACCTGCGATTCTGTTTCTTCACAGCAACACAAGAAGCTAGCAAAATAGGAATCTTTAATTCCTCTTGCTTTATCCATTTATCTCTAAAACTACTCTTCCGTGTTAATTTAATGCATAAACGTACTCAAAAATGCCAGAATTCTCTTTCATTTATGTTGTTTTGGTCATTCTTGATTTTGGATTCTCTCTGTCTACATACTATTGCATTTTTCTTTTTCTTTTGTTTTTTTTCCATTTTTCTTAACCGAATGTTGCTTTCCTGCAGATGCCTACTACTTCAGAGACCTCGAAGGAAAACCCTTCCTCTAACTTGACCGACATTCTCTCAAGCCTAGCCCAGAAAGCGTCAGTCTATGGTGTCGCTATCGGCTACTGCCTGTCCGCCTCGCTTCTTTCCATTATCAATAAATGGGCAATAATGAAATTTCCCTACCCAGGTGCCCTAACTGCCCTCCAATACCTAACCAGCGTTCTTGGAGTTATCATATGCGGACAGCTAAGGCTCCTAGAACACGATTCCCTTACTCTACGAACAATGTGGAAGTTCTTACCCGCTGCTGTGATGTTCTACATTTCGATTTTCACAAACAGCGAGCTCCTCCTCCATGCCAACGTCGACACATTCATCGTGTTCCGCTCTGCTGTCCCCATTTTCGTGGCCATTGGAGAGACTCTCTACCTTCACCAGCCATGGCCCTCGTTTAAGACATGGGCCTCTTTATCCACTATCTTAGGAGGCAGTGTGATCTATGTTCTCACCGATTACCAATTCACCGTGACGGCTTATAGCTGGGCGGTGGCTTATCTCGTCAGCATGTCGATCGACTTTGTGTATATCAAGCACGTGGTGATGACCATCGGGCTTAACACGTGGGGGCTTGTGCTATACAACAATTTGGAAGCACTTCTGCTTTTCCCACTAGAGCTTCTTATAATGGGGGAGTGGGACAAGATGAAGGACGATAGTGCTAAAGTTGCAAATTGGTATTCTTTTGAGGTGATATTGCCTGTGGGCCTTTCGTGCTTGTTTGGCCTGTCGATTTCTTTCTTCGGCTTTTCATGCAGAAGGGCTATTTCGGCCACGGGCTTCACCGTGCTCGGGATAGTGAATAAGCTTCTAACGGTCGTGATTAACTTGGTCATTTGGGATAAGCATGCTTCCTTGGTGGGCACTGTCGGGTTGCTTATATGCATGTCCGGGGGCGTTCTATACCAGCAATCGACTACCAAACCGAAAGCACCAAAGGTTGAAGCAAAACCCGAAGCTGATGATGAGGAGCAGCAGAAGCTGCTTCAGATGCAGTCGAGCGGAGAAGCTGATTCGACTAAGAAGCTCGGTGTTGTTTCTGAAGGCTCCAAGTGATGGTTTCCTATGAGGGATTTAATCAATTTTTCAGCTTCTCAGCGTGCGATTCTTTGAGGGTCGTTTGTTTTTCGATTCTTTAAACGTCGAGATGTATTCCTTACAGGAAATATTATAGAAGAAGATTATCTTCAAGCTACACAGGTAAAATTTGGTGGAGAATACGAAAGATCGAACTGTTATCTAGTGATAAGTTACATGATAATAATTGTCTCTTTATTTTTTACCGAAGGTTGTAATAGTAGATTGAGATATCTTCCCAGATATATTTTCATATACAAAAGCTGTTGCCTATTCATGAAGTGAAAATTTCCATTTGTCAGATACTGGTATGGTTGCATTATTAGTAAAAGATCAATTTTCAGATTTTGAGGAATTTTATTTGAAATTCATATGTAATGTAGTTGAACAACATGTGCATGCACCTTATATCCTAAGTATAATAACATATGCAGTGGTTGCACACACAGGCAATTTCCTCAAATCTTATGTTTCGGCACGCAGAAGGGCATTATGGTAATTTAAGCTTCATGCACTGCATATAGATAGTATTGTTGATTGAAGTTTTTAGATGACAATGTATTCACATTGCACATTTTTATATCATTATATAAATGATATGTATAGTATGTTACAGGAGAGGGAACCACTGTTACTTAGGTTCATTTGTGCGTCGCCATTGCCTATCCATTGTTTTCGGAGTAAGGATCTGTTTGGATGTAGGTAACTTGGAATACACTATGCTTTGAGTGCCGCGAACTCGACCCACTATGCTTTGATTGACGCGAACTCGACCTCATGTGCTTGAGGCTTCGAATTTTACGCGAGCTCGACATTATACCCCGCCCAAGTGACAAATGCTCTCTCCATTAAGTTTGATTGGCTCTATTATTGTTTCTGCTTTTAGCTACAGTCACCTCAGTAAAGCATTTTGACAAACAAAACAATTTGAAATTTTCGGTAGCAGAAAAAGCAAAAAATGAGATTACCAGAGCTGAAGGCAGAAGCTGCAATTGGAGCTGACTTCTGTTGCAAAATTAAGCTCTCAAGGAATTGTAATATATAATACTTCTAATAATACTATACCATAGAACTGTTCAAAGTATCAGCTTTTTTTTTTTTTTTTTTTTTGTGTTTTTACTAAAATCAGCAAAAGCACTTCCTGCTGCAGCAGAGGCACCGCAAATCCTCTAAAATTGGAGCTACTGTTTTCGAGCTTCCCATCACAACAAGAGCTACACTTTCGAGAACTTACTGATCACAAATGAATCATTTGTTGCTACCGACAACTAAATGCATCTGAGTTTGACTTGAAAATTTAGAGCCAAACTTCTCGAAGAATTCGAGGGAATAATGCACATACAAGAACAACTGAATCATATGATCACCACAATGAAGGTTTTTTGACAAAATGAATTGATTAAGCTATTATTATGAAGAGGATAACTGAATGAATATGTCAAATGAAGAGGCACATGAATCAATCATAGCCAAAGTCAAATATCAGAAGCAATAAATAGGATAACTGAATGAATATGTCAAATGAAGAGGCACATGAATCAATCATAGCCAAAGTCAAATATCAGAAGCAATAAATAAAATATCAGATAATCTCCAAGTAGAAGCACATCCCCATAGAAATTTGTCACATCCAAATCAACACAGGTTATTTGAAACTTTGAAGGAACAAAAGTGCCAATACGACATAACCAGCTTACAAATTAAGATGTTTCGGTCACATAAACGCGCAAACAGAATGACGCCCAAATGAAGTCACATAACATATAATGAAAAAAACACTTCTGCTGATAGAAAAATAAAATCCATTTGTTCATCTGGAACATAAGAGAACGGCAATCACCATTGCCGGTACAATGTTTCTCCTGCGTCAAGCAGCAAGATTTACATCAATTGCCGCCGAAGAGGTAGCCGAGGGAGGAGCCACCGCCAGGAGCAGCATGCACCTTTGTCGAAGGTCGGTCCTGCAAGAGTGTAAAGACAATTTACTGTCTGTATGTTTGATTCAGCATAAAACGAAACACTTTTCATGGAGTAATTTTGTAGGAAACACAAAATGGAGAGAGAGAGAGGGAGAGGCTTTCAGTTTTCATTTTTCCTTTCCTGCACGAAAAACCTGGAAAAGAAAACAGAAGATTTCCCTGCAATATGCAAAACAATTTTCCACCAAAAAGTTTTTTTTTTTTTTCATGGAAGCATATACTGAGAAAAACTCTCTTTGCTCTGAAATATTGTTACTGAGTTTATTTTACGTGGAACTAAACACCGCTACAGTGAAAGAGAAACCGCGGAATAACACTGTTAGTCTTATTGCTAATTGAGTTACAATGAGTTCATACCGTGATGAAATTGCCAGTATTCTGGCCATCTGCACGGAAGTAGTTGTTCGCCTGGCTACCTTGGACGCCAGCTGGGATCTGCTTGCTGGGATCAGCTGGTGGCGGAGGAACCGGTTTCTCAACCGGTGGAGCATTCTCAGGAGCAGGTTGTTTGGGAGCTTCACCACTCCCGAAAAGATAGTCCAATGAACTTCGACCTCCTCCACTGCTCACCCCACGACCCATTTTATACAGCTAACACGGCCTACTACTCTACATAATTAAGAAGTAAAGAGCTTCGCATAAAAAAGCAGTTCCGAATAACTCAATTTCTGAAATAAACGAGATTTAAAATGCCAAAAATTCACCAGTGAGGAAAAAAGAAAAACTTAAACGCTTAACAGTGAGGGCATAAAGGATCAAATGATGCAAATTGCACAAGGGGCCAAAGTTTCAAGGGGAACCAAACCAAATTACAGAGTCACGCATCTTGTTTATCAGATAAAAAAAAAAGAAGAAGAAAAAACAACAGGCCCTCCTTTTTTCCCCGACAAATGTAAGCATGCGGTGAGAGTTACAGAATATTTAGACACACCCAGAAATTCATCATCTGATCTGGTATATTACAAAATGAAGAGCATAGCAAACCAAAAATTATGAAATAACTTGCATGGTAAATGCTGGGTAATTGATTGATAATGAGAGAAACCAACTATTCAACTATCACGGTCCGGGTGATCCAGACTCCTTAATTCAACAGAAAATACCTACATTTACATGAAGTAGCGTGGTGTGGCACAGGTATAAGGGTACTGAAAAATGAAATTATATTCATTTATCTTCAGGGTTAGCAAAGGTTCTTCACTTAAACCAGTTTTGTTAATGAGAAAACGAAGGAGAACAAAACATCAGGAGAAGTTTATGATCTAAAAATATGATTAGAATCTAGGGAAAGTAACAATCAGTCCTCTAAGTAGTAATCAAGTGAACACCGTTGCAGGCATAATCCTCACAATCCCTTGCAAAAATATGCAATTTTTCTACCTACAACGCACTATTATCCCACTCTAGCAATGCAAATTAACAACAGTGATATCATAGCAAAATGCACATAAAAGATCTGTGGATTCCACTCCATTAAACGCCAAATTTGGTTTAAATTAGAATGAACCAGTACAAATCCTTCACAGAAACAAGTTTCCATGGAAATGTCACCATGGAACATCAGATCGAGCACAGATTACACACACCAAACGATTTCTAGCCCCGATTTAGGCGAGATCCGTCGAGAAAAAGGCGATCGAAGGAAGAGAAAGCTACGTAATTGTACTCCGGCAGCGTAGATCTAGGGTTAGGGTTAGGGTTAGGGTTTCGTACCTCGGATCGGATCGGATCGGAGCGGAGAGAGAGGAGGAGAGGGCCTTCGCAAATGGTGAAGGGGGATCATCAATGTACTACGCTATTTTAAGAAAGGAGGGGGGAACTTTTTCAGAAAAGTACCAACACTTTTAAAATTTGCATAAATTTTATATTCCACGTGTCGGTCGATGGTGTGCTAGCAGGAGTGAGCACATTTTTTTTCGGCCGTTGGATTTATTTCAAAAATAGAGGTCCCTGTCAAAAGCTTTTTCTAAAAAAAGAGCGTTGCGTTTTCACTGGTCCACGCTTACGTGGTGGACCAGGTCTAGGAAATAGTACATACGGTGGATCCGTGTCCGTGTGAAAACGACCGTTGCCTTTTTATCAAACGGTTCCGATTTGTCGTTCCCGTTAAATTAATGGGCCACGTGGCCCACGTAGGCCCATTCTCTTCATTAGCAAAGCCCATTGTAAAAAGGCCCGAAATAGACCCAACACTTTTCACGAAAACAACCTCTAAGTTGGCTTAGGCCCATTAAAACCCCTAATCATCGGCAGATAAAACAGTCTCACGTTCGGCACTGTCCCAAGCAAATTTTTGTTTAAGGCCGGCTTGAGGATACATTATATCCTGTGAATTCTAGGAGGTGATTGATGAGCAAAAATTCGGTTGGGACGTCGGTTCCTAACGCGAGACCGTTCCATCCATCGTCCATCACATGGGCTGCGGGAATCTCAAAACTATGTGGGAACCGTCCCCATCCGAAATCATTTTTCGAGAGATCTATATTTGTTGATGTTGAATTACAGATGTCATTCAGGCACTTCTATAAGTGTGTAGTGCTGTTCAATAAAATGACTTTTTAAGTTTTGATATCCGAAAATAAAGTCTATCAAAATAACTTTTCTTCTGATAAAATAAGAAGCTCCGTATTGGAGTTTTCGTTCTTGAATTTCAATATGATATTTTTCCGCTTTTGAGTAATTAACAATAGAAGCTTTAAATTTTTTTTGTTTTCCAACCACTCTAACTTCCAATGTTCATGCATGTGTTGAGCTTGCGGTTAATCAAGTATAAATAACTAATACACAATTCTCTGATAGCTTAAGCTTATAAGCGCAAAATATATATTCCATACTAAACTGCCTGATATTCCAGCTTGTAAGGATTACAGTAAAGAAGATTGACTTTTAACTACTGTAAAGTCTTGTTAGTTCTAATTTTTTGGGCTATATATATCTACTATAAGATCTTATAGATGATACACAGATTACTTTATTTTTCTTATATATATTACTCCAGTTTATGTAGAGGACTCAAGTGGAAAATAATTAAGTACTTATTCCACCTCAAATCTCTAGCTATATGATTTGATAACAACATATACTACTTATGGTAAATTCCTGTTGCATAGGAGTTGATCAAAATTGGAGTGAACACATAAACCTTAATTATAGTAGCTTGAATCCTGTAGCACATAAGGTATATATATAGCATGGTGGTCTACTGAGCAACTCAGCCTTAATGATAGCACACTGCTTTAAGTTGGGACCATATATTCTCTTTTACACTCTAATGTCCTTTGCCTATATAGCTCCATGTGAAACCCTAGACACCATAATGAGCAAGTATATAAACCCTAGTAGAAGGTTGGTGCATGAGAGCTGTGAGAGCAAGGACCACCATGTCCATGTCTCTGAAAATTTCAGCAGATGCCCGTTTCTAATTCGATCATTGCATGACCACAAAGGAAAAGCTTTAAAGAGATCTGAAAAAGGAGGAGAGTGTTGCATTTTTTTAATTTTTTTTTTCCTTTCTCTTCTCTTGGAGATGCATCACAGAGTTTAGGCTAAACAACCATTGGACCATTTCTTAAAAAAGAGAAAAAAAGAAAAAAAATTAAGAACCATTTGGATGTGCACAACCCTATTGTATCTTCAAATATTTGCAGAACTAATCTCATGAATTAAGTTTACTCCCTTTTAGCACCCTTAATGAAGGATTTTTTTTTTTTTTTTACTCAGATTTATGTATAATTTGTAGTAACAAACTATGTTTGATGTTGCTCGGAAAGGTTATATGTAGGATTATGTATTTATGTAGCAATTAATATATTCATATAATCCTCAGTAAGTTGCAATAAGAATCAGAGAACCAAAGAAATAGAAAAATTTACAAGGAGAAGGAAGAGTCTCTTTTTTTTTCATTTATCTTTAAATAACTCTATGTTTGGTCTTATTATAATTAAGCTTATTCACAATGATGCATGCATGCAAGGGAAAAAGTCATCAACAGCTAGCCTCAGATAAGTTCTTCAACTTGTTATGATCAACAACACATGAACCCCTCTAACTTTTGTTGAAACAAATTAATACCCTCTCTTAATTTACAGCCTCGAAAAATGAACAATTGAACAATATATATATATACACACATACCACATGGTGAAGCTTAATGGGACTTGCTTTTCTGATTTGGAATTACTGTGAAGAGAGAAGATCATCTAAATCATAGAATGGAGCACCTTCACAACAAATCCTTTAGATGTTATAGATAGCTATTGAATGCTATCCATGCCGCGACAACGCGCATCTATAAAGCTCTATCAAAGATCTAGAGCATCACTACATGTAACACATGCCTTGAATATTTGTTTTCTCGAATTCAACCTTAATTCCATTATTGGCATATGGCTTCCAATTTGCTCCCTACAAATTATCCACACAAATTAAGAAAATTTGCTGGTTGTGTGGTCCTTTGGCATTACTGCGTCACTGAAAAGCAGTAAGTTGGTCCCTTAGCAATATTTTACCTCTCTAGGGTATCTTCTTTGCATACATTTTTAAGCACTTTGTAGATAGATTTATGCTAGTTAGGATGTGAATTCCAATTCCCTGGAAAGTTAGTTTGGCTTTGACATATTGATCATTGCTAATCCATAATCTTTGTCGATTATTTATTATGGCTTCTTTTCGTGTCTTTCCTTTATCTTGAATATTTTAGTACAGTTACTATGTATAGAGAGGGATAGATAAACATAAACTAATTAGGTCATGATGAAGCATAATCTTTACAAACCTATCAAATGATTGTTTGTTTGCTTCCTATGGATAATTGCAAGTAGTTGTCATCAACATTACACAGGTTTGTAATAGTACTATCAAGAGAGGCACTAATGTATATACATCCATGCATATATATACACGTAAGTACGTACGCACCTATAGATATACATACATATATTTGTGATTTTCTTTAGTTAACATGGCAGGTTACCATATATTTTACTTGAACTTGAAAGGTAGAGGGAAATTGGATTGTTGACACCAACCACAATTGCAACAATTAATCCATATATATTAGTTGAAACTGATCACATATGCCTTTCATTTTTCTGTCTTCGAACCTGCGCTACCAAAGTTAATGACTTAACAACATTTTGCAATGGAAGTTGGAGAATCAAGTCTACCGACGAAAAAGGCACTTCCTAAGAAAATCGTCTATTTGACGGTAAGACCGAGTTACCCTTGTTGATAAGGTGGTGGTCGAAAGAAAAGCGTGACAATTGTAGGACAAAGTCGACATATTAGACCACCAATTTGATAAGCATTGATGTGCTCCACATCTTCGTAAATGCGCGATACTTTTCCTTTCTAGGCTTTGTGCAGATCCACCATCTCCTCTATAGCTAGAAGCACAACTTCTTTAGATTGGTCCTACTTCAGCACAAAAAACGGATCTAATTCGAACCGTCGTCAAAGGACTAAAGCAAAATTTCAGATACATGCATGCTTGCCCTCTTTCTCGCTTACTTCGGTGGAAGTAGCGATAAAGGATTGCAGATCTTAACAATTTTGGTAAACATCCAAGGAATTATTCTACAAACCAGTAAGTTCACTTCATATATGTATTTTATTGTTAGTTATTTCCTCAAGAAAAAGCTTGAATTACTTTTCACTACTCTAAAGATCAAGGAATGATAGATCTGCTGATCTACGATCGATAGATATATATGGGCAGTTGTATTTCATTTAGTTTGTGCAAAAGGTTTATAGAAGTTTGGAATATTATCAAGTAAGCTAGCAAAGCATAAAGGTATATTTTAATGGTGTAATCAGGGAAAAATTCAATAGTTTAATTGGATGTAAGACACTAGTAGAAGTTTTGTTTTTAATTTCTTGTTTTTTTTAAAAAAAAAAATTCAATTTTAATCATCTCATGACATGTATAATTAATTGAAGTTGCTGCAGATCAAAATTTCCGTGGAAGATCTTCTACTGAACTTACAGTAAGGTAAGGAATTACCCCTCAATATGCTACTAATTAAGGAGGAATTAATAGGAAGTGTAAAAAAGAACAATTTTTTAGTAAAAAATTTCAAATATAACCAACATGTAGCTTCTCTCTCAGATTCAAAATCGGCTTTTGCATGTTCAAAATTTACAATTCTTTTGCACCTAATTTCTAAATCTTTCTTTGCAGAAACAATTTGTCACATACCTAATTATTTATGATATAAGATAGCTTCTTTTTTTTTTGTTCATATTGTGATTTCAACATATTCTTTGTTGATTGCAGCCCTATTAATATTATCCTCGAGCAAAGAGTGAGTGCAGTTTTTATATGGACATTTACTACATACACAGTGAATGGGAGAAGCTCATTATATAACTAGTTTAGCAGTGATATATAATCTCTTCAATTTTGCCTAATTGATCATGTTAGTAAGAGAAGGAGCTAGTTTAACTAAGCAAGAAAGTATCCCTACCGATCGTAAGGCACCGACAAGTAGTACACAACTATGGTTCAGAAACCCTAGAATTGTGCGGGTGTCACGCGGATTCAAAGGCAAAGATAGGCACAGTAAAGTCACCACAGTAAGAGGCTTAAAAGATCGGCGCATAAGGCTATCGGTGCTAACCGCTATTCAGTTGTATGATCTTCAAGATAAGCTAGGGCTTAATCAACCAAGCAAAGTTGTGGATTGGCTTCTAAATGCGGCCCAGCACGAGATCGACAAACTCCCTCCGCTCCAAATGTCACCAGGAAACTTCATTCAGTTCCCTCAAATGGCTCCTCGCGAAGGTGGTAATTGTAGTACTCATGAGGTTGTGATTGAAACTATGGATCAGCAGTTAACAGCATCATCAAGTATGGCAAACAACAGTTTTTTCGACAATAATATTAGCGAAGATCTCATGGCAATATCGAACGGAGATGTCCATATGGGGATCAAACCAAAAGGTAACTACATTAATACACTTAGTGGAAATGATACAGAAAATCAAATTGCTGAAACTTACACACCCTACCATCAATGGGGTTCATCAGATGCATGGATGTCTCAATCAGGAAGCCATTCATCTCAAGAAGAATCAGCTCGTGTTTCCGAACAAGCACCGAAGTTCGCGTTAACTTTTGATGAGAAGCAGTATAACTACTTTCAGATCGCAAATCTGCAGCTGTCGCAAAATCTTTTCGACCACATAAACTTGAATACTTTGCAAGAAACCATGAAGAAATAACTAGCAATTCCTGGAGTAAACGAAAGAGCCGCATCAATGTTCTAAAGGAGTATCTGAGGTAATGGGTACCTAATAATACACTTCTCATTTGATATGTAAAGGTGATAATATTTGGCTAATCAACATTACTAGAGCACTTTTTGTTATTGCCAGAGGAAAATAAGTCTAAATCCTAGTTAGATACAATGTATTGATCCTCGCAACATCAGAAAGGGCTGTAGCTAATATTTTTCCAGTGTTGTGCTTGATGCAAAACTTTTTTGGATTGTTTGCATGCAATTTTCTGTTGTCTTTTGATATTGCATGCCTATTCGATCAACTTGTATTACACATTACAAACGGCAAAAATGTTTGAGTGTTTGTGTGTAACATCCAATTCTCTATCTATCTTTTTGAGTAATATATATATAACTCACTTGTGCAAAACAGATTTAGCATGCTGCATGTATACAAGCATTCACTGAGGGGTGTTAGTTTAAGTTTTCTTCCATATATATGTTTGGTTATTGTATAGGAAACATATGTGCTCAACTATATATGCATGTGTTGCACTAGTTGGTAGTGTACTTGTTAGTTGTGTTACTTATATATATTACAATTCAATATATATATATATACCATGTTAATGAACATCTATAGGAGTGGTTATACATGTTCATTAGCTCTAGTAATTTCTTTCCTTTTGCACTCCTTAATCCATGTTGTGTCATTTCCTTTTTCTTTTTTTCTTTTTTTTGGTTGAAATGTGGTTCTTTATTTTGCTTTCATTGGGGTGAGATCTAGAGGAGAGTGAAGTATAGCTATCAGAAACTGCGTAGAACCCAAGGAAAAGTAGCATTCACCCTCTACTTTGTGGTGGGTCTTATTATGGAGCCATAGAAAAGTGGCATGTATACATATACATATTGCATGCCTTTAAATGGGTTGCATTGGTCCCGCATAGAAAGGGTTGTGCATAGGCTATGGAGGGATCAGTGTCCATCTCCTGTGGTCCTCCCTGTCCCCATGGACCACGGCATTTATTCATTTGGTGCCCATTTGGTCTAGCTTCTGCTTTCGCTTGCAGCTTAAACGTACATCTCTGGTTAAGCGTTCGATAAAACATAAGAAAAAAGATCAGAGTTCTCGTTATGCTATGCGGAGATCAGAAATGAGATTCTGAGCTCCTTAGATACAAAATGCTATATAGAAGTACTATTTAAATAGAAAGAAGCAATTAAGCAAATGTTTTAAATAAATAAAGCTCAAAAACCTCATTTTAACTTTCTGCCGCAATAAATATTTTCGGACCTTTTAATATCATATGCCTATATTAGTGCTTTGTCAAAGGGGTAAAAGTTCCAGTTCCTTTTATTTTTCAATCGTCTAGCTACTACTTTCTTCTGATAAGTAAATTTGTTTAAAAAGCTGGGCCAATTTGCGCACAAATTAAGCACACTGTGCTAATTCTAATTAAGACCAGTAATATTGCTTCAAATCTACATCCATTTTCCTCTTGTGTTTCATATAATTTACATCCATTTTCCTCCCTTGTGTTCTATATTTATGGGCTCACGAATTGTCCACTTTATCAAGATAGTCAACCATGGCCAACCAGTCAACAAACTGATCCCCTAGTTTGCACAAGAGATCTCCACAATTCACACTGATATCTCTTGCGACGCAGAACATCGAACTTAATTATCGCAAAATTTGGCCACTATGTTAAATTTTCGTAAATGGCTGCTTGATCTACTATGTCATTTCCAAGAGACGGTTTGTCAAGATGTGAATCAATCATCACATCACCTTGCGAAGATTATGTGGTTGTCGATTCAGCTGCCATATCACCTCCAAAAGATAAGCGGCAACTGAATCAGAATCAACCAAAAGAGTTGAAATTCAGAGCATCAATTGTAACAACTTAAAAGTTTTGTGTACATATATTGGGTGAATATGCTGCTTCAATCAAAGTAATTAATCGGTACCGAAATGGCTCGAAAAAAGGCTCAGCTCAATTTGAGCTCAACAACAAACAAGCCAACTCCGAATGTGACATCATAACAATCCAACTCATTGACATTACACACAAATCATGAGACGAAAACAAAGATCGCATATAATATTTAAGACTAACACAAACCCAACGATTATATCCAAAGTGAAACATCACAGAGTAGTTTAAAGGACAAACACCATTGCACATACGAAGTTTTATCTATTTAATCCTACCGACATAGAGCCAACTTCTCTGTAGTAGCTGGTTTAGAACAACAAAGCAGCAGAAAAACAAAGCTATGGGAAGTAGACAGGCCAGTTGTAGTAGTAGGAGTCCCTCAATGGCTTGGTCATGTACTGGTTCCACTGAAAAGAAAAGAAATTATACACGTATTAGCGAATAATAATTGTACACTGATTAAGTAAATTGGTTGAAACTTCAAAAGTTGTGTAAATTTGAACCAAATGGTAGCTGATTTGCTCTGAAGTTTGAGCCAACAGTAATTCCAAAAGCCTAGATTTCATTGGCCATTTTCGATGGCAATACAAAAAAAATCAGTTGTGTCCGTTTAGAGCACCCTAATTTTATGAGACTCCGAATATCATGTAGGTCGAACCAAATTGAAAACCATCATAAGTTATCATTCTAGTAATCTGGAATCCAAATCACATGACTGCTCAAAATATGACGGCTTTGGCTGAAAAGCCAAAAGTACTCTTTCCATATTCACATGTGAGTCCTCTCTAATAAGGGATCATCCTCACTCAACTAAAAAAGAAGGGGAAAAAAAAGAGAAACCTGCAGAAGAGGAGAATAAAAGTAATGAAAATTTTGGGTATCTTACCTTGAACTGATATGGCTGATTCTTCTGCATGGCTTTCTTCCAATGGTAGTGTTCAAACATCATAGCCTTATCATGCCAGCTGCACAAATTATTTTCAAGAAAATTGAAGGCAACAAAGTAATCAGATTTCCTCGCGAAAGCACATGCAAGATAGAGCATAAAATTTTCACAATATATGAAGTGCAAGGATGAAGCACCCATTTTGAGGATCAGAAAAGGCAAAGAAAGATTTTTTTTTTTTTCTTTTTTTCCCGTGCCACTCGCAAATTTTCCCGTAAGCATACACTGCAAGCAGTAAGATGATAGCTCTACCCATTAACAGACTATATACTAGCTTCTTGCCAAGCCTCTATCGCTTGATACAAGTTCTTGAAGATAAATATTACATTGGCAGCTGATTACAAATCCTGACATTCTTCGCAAAATCTTCTAATTTTGCAAGCGCTCTAACCCAAAATGCTGATGAATAACTTGCATGATACTGATGATAGACGTTGGATACAACATCAAGGTAAGGAAAAAGATAATTCAACACCTCAGTGGAAGTAATCATAAGTTTAAACAACTTACTCGAGATTACTAAAATTGACAATCTAACAACATTACTAACAACAAAGTGACAAGAATGGAGTAAGCCAGAATTCTGAAACATCTTAAGCAGGAAGAACTCATTTTCCTGGTGTGGCGAGCGAGACTGCTGTGCATTTTGTCGTTACGTCCGAGAGCCTCAGCATTCTTTAAAATGTTCACGAGAAATTAAGTGAAGTGATTGTGTTGTATTATTATTAAGCGAGATACACCTGTAGTGAGACATCGACTACACACCATTTACTCTAAATGGCATAGATAATACTACCACAAAGATACAAAATTAACTACGATTGGTTCATTTCAATGTTATCCGACCACTTTTTACATGTCGCACGGTCGCACCTCATGCTTTTCTAAAAGAAAAAGAAAAAGAAAAAGTCTTCAACTATGCGTAATACATAATCATATAGTTTCTTCACTTCTCTCAACTCCAATAGAAGTCATTATCGCGCTTGGATTCGACTCACATAACAAGATCTCATTCGATTCACCACCAAATTTCTATAAATGGGTTACTCATAGCATGCTTACTTACAAACTTATCTGATTATTCTGCCACATATTACCGAGTAATCATAATATTTGAATGAAACATGCTATAATTTACTAGTAATCACTGCACCACAAAAACCAAATTTCACACGACGACTTTCCAGAATCTTATGAAGTAATGCTATTAAATCCTTAATCCCACGCCATTGCTCTGACCAAAAAATCTCTTTTGCCACGAACCCACAAAACATCTACTACCAAATATTACACTAAAAAGAATGAAAATTCAACCAAATCAGCGCACAATTCCTCCGACAAAGTTAAAACTAATCCAAGTAAAAGAAGAAATATGCTAAGAAACCCTAAATCCGTATTTCTGGTAAAAAAATCAAAATTTTTGCAATCTCCCGCATTCAGATTCCCAAATTTAGCACAAACTCCACACCAATTCGACCACAGAACACGAATTTGGAAGAAAAAATATATAAAAAAGAAAATTAACAGAGAGATGATTACTTGAACTGGTTGGAGAGTTGCCACATGTAGGGATTGAACCAGGTGAGGGCGGAGAAGGCGAAGGAGCCGATCCATATGTTGACGAAGCGCTCCGGGTCCGTGTGGGGCACCCCCGGGTCTCCCCTGTACGCGTTCCCAAAGTACTTCTCCATTGTTTCCTCCTCCTCCTCCTCTCTCTCTCTCTCTCTCTCTCTCTCTCTCTCTCTTCTTCTTCTTCTTCGTCGTCGTCTTCGTCTTCTTCCCCACGCACAAGGGCTTATCCCGAGCGTTTTTGTGCTCACAAGAAGGGGAGGAACTGGGCCGGGTTCGAACCGGGCCACCCTAAGCCCAAACCCGGTCCAATTAACAAAGCGAATACTAATATAACAAATACAAACCCACAAAGTTTTGGACTTATTGGATAAATCGAACCCAAAGCCCAACCCAAATAAAAGGCCTAGGCCTAGGGGGAAAAAAATATATATTAGTCCCTATACTATATATATATTACAACTTCGTCCTTATACTTTTCGCTTACTCTACTACGCTTGGACTTATCCTCTCAATTATGACTCTAAAGAAAACAAATTCGTAAACAACTCTTATCTTAATTAGATGTATCTCTATCACATTAAAAGGTTAGGCTCGAATAGTTAAATCATTAATTTATATAATGATCCGTGTATCAAATCTAATTATTTGAAAGATAAATATGTTGACTTTTAAAATTTAGAATAAGTGATATGATAAAATCAATTCTCCATAGTTTATTTACTCAATTATTATTAAATTTCTTTCGCAGCATTGTATAAAATATATAATAAAAAAAATATAAATAAGAAAAGATGTGAATTATTTTGTTTTTATTTGAGTTCGTGATTGAGTAGAATTGTAGTAGGAGGAAAAAATTACTGCACCAGGTGTATCCGTACACATAAAACACCACGATCAATATTGACTATTACTACTGCAGAATCAAATTCTAATCCAATAAATATGATTTTAAAATTTAAAATTTTAAAAAATAGTACTTAAAAATTTACATTTTAGTTCGATTTTGCGTTTCTGATTGTGCGGTGTATGAGGCGTACTCGTACACCAAGTGCACGTAAACTAAGTTCTTCAAGTATAAGACCTCGTAGGACTCGGAAATCGAAACAACAGACCTAGTCGAACATGTTGACCGTACCCTTGTATCGAGTAAAATCTATAGGTAGTCCATATACTATCCCAATATTAGAATTTACTCCCTTACTTTTAATTTAAGTTTCTCAAAATTTGGAATTTACTATACTTTTACTCACTTATTTTCAGAACTTTGTAAATTTTTCAACGAAGGAATCCATCAAAAGATAATTTAAAAACTTAAACTGTTTAAATAAAAACTTCAGAGACGGCACTCCAATTTTACGATAGTACAGGGACAATTTTTACATATAAACCCTATAAAGCTTTGTTCGCTCTCTCTCTCTTCGTTCGCTTCGCTCGACGCTTCTCTTCGTCCTCACGACGAGGAGGGTACGCTTCGTCTCCCTCTCTCTCTCTCTCCATCCTCTATGATCCGCTCCTCTTCTACTTATATATCTGTGCTTTGATTGATTCGATGTGGTTCGTCGTAGTCTCTGGATCC
This sequence comes from Puya raimondii, assembly GCA_016920855.1. Classification (NCBI taxonomy): domain Eukaryota; kingdom Viridiplantae; phylum Streptophyta; class Magnoliopsida; order Poales; family Bromeliaceae; genus Puya; species Puya raimondii. Next base: position 3,591,248 of record JABWPP010000044.1, on the reverse strand, counting down.
CTAGTTCCGCTTTTTAGTTCTTTTTTTGGTGATTTTTTTGACTATATAATCGTCCTGGTGTTAGGGTTTTGTGTTGTGGGGTTTATGTTAGTTTTTTTGGTCGAGATTTTGGTCTCAATGTAGAATTTTTGGAATTGTCGAGTATAACTAGGGTTTTATGTTGTTATCAGTGGTTTTTATGTGATTTTTTTTTTGGTGGTAGAGTGGTTGATAATTTGATCATTGTTTGATATTATTTTTCCCCTTGTTTAATTTGGTTTTTGGAGTAGTTAAGTTTATATGCATTACTTTTTGATTTATTGATGTGGGGTTACAGGGATATTGTATCATCTTTGCTTTCCGTCATCTTTTTAGAAAATTAGGTTCTTTTAATCTCATTATTCTTATTCTCTGATTCATGTTTGGTTTTTTGTTATGTCTCACAAATTGTTAATTCTTTAGTTATATTGTTTTATGCGGTGCGATGTTTTTGTTTGTTTGGATGTATCAATTGCTTGTAGCAGAGGAAGTTCCGTTATCATAATGCACTTGTGTGGTGTAGGCGTTGTTCGTCATTGGTATCCTTTGATTGCTTATTTACTATTTGCAAAGGGCTATTGTGATGCTCCTATATGTACTCTGGTTTCCTAGTAACCATGGTGTATTACTGAATTTCTCTCATGTTGTGTCAAAGGCATATTTTGATGTTAAATGCCTGATGAAATGCCGATTTTTCTCAGAGCATGTTTTGGATATCAATCTCTGGATATTTTCCTTGTATAATTTGTAATCAAACTCGATAATGAAAGAAAATGAATTGTTTTTTCATACTTATGATAATGTGAATCATAGAAGCTATTCGTTTCTTCTTCTTTTTTCCTTCACCATTGTTAATATTCATCTGGCAAGTTCCCTGCCTTCCCCGATAATTTTAGTCAGGAAACTCTAAAGAAGGCTTAGATTTAGCACGTAGGTTCCAATTTGTAGGAACTAGCTTAGAGGATCAAATTTGATTTTCTATGCTCATTTACATTATTTTCTAATCTTGTCACATTGATCTCTTTGACAGAATCCTTCAAAACAAAAAAAAGTATATAAAATCTATGTAATTTATCAAATTATTGTTGAATTTATTATGGTTACTTTATTTCTTCATAATTATTTACCTTTCCAGATTTGAAACTGTAAACCAATGCCTGGAACAGAGATTTTTAAAATTTCTGGAATTACATGAAACAAACTGTAGGAGCCAGGACTGAAATGGAGACTGATATTTCAAGCATATTATTTTTTTCACCTTTCCAGATTTTAAACTGTAAACCAATGCCTGGAACAAAGATTTTAAAACTTCGGAATTACATGAAACAAACTGGAGACTGATATTTCAAGCATACTATTTTACCCCTTTGGTGGCACAGGGCTAATTGACCTAGTTTACTCCTTTTCTTCTCATCTTATGCTGCAGCTTAGCAGCTCCTTACTTGGTGGCAATTTTTTGTCTTGTTGTTGAAGCATTCCAGTTTTTTCCCCCTTCTTTTTATCATATTTGATGCATGGTCCCAATTTTAGTTAGAGCTTTCATTTCATTAGTTAACTTCTGCGGAACATTGTTGATGCTAAATCTATTGCAGACATGGCGTCGGAGACTGCAACTCCTGCTCCTGGACCAAGTTTAAAAGTGGTATAATTTTCTCTTTTTGTAACCGACATTTTAGTTTTTTTTTTTCTTCTATTACATATCTAATAATCTCAAATTGGTTTTGCAGATTGCCAATGCGTTTATTCAGCAGTACTATAATTTTCTTCATCAGTCACCTGATGAAGTTTATAGGTTTTATGAGGACACTAGCTGTCTAAGTCGCCCAGATTCTGATGGAACCATGACTTTGACGACCACATTGCAAGTATGTTTTGCAATTTGCATTTAAAAGTATATATTTTGAGTTCCTTAATAATCTTGGTGCGGCACAAGTGATCTTCCAATTGAAGGGCTTATTTAATTTATTTATCTATATTTCATTATCAAAGCATATTGGTTATGCGAGTCTCTGTGTTAGAGCTGATCTTTGACAGGTCGTGTGATTTTTCTTTTCATTTTCTAATATATTTATGAAAATTAGCTATAGTGTGTTATTTTACTTCATTACTCCATTTCCTTGAGGTTATACCAATTCTTGGTTAAATTAGTTCTCTTGGTATTAAACTTTGTGTTACTTTAAGAACCATATTTTACCAATTTTAGTGAAATTAGTAATCTTAAGGATTTTGTCTATATTCTGCTTGAAGATCATACATTGCATGACTAGTATTTTTCATCTGAACTCTTGGGTGGGAAAGCCTATACTAGTGCGGCAGTGTACCCAATTGCGTTATTAAGGAAGCATGGTTATTGCTTGAACTCTGTCGATATTTTTAATATATTGATCAATTTCTTCTAATTTTCTTCACATAATGGAATTATTATAAGGATTATAGCTATAAAAATGTCTTTAATCCATCATATCTTTTGTTTGTCAGGCCAGACAGATAGTTGTGCTGTTTTATGTTTTTATTTGCTATTACTCTGTGGATTGACTCAAATATTCTTATACTTGGGCAGGCTATCAATGAAAAGATTTTGTCAATGGGCGTAACTGACTATCGAATCGAGATAGAGACTGCTGATTCACAATTTTCATACTACAATGGTGTCTTGATTTTAGTAACTGGATTGTTAATTGGGAAGATCGATAATAAGAAGCTAAAGTTTACCCAGTCATTCTTTCTTGCCCCACGGGAAAATGCTAGCTACTTCATTCTTAATGATGTGCTTAGATTTTTCAGTGAAAATAAAGCAAGTGAAAGTGATCAATTAGTTGTGAACAACACAAATGGATTTTTCAGTGAAAATAAAGCAAGTGAAAGTGATCAATTAGTTGTGAACAACACAAATGGTGATTCCTCAAAAGTTCTTTTGACTTCTGGCACAGGTAGGATAATTACATAAGGTTTTTTTATAATAAGTTCTTAATAGTTTTTCTGATTTATTTTGCTGCGATCTCAGAAGGAGATGTTGACAATGGCGAGGAGACTATTACTCCATCAGAGAGTGGCATTTCTGGAGTCGAAGATGAGACCGCCCGAGATTTGCCGCTCAATGTGAGTGTCAATGTGAGCGAAGTTATTAATCCATCAGAGAGTGGCATTTCAGGAGTCGAAGGTGAGACCGCCCTAGATCTGCCACTCAATACGAGTGTCAATGTGAGTGAAGAAGCTAAGCAAGACTCACCACTCTATGTGAGCGAAGAAGAGAAGCAAGGCTCACCACTCTATGTGAGTGAAGAAGAGAAGCAAGACTCACCATTCAATGTGAGCGAAGAAGAGAAGCAAGACTCACCACTCAATGTGAGTGAAGAGGAGAAGCAAGACTCATCTATCAATGGGAGTCAAGGGGAGAAGGAAGACTCACCTATGACTGTGAGTGAAGGGGAGAAGGAAGACTCATCTATCCATGTGAGTCAAGGGGAGAAGGAAGACTCACCTATTACTGTGAGCGAAGGGGAGAAGCAAGACTCACCTATCAATGTGAGTCAAGGGGAGAAGGAAGACTCACCTATTACTGTGAGCGAAGGGGAGAAGCAAGACTCACCTATCAATGTGAGTCAAGGGGAGAAGGAAGACTCACCTATTACTGTGAGTGAAGGGGAGAAGCAAGACTCACTTATCAATATGACTGAGGAGAAGAAAGAATCACTTGTCAAGGTGCTTCAAGAAGAGAAGCAACAATTTTCCGAGGCTGTTGCTCCTCAAGAGAATGCACCTAAGAAGTCTTATGCTGAAATTGTGAGTTATTTATATTTATAACTCTAGTATTTGTGACATTTTTATATTTGTGACTCTAGTATTTGTGACATTATTTATATTTGTGACTCTAGTATGATCTACAGTTGATTTTTGGGGAAAAAGTATTGACAGTTTGTGTACTATGCGATATAACAACTTAGCCCCTCAATGTTTCATTTAGCCATTTTAGTCCCTGAATTTTCTCCTTCTTTGTAATTTCATTTTTGACCAGCAAAAGAGCTTTTTTCCTCTGTAAAGTGACCATGCCTCATTCCCTGCAAAATGACTTCCCAATTCCAATGTGCTTGAAAGAGGGGTTAAAAAGTTTATTGCATAGTAAAAAATCACTTGTTGTCAATCATCAATGTAATTGCAATCAATGAGAAAGTATGGGAGCTAATGCTTAGTTGAAAAGTTCAGGGACTAGATTGTACTATCACAGCAGTACAGGGACTGTCCATACATTCTACCCTTAATTCTGGTTTGCTATTTTAAAGTCTTGCTATGAGTTGTTCTATGGTTATGCTGTTATTACACATAAAAGAGTTTTCCTCTGCCATCCACCTACTTCCTTTTATTTGCTTAATTTAAATTTCCCTCGCACTCTTTACAGCAGAAAATTATTGAGCAGGTCCATAGAGTAATCGACTTCTCACTCTTTTCACCTTGCTCTAATAAAATTGCAGGTTAAAGCAATGAAAGGGAGTCCATTATCAAGTCAACTCTCTGTGACTAGTACTAAGGCCAATATTAAAGCCAATACAGCAGCTGCAATAACAGACAAAGCATTGACCGTGCCTGAAAAACCTGCCCCTGCCCCTGCCCCTGCCCCAGCCCCAGCCCCAGTTACTACAAAGCTTAGTGGGAACAGTGTTTCTGAAAACAACAATTCTCATGACGGTTGGTCCTGCAACAAAATACCCAAGATTCTTTTCTGATATTACGTACTTTTTGCTTACAAAAGATTTCTATTATTTTGCAGTGGTGGGTCATTCAGTTTATGTTGGGAATTTGCCTTTGGATACTACTGTTGAACAACTTGAGGAAGAGTTAAAGAAATTTGGGCCTATCAGTCATGGTGGTGTCCAAATTAGAAGCAATAAGGTTGGTAGCATTTCTTGTGATTGCTTCAGTGTCATTCTAGTTGGTATTTACATTTTCTTTAATTACATTGGCAGATTGAGCGCTTCTGTTTTGGCTTTGTGGAATTTGTAGCACTGGAATCCATGCAAGCGGCAGTCAAGGTACAATAACTGAGTTTTTCTCTCTTTTTTTTTGTCAGTTGTAAAAATCACTATGTTGTGCATAACAGTATGAGAGAGGATATTTTTGCTTTTAATTACCTCTAGAATGGACAGTTAATCTCGCCTTAATTTGCTTATACTTTTGATTTACATTAGTCATTTTCTTTCCTTTCTATTTTAATGTTATATGTGATATTTATTGGTGGGATTCAAATAAGCTGTATCTGATCTTGTTAGGCGTGAATCTTCTTTTGGTGCTTTAACCTAAAAGTTTGATAGAAAATTCCAACTACATACAGAAGGCTGAGGTTAATGAAAGTCCAGTTACCTTCAAAAGTTAATTCTAGTATGATCCTTCATGTTCGTGATAATAAATGAACACCTCAGCTGTTTGATTTTGGTGAATTTATGGCTTGATTTGGTACTTCATTTTTCCTATATGTGCTTTGGCTTCCATACTAGATTATAAATAGAAATCAGAAGATTTTGTATAGAAATCAGAAGTTATTGCGCTACCTTTTTTTTTTAATTCCTTTTACTTAATGATTACTTGATGAAGTAATTGGTTGTTTGATATGTCTATTAGCAATGCCAAATCTAGATCATATCTGTTTTCTTATTGGGCATGTTTGCTGAAATTTGGTTCATTATTGTTCGTGTGTGAATAGGACCTTAATTATAACACTTCCGTTTTCTTTCTTCTTGTTTTCTTTTTTCCTTTTTTTTTTGATCACTTGTATTAAATTCTTTTCTGTTGCGCGTAACTATTATTCTTTTCCAATCTGGTTATTCTTTGGTCTTATTTTAACAAAAAAGATCCAATGTATTGATGTGATATTCGATATTTTTTCCGCTGCAAGTCTAATCATTTTTTGGGCATTACATCATGGTTCTGAATTTTAACTTATCAGGCATCGCCCATGAATTTCGGTGGGCGGCGAGCATTCATTGAGGAGAAAAGAACCACGAGACGAGGCAAGTGTTAGCTTTACACTTGATTGGTTTCAAGTTAATTTTTGCTGGTTTAATGAAGCGTATACCGCTCTTATGCACTATGATTTCAACACAAATTAGCTAGCCATATTCTGATCGTCATGTCTTTTTCTGCTTTCTTTCAGTTAATGGTGACGGTGCTCACAATGGCAACAGCAATGCCAGGAGAGGAGGGCGATTCCAATCAGGAAGAGACGGTCTCGGCAGTGAAAGTTTCAGGGGCAGAGAAAGCTACGGGCGCAATATGGGCAACAAGCGGGGTGAATTCAGGAATCGAGGCGAATACTCAGGTCGGGGTCGCACGCCCCCAGCACGTGCCGCCAACGGTAATCATCCCCAGACTTCCCAGAATGGGGATGTCGGTTCCGCCCCTCCCAATAGCCCAAGTCAAAATGCAGTTTCTTCATAGATACATAAACAATGCTCAGATTTTTTTTTTTTTTTTTCTCCTTCCTTTAGTTTTTCATGTTGGAGAATTGTTTCTAGTTACAGAAGCATTTTTTGGGAAGAATCATTCGTCGGCTAGGTCTCAGCTACTGCGATAGGAGTTCTAATTTTTTTCGATTGACAACAAATCATATACACATTCTTTTTCATATTCCGGCTGCAAGTGTATTTATTGAAATTCAGACCTTGAATGCCTTTTTCTTTTACATGTTAGATTCTGCCATATCACGCAGAAACTGCAATTTTCTTTTACTGTATTACTCATTAAGTTCCTCTATACTCTTCTTCCGGAAAGATCAACATACAATGGCGATTTATTAATCTTCGTAATATGTTTTTGATGCCCAACAAGAAGGAAATCCATAGTCACAATACAACATATACTCTTTGGGAGAGTCGACTTAAAGGAGGTACTATATGGTTGAGGGAGCTGGCGTCAATCGCTAGTACTCGTGGGTCATATGGCTTGAACGAAATAAGTGTATTTTTCAGAAAAGAAAACATTTGCAAAGTCAGATGTTAGCAGACGCTTGTAGTTCTCGGGACCTAGCGGATAAATTCTGCATAATGTAACCCGTCCAGTTAGCCGATCGTGAGGCCTAGTTGTTTCATTACATAGCCAAGTTCACTATCTAAATGAATGAATGAAGCGGTAGCATGCTATTTTTTTCTCAAAAAGAATATGTTTTTCAGTTCTCTTGCAATAGTTATTTCATCGGTTTTGTTGCTTACTCGAAATCAAGCAAGGGTTCGATTTTGCGATGCAAATTTTCTGCATAACTTAAGAGACTCGCTCTCACTAGTCACTACCAATCTTTATTTACATAAATTACTCATTGCAAATATTATGCGCTATGCATGCACTGTGTTACTTAATTCTTTGTATTGCACTATTTTCAAAGATCATTGTTTTTTATATATTATTATATATAATTAGTGCTAGGTTCGCACGTCTCTGTAACCCATTGTATTCCACCAGACTCTCTCCCTGTCACGCTAGAATCGAACGATCATTATCTACCTAAGTTACTCTATTATTTTCCTACAGTTGGATCATCATAGGGGGGACAATAACACAAATCCATTGCATTTGCCTCTTTTTACTAACTTTTTCCTCATCCTCGTGTCACACACACAACAATTGTTTAACTCAAAACTCAAGAGTGGCGTGTTAAAAAACAACTAGGCGAAACATACGACACCATTAGATTGGAAACGATACTAATAATTTAATTCTTTAAGATAATGTAAGTTAACATCGCCCACAAGTTGGCTATATTATTTTTATCCAGTAACTCGCAGTTGGGAATCAATCTAAGAAATGGAAAAAGAAAGGCGAATATTATAAAGCCCGAGACAACAAACAATGTGGGTGAAGCAATAGATAAACAAGTTGCGTCGGTCCTTTGCAAAATATTTTATTACCATGTTGCAAATTATTTTTATTTCTTGTGGAATCTCACCGAAAATTTCGTGCTGGGTTTTGAAAGAGAAATACTACTCGTACATCAAGAAAGAATTTAAATTATTATTTTAAAAGTCGATAATACAAGCGTGAAATATTAATTTATGGATAAAAAAGTATAAAGTTTATATTCATTTTTTGAATGCACAGATTTTTTTTTTTTTTTTCTGGAGAAAGGGCAACAATTTAATAGGAACTAAAAGAAAATCACACCAAATGAATCTCACCATGAAGGGACCAAATTTTATTGAAAGCGAAACATTTTGGGTCCCCAATAAAGAGTTTTATGGATTATTAGTACGATTGTTGTCCTATATAATGTTTTGAATTGCCTTAGTAAAATGCAAAATCTCCTTAAATCATATATATGTTAAACCATCAACATCTTATAAGCGCAACCTTTTAATCAGTAAAATTACTCTATCGAAATGAAATGGATAAACTAAAATAATATTTTATCATAGTTATTTTAATAAAAGAGTTAGAATATTATGTTTAAAACGAAAAGGATGCTATATCTTACGCATAGTTTTTAGACATACAGATAGTATTGCTAAATAATCGAATAAATTGCCTGGTTGGTCCTCAAACTATGGAGTGATACTTTACGTCTAAGATTTTAATTTATTATAATTTTTGTTTCAAACTTTTAGATTATTATCATCAAATTTTATAACTCAATTTAATTGACTAAATATTAATGTATTACTTATGTAAATGTATTGTAATGAACCACTTCTTTATATATTGCTGGTACGTTAATATTTAATCAAGTAAATTAAATTCTAAAATTTAATTAAAATACTTTTAAAATTTTAATTTAAATATTAAAATAAATTAAAATTCGAAGCAAAAATGTCACTAACCTTATATTATAGTTTGAGAACCAAAACTAAAATTTACCCTAAAAAATAATTGGATGTGAACAGCAAAAATATATTAAAAGCTGAGTACGGTCGATTTGGGATTGTTCCACGATACGTTGTTTCCAACCATTCCCTGCCCCGATCCCCTCCAAACCCAGTAATATCTCTCCTCTCCGACACACCGCAATCTACCGACACGTGTCCTTTCTACATCGCACTCACAACTCCGCCCGCATATAAATGACACGTGTCATCTGATCATCCCCGCGTAGATCCCTCCGTGCGGCCCCTCGTTCGCCCAAGGCATCCGGTGACGTGACCCTCCCACTTTTTCCCCCGACCCGGAGATCGACACGTGTCCGCCCGTGCGCGCAAGTTGGCCACTAGGGGAAATGAGTGAGCTGTTGCGGGGCCCACCGTGTCGGAACCGACACGTGTCCACCTCACTTTTGCCCCCGACGTGGCGCGCGAAGCGACACCGAAAAGCACCCCACCCCCCCGTGGGCCCCACGTCCGTACCCCCCGGGTGAAAATCGCCCAAATCCTCGCCGATGTCACCGCCCCCCGCGTTCTCGCTCCTCGGCGATCCGGTTTAGTCCCCGGCCGAGGATCAGTATTATCACGAGAAAGCGTTCCCTGCACCTGGTGTATTCTTCTTATAACACATCATGCACCGAACTCATATTTGATCATTAATTTTAGGAGGAAAAAAAAGAAATTATAATCTCACATTTATAAAGCCATAGCAAAATCACTTGACCGGGGATAGATATATATATATATATATATAGGGATACTATCGATAGCACGAAGGGTTTGGTGCTACCGAGTTTTTCACCGTTAGATTTAATTTTTTGACTATTTTCACCAGTTAGATTATACTATTCAACCAACCACCCACTCAACCCTAGAAGATCCACATCATCTTAGTCCCACGTTTCTTCATCCAAGGGCTGAAAAATTAATAGCACCAAACCCTTGGTGCTATTAATAGTATTCCAGTCTAGTTCTATATATATATATATATATATATATATATATATATATATATATTTCAGTGGAATGGAAGAGGAATTTATTGATGCGGCGCATGAGAAATACCGATGCACCGGGTGCACGCGGTAATTGGAGCCATTAATAGCGACGTTTCGTATCGGCCGTTCCTTTCGCCCGGCAACGAGATCTTATCCGTCCGCAAGTGGGCGTTATATTTATCGCCGGGAGTGACGTGGCGACTGGGAGACAGCTAATGAGCAGAGGAGCAGTGGGGGAGACCCAACGGACGACGTCGCGCCACGTGTCGCAACGCCGGAGTCACTCACAGCCCGACACGTGTCTCACTCGCGGAGGTGAAAATGCGCGGAGAGAACCCCCAAGCTATAGGAACAGTTGAAATAGACCCCTCAACTTTAATTTTTAATTTTAGAATTAGTTAAATTTAATAAAAATTTCAACTAAATCAGCTGTATTTAACAAGTTACAAAAAGAAAAAGAAAGTACAGGGCTCTCTTTAAAAATTGCGAACTGTTGAGGGGTCTGGTACAATTTACGCTGTTCGAGGACGACGACGAAGGGGGGGCAATGGAGATCCCCCACGTGTCCCACGCATTGACACGTGGCGAAATGACGGCGTACCCTGCCCACGACGAGGAGGGCATTTTCGTAAATTCGTAGAAAAATATCGCTAAAAGGGTACTGGAGAGGTCGATTCATACACCAAAGTAGACGAAGGACAAAGGGGAAAAACTCCATTCGCCGTATCTCTCCTCTGTGTTATAAAAATAAAAATAAATACAAAAAGAAGGGGAAAAAAGAGGAAAAATAAAAGATTTGATCTCTAATGTATCCTCCTGGGATACGGATTAGGGTTTATCTACGATCGACATAGAAGCCAATTTCGAGATTTTTTTTTTTTTTTTTTTGATGCGATAAGAGTTCCTAACAATGGCTCTGCTCTTGTGTTCTTCGCAATCTTTTAGTGGGACTCAAATTTCTCCTTTTTTGTTGAATTATAGCTCAAATTGGGATATGGGTTTCTCGTAATCGACGAAAAAATCGAAACCTGTGAGGAAAAATCCGCGGAAATTACCCTATATCTCGGTTTCTCCCCGTTAGGGTTCGTCGCCATGGGGGAGGAGAAAAGGAGGTTTTTTGCTTCGAGCGAGGGCTTGTTCCAGAGAGATTTGCTGCGGCGATTCGCGGCGAGGAGCTCCGGCGAGGAGGAGAGCTCGGAGCCGATCTCGGGAGGCGACTCCGACGAGATCGAGCTCTCCCTCGGCCTCTCCCTCGGCGGGCGCTTCGGTGCGGAGAGCCCGCATAGAAACCCCCTCGTGCGGTCGTCGTCCATCGCCTCGCTCACCTCGCTCCCCACCGCTGCGGACGCCGCCATGGCCGCGCCCGCACCGAGCCCCCTTATGCGGACGTCCTCGCTCCCCACGGGCGCGGAGGAGGAGCGGAGGAAGAGGAGAGAGACGCAGAGCCTGAAGCGATTGGAGGCGAAGAGGAAGCGATTGGAGAGGCGAAACTCGATCAAAACGGGGGCTTTAGCAAAGGATCAACAACAATTTTTGGGGGCAAAATTGGATTTTGAGGCCGCGGATGGGGCTTTCGCAAACAAGGTTGTGGGTAAATTTGAGGTTAGTGGGTGCCCGGGGTTTATGGGCAATGGCGAATACTGGGGGAGGGCCAACGGGGTCGCGCCCGCGCGCCTGCCCGGGCTTTTCCGGGCAGCTTCTCTGCCGGTGAACGGCTTCCGGGAGGTCGCGTCGCAAGAGAGCAGCTCCACCGGCGAGAGCCGGCCGGGGAAAGGTATGATTTTTCCAGCTAATCTTGCTTTAGCTATAATTTTGTTGCTTAATTAGTCTTAGTTATGATTTTTCGCGAGTCATGGATTGGTTAAGTTGCAATGGTAAAGTGCTTGATCTCTTAATTAGTATTGAGTTTATGAAAGGAGGAAGCGGTCGCAGTTTCTCTACTCCGAGAAACAGATGTTCATTATTAAGTTAATGTATAGTTTTGATGTGATGTGAAAAACAGAAGCTACACATTAGTGTGGAAAATTTATCGGTGCTTTTTCGAACAGCTCTATTTGTGTCTATTTGTGTTGAGTAGCTCAACTCAGCTGAATCTCTGTCGCGCTCTCTAGATGGAGTTGTCTATATGAATTCTCGCAAGATTCTGCATGACATACGCCGATCTAACTCACAAAGTGAAAAATAGTAGTTTCGGTCCCAACGGTGGATCGAAAAAGTTCGGGGAATTGTGGGCTTGTTGTAGGTCGATATCTGTCATGAAACTGTTTCAGTATAATTACCGATCTTAGTTCGACAGAGCAGTTCAATTGGTAGAGTTTTTGTATGATTGGTTTTGCGACAACCATTCGCATGATGATCCATTTCTTAGAAGCAAATTCAAACCAAATCTACAACAAACACTTTCGCATGTTTCTCTTCTTTCGTTCGCAAATGACTTACACTTCCATCATCGTTGTTTCCGTTCCAGGAGTGGATATCTTAGTGTTCAGCAGTTCGACGGACGCAAAGACTCCGCCCTTAGTTCGAACTCTATCGTTTGAGAACAGCAATCCCCGTAAAGAATCGAGAGGGACTCCTCCGAAAGCACCGTGTAGAGCGGTGGACGTAAAACACATTACGGGGGATCGAAATCCTTCTGAAAGGATCATAGGAAGAGCCAACAGCACGGGGAGTTACATGATGGAGGAGATGCCGTGCGTCTCGACGAAGGGAGAAGGCCCGAACGGTCGGAGAATCGAAGGCTTCTTATACAAATACGGGAAGGGGGAGGAGGTGCGCATAGTTTGCATATGCCACGGGAGCTTTTGGACTCCCGCGGAGTTCGTGAGGCATGCGGGAGGGGGCGAGGTCGCGAACCCGCTTAAGCATATCATCGTCGACCAATCGGCGTTGGCCTTCTTAGGATGATGATTGTCTCTAGAGCAAGTAACTTCTCTCGCAAATATATATATATTTTTTTGAACCTTTTTTCGGTTTGGATGAGTAGAATCAATCTCCTTGTTTTTGAATGGAGTACAAGGTGCCTATTAAAGAAGGAAATTGAGAGAAAAAAAAGAGGGATAACATTCAAGTAGAAGAGCTCACTAAAGCTTGTTGTAGTGGGGAAAGTGGGAGTTTTAGTAGGTTTCTGGTATTAGGTTGTTATTCTAATTAAGCAATCTCTTAATCATGAAGTTAGTAATGTAACTTGGTTGGTAATGGTGTATTAATGCACGCGACGCAATGGCTATATTTTCGTGATTTTATCCTCTTGACAGAAAATGGTAGTGGGCATTCTTCATATTAACACGGCACTAAAGTGTCGGATTATTGGCACTAACCATTAATTTCAAAAGCTTGAGCAGTTAGAAATATGAAACTAATTTACTTACAGTGTCTACGGGTCTCAATTGTGATTCGGCCTAATCAGTCTCACGCCACTTCGAACATGACTCAGCTCAACGCTACCTTCCGCCATTTCGAACGCAACTCGGCCTAACATGATCTCTCATTACTGGGCAAAATGCTGGCCCTTTTAAGCCAACATAAAATTCGACGCCGAAAAGTTAAATTATGAACTAGCTGATATGAGTGTACTTCGCGGGCAAGGAGCATTTTAATTGGTTGAGAGAAAGAGAAGGGGAGTTTCAGGTTTTTTAAGTGCCTAAATGATGTTAGAAGAGATCAATAGCAAAATTTAGGCTTTTCTATGTAAATTCTAACAAAAATAAACATATAAATTGAGCTAGTACTCAAATAACGAAGTCCTAATTTGGTCCTGGAATTGAACATTCCACATTTTAAAACTTCTAAAACTATTTTATTGATGTATATATGCAAATATTATGGATAGAAAACTAGAAAATAAATAATGGCTGCATTAATTTGTTGTTCATGGTATGGAAAGGAAGAGTCCAATATCTCAAGTGTAAAAATCAAAGTGATATAATTTTGAAAACATAAGAGTGTTAAGTACTGAGGCCCATTTGGTATTGAGGACCAAAAAAGAAAAAAACTTTTTTGTTTTTCAGTGTAATGTAAGTGACGTGTTTTCACCGCGTGCTCTTTGTCTGCGATTCCAAACAGAGTCTAAGTGTTGACTATATGATCGATCGTCTACTCTTGGTGTATCTCTACGACTTATTGGTCTTAAAACTAAAATCTAATTCAAGATTAATGAGTAAAAAAATCATGAGGTTTAAAAATCTACTGCATAGATATCACATTTCTCCAATAATTAACTCAAAATTTCTGATTTTTTTTATATATAGTTTTTCAGAATATTGAAGAATATATTAAGTTTCTTTTCCCTCTCCAAAAACTCGGTCTATATATTTTTTTTCAAAAAAAAAGAAGAAAAGAAAAGAGAAAACTCAATCAATATCAATTATTTCAGTTATTTATTTATTTATTGTTATTATTATGCTTTTGGATATAAATACAAATTCAAGTAAAGAGGGAATCTGTTACGGTGATACTATTATAACAACCAAATAACTATTCTGTGACACACCAAAAAAAAAAAAAAAAAAAAAAAACAATATTCCATAAACACATATATTATTATATTGATTATAATAACAGTTTCGTCATTATCCATATTTCCAGTGCAACAACATAATCTTTTTAGCCAATGGAAATAATCCTCCCCACAAATCATATAATATTATATATTATATATTATATATGTGCATAATATAATATATATATAACCTTATAATAAAAGTTCATGTAAGGGCCTCTAGATGAGTTATTAGTCATCAGAATTAAAGAGGAGGAATAGTTCTTAGAATTAATGGCCCTTCTCTGTAAGTTTTTTTATATATATTTTTTTCTTCTATATTATCTAATTCTCTATTCTCACATTTATGTATTTACGAGTTAATAAAGTTAAGTATATTTCTGTCGTATAGCCCATTAATGGTTGATATCACTTGTTTTCTATAAATGTTAATGATTCTGTCGGTGTCGATATATAGTATTTTCAAAAAGAAAAAAAAAGTGTTTTTCACTGCATATAAAATAAAAAATATATATAAAATAAAAAGATCTGTTAATTAAATCTCACTTTTCTTGATCTTTTGTAGCTCTTATAACTCTGATCGTACTATCGACCATCGGTGGTTCAGTTGGTAGGCCGCTGTTTGATTTTCGGGGCCAAAAACCGAAGCAACCCCTGCAAACATTTCGGCCGTTCAACATCGCGCATCGCGGCTCCAATGGAGAGCTCCCCGAAGAAACTGCTATTGCTTACATGGTCACACATTTTTACTCTCATGATCTCTTCGAATTTTCCACTTATTTTCAATTATATTTAATGCATTTTTGTTTAGAGAGCGATCGATGAAGGAGCGGACTTCATTGAAACCGATATACTTGCCACGAAGGACGGCGTGTTGATATGCATGCATGATGTAACTCTCGACGCGACGACAGATGTGGCCGACCGCAAGGAGTTTGCAGATCGTAAAAGAACTCTCGAAGTTCAGTGGCAGAACACCACTGGATGGTTCGTAAGTGCGTAATCTTCGAGATTTTATCTATCCTTTATTTTTTATGATTAACTTACGCAATCAAAATAAAAGAAGCTTTTTCATATGAACATATTTTATTTTATTTTATGAAATTTTAGTGTTTGTTTTTCCTATAAATTACAGTTGATTTTACACTAGAAGAGATAAAAACATTAAGAGCAAAGCAGAGATATCCGTTTCGCGATCAAAGTCACAATGGTGAGTTTCCTCTCTTGTTGCATAAAAGTTTTACGAATCATCTTCGCGCAAATAGACTAAATTTTAACTATAGAGGACCATCGTATATTTGAATTATTATTTAGGGGTTTCGCCGATCATCACCTTTGAGGAGTTCATAGCGATCGCATTGAACGCAGATCGGGTCGTTGGTATCTATCCTGAGATCAAAAATCCGATTTTCGTCAACAAACATGTGTGTATATCTTTTCGTCGCTTATTAAACACTCATTAATGACTAACCGAAAACCTATATTTAGAAGAAAAAAAATCTTTTTTTTTCTTTTTTGTTGATTTTTGTTCAGGTGGAGTGGGCCGATGGAAAGAGATTTGAGGATAGGTTTATTGAGACACTTAAGAAGTATGGATACAAAGGGAAGTACATGACCGAAGATTGGCTTAAGCAACCCCTATTTATTCAATCATTCGCTCCGAGTTCGCTTGTTTCCGTCTCTAGGCTAATCGATTCGCCCAAAGTTTTCTTAATCGACGACGTTACCGTGTTAACCGAAGACACGAGACAGGTACTAGCTCTCTCTTACACGTACTAACTTTCTCTTAAGTACTAAATTTTCTCATCTCTCTGACGCAGACGTACGACGAGATCACATCAGATAGGTACTTGGATTACATACAGGATTACGTTGTCAGTATCGGGCCCTGGAAGGACACGATAGTGCCCCCCGTTGACAACAAACTTTCGACCCCGACCGATCTCATTGCGAAGGCTCATGTTCGTGGATTGTTGGTAAAAGTTTCCGTCAAAGAAAAGCTCTAGCAGATATAAGCTCTTTACCGTTTATGTTAAAGCGAAATCGAAGTCATAACTTTAATGAAAAGTATAGCTTGTCGTGCTACGTAAATTTCTGACGTTCGTCATTACTGCAATTGTTCGTGATTTCTGGTTATCGATCGAAGATCGATTAACCGATCTATGTTCGTCTCGTCTCGCAGGTTCACCCCTACACATTCAGGAATGAGAACCAATTCCTGCACTTCAATTTCTTTCAAGATCCTTACGCGGAGTACGAGTACTGGATAAACAAGATGGGCGTCGACGGCCTCTTCACCGATTTCACGGGGAGCCTCCGTCGATACCAAGAGTCGACGACATCGAAGAAAAATAACTAAAACATGTTTACTTAGAATCTTGGATCTTCATTTTTACGTTTCTTTTTAATTTGTCATTCAATAGAGAATTTTTTTAGAGATTATTAGGGTTTTCAATAAAAAGAGAGATTACTTTTATCTTTGTTATTATTTTCATCATCTGATATTGAAGTTTGATAAAATTTAATTGAATTGTTTAAATTTTTATGTTAGTAATGATTATTTTAAGGTTGCTTGGATGATTGAATTGAAAGATTAAATTAAGAAGGATATGGTATAAACCCTCAATCATCAAAATTCAAAAATTAGAAACAACAAATTGAAATTCTTGCTTTTAGAATGAGAGTTTATGAGTTGTGAAGATAATTTTAACAAAAAAATTCATAAAAATTATATATTTATTTTAAGGTAAAAACTTATAGATATTATCGGAACTATGGACCATTGTGATCTGGCTATCCAATCTTTCAAAAGTTTGATTTTACTAACTCAACCTTTTAATTTATTTGATTTGAATTGTTCAATAGCACCTCGACTTCAAAATTTGAATACGTTGTTTATCTTTATAAATTTAATTAGTATATTTTTTTTTATAAATTTATAAAAATAAGTAATTAGCTTAAATTTTAAAGTCAATGTACTTTAACTTATTCAAATTAAATAAAGTGAAAGATTGGATAGTAAAATCAATTATTTAGTTTGTGATAAATAGTAATTTACCAACACCTTACAGAGGACTGATATGTAAATATACAAAATTATGTACCCAAAGTAATTCGAGACATTCCCTAAACCTGGTCCACAATGCTAGCAAGTACTGGACTTATGAACATTGAACAGGATGTGAAGGGCAAATCAAATTGCGGTCCACTGCTGACGTGGTGAACTTGGTCCGGGAAATAAAGTAAACTCTCTTCCACTAATAAATGGCCTAAAAAAAATATCTAGGACCATCAAACCCTTGTCCCATCCAACGGCCACAGTTCCCCCTTGTTCATCACTAACGGCTACGATCTTGTCTAAAGTCCTATAAAAGGCCCCTCTACACCACTCCCATTTTCTTAAACCCTCTCCTCTCTCTAATCGTGTAGGGTTTTTGGTCGAGGCGACGACGAAAGAGGCGAGAGGCTTCGAGAGAGGCTACGATCGAGTGAGGTATCGTTTCAAACCCTAACCCTAGAAGTAGCGATTCTACGATTCTCCATTTCTTCCCGATTTGATTGATCTAGGTTTTTGATCTGTTGTTTAGGGTTTCAGATCATGTTCGTAGTGACATGAAATGATTCGGTGCTGTATATAGATTGTTAGGTTCTCTCTTTGTAATCTATATACGTATTTGAGATGATTTGTGGATTTATCACTGTCGATGTAGTGTTTTTTATGTAATCTATACGCATTTTTAGCTTAGCTTAGCTCCCCAACTATGATCATGCTATTTTTAGCTGGTAATATATCGTATTCATATTAGGTTTTAAGTCGAGGAGTAGGTTTACTTGTTTTCTAGTTTTTTCCCCCTTTTCTTGTATTTAAGGGAGAAATATGGGTCTTAATGTGTGGGCAGGCGACTCCAATTGGAAAAGGATACATCTTTTCTGAATTTAAGCGCTAACTAAATCGGCAATAGCATGTTATTTTGTTATGAGATTGCAGAACGGTCAGTGTGTGCTAGAACGGCCGATCATATTTTGTCGGAAATGGTTAAGAAAAATCGCAACTTCATCTTCCTCATGTATTTTGTCGCCGTAGGACAACCTCTTTTCCCCTCCGTATATATTTGTTTATTGTTTATTTATTATGTGTTTCATATATTATAATTTTCACTGACATAAGTAGACTCCCTGTTTCTGCTATTGGTGCCTATCTGCGGAAATTTGTGAAAAGCTTCATCATATTGTGATGTTGGTTGTTGCAACTGCAATACATTTACATGATGTTAAGAATAATCAACTGTTGGTTAAAAACTTATACTGGAGATGTTTGTTTGCCTACTTTGACAGTTCCACATGTAGAATAGGTGCTTTGTAAGTACAACTTTTCCTTTTCATATTGTGCAAAACAACATACCATTTTATTTTTTTAGCTGATAGTCATTCTGGTCTTCGTGAATGATTGTTCAAATGTTAATGAAGCTTTGTTTATTTCTCCTCTCTGTTTTTTCAGTTTAGAATAATCTTCACACATTGCACATTGATTTTTTAGCAGCTTGTATTGTCTCGTGTTCAGAACAATCTGTATCAATCTGTATCGCATTGCATTTCTCATGATTTTTGTGGTGGTTTGGTTGCAGATTCTGAACCATGGCATTTGCTAGTAAAGTCGGAAACCTTCTTAAGCGAACTGTAACTTCCAACCCGTCATTGTACCAGGCAATTCGATGCATGTCATCT
This sequence comes from Puya raimondii, assembly GCA_016920855.1. Lineage (NCBI taxonomy): Eukaryota > Viridiplantae > Streptophyta > Magnoliopsida > Poales > Bromeliaceae > Puya > Puya raimondii. The sequence continues at coordinate 3,572,172 of JABWPP010000044.1, read as the reverse complement.
TCAAAATTGTTTGTTGGAGGTACGAACTGTTCTTTTCTTCTCTACTTTCGCTAGTCATATCTTATGTCCTATGCAGCGTCTGATCTCTTTTGGTCTGCTTCTTTAGGAATCTCATATGGCACGGATGATCAGAGTCTGAGAGAAGCTTTTGCTAACTACGGTGAAGTTGTTGAATGTATGTAAATTTTGTTCAACTTATTGATACTATTAAGTATGGTGTTGGGAAGTAACATGTATGTTTTTGTGATTTAGCTAGAGTTATCATTGACCGAGAGTCTGGTAGGTCCAGGGGATTTGGTTTTGTCACTTACACGTCCAGTGAAGAGGCCTCAGCTGCCATCACTGCCATGGATGGAAAGGTACTCATGTTATACAGCCTCAATTATATTTATGTTGTGACACGAATACGTGAATTGCACAGTATTTTTCTAAAGATGCATTATTTGTTTTTTCAAGTGAAGGAACAAACTTAAACTTTATGTAGAGACATCGTGCACATGCGAGGTTTAGCTGATCATTTATTTTATAAGCTTTCATGGTTATTAATTGCTGTTAGGTAAATATTAATGCACTTTTTGCACCAAGAATTTTCTTTAGGCTGAGCTTTGTTATCAGCTTATAAGATATGATTCTACAAGTCAAGATTACCGTGAGTTCTCGTTGGAGTTGATTTTGTGTTATTTATAAATTGATTGCTTAATTACATTTCTTTTAATGCTTTTAAAAGTTTTTTACTGCATGGTTTGATGCTAACCAACATGGATATTGGTAGAGTCAGTCGTATCTTTTTCCCCTCCTGCTGGTAATTGCGGCTTTATGTGGTTTCTTTGTTAGTAGGATTGAGCATATTTAGTCTAACAGCTGAATCTCCTTTTACTTTTTAACTCCATTAGGATCTTCATGGCCGGATGATAAAGGTTAATTATGCTACCGATCGTGCTGGTGGTTCCCGTGGGTACGGAGGCGGTGGGGGCTACGGCACTGGCGGTGGATATGGCGGGTCTGGGAGCTTTGGTGGCTACGCTGGTAATGCTGGCGGTTACGGTGGTAACGGCGACGGCGGTAACTACGGCGGCGGCTACAATGCTGGAGATAATTACAAGAGCGGCGGCAGCAGCGGTGGTAACTATGGCGGCAGTTTCAATGTCGGAGATAACTACAACAGTGGTGGTGGAAGTGGCGGAAACTACGGCAGTAGTGGCGGAGGCTATGATGGTGGAAATGTCGGTGGGAACTACAATGGCGGCGGCGGCGGTGGCAGTGACAACTATGTGAGCAGTGCCTCTAGTGGCGATAACTACACTGCTAGCGGCCGTGGCGGTGGTGATAACGGTACTATGGGATATGGCGGCAACAGTGATCAGTATGGTAGCAGCGGTGGTGTCGGTGGTCAGCATAATAGCCGGGACGACCTGTCGGAGGATAAGTTCAACGACGATGATCTCGATGACGAGCCCGAGGACTACGCCAATAAGAGAGGATAATGTGTACTCCAAACATCATCCAGCGACGAGCTGGGAAGAGTCGTATGGGGACATATTTGGAAGTGTATCCTTTTCTTTAACTCCCGCAGTTTAATTGTGATTCATGAAGGCTAAGGCGAATTTTGTTGAACAGTATATGTAAAACCGTGCTATGCTTAGTGGCTAGCGTAAGACTATTATCTTTATCTTTTATTTACGCTTTGCATTCCGTTTATTAGTGATGCGTTGCGGCGTTTCGTGGAATTATGATGATATTTTAGTTTCTGGAAGGTGAAGGTGCTTTTCTGGGTTTAAGATATATTGATATTTTTGCTGTGGAGATTTGTAGGTAGTAAATAACTAATGGGGGTTAAAGAGTATATATATATACATATATATATATATATATATACATATATATACATATATATATATATATATATATAGAGTCCGGCTGGTATACTATCGGTAGCACGGAGGTCTCCGTGCTATCAAGTTGTTTACGATGATGCGGCTTTCAAATCAACGATCGGCTCCGCTAGACTTGATCTACACTATTGAAAGTATTTGGAAACTAAATTTCATAATTTTTCGATATTATTTACCTATTAAACGAGTAGTCGAAAAATGAATGGCTGAAAATAAAAATTTCATAAAAAATGATGATAAAAGGCTTAAATTTAAAATCAGAAATACTGATTTTACTCTAAATAGTTCAAAGAATTTTCTATAAAAATTTTATCAGATTTGGATTGTTTTACACCGTTAAACTTACAAACGCATCTCATCTACCATTGAAATTGTCAATTTTGAGACCCTTTGATCACTAGCCAAATAATATCGAAAAATTATGAAATTTAGTTTTCAAATACTTTCAATAGTGTAGATCAAATCTAGCGGAGCCGATCGTCGATTTGAAAGCCGCAACATCGAAAACAACTTGGTAGCACGGAGGCCTCCGTGCTACCGATAGTATACCAGCCTAGCTCTATATATATATACATATATACATATATATATATACATACATATATATATATATATAGAGCAAACTCATAATTTTAAAAGAGATCATCTGAACTCATAATTTTAAGAGAGTTCAGTGGGTTAGGCGCAAAGTTGAGTTCACAAAACACAGCAAGTTTCTTACTGTCCGCATCCAAACAGCCCTTACAACCGTCCGCATCCAAACAGCCCTAAAAACTGTTAGAATTGAGCTCGCTTTGTTTTGAATATTGAACGGGAGGATGAGGGTATCATGTATGCGCTTCATAGCTTGGGAGAAATTTGTCGCATCATATCTCAACCGACCGACGGCTGTGCTCCATTATCATCTTATATGCACAAAGTGTTTCTACCTTTTAAGATTCAAACAACGTAGCAGGAATCGACACAAATGCAAAAGGGTGGCATGTTCTTTCCCTGCCCAGGTTAAGTTACCAACAAAGCTTAACTACCAACAAAGCTTAAATCTTGAAAGGAAACGCCAATAACAAGTGCAAAAATCATTTAGTACTACACAATGATCGATCACCTCAACCATTGATATGCACCACATATGATAAATTGGCTACAAGAAGAAAAAACGAGAAGAAAGTCTCAAAAGATGAGGCATTCCCATCCCCCGCATCAGAAAACAAACAGGAGATAATGTACCTAAACTCATCTCAAATGATTAATATCTTCATCGCCAACAAATGCCAAAATTTGTCACCATTTCAACAGCAGCTGCAGCAGCAGAGAGTTTGGTCGTTGCAAGATTGACCTTTTGCCAGCATAATCCACCTATAAACGCCGCTGCAACGAATGATAGAGCGGCAAACGACTTCAGTACTACATTGCCCTGCATTCCTCCAAAGAACGATGACAATGCACAATCAAAATTATACAGCCCAAAACGGTTTCGGCACTGATTTTTGAACTGGACTGCTCCTCACGAGTTCTTCGGCATCATCAATATCGTCATCCTCATCTCCATACTCCATCAGCTTCAGCAGTGTATCTGAAATTACGATACACAAATGACAGAGTGAGTTGAAATTATATACAACATCGTCAGGCTCATCGTTCCATCCCGATTGTAATGTTGCCCAGAAGCAAAGACAGCAAGTTTGATTGAAGAATTATTTTCACCCGAGTCTTGAGATTAACAAAAAAGAGCAAAGCGAAGCTCTGTCATATTAGAATTTATACGTAGATCCTTTTTTTTCTGTCCAAAATGAGGATTCAAACAAATGAACAACGATAAAACCAGATTGGTTCCAGCATTGCATTTTCAGATTTTACTCAAAAATAGCTGCATACATAGAGGAACTGATTTGGTTACGCAGTGTGTATAACATAGAGTATGTTTGTAGTTGCTAATAAATACCTGAAACAGACCCTCCATTTGTATTTCCAGCGACTTGCTTCTTTGGAGGAGATTGTACCGACGAGGATTTTGTTGCAGCAGTCCTTGTGGATAATGGAGGCAGCATTGAGTCATTCAAACCGAAGCTGCTGCTCTCAATCTTTGGAGCTGATTGAGGTGCAAAAAATTTAGGTGGCGGCAGAGACATGTTCCTTGGAGGTGGAGGCAGCGGCATATTCATTGGAGGCGGCGGGGGCATCATACACGATGCAGGCTCCACTAACTTCCTTGGAGGTGGCATGGATGAAATACTTCTGACACCTGAATCTTTTGAACCTGGCTTAAGAAATTCTGATCCCTGTCGTAAGTTCTGAGAAGAAAAGAAATACAAAAATCCAATTGCTTAACATGTTATCATAATAATAAAATATAGGGGAAAAGTAAAATGATTATGTCCTGCAAACAGATATGCATTAGAAGAAAATGGAAGCCTTGTTAAAATAGCGCATGACACTGCTGGTACACCGAAAGTTTAAGCTGATCAATAACCAATTGCCGAAAGGATAACCCCAAAAAAATTAGAGACACTACAGGAAAACAAGGGAAAGATTTTTGGGGGGTGAAGTTGCGTAGACTAGGACTTTGAAAACTTAGAGAAAGAAAGATCTAATACAACACACAGAACTCTCAAACAGTTTTTCATGGCATTATGGCATTACGGAAAAGGTCAGTAGATAATTGTTGATTGTCCTTGATTGTCCGCAAAGATTAGTTCAAAACAGAAATGGGTGTTAGCTCCTAGGACAAAAGCACCAAATCTCTTTTGCCAGGTGAGGGCAGCATCTAGAGGCAAAAATGACTCAGTCATAAGAGACAATGTATCGAACTGTTATTTTTGCATGAGACTGAAAGGGGCATCCAGCAAGCAAGTCCAAGATCTTTTACACAACTCCAAGACTTGAAAAACCCTGTGAAACAAGTAAGTCCAGAGACAAGTCCAAATAGCAGCCTGTCAGCTTCAGAGAAGGTCAGAAAAAATACCTGGAAATGACAGTTGCATAGTCAGTCGAATATTCATTACATAGAAGCGGCAAGATTTTTTTTTTTTTGAAAAAAAAAAAGAGACAAAAAAGAAACACGAAGACCACAATCAACACTCCTAAAACCATATCAAGCACTGATTCAAAAGGATCTATATGCCCAGCAAATTATGGGTTTATTTGTGTTCCCATCATAATCTTAATTTTTAAAGTATACTGTATACCCAAAAAAGCCCATTTAAGATGTTCTTCTTACTCCAAAAACCAACTTCTCCCAATAAATCAAATCCAACTTTACTAGATATATATGTATATGCGTAAACTTTACAGAGTTATATATGTCAAAATTTCAAAATTCTGGTAAAAACTTTCAGAAAAGAAAGGCACAAAGAAGAACTTCAAAGGCTGAAAAATAATAGTTCTTAAGTGTTTCCTTCCAAAGTGTCAAACATATAATTGAGTCTGAGCAATAAATCATCTAAAAGAAATGTTAGGGGACCTCTGTTATAAATATTTTCCATAAGAAAAACTGAAGCAACCTACTCTATCTGTTGCCAGTCCTAACTCAAACCCATGCTTATAATAGAGGAAATAACTTTTTAAGTAATGCTTGAAGAGATCATCAATAAATAAAAGGATGGCTCTCCACAATTAAACTGCAGTGTCACTCGAAGTAGCTTTTGCTGATTATAGAGATTTGAGGTGACTAGGCTCCAGTTTCACACCAAGGACTAACCATAACACAAATGAAAGCGGGTAGAGAAGTTGTAGAAGAGGGAACCTCATTGTCTCAATAATTCTACTAGATTGGTTTATCTTTGTGTTCTTCCTAAGCCTCCTAAAAAGTACATCAATCAGGCAGTGACACCCACATAGTACCTGACTGGGTGCTGTAGGTCCCTTTGGAGAAACCAGCGACTCCTGAAATTTCCGCTTTTGTGGAGGACGTTTGTCTGGCTCAGCACTTGTGCTTGAACTTGTCTTTGTCGTTGCGCTTGCGGATAAGCTTGTGGATAAAACAGCAGGAGCAGTTGAAGCCGGTGCCTGCCTGAGTGCTAAAGCAACTTGTTGAAGAGGAGTTGCTTGGGGGTATATCCCTCCATATCCAGTATAGCATGTTCCTCCAGTCACTGAGGGAGGGGCATAACTAACGATGTTCGGTTGGACGACATTACTTGGCATACTATATCCTGTGGATACTGATACTCCAGTTGGTGCAAAGCATTGTGATGGTGATGGTGATGGTGCTATTGAGACAGGAGATGGTGGTACCATTGCCGAGCCATGAACTCCAGCCAGTAACTGCTGAGGAGGAGGAACAGCATTATATACCTTAGACGATGGGATCCTGGACCAAGAATTCAGTGAGCATTGCTAATAATTGAAAGGAAAGAAAGAAGAAACTTGGCATATGTAACAAATAATATAGAGATCCCACTTACCTATAGTTCATATCCAAAAGGCATAACGACTAGTAAAAAACCTCTCAATAAATTGATTAACAGAAAATGGGGCTGATTATGTTTAGCTGGAGAAAACCAATAGTAGTTTCTGAATATAACTTGCCAAATTAGATGGGAAGGAAGTTATTTTAAAACCAATATGAGATCATTTGATGATCAAGTTGAGCATTAACTGCAAAAGTACAAGAACCTTGCAAAATCACGATGGAACACCAAAAATACAATTTAGGTCTCGACAACAAAGTTGCCTAGTAAAAACATATGAGAGATGAAATTCTTGAATATCCATCCCAGACGGTGATATTCACAACCAAAAATACTCCCTGAATTTATAGTTTCACCAGATGTAAATAATGCGAAAGAGCAAGCAGTAAATTCATGTAAGTATGACTGTTTAGAAGAAATACAAGTACCTGGAAGCACCACATTCAGCAGCTATTGTGTCAAAAAGGTTTTCCGCTAGAATCCTTGCCGCTTCAAGACTCTTGGCGTTGGTACTTGACAAATACAAGTGCAGTGGCTGCTGCACTGCTCTCATCAAAGGAATTATTGATCAACAACTAGTAGACAAGAACTCATCCAAAAAGAAAAAAGTGATGGATATAATCCCAACCTTCAGAGTGACAGTTTTGAAGGTTACCCGAACCCTGTCCTCTTAGTTCAACATGTACTCCGGTTTCCTTGATAATGTGATTTATATATTGGTCCTGTATATATAAATGGAAACCACCAACAACACAAAAAACAATCTCCCCCATTCACATGGAGATGTTAGAGAAAGCTCACAGCATTAGAATCTCCCATAAACAAAGGATTGAATGAACTTCAATATAGAATGAGTCCACAACTAGGGATGATAGCAAAATCAACTTCATTATAGTGAACACCAAATGCAATATTCCTATGAACCAAGTCTAGAACACAAAAACGTACATTTGGTCCACGGATACGAGCTGCAATATTCAATGAAGGGTCCGCTTCAAAACCCAAAAATAAGCATGTAGTAAGAGGATGAGAAACCTGCAGTCACAGAACAGTATTTTGTAAAAATATTATCCTCTCAAAAGAAAAGGTCACATGTGATGTGATAAGATAGAATGGACAGTACCTGCCCATTACTTTGGACCAAATTTAATGGGATAGAAGCTGACAGTGAATTCTGCGCTTGTTTCAATATTTCCTCAACCATGGAAGCTGCACAATCAACTGCTCTAATACGTTCGGCCATGTCTTTCAACTAATGTTCAAAAAATTAACAGAAATTTCCTCTGTTATGACCAAATTGTGTAATAAAGCAACTAAAAAAAAATCAACAAAGATATTTTAGTATTGGAACCATCTACAGAAAAGTTCTTATGAACTTTGCAAAAATCCTAGTAAAAAAAAGTGGACCTATAAACGATTCTGTATTAATAGAAATTAAGAAAACAAATTAGTATCAAATATAAAATAAAAAAATGTAGACAACAAGCGCCAAATCTAAAATCTAGGGTGATTTCGACAAGCCAATAGATACATTTTACAGGATAATTACGAACTGAAGCAAACTACACACAGATGCTAGAAAGGGGAGACATAAAAAGTAAAATCATGATGATAAGTTGGCTATGCTAATGATTACGTAATACAACTTACATGGGATCCAGCAGAAATATGGAGATACAGTGGCTTTTCACCATCAGGCAAACTATTTGGAGGACGGTACTTTCCCCTGTAGCATAATAAAACATAAATATTAGAACCAAGCATAGCCATCTCTCTGGTCAATGCTAATTCTTTCTGTAACTAACCTTGTAATGACAACAGCACCGGTGCACTTTTGAATCTGTAAGAGTTAGATACAAACTATCATGTCCGTGCAAACATATAAAAATTACTCTAACATCATTTAACAAAAGAATTAACTCTTTCTAGATTTCCAGGTCAACCTCTTCTTGTGTCTGACGCTTGGTAAGCTTGTATCGTACAGTTGGATCTGCATCATTTATCACAATTTCCCGTGCTATTAACTCATCCTGAATTTTTGGCTGAGACAAAGAAAGAAATACTATGTGCTTAAGCGTCTAAGTAGTCTATGTGCTTTAAGGGGGAAAAAAAAACTTCGATGCACAAGCAGAAAAAATGGAAACAAACGCTACATTATTGTAAACAAAGGGTATTTTTTGACTGAATTTACTTCTCAATAAAATAACCTTCAGAAAACACTACACAAGCATTCTGTTCCACAGTCTGCAATGGTTTCAGAATAATTAAGACCAAAAAAAAAAAAAAACTAGACTCAACATATCAAATTCCTAAAATAGGAGAACAATACCAAAAAATCAGTATAAATATAAATTCACAGATCAATACCAATATGTTACCTGAGTTAATTTCTGAATGATTTCAGCAGCATTCTGTGGAATGGAAACAGATTGTAACAGCTGCGCGGATCCAGCATCAGTAACAGGAAGAGGAACTGCTGCTGGGTGAAAAATCCCAACAACCCCGCCCAAGCCCAACGGTAACCCAGGAACAGCAGCTGCTGCAGATATAAAGTGCTCTGCAGGCTGGTCCCACTTTCGCTTTTTCCTGCCATTTGAAGCAAACAATCCTTTAGCAGTAGAAGATCTCTAAAGAACAAGCTAAAGACAACCATCAAGGATAATTTGAAGAGAAATTATGCTTCTCATATCCATCCTACAATTCTCGTTACTGTGAAATTTTTAATAGCCTCAGTGGGATTAGTCTGGCAAAACACAGGTATGTTGAGTAAATACAGCATAGATCGATGATCGCAAAATTTATCAAACTTTACGCCATAATACATTCTCTGGCATGAGAATTAGTCCCACTACTGATTCGACTATCACATACTGATGAAGAATACAAACTTTAAGCAAGATGGCATCTTCATCTCCTCTCAGTTCTGAGCCTGGATTTCAGTTTTATTTATTTATTTTATATAACACAGCTCCATCAAGGCATAAATCCATCCAAAGCAATAAACGTATCTAATTACCATCTCCAACTTCTCAAATCGAAGGACAAAAACAACATAATAAGAAGCTGATATAACATACAAACCACCTCCTTTGCTCTTTACACTACAAAACCATAGTACTAGCTAAAATAGATACATATCCCGAACTCAGGGTTCAGAACCAACAGGATAATGCACAAATTGCAAAAATTTGAACTCCCAACCACAAAAACTAGATCAAATACCAAGTAAAAACACGAAATCCAAATCCAAACCATGAGATTAGGGTACGGAGGGGCAACCTCTGCTTCGCGGCACCTGCGGCCGCCGCGGAATCGTAGGAAGCTTTAGGGCTTCGATCTTCCGTCATCTTCCCGCTCGACGAAGACCAAAACTAAGCGCGAAACCTCGGCCTCCGACAATGGAGAAGGGCCTTATCCTCACCAAATCCAAATTCCGGTAGCGAAAGCGGCGGCGGACGCGGAGGAGGAGGAAGGGGAAGGGGAAGGGGAAGGGGGGGTTCACCTAGGGTTTCGTCCTCGGCTATGGGGGAGAGAGAGAGAGGGGTCTCAGAGGATCGAGGAGGAGGATGAGGGTATTTTGGGAAAGGAGATGTAAAAATAGCCACTGAATATCCGCATATGGCACAAAGCTGTGCGGTGGCCCGCATAGAAATTCTTATGCGAGCGTGTAGTATCCACCGTGCACTTTGCTTCGCATTAAGGCATCTCGACCGTCCGTTACTGCGCGGAAATTTGCCTTTTCCATTGGCTATTTTTCTTTTTAAAAAAAAGAAAAAGAAATTGCAGTTTGGATTCTCTCTCAATTATGTTTTTGCATGAATAATCATATTACTTTTATTTTGTACTTTATTACTATTTCAAATGGCTGTAAAAAATTTTGAATGATCATTTATAATTTACATGTAAAATTTTACTGGGGCGGATTAGGATGTTGCTTGAATAATTTTATTTTATAATTTATAATTTAAAATAATTAATTTAAACCTATATAAAGATATTATGTTTTTACTTTATTAAATCTACCAAATTGGCAGATTTCATAAACTTGAATGTCATCACACGACTTAGTTTTATAAATTTGTACAGAGAATTCATTAATTACCCTTCTTATTTAAGTTTATTTAAACCAAAATAAAATATAGAATTAAAATTAATATACATTTTCATACATACAATGATTGAGACATGAGATAAAGTTCAAGAGGTTTTTTGAAATTAAGTGTTAATATTAAGATGTTTTATTTTTCTGTAGAAGCTCTTGACCAATGGGCTATCTTGAAATGGAGCTTTCAATTTTATTTTCTTTGATTTACACACACGTTTTTGAAAAGTGAAAATATACATTTCATCAATAATTCATTCGAAACTGGAGATAACCTGAAATTTATGACTACTCCTATTTAGATTGCTCAAAACCAAGATAACTTAAATACAAATGAATTGAATCTAATATTAGCCTAAATCTAAGTGACTAAAATTAAAATATTTGTTTATGTAAATTAAGTATATTTAATAATTTAAAATAATTAAAATAGAGTAGCTGGAATAGCTCAGTTGGTTAGAGCGTGTGGCTGTTAACCACAAGGTCGGAGGTTCAAGCCCTCCTTCTAGCGATTTGAATTTTTTTCAAAAGTAACTGTTTAAATTTTTTTTACTTAATCTACAAGTAAAGCCATCTTAATTTACATCTACATGATACTCGATGGAGTCTACGTACAAAAGCTATACTTACGCGGCAAACTCGACATAAAAAGCCACATAATAGGGGAAAAGAGAGCTTCCACAGTAAAGCACCATGCTTGTGCGATCTGCGGTTCATCCGGTAAGAGCAGATGCTCCTGATATGATCTCAATGAGCTCCGTCGTGATCGATGCTTGTCGAGTCCTTAAGAAATCAAATGAGGAGGACCAGTTTCAATACATTTGCTTTCTAAATTTGTGTGTGTCAATGCGTGAATGCGTGTCTACGTGTGTCAGAGAAAAAGAGAAAGAAACCTGTTATAAGTAAGGGTAAGACGATCGAGCATTTTGCCAGCATTTCTACTGGAGTTGTCCGTGGCAGACATACGTGCTCCCAACTCGCTACATGCATTCTCCAGCATAGCGTTAAACAGAACCTACAATGATACGTATGTATTCACAGATGTATGTATCGGTGTATGTATGTATATGTACGGATCATGCATGTACATACGTACGTATTTATGTTTGTCTCAATGCATCATTAAGAGCCAGTATCATGTTCACAAATAGGAAGATAAAAGTGCTGAACCTGCTGAGAAATTTGTGTCGAAAATGTATCCATCAACTAATTAAGATTAGGAGTCTTACGCAAGCAAATTGGAACTCTACAAGATTCTGAAGCACTTCTGATTTTGTCTCCCCTCCTTCAATCTCATACGAATCCAAATCCCCGAGCATTCCTCCGGCTTCCGATTCTCGCTCCACGACCTGCCACATACAAAGAAAAGGGAACATTATAAGCAAATGATCTTTAGTTCAGGGTAAGTTGTTGTTCGTTAATAGCATCGAATGATTAGAGAAAACCTGCGCTCACCTCAGGGGATAATATCGTCGCAACCGTTGGCCAATGTATGACTACATGACGGAACTTGTTGAAAACAATTCGTATAGCATCGAATTCAACGTTCTTCAAGATAGTGTCTGCCAATTCAGAGATCTAAAAAATTGGGTCATATTGTCATTAGCTAGAAAATAGTAATACAGTTTTTTTTTCTAATGACCAAATATAGAAAGAGTGAGTCCGAGTCGTAGATCGAGAAGAAATAGAAGTAAAATCATAAAAAGGGATGAAATTGACCTGTGTAAAGTTAATAGGAGTCTTCTGCAGCTGCATGTCACGGACAAAATATTTGCCGCTGACTTTTCCTCGACAGTGGCCCGTTTCTCCGAAGGAGCGTTCTGACGGAGGCTTTGCGGGAGCGTTCTAGAAGTCTATGCGGATCTCGAGACTGATGGTGCGGAGACCGGAGGGTCAAGAGTCCCTTAGAGTTTCTAGGTGGGCAATAAGTGTGTGTCACTTGGGATAACGTAGCATCCCGGTAATAAGTGTGTGTGTCTCTTGGGATAACGTAGCATCCCCTTTTGACTTATCATTGTACGCCATTTGGCGACTTCTCATTCGTAGCTTGGGTGGCGAGTGGCCTATATAAGGTTGTGGCCTCCACCCCCTCTCATTAGGAACTTGGTTGTAATCTCAACTTTATATCTATGCAACATTCCTCAAACTGTATTTCTCTTGTACTTAGTTTTAGGGCGAGGAGGTCCTGACTTAGTAAGGAGAGGGGTTGGCTTGCTCACTTCGCGTAGGAAGGGGAGCGCCGCACGGACTAGACACGAGCTTTCGGTTTAGTCCGTGACATGCAGCTCAGTTATAGTCATCGCAATGTCGTCCTTCGAATCACTAACCATTTGAACCTTACCCTTTTCTCCTAGTATGACATACTTCGTTTCCTTTTCCGCACCTGACGGCGAAAAAAGGGGCCAAAATCGGAAATATGATCATGGTAATAAAGATTGTAATAGTTATTCACCTGATAAACAATCCGGTACCAGAAATCAACTTGTGAAGAGCTTTGCTGACGTTAACTGACGCTGAATGGATGCTTCCGCAGAGGCCCTTGTCCGAGGTAACGGTGACTATAACATTCTTTTTCACATCAATACCTGGTATTTACAGAATAAACTCAATCAACATGTAACAAAGAAAATGTAATACTCACATAAAGATATGTTTACGGAATACACAGCCCTTTTTTCGAGTAAGCGACTTCAGAATAGTATTTCATGGAAGTTGATATTAGGCTCCTAGTTTTAAGATCAAGATCTGAAACTGAAAACAATGTTGCTGAATACATACGCGGAGTATCTCCGAGCAGTGCGGTGAACGGCTGACACAGGCCGCGTGAATTTTCGACTCTCGGTTGAGCTGATCGCATGCAGCTTCGACGCTGCGACCATTTTCATTGCCTTTGTGATCTTCTGAATGTTCTTAACACTCTTCATCCGGTTTCTAACTGCATCATGTATTCACAAATTGCATATATAGGTTTCAAACTACTGTTTTTCTCCGAAAGTTTCAAACTACCAGAGAACAGTGTTTTAATCATTTATACTCGACATTTTCCCTCGCGTGTGGATTGATTTTGACTAATAATCCGAGCATGTAGGTTTTAATTAAATAGTAGGAAAGAAATTATATGATTCCGAGCCTATTACCGACTTGAGTCGAAACCGATCGTCCGCCACGCGGCGCCATCTCCCTGTTGATCAAAAATCCCAATGAATAATTCAAAATATCATCCCGATTTAAACGCGAAACGGTTTGCGAAAAGAAAAATAAAAGTAACATATGAGTTCTCAAAATTTGAATAAGCAGAAGCACAAACACCAATTGTACTATTTTTTCTTATAGCATTTTCGGCCCTCGGCTCTGCAGTAGGACGTAGTGTTGTTTTAATCATTTGTTCTGTAATAGAAATAAAAATGTCAAACTAGAGCTTCTATTTTTGAAGCATCAGACTTTTTCATTAGTCAACTACTCTACTACGCTATCGCTGAAAGCAGAAGCAGAAGTAGGATCGATCATTACTAGAAAATTCAGCTTATGATTTCAGATGCTATTATTGACAAATCCATACCGATGCTAATAAAAGGTGAATAAATGAATGTGCTCTTACTCGGAGAAAATGGTGGATCGCGCGGCGTTCGCGGTGTTGGGGAAGAGACGGGGGAGGAGGAATCGCCTCCCGTCCCTTCGCAGAAGCGCCGTCGCCATCGATTTCTCCGGAACGCGCTCGAAAAGCGCTTTTCTCTGAAGCTGCAAGAGCGGCTTCGGTGCTCGCTTCCCGCGGCCGCGAGAAGAAAGAGGATTTCTTTACAAAATAATTTTCTAAAATTTTGTAATTTGTAAAATAATTCTGCCAAATTTATATTTGGCAAACTAACCCTCTCTTCGCCACGAAGAATTTTTTTTCCAAAATGCGATGAATCATCACCGCATTCTGAAAGTCTCCCAGATCTTTTAAATGCGGTGAACCGTTCACCACATTTATTAAGACGGTTAACGATTCACCGTCTTCATAATTTTTTATTAAACGGTGAAAACTATATATGGAATTATACGTGGACTATTATAATTTTTATTTGATTGTTAGGATTGTATGGATAAATTATTAGAATTTTCAGGTTGTTAAGATTATATGTGATTTGTTGAAATTTTTATGTGGTTGTTCGAATTATATATGGGATATAGAAAAAAACAGTAAATAAGCGAAAGACGGTGAATAATTCACCACTTGTTCACCGTTTTTATGAAGGCGGTGAATCATTCACTGTCTTTAAGAGAAAATTTCAGCATGATTCCTACATGGCAAAAGGAGAGCTAGTTTGGTAAAAAAGAAAATTCATAAGATTGTTTACCCCATTAAAAAAATTTATAGGGTTGTTTTGAAAAAAAGTCCGAAGAAAGAAGAGGGTGCGAGAAGGAGGAAAGAAAGCGGGGGAGATATTTAAACCGGGCAAAATGTATTAGTAGTCCCTTTGCTATCTCGATTTTGCTCTTTGGTCCCTGTTCTCTTCACCTTTATGTTTTTTTTTGGGGGAGGTTGCTTTTAAATAGATACTGGGATAATTTTGTCAAAAAAAGTTTTATTCTTTTTTTGGTCGTAGAGAAAAAGCATATTTTTCAAAATAATTTTTGAACAGATTCGAATAACATTGTCCATAATAATTTATAAAGAGTATTTCAACAATATTTCTAACCATTTTTCCAATACAGCAGGAGCAAAAGTTATTCCAGTTACTGTTTTGTGTTCACACTTCACAGGCTTATATCTACATTCAGAGAAAAAATAAAATGGTAATATTTAATTGTTGCCTCTTAAAGTAGAGAAATTAATCCACATGTCAAGCTGAACAGGCACTAAGCAAAATAAAAGTGGCAACATGAATGTTCCTTTTGTTGGCAACAATGCAAAATATCAACATGGAATCAGCTGCTGCTTAAAATAGATGACAAGGAATCAGCAAGTAGTAAGAAAATCATATAAAATGTAGACATGATTAAGTTGTCATAGAACAAACACCCAAAGTTAGCAAACAAAATAGACACAACCAAAAAGTACATTTAACAGTATAGTTACCTATCAAGTTTCCACAATTCACACTATTCCTAAAATCAGTAAGTGTAGTAATAGTATCATTAATGTGCGGCAAATCTTTACAGGCCACCAAAATCACTATACATTCGAATTCAAGATGTCTCCTTTGTATTTAGTGCGCAAAAGATATGCAGAAACTGGGTGATTATAACTTCCTAACAGTAGCATCATTAATGTAATCAATGGCTGCTGCTTCGCTAAGCTGTTTCCCTTCTGTTAGTCCTTTCACCAACGTATTTACATAGCCTTTTGCAGGGGCAATAAGTGGTACGGCACCAGATTTAAATCGCTCAATATCAGATAATCCACACCTGCAAACATAGAAAATAAAAATTGCTTTAGGTTTTTCTTTTTTGTTACTTTTGACTTCCAGAGCACGGCACGAACATTGTGGATAATCACTGTCCACTGTATTGTAAGCACATATCTGAGTGGAAATTGAGTGAATAGAGAGGGAAAAAAAAGAGAAGTAAGAAGCATACGTCATTGTTAGAATTGGAAGATCATCCTCCTTTCCCAGGTAAAGAACATTAGAATACCAGCCATCCTGAGAAAAATTTGTGCAGCTGTTAAACTTGAAGCAGAATTTCAAGCA
The DNA here is from genome assembly GCA_016920855.1 of Puya raimondii. Taxonomy (NCBI): domain Eukaryota; kingdom Viridiplantae; phylum Streptophyta; class Magnoliopsida; order Poales; family Bromeliaceae; genus Puya; species Puya raimondii. The sequence continues at coordinate 3,556,094 of JABWPP010000044.1, read as the reverse complement.
ATGCATTTTAAAATCACAAAAAAGAACAACAAGAATAAGCTAAAGGATTTCCAAATAAATAAAGACTTCAACAAGATTTTCATTCATTCAGAGTGAGACATTGATTAGTCAGAATCATTTCATAATGAACTAAAGATGCAAAGGGATGGATGCAGTACCTTAAGGACCTCAAGATGGAGAGACTTGTTTTCAGAAACGAAGTCCAGAGCAGACAAATTGAACAAAGGAGACTCGATCTGTTGGATAGAACAGTCCTCTTTCACTAAACAATTTTCTTGGAACAATAAATCATTGAACTGCTCAAGCCTGTAAGTAAGTTGTAGAAGCAGAATGGAAGTACATGAGTTCATAGTTGGAAGTTATTTTAACCTGTTTGTCCTAGCTGAGAGCACTAAAACTGTTAGAAGAAGCACTAGCAGGTTTTTCATTAAAATCTCCTCAAAGTTTCTTGCATAAACAGAAGCAGAAGTTGCACATCGAACTTAAGCTTTTCAGGGCCCAAAAGCTCATTTTAGATTCAAGCCACAGCAAGCTCCAAATTTTCTGTTAGATAAAGACCTAATTCTAGAGGCTTCTTTAGACGCAATAAGAACACTAGCTAATTAGATAAAGAAGGATGTCACAAGCACATACGTTATCTTGTACATGCATATGTGAGCTTTCTCATTGCTGTTACTTTCAGGATGAAGAAAAGCAACACCCCCAGGGCCCCATGTGCGGGTAAATGATCTCCCGAAGAATAATCTATGAGGCACGGTTTTCCAGGCAACATCTTTTGGTGAACTTCTATCCCGTGATCCACAACATGGTTCACTCATACCTTCGACCTGTTGATATAAGGGATATGTCGAGGTTATCACAAGAACAAAAGCAAGAACTGCAATATTATTAGAATAACCAGAGCCAGGAAAAAGAGTTATTTATGATCCTTTGCACGTGCATGTGCCAAGAGACAAGATAGCAAGATATATATATATATATATATGTATATATATGTAGTCCTTTTTTTCTTTTTTGGTAAGTAAGAAATGTGGCTTCAGGACTCCATCTTTATAGTTTTCCAAATGACAAAATTGCAGTTCATTACATCATCTACCAAGTTGACTTCAATACCAGCTGATATGTTAACTGATCAAAATTACAAGCAACATTTATATTAGAACTCATGAAAACTCACAGAATTTTCCATATGGAAGGCTTTAAAATCACATGATTGAAAAAAGAAATGTACTGAAGGTAAACATGATCAATCAAAAAATATTTGTTTCCTGTTGAGAAAGATAAAACATTTTCTTATGATAAGCTAAACCAAAAAAGGTAATCCTTAGTCTACAGGCCACAACAAAAAGCAGATTATACAAGAGAGATGAAAGAACCTTGGATGGTAGAAAGTTTCTGAAACAGAAATATATACCTTCCCCCCTTCAATATAGCAGAGAAACCTTGGCCTCCACATATTTGATCCATAGCTAGCATACCAAATGTAAGTTTCTAATAGAGCTGATCTCCAAGGAACACAACCATCAAGAATCTTCATGGTTGCATTATGACTTGCTTCAAGTGAATCATTCAGATCTTTGGTAGTTGCAATGTGATTAGAGGTAGTTCCTTTTGCATGATCCAGCCCATCTACATTCAACCTTGAAAGCTGGAAACTCAGATCATCTTCAGCAACCTCAATGACATTAACTGAACAGACAGCACCAGGGGGCTCATGAAGATCCTCCTCATCTGATTCAGAACTTGAATAAAAGTTTAGCTGTATTTGAACAAAAATGAGTCAGAGATCCAAACATAAACATGATTTGTTGTGTTAAACAGGATATAGATACTTATACTAACTGAGTTTAACTGAAAATTTGTTGACAAACAGTTGCTATAGGTAAGGATCACGTTACTATGCATTAACAACTATTCTAGTGCGATATATGTAGACTTTACAACATGCTTAGTAGATGTTAAGTCAGCTTATAATAGACGATTAGGTAAAGAGTATGGCTTAATTAGTTCTATTCAAGCTGTATAAAAAACATCAAAATAAAAGAATTTAAGTACCTCAGCTAGGTTGAGTTTTCTACTGTGAGCTAGTAATTCTTCCGGTAATTTACCACCCAGAACAGGCCAATAGGTTTTCAATTCATCACGAACCTGGATCCAAAAAAAAAAACCTATAAATCTAACTTAACTATGACTAAACAGACAAAATCAATAGAATAACCCAAGAAACAGAACAGACAAACAACAAACTACCGCTTGTATGACTCGCCACGTGGACTCAAAAGGTTTGTTCTCCACTGAACCAAGAGAAGGTTCCTCTCCCAATAAAACTTTTGCGCAAGCAAAAACAGAATTCGCTATTGACTTAAGATTGTAACCTCCTTCAAGGACCATTACTATCTTTCCTCGAGCAAAAGTGATCAGCTGCAAAAGTGAAAAAGGGAAACAATCTGTAGATGTTCATAGAAACTCATATCGCATTCAGAAGATACAGTGCAGAAGACAGTTAATAACCTTTTTCAGCAGAAGAGAATATCCATAAGGAGTAATACAACAACCACCAAGTGGGTCACCAAGGGCTGTTGAATGATACAAATTAGTAAACCCAATATGTTCACATATCCATTAGTTCAGCAGTCGGAATTTAATTATCAGTACTAGTTGATCAATATGAAATAGTGAATTTCACTTAGTATTTTCTTGTCTATTAATTGCATACATATTCTCCAGCGGGTTGCCATGAAAAATTGTCTACCTGACCTCATCTGCCATCTTGAAAAACGATAGGAGAAGAACAGCAGTTCCTTTAACATCCTCAATAAAAGAATATCCTGATTACTACTCAAAGATGTAATGGATAGAAGCATACGACAAGTAGCATGTGAGTTTAAGGCTGATCCAAAGGTTCAAGAACCAAAACATTTTATTTGGTTCAAACACTAATTTTATTTGCTGCAAAGATAAATGAAAAGAATACAGACCAGTTACATCATTATCTCTGTATTTCTCTTGAATTTCTTTCCAAGCAAAACTGTCGTCTTGCATTCAGTTATTTCAAACCAAAAAAATACTAAGAAATAATTGCATGCTACCATGACAGATTATCTTAATCCGCAGAATGATCTGTTTGATGAATGTCATGAGTAGTTTTAACCTTTAGGCTTCGTCATTATAGAGATACCAGAAGTATACTTCATGTGACTTTTTTTATTGAATTGAAATATGTACTTTACGCAACACAACTTTAACCTGAGCAAATGGATTGGTAATAAGTATATTAATGAGGATAATAAGAACTTCAAACTGTAAAGAATTGAAGAGCTACCTGCATCAAATCCAGCAGAAATCATAACTATGTCAGGATTGTAAGCTTCAGCAACAGGTATTAGTACATGATCCCACACAGCAAGGTAATCTGCATCACCACATCGTCCATGTTCCCAAGGAACATTGATGTTGTAACCTTGACCAGGACCTTCGCCAACCATACAATGAGAGCCATCACCACCAGCAGGATAGAAAGTTCCAAAGTCAAATCTGCAACAAGGATATAATGATTAGAAGCTTTAACATAATGTAAATTAGCTAAGAGTAAATGGCAACAGCATAGACAGACAAAGTAACATTATAAACAACAAACAAACAGACGAGGCTAACATAAAATTGGGCCCCAGATGTGATACCATTGACCATTCTGAAAAATGAATTGTAGTTGGATAAAGATGTACTTGAGATGAGCAAATATGTTGCGACAACAATATGACACAAAAAAAATTCAATAGATCATTTAGCCTAGGAAATGATGATGAAATAAGAAGCTAGGAGATAACCTTGTTGTACCTGTGAACAGAAAAGAATAATACATGAGGATCCTTATAAAATGTATTCTGTGTGCCATTTCCATGATGAACATCCCAATCCACAATCAAAATCTTTTTAATACCTAATTCTGGCTGCAACAAGGAAAACGAAACAGTTAACATTTAACAAAACAACAAAATATAGCATGAGAATGAATATACTCTAAAAGATCTAAGTTTCTTCTAACATAAAAGAAGACAGAATTAGAAAAATAGTAACATCCTATTTTGGCTGCATAAGATGACATTGAGAACAAATTTAGATGCACACCTCCTTTAAGAGAAAGTTAGCTGCAACAGCCACATTGTTGAAGAGGCAAAATCCCATAGCCTCATTATGCTCCGCATGATGTCCAGGAGGCCTTACTAGAGCAATCGCCGAATTAAGTTCCCCTTTAGCCACTTTCTCAGCTGCCTAATTGAGATAAAAAAAACAAAAATAGGTCTTTTCAGTAAATTTTGGCCGGTAATAAGAGGCTTCGATACTTCTTTAAATATATGATAAATTTTTAGGTCGGAAAACCCAGTTTGAAATGGTTAGATGCAAATATTACCTCAATAACTGAGCCTGCCGCGAGGTAAGCAGATTCCGACGAACCCTCATTAAAGTAAATAGAATTGAACCTCTTAGCAATCTTATTCCAGCGAGAGTCGAATTGCTTCGAACTGATGCTCCTGATCAGCTTAATATGGTTTTGGCTATGAACTGACGCTATATCCTGATCCTCAGCTTCCTTCGCCTTCATAACAACACACCTAGAAGAATAGCCATAATCAACCAAATATAATCTCACTTTTCCACAAAATCAAGTAGATACAGTTCGACTGCTTGTATCATACTCGCCAAATAAGCTCGATTCTCCCATTTTCACCCGCCAAAGCGTAATAAACTAAAATTTATTGAGCATTACCTCAAATCTCTCATGCGCAAACCCTCCAAATCACTTCTCCGCGGTCGAAAAATTCGGGTTTTAGGGTTGAATAAGCAAAGGCGAGCAATCAAAGCTACATCTAGTTCACTTTGATCTAATCTGTCTAAGGATGAGAAAAGGAAGAGGAGGAGATCGAGAGGAGAAGATACCTCTTCGTGATCCCCTCGGCCTCGAGCTTTCGCCATATGGCGCGGAGGCGCTCGGGATTCTCGGGGTGGCTCTCGCCGTCCGGGGTGGCGTGGCTGCACATGCGCTCGTCGTACACGAGGCCCACAGCCGACGGCGGCGGCGGCGGCGGAGGCTCCGGCGCCGCCATTAGAGGCGGCGATCGAGCTCGGGGTGGTCGAGGAAGAGGAAGAGGGACGAAGCCAAGTAATGTGAGAGAGAGATTGGTGGGATATATTTCGAAAAAGGATAAAAAGGCCAAAAAGGAAGTGAATTTTAAAATTCAAAATTTTGATTTGAGAGATGCTGCGTTTTCAAAGGGAAAGAAAAAGAGTGGAAGTGGGGAGGACGTGTAGGTTGTGGCTTCTATCCAAAATTTTGTTAGATATTCTTTTTAATACTAAAATTTTTTTAAAAAAAAATTAAAGGATAGGATTACAATTTTTAGATAGAAACAAAATCATAAAACTGATACGTGTCAATAATTCAGAAGCTCCTCAATAAGACTTTCTTGGAAAACTCCCTACTGAAGTTGCCTCTTTGTGCTTCGGTCAAAATCTAAAACAGCCTCTTTGCGTTATTCCTGCTTATATTTTTAGGTCTTATACTTTTTCTATTGGGACGCTCCTTCATCCCAAGTCCCTTCCAAGTAGCTTCGAGCACGAGCTCTTGATTTAAGCTCGCTTGGGAGCTCAAACTTTTCATATCATGTTCAGCGTCTAGACACAACATAGTTAGACCGTTGGCTTAAAAAAAGTCAACATTTTGTTTCGTGACAGAAAGTTAGATTAGACCGATTCACATTTGAAATGGCAGAAGACTGGATTAAGTCCGGTCACAATTGAGATCCGTGAACATTGTGTTTGTACATTTTAAATAAATTGATTGTATTTTTCTAAGAGCTAGAACTTTTTGAAATTAATAATTAGCGCCAACAATCCAACATAGATTATTAGTGATTTAATAAAAATTGTAGCGCATAATATATTGCTTTCATGTTATATGTTATATAGTTTTTTGGACAACATTTCTACATAAATTATAATACTTTGCGCACTCTTATAGAGAAGACTTATTTTTGTTCCAGAGCTTTTTTATTCTACTCTTATTAAAGCTATCTCACAATAGAATTTCTCTCAATAACACTTCTTAAATTTTATCGTCTGTACCTAGCGCAATTCGTTAAGAATTTAATCGTTGACATATAAAATTTTAAATTCAAAATTTAATTATTATATATTTTTATTTAAATTAAATTTTTAAAAATAAACGAAGCAAGCAGATAGTATACGATCTTTTTCAATAGCTAAAACTAAAACAGGTCAAAACTATTTTAATAATTTGGGCCAACTTGCTCCTTTTTCATTCTTTACATTTTTGGATAATTATGATCATAAAAAATATTGGACTGATAACAACAAGTTGAAAAGAATGGCCCAAAATGTGTCACAATATGGGCCGAACCAACTCTCTTTTAGGAGGCATCCTCAATAATTTTAGGATCTGTTCTGTATCCGAACCGCACCTGAATTTTAAGTATCTATTCGTACTTCCCGCCAATGCGGCTTACTTTGATTTTTTTTTTTTCAAGAAAAAAAATCCGTAGGCACAATTTGATTTTGTGTGGAAGCCAAACTTAATGAATGGGGTGTTTGGTTCCTCAAAAGAGCGGGAAAAAAAAAGTTAATTTCCGGATTATTTTTTTACATAAAAAATATTTTTTCTACGGATTTTATTTTTTGAATAAAAATTTAAAAAATAAAAAAATATTTTTATAAAATTTTAAAAAAAACATTCAACAAAATTATTTTTCTTAATATTAAAACGAAAAAAAAATTTCTCAGTCAGAAAATTATTTTTTTAAATATCTATATCTATACTATTAATAAAAGAGGGAGTTTTAAATTTTTTTTTCTTTTCCAAAATGTTACTCCCTATTAATATAATTCCAATCACATGCTAACAATATAATTCATTCAACTTTTATGGGTATAAATCACAGCCGTATACTTTTTATTTTATTTTTAAATTATCATAAATGTATTAATTCTTAGTTATTGGATCTAATCTAATGGTCGACGAATTAAGTATATGTCACTTTTTATCTAAATTGTCCTCAGGCAATGCGTATCAAATCCCACCTTTTATACGTGTACTCTATCTCCTAATAACCGCGCCTTCATAATAATCATATTCTATTTTATCTAATAACTTATCTAACAATAATTCTCTTTACACTTCATACTTATCTATACTATACATAAAAGCATATAAAAATTAACAGATGAAATTTAAAAAGGAATAAAAGAATATTCCCTACCAAATAAAAGAGGGAGTTTTAATTTTTCTTTTCTTTTCCAAAATGTCACTCCCTATTAATATAATTCCAATCACATACTAACAATATCATTCATTCAACTTTTATAGGTATAAATCACAGCCGTATAATTTTTATTTTATTTTTAAATTATCATAAAATGTATTAATTCTTAGTCATTGGATCTAATCCAATGGCCGACGAATTAAGTATCTGTCACTTTTTTTTATCTAAATTGTCCTCAAGCAATACGTATCAAATCCTACCTTTTATACGTGTACCTATCTCCTAATAACCACGCCTTCATAATACTCATATTCTATCTTATCTAAGAATATTCCCTACCAACGATCATGATTAATTTGTTAAAAAATATTTCAAATAAAAACAAATAGTTATGATCAATCTATTAAAAAATAATATTCTTATCTATCAATAAATCAAATCCTACGAATGGTTATGATTAATTTGTTAAAAAATATTTTAAATAAAAACGAACGGTTATGATCAATCTGTTAAAAAATAACATTCATATCCATAGATTTTATATTTTAAATTAAAATTTGAGTTTAAATCATGAAATGAAATGAATTTAATTTTGGATATCAAATTTGAATTAACAATTAAATTTTTTTAATTACTGTGGATCAAAGTTAAATTTTAACAAATTTAAATTTATAAATTTTGGATATCAAATTTGAATTAATAATTAAAATATTAAATTACGGTTTAAATTTCAAAGTACATGTGAATTAATTTTTGACGAAAATAATATACTTAAATTTTAAATTTATCAGAATTCAAAAAATATATAAAAATATTCAATGTATATATTAAAAAAAAAAATATAGAATATTACAGATATTTTTTAATAAAATATAACATATAAATTTATAAAAAAAAAAATTTATTGTACATTTTTGGATAAATATAATGTAAAAATTTATATTAATTTGTAATAGATTAAAATAATTTTTACCTGCATTTACATTTACACTGAACTAGTTTTTCTAAAAATACGGATACACCCTTTGTACGAATACACCTACTCGCAAATTGATCACCAAATATTGCGTACGGTCTATGATATCACGGATACACCCGGTGCACGCACCGATTTCTCCTAGTCGATCCCTTGTTTGAGCCACGTGATGCTCCTACCCAAAACAGGGCAATTGAAAGCGATCGCGTACCTTCCAATAATGGAAAAAGAATTGAATGAGCTGCTCATTTAAGTCATATTGTGTCCTTTTGCGACACGTTATCCAATACAGTATTAAGATTCAGATTCGGATGACAAAAATTAAATTACAATAAATATTTAAAATTCGGAGACGTCATGATTCATATAACTCATCAGACTATCTCCACGTATTGCTATAAAAGTAAGGGACCGTTTAGCTGCATGTAATTGTAACTATACTGCAGTTATAACTGCATACAAATATAAATTCGATGTTTGATTTGATATATTTATGTGACGTCTCAACTTTCCAGGCATATATATAGGACTATCTAGAGTCTCACATTCTCCCACCCTTTAAGCCCTGACGTCATCGTCAATCTCAGACTCACAAGTACCAGGCGATCCCTTTAAGCCCTGACGTCATCGTCAATCTCAGACTCACAAGTACCAGACGATGTGAGACGTCTCGCTAGTGGCTCAGCCAAGACTCATCTCACACTTTTGGCTGGTAATTGGCTATGATACCAACTGTGACGCCCTAACTTCCCAGAGAGTCATCCATCCTAGGACTACTCCCGTCCTAGCACGCTTAACTCTCTTAATCTCTTGGACTTTGCCACCACCCAAATTCTTAAGCCGGGTTAAGAGTTTAGCCCTTTTATATCTTATATATAGGACTATCTAGAGTCTCACAATTTAACTCCAACTGCTGCAGTAGGAATTGTAGGAGGAGGCTCAACTACAGCAGTTAGAGAGAGTAACTTTAAGCAAAAAATAAACTTACCTCCTTAATTATTTAAAAAAAATATTTTTTTTTACTTTAAAGATAATTTCACCATCATATATATAAAATAATAAAATTTTAAAATTCATTTCTCAACTGCATGCAACTAAATAAATTATTCTTAGTTGCAGTACTTTCTACTATATCCAACCAAACAGAATACATATAGTTACAATTGCTGTATTTTCAAGTACATACATTTCGACACACAAAATTCATCAAGCCTTTAATTTTTAAGATAATAAATCCGCATGGGCAGATATAGACGGCGCGAATTAATACCGCTAACTTCAGTGGCGGAATCAACTCCGTGCAAAGCAAATCGTACGGGCGAGATCGTTCCCAATTCGAACCCAAGCGGTTGACACTGCTGAGTGCTGAGTGAATAATGCGTGTGATGCAATCATGCAGTTGCTCTGTTACGTGGAGGTTGTTGGTCAGTTTTGTACTACTGGGATGCAATAAATGAAGGTCTTATTTGATCGTAAGCAGTTGCCATTGTGTTATATAATTAATTAGTTGTCTCCAACCCCGCTCTTGTCCCATCTTTTTCATATATAATTTAGGGATAACTTCAAATATCATTCCTGTGGTTTCGTGCTTTCTCACTTTAGTGTCCTGTGGTTTAAAACGTATTATTTTAGTAGCATGTGGTTTGGTTATTCTCTTTTTGTTATATTTTCGTTAATTTTTTCGTTAAATTAATGAGAAAGTTAAAACTACAGGATGGTAAAGTGAATATTCGATAAATCATAGGTGGGATATTTTAAGTTTTTTCTGTATAATTTAACGAAAAAATTAACGAAAAGATAACAAAAAAAGAGAATAACCAAACCACAGGGTACTAAAATGATATGTTTTAAACCACATAGTACTAAAGTGAGAAAGCACGAAACCACATGGGTGGTATTTGAACTTATCCCTATAATTTATCTGAATTATAAACTAATTTTAAATCGATTATCAAATTTTTAACTTTTTAATCTGTTCGATTTGGATCGATCAACAATAACTGACTTTAAAATTTAAACTAATTAAATGAAATACTAACTAAATCTGTAAAGATAAACGACACACTCAAATTTTGAAGTCAAAGTACTGTTGGCGGACTCAAATCAAAAAATTTAAAAGGTTGGATAGTGAATTTAAAATTTTGAAAAGTTAGGTAGCCAACTTAAAATAGTACATAATTTAGATAAGTTTTGCACGTTTATATCTTTTCTTATTAATATTTTTTTTATATTTTGTTCTATAATTTTTACTTTTTTTTTTTTTTGGTATCAAATACTATAGATTTTATGAGCATCCTGCAAAATGGCTCGAGGAGCAGGATTTGGAACGAGCGTGAATGGTAAACTTCAAATTGTTCTCTTGTGGTTTAGCTCTTTTTTTTTTCTTTTTTTTTTCTTTTTTTTTGATACCATATGGTTCATAAAATTTTACTTTGCCTCCCCGTGTTTAATTTTTATTTTACTGAAAACTCTATGTCCAATAGACCGGCAAAGTAAAAGAGTTTAAAAAACTACAGGATGATAAAGTAAAAAAATACACTAAACTACATAAGATAAAGTGAAATTTTTTAAACTACGAGATGGCAAAGTGAAAATGAGCTAAACCACAAAGGGGGCAAAGTGAAACTTTTCGAACCACAAAATGAGGAAGAAAAAATGAGTTATACCAAAGGGAGTAATTTGAAGTTTGTCCTTACTTTTTTATAATTTTTTGCATTTATAAGTTTGATTCATTTGTTAGTGGATATTTAAATATCGAGACCGTTTAATATATCTATTTTTTTTCCCCTTATGTTGGAGGACGTTATCCTCATATTATTTTTTATTTTATTTTGAAAATACATCTATAAAATTTGAGGAATGCTTTGGGTCCTTCACTTTAGGGTACCTAAATTATATTGTTGATGTGTTGACATACATATATAGAAGGATTAGAATATTTAGAATATGTTAATAATATTATTATATTACATTATTATTAATATTATAGGGTATATATATTTTAGAATACCTTTAGCTAGGGGTGGCAATCCAGCTCGCTGTTCGTGAGCCAGCACGTGTTCGGCTCGAAATGAGCTCGAGATCGACTCGCTCGTTAAGTAAACGAGCCAAACGCGAGCTGAATTTTTCAGCTCGTTTAATAAACGAGCCGAACACGAGCTGGGGTCAGCTCGCTTGTGTTCGGCTCGATAACAGCTCGAATATATATATATGTATATATATATATATATATATGTATATGTATATATATATATATATATATATATGTATATGTATATGTATATATATGTATATATATGTATATGTATATATATGTATATATATGTATATGTATATGTATATGTATATATATATATACATATATATGTATATGTATATGTATATATATATATATATATATATATGTATATGTATATGTATATGTATATGTATATGTATATGTATATGTATATATATATATATGTATATGTATATATATATATATATATATGTATATATATGTATATGTATATATATATATTTAATATTTATATTATTTATATAATTTATATATATATATATATATAAATAATTATATATAAATATAAATTTTTATTATTTGATTTTTAGCCCAACCTAAATTAAAGCCCAACTCAATTATAAAAAGCCAATTTATATGTAAAGTTTCAACTATTAGATTAAAGTCTAATGAATAAAATCTCATAAATTTATTTATATATATATATATATATATATATATATATATATATATATATATATATATATATATTCTTTCTAATCATTTTAACTTATCGTTTCTGAATCAGCTCGTGTTCGGCTCGTGTTCGACTTGTTTATGAAACATAAACGAACATAAACGAGCCGGCCCAGCTCGCTCGAGTTGGGCTCGTTGACACCCCTACCTGTAGTTAGGGGTGGAAACGAGCCGAGCTCGAGCGAGCTTACCTCAGCTCAAGCTTGGTTTGAAATTAATTTCGAGCCTAAATTTAGGCTCAAGCTCAGCTTGAAATTAATTCGAGCCGAGCTCGAGCGAGCTGAGCTCGAGCGAGCCTAACTTCGAGTCGAGCGAGCTCGTGCCCTAAACGAGCCGCTTGAAATTCTTAACATCATGCAATCTATAATTTAATTTTTATAAAACATTATCTAAAATTTGATACAAAAATTATTTAATAATTCAACATACAAAATGGAAATGCGGTACTATAATATTAAAAAAATTAGGGGAAGCGACTCTGCGAGCAAGTGAAAGAGAGAGGGAGAGAGCAATTAGAGTAGAATTTTGTTGGTTTGGTTTTGTGGGCCAGCAAATATACCCAATAATCTAAACTCTATACACATATGATTAAAATATATAATATATATTATTATATATAATTAATATGGAGTCCGGCTACTATACTATCGATAGTACCAAACACTTTGTGCTATCGAATTTTTCGTCATTAGATCTACCCTTTTGATCATTTTCATCCGTTAGATCATACTATTCAACCAACCGCCTACTCAACCCTAGGGGACCACTATCATCCTAACAGCACATCCCTTCATCCAAAGGCCGAAAATTTAATAGCACCAAGTGCTTGGTACTATTATCTAATAGCCTAATTAAGCTACTATACTATTAATAGCATAGTATAGTATAGTAGCCTAATTAGATTATTAGATAATAATACAAAGAACTTGGTGCTATTAGATTTTCGGACCTTGGAAGAAGTGATGTGCGGTTAGGATGGTAGTGGTCTCCGGTTAGGATAATAGTGATTTTCTAGGGTTGAGTGAGTGATTGGTTGAATAGTATGATCTAACGGGTGGAAATGGTCAAAGAGGTAGATCTAACAGCGGAAAACTCGATAACACCAAGCGTTTGATACTATCAATAATATAGTAGCCGGACTATATATATATTCGAGTTTTTCGAGCCTAATTCGAGCGAGCCCAGTAATACTCAAGCTTGGCTTGAAAAAAATTTCGAGCTTTTTTTTTCTGTTCAAGCTCAGCTCATTTAATTTCGAGTCGAGCTCGAGCGAGCCGATATCGAGCCGAACGCGAGTCGAGCCGGCTAGCTCATTTGCCAGCCCTACCTGTAGTACCACTATTAAATATGTAATGTACTTGGTGTACACACAAATCTCATCAATCCAAACAAGGGACGGCTAAGGATGTAGGACCCGACCAATTTGTTTCTTGTCAATTTTCCTGCACAGTCGTTAATGCACCACGTCATCAACACCCCCTCCTCCCTAAACTAAAACTAGATAAAATTTTATAAAATATCCATCCTATTGTTCACCATTCTTATCTAGCATAGTTTGCTAAAACCTTAATAATTAATACATAATAAATATTCCAAAATTAATATTTAATTGTTGTACATTTTTAATTGGTTTTATTATTTATAAAAACTTGAATCTAGCAGATAACTTATTATTTTTTTAAAAAGAGCTAAATTGCAGAAAATCTCATTGCACCTTTTAGTGCTCGTCTCAATTACTTCTCAAATAAGTCTAATTATTTAGGATAATTATTGAATTCAATAAAAATAAATTTGCTGCTAATGCAATCTATAAATAATATCATTGAGTTACATAAATTAAATAAATTATTCAATAAACTGCCAATTTTGCTAATATTAGCAAAATAAGAGATCTTCTTTTTTCATTTTTTATACTTTTTTGAGTTAAAAATTAATTATATGTTTAGATATAGAACAATGTGACATGCCAATTAATTTTAGTGCAATTTTAAGTTTAATTTATTAGTTTTTTATTTTTTTGGATCTATTTGAAATGATGATAAAATATAGGGTAATAATTGATGTAACTTTTAATGCTTGAGACAAGTAAGATGGCTTTTTATAAGTTGTTTGGTTCTTTAAAAAAGTCTGAATTTTTTTTTTTAAATTTCTATCCGTTTGATTATAAAAAAAAAAGTTTTTATGAAATTTTGTTATCATATTTTATTAACAAATAGTGTTTTCGTCTGTCTAAAAAATTTGACAAATAAAAATATTAAATTTTTTAGAAAAATTAAGAATATTTTTAAAAACACTTATTTTCTTAGATAATGAAACGGACGAAAAATTAGAATTTTTTTTCAAAGAATAATTTCTTTTTAGATTTTTTTTTCCACTATTTTCTCATAAACGAAACAGTGCGTACCCAAAGAAAAAAAAAAGAAAAAAAAAAGTGTCATCGTCGTCATGGCCATTTCCCTCCCTCACGCGAGAAAGTCTACTGTGTCACACTTGCACCACGTTATTAATAACAAGTCAATTATATATATATATTTTTAAAAAATATAATAAAAATATTTTTTATAATTATGATGAGATATATATTCTGAAAAAAAAAATTAATTGATTTGAAATGACACGTCACCAATATATTCCGTGCATTCTAGAATTTTTCCCCTAAACAGGGAAAAACCAAACAGCTCGAATCAAAAAAAAAAAAAAAAAAAAAAAAAAAAAAAAAAAAAAAAAAAAAAGAGGAGTAATAAAGTGTCATCGTCATCATCGTCACTTCGCTCCCCACACACCCACACCTACTCTCTCTCTCTCTGTGATTTGGAGCTCTTTGGGGGGACACCACGAGGGGAAGCAGTTACCCCGAATGCTGCTTCTTCTCCCCGCCACCGCCACCGTCACCGCCATGGCGAGCTGCGGGTTGGCGACGGCCAGGGCTGGCGCTAGGGTTAGGGTTTCGGCGAGTGAGTTCCCCTCGTTCCTCCCCAAGGAGGTGGAGAGGATCAAAGACACTTGCGCGAGAGAATTGGCCAAGAGGATCGAGAGGGTGCCCGTTAAGGTAATCGCAATGGTTTCGTGCTGAGAAGTTGTAGATTTGGGGTTTAATTCTTGGGCAATGCCGGAGAAAGTGTAGCGGATTTGCAGGGGTTTGTGATTAAATTTAAATCAGCTTGGGTTCGACTAAGGCTTATTTCGTTTCTATTTTGGGTAAATTTGTAGTACTGACTTTTATCGTTGGTGTTAAGTAAATTTGTAGTGAAGTACTACGAATGTAGGGAAGCGACAATAATTTACTGTATAAGGTGCGAAAAATAGATTTTTTTTTTGTTGCTCTTATGGATTAATTCGCAATTGCATGCGACAGAATTGCTAATCTCTGCTGTGAATTTCCACTTTCTCAAATTCATTTTGAGCAAAATAAGATTTTGGAAGGATCAAAATTGGTGATATTTACCGTGAAATCTTGTTTCACATCGATCAAAAAAAAAAAAAAAAAGAAAAAACCAACCTTCTACTAGCATTTCTGATACTAATTCTGTTATCTTTCAGGTCAGCTTCTCAAAGAGCCCTATATTGAGTAGTTGTGTGAAGCCACTGCAGCAGCAAAGCATGGAGCCAGTTGTTCTTCTCCATGGTTTTGACAGGTATGAGCTTGTTGATGGCGTCGGTGTTCATCGGTTTTTCACAAAATGAGCATAAGAGCTGCGCTGACGCGAAGCAGGAATCGGCATGTAGTGTTTTATGCAAAACAAAGAAATTCGAAAGAAATACGTTATGGACTGCTTGTATCACTTAGTTATGCAGATCTTATTCTCTATTGACCATGCTTTGGGTTATTAGAGGTTCATTTTAGCTTTCTGCTATAGCAGATGCTTCGCTTTAGCCCTTTTGCGAAATGCTGTACTTACCGGTGGCCACAGGTTAAAGTTAGAAGCAGAGTCTATTCTGACGGGCGCTAAGCTTTTTGTCTTATTCTTCTTTTAAAAAAAACTTTATTCTCTTATTAAAGAATTAGATGAACTCCTATAAGCTTTGTGGAGTCTTTTTCAATTGGCTTCAGTTGCAGATGATATGTCTGCGCTTTCCTGAACATTGAATAATTATTTATTCTATTACTGCTGCATCGAGATATGCATGATTCTCTGTTCTCTACTGCTCAACTTCAATTTCCGGTCATATAGTGCTAAACCTCTTAAAGATCAGTTCTTGTTTAGAATGGAGATACACATACCCGTTGCTTGAGGATGCTGGAATTGAGGCATGGGCTGTGGATATTCTTGGATGGGGTTTCTCTAATTTAGGTAGATCCCTTTTCCCATTCATGCTACTTGCATCTTTCAGTTCAGTTCTTGACCAATAAGTGATTCATGGGCTTAATGGGCTTTCTTTTTCAACTTTATTTTGTAAATATCCTTGTCCAATTTCTCCATTACTTTATACTGCTCTATTATGTCGTAGAAACACTTCCAAAATGTGATGTTGCTGCCAAGCGCGAGCACCTCTACGAGGTATGTGTATATATTCCTTGCTACCAGCTAGCTGTAGCTGTTAATTTTTTGTTTGACGTACAGAATATGGGTTGTTATTTTTCATGCATGTCAATTATTTGCATGAAGTTGTACTACAGAGTTGTTTACGATCATTCCGTGGATTTTCTACCTAATCTGACTTTGCATTTATACATCCACAGATGCATGTACTTGCATTGTCTGACATCAAAGAGCTCCAGGCTTCTTTTTCATTGAGCTATATTATTCCTACTTGTTTCTATTATTCTATATGCTTTTCATTAAGCCACATATTCCTTTCTTAAGTGATACTGCAATGTTTTTAACATATTCATGCAAACAACTTTCTTGGTGCTGTAAGATCTGAACTTTGTCTATACGATATTTACATTAACCCCTGATTCCTTATTGTAGCTTTGGAGGTCATACATTAAAATACCCATGGTTTTAGTTGGACCAAGCCTTGGTGCTGCCGTTGCTATTGACTTTGCTACCTACTATCCAGAAGCGGTATTGCCATTTAATTTGATTATATGTTCCGCACACCACCACAAACTCTCAAACCGTTAATTGAAGCTTTTATACACTGACACTTCTTGATACCTCTTCACTTGTTGCTCTTTGGCTCTTACAGGTTTCAAAATTGATTTTCATTGATGCAAGTGTGCATGCTGAAGGGACAGGAAACATGTCTAAATTACCTAAATTTGTTGCATATGCTGGGGTGAGATGATCTATCTAATATTTTCGCATAAGTGTATTAGTTTTGGATTTGTTGTTAGCAGGAAAAGAATGTTATGCAAGGGTGAGTTTGATATTATGTTAATGCTTCTTTTTAGTGTTTGGTTCTATATCCTTCTAGTTAAGCACACAGAATTTTGCAATCTTTCAAGAGTGATTAAATCTTATGCCACTTTTAGGTTGTACATTTTTTCTAGATTTTTATGCTTCTGAATTTAATTTATCTCTTTTCCCTTGTGTCAGGTGTTCGTGTTGAAGAGCTTTCCCTTACGATTGTATGCGACCACCTTAACCTTCAACAGTGTTCCAGCTGGATCATCCATTGACTGGACAAATGTAAGCATTATCCAATCCTTCATTTTGTGGGATGAATGGCGGAAATGAAGGTCCTTATTTGTGCATATTACATATTTTGAAAATTTCCTAAATTGTAATTATTTCTCTATCTTTTCATCTGAACTTTAATATGGTCATTTGATGCTGGAAGATCATCCTGCTTCTTTCTATCAGGAAGAATAGATGACTAAGGAACTTAAAATGAAAATTTTGACCAAATCCATAGTTGCAAGCAGTGATTTTCACTTACATTTTCAGGTGGGCCGCTTACATTGCCTCATGCCCTGGTGGGAAGATGCAACTGTTGATTTTATGATCAGTGGAGGCTATAATGTCATTAATCAAATAAAGCAGGTAAGCATACGTGAACTCTATATCATGCTGAAATTTGCCGCAAGTTATCCGTGTACCTTTGACCTTTTTCACTCAAAGGCTTCCACATGCTGGATGCGGTGAGACAGTAAGAGCACTTAGATTAACAATGTTGCATTGTACTTGATGACTTCTACGTACAATGCATGTTATTCATAAGTAGACCTACAAAACTAGAAATAAAAATTATGGAACAACGGAGAAAATAGATTATAGAGGAATAGTAATTAAAAGGCAACTACCAATTTATCATCCTACTGACATACATTTGAAGGGAGTAGCCGTTAATTTTTTTTTCATTCACCCCTTAGGGGTGAACATAGAACAGTTCTAAGATTTTTCATTTGCTTGACACTTGTTTGTTTCCCGCTACACCTGATGAGGATCCGATGAAGAAATGATATCAGCTCAATTCTCCTTCAATAGACCAGTCATTGGAGCATTTGTAATGCTGTGTCTTTTGAGAATTCTTCATCCTTGATTGTCTTACCTATCTATAAATGATGCAAAATAGTTATGATATTTGAAGCCGGGCCTCATTTGAAGGTGTGTACTAGTGGAGCTCTCAGCATAAGACTTGGTTATTTAAGTTGGAAGATATGGAGTTTCTGTTATTTTGTGCTGTGGGCGGAACTAATTGACTTTTCTTGAAATGCATTATTAAGTGAGCGGAAAGTGCTTCAAACATGCAAACATGGTGCTCTTAGTTTGAAAGTGATCACTCCTGCCTTTTAGATAACTCTTGCCTTTTAACTGCACTTTGGAATATACAGATAAAGCATAAGAGTCTTATCATATGGGGAGAGGATGACCAGATCATCGACAAGAAGCTAGCATTGGTATGTTGTCTGCCCGATTTTCTTCCTTTATGTCATTATATCCCCTCTCATTGTGCAATTAGCTCATTCTAAGTGAGATTTCTATAGTTTAAAGGGCATCATTCTGATTCCTGACTCAATTGGCATCACTATGCAGAGATTGCATGATGAACTCCCACATTCAGCTTTACATCATATCCCTCAATGTGGTCACATTCCTCACGTTGAGAAGCCGAAGAGAGTGGCCAAACTCATTCTTGAATTCCTCAGGGAAGATTACACAGAAAAACAAAAACCATGGCTCTCTGTTGCCTCCCCCTTCCAAATCGAGGAGGTCAGTTAGTCCAAAATTTCCTGACCTGTTTATTGGAAGATTTAATCAAGTGTTACTAACCAAGCTATTTATTGGTTGGTAGTGTAAGGGTAAAACAAATAATTGCTTCTTTTGGGCACTTCATTTACTAGTTCAATGGATGTGTATAAGTTAAAGCACCCCGTGGAAGTGTAATTGTCTTAGAGTGGTAGTTGTAGTTCTATAATTCTTTTAGATTACATAGCGTTTATTAATAATGTAAGTATTATGTTACTCTTCTCCTTGTGACAGTAGTAACCAGCTATGTATCAATTAATGGCTATTTAACATCAGCATCTGTCACTCTTTGTTAGTTGAGAAAGGTCCGTCGATGGGTTGGGTCGGATCAATCCTGTTCAGGTCATAGTTCATAGTAGCAAATAAAGAGTTTTTGTCTATTGTTGTGTCACATTATGAAAACAGTATGGTATGCCTCTTGAGATAGTGATGTGTTGGTCATTCTCATATCGAAATAAGGTGGGGAGAGAAAAGCCAAGTTGGCATAATTTTAGTACAATTAGCCACCAAGCAGCTTTGCCAAAAAACAAGAAAAATCCAATATGTAGGTCCCTGATTGGTGATTGCTTTGGTTCAAAGAAATTGATATATTCAAATTGGCTTATTTTAATTTACTTGTTTGAATACTAGGCAAGCTTGGAACTGTGATTACTGCTCCTCATTGGTATGTGAAAAATATTGTTGCTTGGGGCTTCATGCATAAGCTTACTTAGAAAAATGACAGCCTCTAAAATATAAGATATTAACCTAATTAAAATAACATGTTAACTTAAAAAAGCAGGATTCCATATCTGTCCCTTTATATTTACATACAATAAAGCTAAAGTATTGAAAAAAAAGGATAGAATCTCTACAACAACAAATCACCCATGGGAGAACACATGCCCTGTGGTATAACCTCAAAGTCTAACCATTAAAATTTTACCAAATAAACAAACACCAACATGCTAACTTTTAAATCAAATTCTAAAGAAAAATTAGGGCAGAAAGAAAGATGGTGAGTGGGTGAGGGCTGAAGCCCAAAGCCTTTAGAAGCTGTGGTGCGGAAGCACTTCCATAGCCATCCAAGCTATTTGTGCCAGTGGGGCCTAATCCTCCTAATACACCTGCATTAGTCCCTGTAGAAGTAGTAGTAGTCCCTGGTGGGCTGAATATGCTCCCAGTTGTTGGGGTGAATGTGGTGGGAGGTGATGTTGTAGTTGGGGTGAATGTGGTGGGAGGTGATGTTGTAGTTGAGGTGTTTGTTCTGGGTGAGGTTGGTGAGGTGCTTGGAGCCCTTGCAGCACTGCAAATATAAAGGGAAAAAGAAAAGGGTTAGATTGAAACATAGTTTAATTCAAATGTTTTGAAAATCATTATCATATTAATTTCATCTGAAAAGTTATTGCTCAAGTATTGCTTTGTCTGTTTACTCTGTAATGATCCTACATTAGTAGGGAGAACGATTGGTATGCTTAAGTTTTGCTTTAAATTTGATATTGCTGAAATCTTTATAGAACCCACAATAGGTTTTTATCTTGTGTCTTTCAATATAAAGCAGTATTAATGGGCTTCAAAAATGCTATTTAGTAACATGAAACAAAAAACAATGGAAAAAGATAAAGCATCTATAACTTGCATGTCCTAGTGTAGCCCATTTTGTAACCATAAATCCTTATTCCCCACGCATATGATTTATCAAAATGTGTGGCTTCATTTTGTGTTGAATTATATGAAAAAACCTATTCTACATCAGTGAAATCACAAGCCAGTAAGGAATTAACATTAAATACATTGTTTGTGTGGACAGTATCATGCTAACAGAGGACATTATTGATTGCCTGTATTCTGACAGATGATATAGGTGCTGCATAAATCAAATAGAAAAAGCATAACCGAAAACCATGCATTTTTTTTACCTTGGAGTGGCAGGAAAGGTGCAAGCACTTGAACCTGCATAAATAAAAATGAAAAAAAAATATATAAATAAACAATAATGTAAAACATATGAAGACCCCCTGGATTCTTTCGATTTGAGTTATTTCTGTTGTTTGAACTTTGAATTTGGAATTTTCTTAAAATTTATGACTCCATTTGCGATCAGGCATTCAGTGTTAATAGAACTGATATTTTCTTGGGCTGAAAAGAGGATATAACTGTTAAATTAAATTAATCACTGTCAAACTTTACGAAATCCCTATTTCATCTGATGAGATTAATTGAAATCAAAACAATGAGAAAGGTAAAAGGGGTGCCAATAGAAAAACAAAAACATTAGGGCCCTATTTCATAATAACCTATAGTTGAGGGGACTTCCATACATTTTTTCCTCAGTAATAAAAACAATAAATAGAGATAGAAAGAGATGTTCCATTGTTTTAATTTTCCTTGGTAAGTTTTGGAGACCACTAATGAGAGATACATAATAGATAGATAATGGATAGATTGAGACACAGATAGATATTGATTTGTAGATAGATTGAGATATTTCTTTCTGAAGCTGATAGATAGATAGATATTGATTTGTAGATAGATTGAGATATTTCTTTGTGAAGCTGATAGATAGAGATAGATGGAGAGAGAGATACATGGATAGGTAGATTACAGAGAGAGAGAGAGAGAGAGAGAGAGAGAGAGAGAGAGAGAGAGAGAGAGAGAGTAATTTACTTGGGTCAGTAGAGGTGAGAGTGGCTGTGCCAGAAAAGTCACAAGCCCCCTGGGTCTGACCCTTCCTCTGGTAGTAGCTGTTTGCAGCATAGGAGCAGTGGGCTACCACTGTGTTGGGGCTGTAGCATCCCCCAGTTTGCTGAATAGCACTGCAATCAGCCCCAGACCCACACGCATAGTCCAATGCGCTTTGTAGAGCACTTGTGTTCTGATCAGACCTACAAATGCACCATGCACCATCTTCCACCCAAAAAAAAAAGAAGAAAAAAGGTTTGGGTTAGTGTTTTGGTTGATCTACATAGCTTTAGATACAATTTGCTGTCCCTTTTCTTGAGAGAATTCAATCATATCCTTCTATATTGGAAGTAATGTTTGTATGCATCATTCCAAGGGAAAGGAATACAACCCAGTAGGAAAGAGGAGGAGATTTGATGAGAAGAAATAAAGAAAGTGTTAAAGGGCTCGAACCAAGCTCAAAAGTTTAAGCTGATAGTTAGAGAAACGCCTCACAGGTTTGACTTCTAGTTGTATCTAATATGGGACCAATATTTTTAACAAGAGGGTATAAATAGATGGGAATTAATTTACTCATTCGGTTAAAAAACAAAACTGTAATTATGTACAGTAAAGCCATTTTCTAACATTTTCCTATTAGCTAGATAATCATCACTATACTTTATGTAGTCCATGAAGAAGAGAATGTCATGATCAAATGGAGAAAAAAGAATAACTAAAGAAGTGAACACCATAAAAAAGCACAAAAGGATCTCAAAAAATCATCAAACAAAGATAAATGTGTCACCTTTTGAATATGACTAGAAAATTAATGTTGAAAAAGAAAGATAGAAATGAACCATCAATCTGCTTAAACATCCCTGTATGTGAATTCCACTAGAAAAGGAAAGAAATAATAACCATGTTGAATATATATATTTGTATCTCCACTGAGAAATGATGAAACTAGTAACTAAAGGAGACAACAAATATAATAAGTATAGCTAACCTGAGCCAACAATATTGGTCACAAACAGGAGTACAAGGAGCAATGAAGCATTCATTAGTAATACAAAACTGTGAGAGTACATGGTTAGGAAATTAAACGAAGTTGGCGCAGAGAGAGGTGGTCTGTGAAACTATTAATGTAGAGATGCATGGGGGGTGCATTTTGAGGTGTCTCTATCTGTTGGTCTTTGATAGCCTACCTACTAAGCATTACTAAAACATCATGCAATGGCAACAAAAAACTTGGAGAATGTTTTGAAGAGCTTCATCTCCATTGGTGGAACGTCGCATCGGTATGTAACATTTGGTCAATGATATGGAATTGTTCACAAGTTTCACCTTACATTTTTTTTAAAGTTTATTGTGTGTTTTTAGTTTTGTTCTTTATCCTCAGTTGATGTGTATGGTGGTTTTGCTCACCTAGATGCTGTTTAATTGCTCTTGGCTGGTGAGCTACCTTATTTGCTTTCTTTTTGATAGTTTTAGTGAGTAGGAGGATCCTCTCAACCAATTAATGGGGAATAATGTCATTGGAAAAGGCTGTGCTGTCCCAGTGAGAATGTAACACATAAGATTATGCGAATATCAAGTCAAATGTAGTTTTGATAATTTTAAGATTATGGTAGTTTGGTGCTTATGTTTATGTCTTTTCTTAAAGGGCTTAATATGTTAGGTATGTATGTCGACTACATGAGATAAGGTTGTTACATTAAAGAGTGGAGATTTTCTCCAACCCAAACTGGAAAGTTGAGACCAATGCTTGTTGAGTTGGACAAAAAATGGAGGTTGATCCTTTTTGGTGGGGGCTAGGTGTAGCGAAAAGTTTTTTAATGTAACACCTTCACCACATAGAATATACTACAAACTAATCGTACTATGCCATACAGGATGTGTTGGCTTAAAGGGACCAACATCTTGCCCTGTGGCGGGAGGCTAGGTTGGGCCAAGTCACGTTCGAAATGGCGTGACGCTGGATTGGGCCGAGTTATGTTCAAAGTGACCTAAGGCTGGTTAGGCGTCGAGATCCGTGGGTGCTATGTTTATACGTCTTTAAGTGAATTGGTTGCGTATTTCTAATAGCTTAGAGCTTTTGGGATTAATGATTAGCGCTAACGATCCGACTGAATTCTAATCAATGATAGTAGGGTAATTTTTCAGTAAAATAATATTTCAATTTTTTTTAAAAAATATTACTAGTGTGTAATGTGGAAGCTTTTTATTAGATGTTGCAAATCGTATGAGTAATGAGTGTGATATAAAACACTTTTCTCCGCAGTGCTATCAAACGGACTGTGTGGTTTGCGGGCTGGCACATGCCTTGGACGGCTTGTAGCCTGCCATGACGCGACCCGCATAATGTTCTGGCCATGCCGTGCCGCTGGATGGGTTGACCCGTGACCTAACATAGTTTTTTATGCTTTTCTTTTTTCATTGGTTATAATTATTTTTTTTTCCACAAATATAATTAAAACTATTCAATTTTTGAATAACTTTATCAAAATATTATCTATAAACTTTTGAAAACGTGTTTAGCCAATAAATAACTATATATATATATATATATATAGGCTAGGGTTACTATACTCTTGTGAGTATAGACCCCTTTATACTCATATATTTTTGGCCGTTGGATGAAAGAATGTATGATTAAGATGATAGTGGTCTCCGGTTATGATGATAGTGGTCTCTTAGGGTTGAGTGGGTGGTTGGTTTAACAGTATAATCTAACGGATGGAAATAGTTAAAGGGGTAGATCTAACGGTCGAAAATTTATGAGTACAAAGAAAATTATACTCATAAAAGTATAGTAGCCAGTATATATATATATAAAAAAATTTAAAAAATAAATTTAAAAATTAAAAAGATTTAAAAATTAAAAATTAAGAGTTGGACCAGCCCGTGGCCCGGCCGATACAGGGATAAACACTGTTTGGTTAAAACCGAGTTACTGAACAGAACCTGCCTTATTCGGTCAATAATGTTAGGTCTGATCGATTTTTTGGTTTAAACGGTTTGATTCGATCTAAAATTTTAATTTTTCGTATTCGATTCAGGTGTCTTAACTCGAGTTTTTTTTAGGCTAATGTTATCTTTTAAAATATAGGATTCAGTGATATAGGTCAGTTTTTTTCTGTCAAAAAGCACATAATTCCCATCCAACTAATCACAATCAAATGTACTTTTCTAACTGAGAAAAAGCTTCAAACAATAACGCGGGACTGGGACATGAAACACCAGGTAAAACCAATAAGTTCTCTAAATCATGGTCCATTCGCACTCTTTTCCATTTCCTGTTGATTTAGGGCGTGTTTGTTTCATCCGAACACGCGGATAGAACACAAACTTGGCAACTGCTCGTTGCTGAAATGAAAATCTCAACGAGGAGCAGCGTGGACTGAGAGCCGAGCTGCGAGTTTATGAAACTCAACTTCGTGCCGGAGAAATGCAAAGTCCCGAACAGCCCCTTACCGCCACGGCACAAGCCACAATGTGCTTCTCATCGCAGGCATAAAAAGGTTTGTACACTAAGATTGGGAATGTAGTGGACTACTTAACCATCAGTACAGCTACTGGGCAGAAAGTGCGTGTACATGTAACCTACAAACAATTTCAGAAAACGAAAAACAAAAGCATACAGGCGTACTAAAATTAGTTTGCACATATTTCAAGGCGCATTTACCGCGAAAAATAGTGAAATGGACATCCTCAATGTGCTCTTTAGAAACATTCTACCTCAACTTTTAACCGTATAAACAAGAAAAGCATGGTGGCTATGTCACCATCACCAACCCACCAAGAAAAAAAGAAACAACACAAAAACCTTTTTTGAGTCTTAGAAGTACCAAGACCCAGATAAAACCTGATCTCTCTCAGATGACACATTTATCAATCATATCATATCATTCTATCTTGTATAAACTATAAAGGCCTGATGCAGTTTTCTAGAAGCAGCTCCTTTAAGAAATTTAAGTCCTATTCCAGAAAAGCTATTTTAGAAACAAAGCCAAACGATGATCAACTGAGTGTTCGAAGACTATCACCTCATCATTTGTACAAAATAGGATCCTGAAACTTTTTCACCAGTTTCAAAAGGTTCACTAACTTGTGTCTTTTTGCACAAATTCCTCAGCTTTTCTTTCATAAACTTCACTACCGATCGAGCATCTTTTGGTGAAATTTAAGAACATTTGTGTACACTCCACCTATATCGAGTTTTCAAGGGCCAAACTATAATAGAGGGAGATAAGTAAAACTGCTAAAAGAATAATCTTATATTTAGTTTAAAGATGCTCAAAAAGGACTTTTACGCAATAAAAACTTCAAGCCAAGGGATTTATATGTAAAGGCGAAAAAGTTCATAAATTGTCCGTAAGCTAGGGACCACTAGTATGAAAGTAATAACTATCATTCATGCAGAGTCACCTAGAAAGTTTCTTCTACTAGATACTAGGTATCACCAGAAAATGTGAAGGAAAATTAGAGCTGACCTGAAAAAACCTGCTGCCTTTATCTACTGAAAACCCACATAAAATGCACCCTCTCAGAAAAGTTGAAATCCGATAAAAGTATGGTGCTTAGGAATCTTTACCACAAGCCTTTTCTGATTCACAGTATCAACTGAATGTCACTGCGGTCGAAACAGGAAATCTCAGGAGAAAAAAATGGAATATATCAGCAAAAGAGAATCTCTTCTTTTGTGATTCTTACCTTAACCTATTTAACATCCATACACTACCTAAATGAGCTCAGCAAACAAACAAGTAACAATAAGTCGTCCTTCACACCCAATACTGGATAGAAAGAACAGGTAAAAGCGAGTAAAGTTGCGAAGAACATTGAGATTTATGAAGTCTTACCAGCCAGCAATAATGGGATGAGGGACCAATAAAGATGGCAGGTCGAGATTGAAATTGTCCGGTTGTATTATTTCTTCTTAAATTAGAAGATGAAGCTAACGCTTGTCCACGTAGGAATGCTGCGAGTCCAACCACCTCCGCTTTTTCAGGAATATACAAGAATATACTCTTTACTTTGATGGGAAGAAAATTACAACAACCAGCACCAACTTCACAGGCTGGCACAGATATGGCATTCCCTTCTTCTATATAGTATATGATGGCTACAATCTACACCATCTTAAACTTCTCTTATATGCTTATGCATATGAAAAGATGCAATGGGGGACAACTAAAGGTGGTCAAAAGGTCAAAAGAAAAAAAAAAATCAATAAATTTACTATCTAGAGAGATAAACAAAGCATCCCCTCGGGAATATTTCCGGAAACGGAAAATCCTGTAACATATCTCTGAGGAAGTGTTTTACGAGGGGCAGTCGTAGAAGTTGATGAGCCGTCAATTTTTTCTGACTGACTTTGACCATGGAACTTCCCCAGTCGGTTGACCATGGAGAATCTCTCCAAATCCTGGCACTCGAGCCGTACGTCTAACAACGAAGTCCTCTTGTCCAATCTGAAAAATAAGCAGAAAAAGAATATAAGGATGAACAGATTTTAATGTCTGACGTGATTATTAAACATAAACAGGAACTTGAATTAAGGAAAAACTGACCAATGTGTGGAGAATCACAACAAAACAGAGGATATGAAAATAACAGATAAACAAAGAAAGAGAGAGAAGAAGAGGTTCCCGATTGAGGCCCACTTACAAATGCACATACCTTATGAAATCATTTTCTAGCTTTTTGGTTCTGCCAATGATTTCTTCCACAACTCTTGACAGGAAGTTGTCTCCCGCTTTCTTAGCATTCTTCTCTGTTTCAGATAAACTGATAAATGAAAACGCAAAATGTCATTCAGAAGAGCATTAGTGAAGTATTTGTTGAAGAAGGCATATTCAGACAGAAAGAAAAACACAGGACAGAAATGCTATACTGTCGATGGAAGTCATATGTCAGATACTTACTCATGCTCATTATTTTGCTGCACACAAGAATAACTTCTTGAGCAAGAGATCAGGTTGCATGCATCCCCTAATGCTAGTTTAGCAACAGAATATGTCACGCTTTCATATGCTGAAGCAGCTTCTGCTTTCAGAAAAACACCTGGTGCAGCAGGTAGTAGATGCTGCATTAACTGCGTAGTCAAAATCAGCCTCTTTCGTGGTGGAGATATTAATGGACCATCCTCGAGCATTTCAGCTTCATCTTCCACCTGTAAGAAAGATGAGGTACATAAATCATAATTATCCAAATTATCCAAAGCAAGACATTCAAAAGCAGTAAAGGACCGAGCAGAAAATAAATCTGATACTGAACTAACCTTGTCAATCAACCTATTAGCAGCCCGAGCCCAATTTAACTCTGCCATTCTGTAAGCAACATAGAATCTCTAAATCATTAGAAAGCTCGAAACAATATAAGTATCTGACTATCCAACCACTAAAAAGGTAAATAGCACAAAAACACGGAGAAAATTTGTTACATATGGAAAAAGAAATATTACCTGATGCTTATTTGCCCTTGGGATCCTTCAATGACCTTGTGCCAAGATAAGAGCTCAGATGTTGCAGCCTTGCGCTTCTTTAGCCTTGTTGGTACTATTGCGGATACCATACCTTGCTCAAGAATACCAAACTGACCGCTATTAAGTTTTTTCTCTGTCAAAATGTTAGTATTGAAGCTCCCAGAGACTTTTGGCAAGTTGTATTGCATGGCAAGAGTATGACCATTTCTGTAGATCCCATGCTGTTCGAACCAGGAAGGATCTATCTGAGGACTGATCTTAGGGTGCTCACTTCCCTCAAAAGAATGTGATGCAGGACCTGGATTAAAAGAATGAACACTATTCTGAAATCGTGCAATGTGCATATCCGGGGAAGATGCTTCTATGCCAGAAAGCTGAGAAGATACGTTTACACCATTATCTTCATTGTTGCTTGACGCAAAGCTAAGCATTTTAACCTCCGAAGGAAATGCATTAACAACACTATTCTGCCTCTGGCCTATCAATGAAGCATCAGAACCAAATTCAGCTCCTTTCAGTCTCTTGCCAAACCTATCACTTGGCTCAACATCAGTACTCCTCATAGCATGCATTTGACGCAGTAAGGAGTAATCATTCTGGTCTGGGTTTTGATATGTGAGATGCTTCTGCAAAGCTTCTTGCCCTTGTGATGCAATTCCTCTCTTCAAGACAGCTTCCACTTTCTCAGAAGATGGTTGCATTTCAAAATGACCCATGACTTGTCTATTTTCTTGATTTAGTGCATTTGAAGAACTAGTACCAATGTCAGATGAAGCATTTTCCCCCTTCTTTCCAAAATCATTTACCTTCGGCAATCCCCATAAATTTGCTTGTCTTGTATTATTTGCTAAAATCAGGGACTGGAGTACATCAGGAGTGAGCTTATTTGGTTGGAGACCAGCTATACGTTGAGCTGATAAGTTTGTCCATACATTCTTGAACATTGTTGGGAGACCAGCTTGCTGTGACATGCCTGAAATAGGAGGTTGTGATCCCGACCTATTATCTACTTGCTGGTCACTTCTATTCTGAGGAAAACCAGCATTCAATGGCCTGTTATTATCTATCTCTGCTGAGTGAGACTCTGAATTCTCAAGTGCACGAGATGTATTTGCATTGTTTTGGCCGCCAAAAGGGAAACCTGGATACTTGGAATTTGATTCATGCCCAGTTGAACTTGGGTTTTGTTTCTGATGCCTACAAGATGGATCGGAGGGAGTGATAGTTGGCGAGTCGACCCTATTTTGTGAACAGGAGGTTTCCTTGTAGGGTTGACCTGGCACAGAGGATTTATTATCCACATTTGCTCTTTGATAAGCTCCTTGGGTAGCATGCTGGGATTGGAATGAATTTGTAGAAGTTTCTTGTGCCTGATCTTCATCTCCTTGCGGGAATTGACCATCCTTGCCGCTGAAATCATTTAAGGAAGTCTGATGGGTGGTGTGGCCAGAAATAGGTTGCCTTTGAGATGGTGGGGCCAAGCGTAGACCAAAATTTTGCAAAGAAGAAGGCTGATTAAGTTGTCCATAAGAAGCAGCATCCCCAGCAGTAGCATGTTTGGGTACATGGAATGTAGAAACAGTGTTGCTATTTATTGACTGGTCCATCTTTTGAAGAAGTCCAGGCATATTTTGACTGCAAACGATATTAAAATGTTCAAGAATCAAAAGACTTGCATTTTATTGAATAACTGATGCCAAAGACAACAAGTATTCGCTCATGATACATGGAAGCAGCCAGTTAAGTAGTCTGAAAGGCATAAACAAAGTCATGTAACAGTGGAAAATTACCCAATAGAGATGTTTCAAAAAAAAAAAAAAAGCCCCCTATGAGACTCCAATATGACTTCAATTTTCCAAAACAAATAAAGAAAACGGCACATCAGGTTTTATCACCAAAGTTCTGAGGTTTTAAGATAGGTTCAGTATTCTGCATGTAAGCTTTCTGTAATTACACCTAACTAGGACTAACCTTGCCTGAACTGTCTTATTCTGAGAATAGAGAGCTGCTGAGCCATCGAAGATAGATCCAATAAGTTCACTTCTAGGGATAGCACGCCTCTCTTCCGCCGGTATAATTCTCTGTAAAATAGTAAGGTTCCACGAAAGCAAGATGGCAGTATTAGAATTTAAGCCACAAAAATCGAATAAATAAATTGCAGTTTGCCCTTCAGCTTTATACAAAAGTAACAAAAGATAACATGCTTACCTCTGCAAAATCCAAAGAATTGTTTGAAGCAACACCTGCAGCCACTTTTGAATGTCCTACATATCTTTTTCCCAAATTATTTGATCCCCCCTCAACAGAATGTGGCATACCCTGAGAATAAAATGGTTGATTTGGAGTAGTAGTATTCATTACCACACTTCCCACTAAATGATTCTGTAACATGTGCGACCCCATATTATGTTGTGTAGAGGGACTGAAGGACTTTTGGGTTGGCTGATTCTGGTTTCTTCCCAAATCTTCAGCATCCGAAGGAAGCGCAGAAGAATTACCGACAAAATGATTCCCATAATAGTTCTGAGGCTTACCATGTGCCTTCTGATTTGGTTCCTCAATAGCTTGCAGTGTGTTTGAGTTCATGACAACAGCATTCCGATCTTCATATTGCATTAAGTTATTTCTAGCTGGCGTAGTTGCCTTCCACGTACTGCTATCATTATCAGATAACTTTGATGCGGTATTTCCACCTGTAACAGGGGAATGATTGGAATTTCCGCCAACTAACTTATCATTGGACTGACGAGAGACACTGTCAAAGGGCATTTTTTGCCGTGAGACCCAAACACCTTGCATATTTTGTGAGCTAAACTGCAAGCCTGCAGAACCTGAATGGCTTTCTGGCCGGAAGTGATCATTCCAGGTAGTTGGCTGCTTCTCATTGTCATTAGGTATAGATGAATGGTTTATGATAGACTGTTCAGTGTTTTGTAAATTCACGCCACTCCATTGTTCCTGCAGTCCATTATCGCTGCTTGATTCCTGTAGAGCCTCTTGCATAAGGGCGCTCCAGCTCCCACTATTGAGAGATGGTAGAGCATTAAAACAATCGTTATTAAAAGAGTTCCCCTGAATACAGACTCCAGTGGAGCTCCCAAGAGATGCTTTCCAAGTATTATCATCATCACTACCAAACAACAGCTTCTCTTCTGTTGGGTCTAGACTAGTCATACCACCAGCGGGCCCCATCTGTGTTGTTAACTTTTCATGTGAATTCCCGGACCACTCACTTTGATTCGCTTGTGGAAAATTCCCCGAGGTGTCACTATTAATATAACTTTGCAAAGGAGCACTGTCTTGGAAACCTTTTTCTTGGAAGCTGTGCATAGAGTTTGTATTACCCTCTTGCATGTAGCCCTGTTGAAGAAAATTCCGTTCATTGTGAAAAGAGTTGGATGGATTTGAACTCATGTCCACAAATTGATTGTTAGGAAACATAACTCCATTTGCGAAATTGTCTGTGGCAGGAGAACCACCAAACTGTACCTGGTTGCTATCAGCAATAAACATCTGAGAGTTATGGGGTAATTTTGAATTACCTCCTACAGTATTATTTGGCCACATATAACTTGGTGTGTCATTTATGGCCATTTCATTTGGCATTGTAGGAAAATGATCGAGGGTTGGTGGTTTTGTAGTAGAATGAAACTGGCCGAGTGTATTTTGCTGCTGAACTCCATGGTGGGGCAGTTGAAGTTGCTGTTGCCTCTGAATCTGTTGCAACTGCTTGTACATCAACTGCTGTTGCCAAAGCTGCATCTTATTACTATACTGTTTCTACCAAGCATGAACCTATGACATTCAGAGCTGATACAGAAACTTGCGATGACCTCTTTACAGGGCAATAAAAAGCTTCTGGAATACTTGTCTCCTTAGCAAATGTCCATAGGCCGCCTCATAAAATATGAGCGCTGAAGAAGGTACACACACATCTTCAGAAAAATCTGCCTGATTCAGGATAACCCACTCAAGCTGTGCAGCTGGTTTCTAGCTTGAAATTTAGCCCATCCTGCTAGATGGTCGATGAGGTTAGATTGCCGCCAACAATCAGTTAAGACCCTTACATGCCACTTCCCCTAGCTAAGTCTGAGAAACACCAAGATTAAGAAACTATTAGGTAATAGATTGTCAGAAACAAAATATCTTAACCATAATAACATATCAAAACAGCGAAGCATCACGCAAACTTATTATTATTATTATTATTATTATTTTACTCTCCCTTCACCCACCCATGTAACCTATGAGGCCATAGAAAGAATTTTAAATTAGATTTCTAGTATGCATGAGAGTTTAAGTAAATTGCAGAGACATCTAAAATATATAAAAAATGCATATTCACTGATTACTCATTAGGCTTTGTCCTTGAATCCAAGGTAAGTTGTTGATAAGACAAATATCTAGCAAACTTTCTCCAAGTATTGACAAGGGAAAAATAGAGTTAAGGTAAGGAACTGTGGAAAGGAACTGTGGACCTTTTCTAAAACTATATTCCGAAGCGCATATCCATACCAGCACTAAACAAACCTTGCAACAATCATAAGTGTGTTTTTGCTTCCTTAGCCTCAAGCATCGCTTCATGACTCTCAATGTCGAACTAAGACCTTCCGTTAAAGTTTGAGTTCAAAACTAGCTAATAGCTAATCCATCAAAAAGCAACAAAATTCAAAGATAACTCTTTCGGACCAATTGCTGTAGAAATTGATGTTTTGACAAGCGAAGTAGGTGGGAATCAATGATCTACACCTTAATCCACCGCAAGCAACACTCTATATGACAGAAAATGACAAAACTGAACACCTCACTCAATAAAATCATAACAAAAGGACAACTGAGCAAAAGAACCACAAACCCTAGAACAACAACACCAGAGCTTAACGACATAAATACTGCGCCGAAGCTCTAAAGTCAGCTCCTAATGCAAAATATACGCCAAAAAATGAAACCTTTCCCACTCTCTCTCTCCCTCTCTCACTGATGAGTTCCCTAAAATAGCAAATTTGAGCACGCAATTCCCAATCTATGAGGCCGATCACATCGAGAGCGCAAGCCAAAATCAACACAACAAACAGGTAGAGCGGATTAAGGCGAGCTAAAGCCCTAGATCGATCCGAGATGAGAAACAACGCGATTTGGGGGTTTTCCGAGGACTCACCCGACGATCGCGACCAAAATGGGATCGAAGAGATTCCGCGCCCGAGCTAGGGTTAGGGTTCCCTCCTCACCGATTCCACTCTAGGGCTTCGAATTCGGCGTCGTCTCCTTCCTCGGCGAGGGAAATGGAGTAGTGGGAACGAGGGACGCGAAAAGGGGGCAAAAAAGCTAAAAGCAACAACAACAACACAGTGAGAGACGATTTCAACGTAGTGAGAGGGGAAGAAGCGCCCGGTTCGGGTTCCGAACCTCCCGGTTCGGGTTCTCCCGAACCGGGAGGTTCGGATCCGAACCAGAGGCGGTAAAGGATTCCCACGCTTCGGCGATCTCGACCGTCCGATGGGGGCGCGTTGCGTCACGCCGTATCGGACGGATGGGAAAAGCGTGGGAGCGTGTCAGATAACGGCGTTAAGTGACGGCGCTCACGGCGTAGGGAACGAACGTGACGTAGCGCCTAAATTTATTTTGTGGACCTCGTGTACCACGTCATTCTCTTTTAAGATTAAAATCACAAGAGCCCTTTAATTTTTTCCTAATTACAGTTCGCTAAGCTAATATTTGTTTGATGTAAATAAACCTACTAAAATATTGTTCGTTTGTAATTATTTGGCTGGTAAAACATGATATGGTGTAAAATGTAATATTTTTCAGTTTTGTACCGTGTTATAAGTTACTATAAAGTAGCTTAAAATGTAACATTTTAATCGTCTCTGATTTCAATTTTAGTTTTCTGATAGGGATAATAAAATGCTATATTTTATAAACCAATACATGATGATATTTATCCTGCCCCGTTTACATTTTACTATCCTAGACCTGTTGTAAAATGCAGTACATGATGATATTGATCATCCCTCATTTACACTTTATCAGCTTCGTTGAGTTGGATCAGTAAAACCTTAGTCGATTGAAGAAATACTCGTAACTTGATTGTTACATGATATATATTGTGCTTTGATATCGAAGAAATTTCAATCAATTGAAAGACAAGAACTATGTACATATTTGAAAATGTAATCTACTTCAGTTTTGATTAATTTTAACAGAATTTGCAAATTGGCAACAAGCGAAAAACCAAGTGCGCGTATATGCTAAGCATTTGGGACTATTGCTTAGTTAACTGCATTTAGCGCTTATTTCTAACAACATTTGAGATTACATGTTTGTTCGATGGGCAAATCGTACAAATCCACTGTACGTAAAATCAGAATCGTAATAAAGTTAACAATTAATGTAACATATAAGATGATATTCTATGCAATTCGTTAAAATCTGAATACCCCAAACATCTTCTTAACCATAAGAGAAAGTAAACGGCGAACATTTTAAAACTTAGAAATTAACCATTAAGCTTTCAACTAGGAAAACTTATCGATTGCTTCAACTTGCTCCATGATTGGTAAATAATAACATACTCTTCGAACGAAAAGAGTAAATGGAAATGTTTATCTTGCATATGTTACAAAATGCAAAGTTCAATAGTTTCCAAAAATGAAACTATTCTTAAGTTCAATAGTTTCTAAGTACCTAAACAATTTAATTTCCATTATTATACTAAGTTTTTACACATGCATTTGAATTAAAAGTATGTCCACAACCACAGAGTAAGTAGTAACATCTCACAACTTTAATACTACTACATATTTCAAGCATATAAAATTTAAAAAAAGGAATAAAGAAGATGTGTTATTAATTATTTCCTTGTCTTTTCAACACAGTTGCACCACATGTATTAATTGCTTTTTGACAAAAAGAAGAAGAACATTCCAAAATCCTTCTTATGTGAGCAAATGCATTTTACTTATATCATTTTCCTTGGCTCTATTCCCAATCACACACATGTACGTACCAATAAACCTTTTGGAATGTTCCATGCCAAAGGAAAACAAAAAAGCAAAAAAAAAAAAAACTTAAAAAGCAGTGTACGGCCACAGAAAAATTTTAAAAAAGTGCCACGTGGCACTGCTTCATTGGCAAAAGGAGATCATCTTGTGATTAGCCACCACAAAGACCCAAAAAAAGATTCATGATTACGTGGCACAACTTATCCATTGACTCAATTATATGCATGGAAAAGACACTAACATTGTGTCACGTGTCAAATGAAGTGAGAGAATGTGTTATGTGTGTTATATATGATGTGGGGGAAGCATTAGATACTGTGGCCTTTTTTTCTTTTCTTTTTTAATTCATCTCCCATTTACTACACTTTAAATTTTGTCACACATTCTTTTCAAATTTGAAATTTAGTTACATGTTGAAAAGCATGGCTTTTCGACTTAGCAATAACCAATTGATCGTGTCGAGTGTAAAAAATTTCTACGATATGCTCTACAGAGAATCTGCACCTATTTATATCTGAGTAATGCTTTGGATATCCTTTATGCAAACTGGCGGTAGTATACTTCTTCTGCCATTTGTCACATCATTTTTTGTCGAACATTTTAAAAGGTACAAAGTTGATTCAAATAGTTAGCTTTCACTCATGCGACTTTACACGATCATAAGATGAAAAGGGATGTTTGATTTTGATAGGAGGGGTGCGTATACACATAGGATTTGATTAGTGGCACAGTCCATAGAAAGATTTAAGATTGTCTCCTAATTATGAGGAAATGGATACATTGACCTGTCACTTTTTAGTACTACATATGTTCCCAAATAGTGTTTGGAATTTTTTTTTAACATTTGAGGATGGAATTGAAGTGGGTGGTCAATTGAACCCATGAAAGCAACATCAGCATTACTGAGTCACTCCTCATAAATAATATGGTCTAATATTAGTTTAATTTGTAGCGATCTTGCTACTAATAAGTACATTGGAAGGGATTCGACTCAATTTTAACAGAAATATAATCCCATAAGAAGGTAGGAATCAGATGAAAATGAAGCTCGATGCATCGATCTGTTGCAACAACAAATTGAAATTTGTCGATCAATTTACCTAAATTTTTAGAAGTTCAGCTCGTGTGTTGTGTATGCGTGTGCGTATGGACGCTCGTTATCAAAAAAATGAAAAAGTATGTATAAATATGTTCTCCACATTGTGATCATCAAACTAATGTTATCCTACAAAATGGCTTATGAACTGTTCAAATTTGTATAGTACATGACTTTCACAATCCAAATTTTTATAATAGCACCAACTAAAGACAAAAGATGCATTCATTTCCCACTTGGGGGTAAAAGCATTAAGCATGTGACTAAAATGATGACTCCCAATTTGGATACAACAAAAATAAAATTAATGACGTGGCATCTCGAATCCCAATGGCCGAATCTAAGCTCCTGCTGTGTTGGAAAAGGCCACAGCAAATGCTCAGATAGATTCACTAGTGAAAACGAGGAGAGAGAATTAATATTTATTGTACTAATATTCCAAGAATATTGGATTATATTGTTTTTTTTTTTTTTTTTTTTTTTTTTTTTTTTTTTTTTAAGTTGACACAAGTGCTCTATGTATATATTTAATTTGTTTCCTTAACTAGTACCAAGTGGAGGAAAATTTATGCATGCACTCACTCACACATATCCTTAGCTTTTGGAGGGGATATTAATTTGAAGTCACATTATCCTTTTGTAGTCAAATAGTTGTAAAGGAACTAAGTTGACTAATAATATATATCACTGTCTAAAAAGTGCTTGTTAATTAATTGGCAACACAATATATATAGGAAATAAAGATACATATTCCTATGAGATAGTTATTGTCAACCTTTTTAAGAAGATATATTATATTCTATTGACTACATGAATATTCCTTTAATTGCACCATCCTAACAATTATATGAGGAATTAATTAATGTTTGTGGTCACACAATCCACAAATTCATTGTGATCAAAGCCCTAGTGAAATACATAAATATAGTTGCCCCCAAGAGATACACAACATTAATCTATAATCTAGATCATTAGAATATATATGTAGTTCTTATAAAGCTCATCTTTAATCTAACTTCATTAAATTGAACATCATCGCAGATCCTCGAACTTTTAGCAAAACCTTCAGATTGCAACTAATTGAAAACTGTGAAGATTGGAGATTGCGATGGAATTAATGAAGGGCACATAGATGTGGGAACGGATCGGGCGCAACTAACAATTTCTCCTTAGAGGAATCCATATATTCGAGAAAAAGCATGTATGTTTGAGCCTCAAAGTATTTACAAGTTCTCTATTCCATTAATTATTCTTTTATATGAGATTATTAATTATTTCGACATCAATATATATTCCTCAAAGTATATATATTGCTGATGTATTGACACACACCATACGAAGGTCATTGATTGACGCATGTAATTGCCAATACTTCAACGACACATATGGACAGCATTCTGAAAGGACCAAAGCATTTCCCTTGATCATAAATCAAATAATCCACTAGATATATATATTTTCTTTTGTGGACCAATTGAAAATATTCCCTACAAATGTAGAACTATTACATATTTATTTTTCAAACTTTAGATTAATGTAACGTTTTTATATCCCTACAAGCTCTAAATAATACAACTATATCGATTTCACTGTTTCTATTAAGCCAATAACCAAAATTAAACATCGTAAAAAGAATCGAATAGCCTTGTTTTACTGATGAAAAAGCAATAACGCTTGATCTCACCACCCCAATTAACTATTAACTACTGATTACTATAAGGCAAAATAGTCATTATATCTAATATATAGTGAGTTTTGAGTCTTTTGACTAGTCCATGGGAGTATATATATAAGTTTTTAAGTTTATAGAAATATATGAGATATTTTCAACTGTAGAGGAGTAAAGATACAATATCCCCACTTTAAAAGGACATATATTAAATTATACCTTTTTTTTTTTTTTGCTCTTTTTCCTATGTGCTCTAATCCTGATCAGATGCCCAAGGCCCAGCCCAATTCTAATTCACATCCCAATTAGACGAGCCCATCTCAAACACATCCTAAATTAAGCGCTTATATTTACCACTATTTTAAAAAACGAATCGAACAGCGATCCAGAAATATTACTAGGTTAAGCGTCACTGGTTCAACCAGTAAGTCAATCACTAATTGAACCAATGATGTCAACATTACGTCATAAATATCTAATTATTATATTTATTTTAATTCTTTATTCTAATATCATTATTAAATAGATATAACTTTAAAAAAAAAATTTACTTTTTATAAAACTTAACATATACTAATAGAAATAAGATCAACTAAGTTAAATTTAAGTCGTTGAATTGCAATATGACTGGATAAAAAAAATATGGCTGGTTTGATTAAAATCGGATCTATTCATCGGTTCGATGTTTGAACACATGTTCGAATCGAGAATTGAATTCGATTTGATATAAAATCGAAGAACCACATGTTCAAATGATTTATTACTAGAACTACAACACTCGTTACTAACTCATCTCCTCTCCATGCCCGCTCGTTCCCTGCCCACTCGTCTCCTCCCTTCTCTCTCCCTCTCCTCTTCCGCCGCCGCCGCCGCCTCCTCCTCCGCCGCCGCCGTCGCCGTCGCCGTCGCCGCCGCTGCAGCGGCCGCAGCGCCGCCGCCGAAGCCCACGGACCCCGCCCTCCTCCTCCGCCTCTGCACGGTGCTCTACCAGCTCCAGCGCGCCCCCGACGCCAAGCTCCACGCGCGCCTCCTCGACCTCCCCCTCCCCCACGCCTCCTCCTCCTCCTCCTCCTCCTCGCTCCACGAGCTCTTCCTCCAGGTGTGCTCCCGCTTCCCGCTCTCATGGCGCCCCGTCCACCGCCTCCTCCTCTTCCTCCGCCGCTTCCGCTCCTTCGACCCCTCCCCCGCCGCCTCCGCTCGCCTCCTCGACGTCCTCGGCAAGTCCCGCCACCTCCACCTCCTCTGGTCCACCCTCCTCGACCTCTCCTCCGCCGCCGCCCTCTCCCCCGGCCTCCTCCGCGTCGCCGCGCGCGCGCTCGGCGAGGCCCGCGAGATCTCCAAGATCCGCGACCTCTTAGCCCTGAACCCCTCCTTGTGCACCGCAGAAACCCTAAACCTCGTCGTCCGAACCCTCTGCGACCGCAGGATGGTCGACGTCGCCGTCGCCGTGGCCTCCAAGCTCCGGGCCAGCGTCGCCCCCGATGCGGACACGTACGCGCTCCTCATCGCGGGCTCCTGCCGCGGCGGCGACCTCGCGGGCGCCGCGAAGCTGTGGAACGCCGCGGCCGCCGCGGGGGTCGAGCCCGCGCCCGACGCGCACGACGCGATGATCCTCGCCATGCTCAAATCCAACCGCTTCGAGGACGCCGTGGCGATGCTCAAATCCATGCGCGCGAGGAGGCCCCGCGACGTGGGTCTCGATTCTTATCGCATGGTGATCACTCGGCTATGTAAACGAGGTGCGCTCCCTCACGCCCAGATGTTGTTCGGTGAAATGCTTAAGAGAGGTATCGAAGTGGATAGTGTTACATTAGGAGCTCTAGTATACGGGCTCTTGGCG
The DNA here is from genome assembly GCA_016920855.1 of Puya raimondii. Classification (NCBI taxonomy): domain Eukaryota; kingdom Viridiplantae; phylum Streptophyta; class Magnoliopsida; order Poales; family Bromeliaceae; genus Puya; species Puya raimondii. Next base: position 3,516,215 of record JABWPP010000044.1, on the reverse strand, counting down.
AAGAGGAAGGTGAGAGAGGCATGTAAGGTTTTCTACGCGATTAGGGACCCGGATATAAGCTTATACCATGGATTGATCAAAGGGCTGTTGAGGATAAAGAGGGCAAATGATGCAACCCAGGTGTTCAGGGAAATGCTTGAAAGAGGTTGTGAGCCCATCATGCACACATATATTATGCTTCTACAGGGGCATATGGGAAAGAGGGGTAGAAAGGGGAAGGACCCATTGGTGAACTTTGAGAGTGTGTTTGTTGGGGGTTTGGTGAAGACGGGGAAGACGCTGGCTGCGACGAAGTACGTCGAGAGGATGATGAACGGCGCGGTGGAGGTGCCGCGGTTTGATTATAACAAGTTTTTGTATTATTTTTCGAATGAGGAAGGGGTGGTGATGTTCGAGGAGGTTGGGAGGAGGATGAAGGAGGTGGGGATGGTCGATCTTGGGGATATATTCTTGAGGTATGGGGAGAGAATGGCTACAAGGGATAGGAGGAGAAGAGCAATGAATGGGTTGATATGATTAATAAATAATAGTGAGGAGATTTGTTTTATATAATCGTGTAATTGTGATACATTAAGGTGCTTGCTAGAATTTGGTGGTGGATGAATTGGAAGAGGAAGATTAAAGAAACATTGCAAGCATTGTAGAGGGGCTGCGGTAAGTGTTGGAAGATTCCAACCCATATAGACCCATGGTGAACCAAAAAATAAAGTGTTTCGCAGCGCTTTGACTTGAGCAACCCTCAACCTCAAACTTCAAGGAATGAAGGGTAAAGATATTGAAAGCAGTGTAGAATTTTTGGGCCTTCCAAAGTATAAAAGAGATGCTTTTAGCCATCACATTACCAAACTAGACCTAAATCTTGTTCGAGTCTGAGGTCTTTAAAAATGAGGAGTGAGCGCAACTTGTCCAGGATCAAATTGATCAATTTTATTCCACAATTATGGTAATGATGTTAGAGAGGATGATAACAGCTCTAGCTAGAGCTTATAATTTCAGCCCGATTTAAGCTCTACAAAATGGTTTGATTCAGGTGTTTGCTCCAAATTCACCTTGTGAATGCATACACTGAAGCCAGTGATCATCATACCATACAGGCTGGCCCAGAATGCCATAAAAAGTGTATTGTTGTCCAAACCTGGCCCGATATAGCTCCATCTTGGACCAGAGATGTGTAAATATATTTTGGATACGGCGGAGGAGATACGGAGAAGGAGACGTCGAGATAGAAGAACGTGAAGCTGAGGGAGGAAGTTGTCGTATCGATGGAGGTAGGCTATTGGCAATTATTTTGAGGTGGATGTGGAATTGATTCAGAATCATAACTCTGCTCTACACCAATTGATAGCGTATGGAAAGGGCTTCGCTTCGTTGATACGATCGGTAGAGACATTTGTTGCCTTCTTGTGTTATAGATTAACAACTTCAGCAGTATATAATGTGATTTCTCATTATGACGCAGGTTCAGACTTGTGATTTGAACTCGCTCGAAATCGGGCCAACATTTGATTCATCTGACATGCATGTAACGTTGCCTCGGAAGATCAATCCAGAACTATAGACATCATGGGAAGTAAAGCACTTGGGATAAGGAAGACTAAAAAGCATATCATTTTCTGCAAACCAATTTGCGGGGACCATCCTATCTGTTCTTCCCGTGTGGGACAGCTGAAAGCACTTCTTGGATTGTAGAAGATGGTTGATCTCCCTTAAATTTTCCAACTTGGTGTCCGGCTAAAATACTCTTCAGGTGAATAACTTGTCCTTCTACTTCTCTAGTAGAAAGAACAAACGAGAAAGGAAGCATTCCAGGAGCCCATTTTTCAGTAATGAGATTTGCAAAGCCATTCTTTCCGCTTCTTCCCTGGCTTCTGGAACTACTTCACTGCTCTAAGAAGCTTCCGCCAAGTATTATACAAATTAAACGAAATTACGGAGCTTTTGTTGTGATGAAAAGTTAAAAGTGAGCTTCCGGTCCCGAAAGCAGAAACTGCAATTTGAAGCTTCTCTGTTTTGCTTAGCAGCCTAAGTTGCTAAGAGGATGTTAATGGAACAACCGTTTGAAGCCGTTTGTGCTTCTTCAAACAGCGCTAACGAGACAACAATTCTCAGAATCTCTACAAAGCGCTGCCTCTTCAGTAAGATCTATTTGAGCCTTAGATCTATCACATGCAGATGACCACTGTAAACGAGTCGACTTCAGATCATAGATTCAGGGTTATTCTATGTGCAACTCATTAATGTTCAGTATAGATAATTAGCCAAAGATCAGGGGAATTATATTTTAAAATGCTTGTTTAGTGCGGGAATCTTGTATCTTTAATAATAATTGTGGATTTTTGGTGTGGGAACAATCGTGTAGACTTGTTTGACTTTATCATGTTTGGTACAGGGAATGCTTATCCATGGTCCTAACATAATAACCAGAGATATGGGTTCTTTGCTTTCATATATATATATATATTTTGAATGGGTTCCGTTTACGGCATGTTTGTTTCATCAGAAGGCAAAGATGGTGAAGTCGTTTTTAGCTGTAAATGTCTATTTCTGTTGTCTAGTTAGTAATGTAAATTAAATTTGTCGCTAACTCTATTTTTCCAAAATAATATAATTGATTTTGTCCTAGATGGTGGTGAAATCATATTTATATAAGAGAAAGAGACAGGAAAAGCAATAAAAAGTTAACTGTTGTAATCTTTTTATATCCTCTTATGTGTTAGTATGAAAATTTTTTATTAAAAAAAATAAATACAACAGGGGATAACTATAGTTCCGTAGTCACTAACTTGCTATTAGCTAAACAATTATTGAAAAATAACTTTTACCTTGAGTTTAGTTTAACTGAAAGTTAATCTCTATCTGATAACCAATTACGGGCACAAAAAAAAAAAAAAACCAAAAGAAATAGTGCTTGACCTTTTTTTTATTTTTTTTTGGCGAGAAACAATTTTATAGTCAATCCATTAATGAAAATTAACTCTGCCAAGTTAACAGAATTTCACAGGAACAAGTAGAGAAATGTATAGATTTTATGAGTCAAAATTTTAGATTACAATTGGATCCTCTGAAAATGAGAGGTACAAATTAAAAAATAAAAAACGTTGACCGGTAAGATTCTTGTAAGACTAGAACAGATTCACCTATAAAGCTTACTACATACATAATGCTAGAGCAAAAATAAAATAATATAAAATACAAAATACAAAAAACTCTCTGTTAATATCCGTTTTTTTCACTTTTCCCTCCTGTCATTTAAAAATCTATACTTTACCTCCTTATAAAATAAAAAATATTCACAGGGGGTACGCTGTTAACTGTGATGACAAAATGACCAATTTATTTCTTACCATATTCGTCTCCTCCCCAATCTTGCTCATCCGCCATCTCTTCTCTTTCATTTTTCGCGCCTCGATCAGCCGCAGTTCGACTCAATTTTCTTCTCCTCCTGCACCCTCGTCGCCCCTCCATTTCGGCGACGATAGGGAAAAATCGAGGTGGGCGTGGATGGAGAGGTGGGTAAGGGCGAGGGCGAAGGCGAGGCGGCAGAGGAGGGCGAGGGGGTGTCTGTGGGCGCGGACGGAGATGTGGGCGAGGGCGAGGCAGCGGACGAGGGCGAGGCGGCGTAGGCGATGAGGAAAGTGGCGGCAATGTTGAGGAGAGGAGGCTGAGGATATTTTGGGTATAAAAAATATATAATAATATTTTATAAATGGAACCCTAACGGAGCACTAACGGTAGGGGGTGAAGTGAACATTTTTTATTTTACAAGGGGTCAAAGTGTAGATTTTTAAATGACAGAAAAAAAGTGAAAAAACGAGTATTGACAGGAAAATTTTCTGTAAAATAAAAGAGGAAACTAGATGTCTCTTGCATTATCATGTTATCTAGTAATTAAAGATGTAAACTTCATAAAATTTATTTGATGACACAAGAATCCTCACTCTTATAAAAGAAGGATGTCTAAAAAGAAGTTGAAACACCAACTTCTACATGGGATTGCATAGGATTAGTACTTGTAATTTGATGACAACAATTATGGATTAAAAAAAATAAGCTTTTTTTAGTCTTAATCCTTATTATCATTGAAGTGACATAGGATAAGCCTCCACTAATTGTCATGTTTCTAATTTTTGATGCAGGGATTATAATAATGGATCAATCCATAATGAACAACAAAGAGTACAATACATGCATGTAACTGAAAAAGATATATATTGCTAATTATTTGGAGCAAAACAAAGCTTTGTAGGGACTTTGCCAAAAAAAGCCAAACACTCAACAATATATCCAAAAAACTAAACCATTGTGTGTGTGGGGTCATTATTGGACAATTTAGCCTCTCTCTTTGTGAACTCTTGTATTTGTATGACTTTTAAAATTTCCTTAAAATGATTCACCATGTTTGCTTCTATATATGTAGTTACCTGGTTTTGGATTAAGAATTAATATTATGCTTGTTGTTAGGTGTAAGAGTCTCTACATTTTGTTGCTTCCTCTACTCTCCTTCCTTAATTTATATATATTGGATTGCCTAGCTACCTTTCTTGGAAGTTAATGTTTTAGCCTAAGATTTAATTAATTGATCAATGTGCTTTCATATAAACATTAGTTTAAAGGATCAATTATTGTAACCAGTTTGTCGAATTCTATCGACCGAATTTTACTGTTGTAATGATATATATATATAGAGAGTTTGACTGGGCTACTATCGGTAGTAAACCGCCCCGTTTACTACCGATTTGTTTTCGATGCTGGAGCTTCCAAATTGATGATCGACACCGTTGAATATGATCTAGACCATTTAAACTATCTAGAAATCAAATTTCATGCTTTTTTGATATCATTAACCGAACGATCAAAGGGTTACAAAATCTGTAATTTTAATGGCCGATATGGTGTGTTTGCTCGTTTAACGGTATAGAAGAATCCAAATCAACTAAATTTTTGTTAGAAAATTCTTTGAACTATTTAAAATAAGATCTGTACTCTTGATCTTGATTACAAGACTTTTATCATCACTTTTTATAGAATATTCATTTTCAGCCATTCATTTTCTGTTCACTTGATGGACAAGAGAATAATATCGAAAAAGTGTGAAATTTGATTTCCAGATAGTTTGAATGGTCTAGATCATGTTCAACGGTGCCGATCGTCGATTTGGAAGCTCCAGCATCGAAAACAAATCGGTAGTAAACCGCTCGGTTTACTACCGATAGTATTCTAGCAAAACTCTATATATATATATATATATATATATATATATATATATATATATATATATATATATATATATATATATATGTATGTGAGCAAGTAGTGTTTCTTGTTAGGTTTGATGGTTTCATGTTATGTATAATTGTTGTTTAATTATGGTGTCATATAATGCTTCTTTATGATCAGTAACAAGTAATTAAAAACAATGTTATGTTAATCGAGCATTTCTCTTATCGTACTCAAAATATATTTTTTTTTCATCGATTTCTCTTGCGTGTGGCCTTAAATTTAATTAATTAAATGTACTTTCATACTAACATAAGCTTGAAGGATTAATTGTACTGATAATTAAATGCACTGATAATGCTTCTTTATCAGTACGTAACAAGTAAAAACAATGTTGTGTTAACTAAGCAATTCTCTTCTCGTACTCAAATTTTTTATTTCCATCGATTTCTCTTGCGTGTGAACATAAGTTTGAAGGATCAATTATTGTAACCAATTTGTCGAATTCTATCGACCGAATTTTACTGTTGTAATGGTAAACATATATGGAGTAGGGCTACTGTACTCTTACAAATATAGAGCTCTTTGTACTCATAAGTTATTTTCAATAATAGAACTTCCGAATCGACGATTCACACTATTGAGAATTTAAATTTCGTAAATTTTTAAAATTATAATAAAGTCCATCAAGCAGGCATAAAATGAACAGTCAAAATTGAACGACATCCTAAAAATGAATGATTAGATGCTTTAATTTAAGATCGAAGTTATTGATCTTTATCTATATAGTGAATAGTATTTTTTATAAAAAATTCAAATAATTTTGATTCTTTAACACTGTTAAACTAGCAAGTATTTCATACCGGCCGTTAAAAGTTATCAATTTTGAGATCTTTGGATTTTAAAGTAAATGATGTCGAAAAATTATAAAATTTAATTTCTAGAAGCTTCAAATGTTCTAAATCATATTTAACGATATGGATCGTTGATTCAGAAGTTCTATTATCGAATTATCGAAAACAACTTATAAGTACGAAGACGATCATAGTCATAAGAGTACAGTAACCAAACTCAATATATACGAGCAAGTAGTGTTTCTTGTGAGGCTTGATGTGTTTGTCAGTAGAAAAAAAAAAAAAAAGAAAAGAAAAGAAAAGAAAAACTGTGTCAATCGAGCAATTCTGTTATTGTACTCAAAATCGAGCAATTCTGTTATTGTACTCAAATTTTTTTTTTTTTTTTTTAACTTCTCTTGCGTGCAATTAAAAATTTCCTAAAGGAATGGTTTTGTGTCATCACAGGTGAATTTTTTTCATACTCAAAAGTTACTCTCCATGAGTGGCTGTAGAGGTAGTTAGAGAAGAGTAAGAGGATGAACAAAAGAATAAGCGATTACATTTTCGTCTACGTTCGTTTTCACGATTGCAATCCTTCGTCTGAAAATGAAGATCTCTTCACGGTTCTGATTTCCTCGTGTATAGTTTTATTCTTTTTTTTCTCTTTTACTCTTTAATTTGGCAAGCTAATATAATACGAGAGAAGGCACCGGCGCGTTGCGGCGGATCGATTATGTGGAAACAAATAAATAAGGCTAAATTATATAAAACTTTTCTGTCAATACCCGTTTTTTCATTTTTTTTCTCTCCTGTAATTCAAATATCTATATTTTGTCCCCTTAAAAAATAAAAAATATTCATAGGAGGGTACGGTGTGTTAAAATGATCAAAATGCTCTCATCTTTTTCATCTTCTCCTCCCCAATCTTGCTCATCCCGCATCCCGCACTCTCGCCCGCGCCTCCCTTGACCCCAACTCCAACTTCGTACGAGGGCGAGGCGGCGGCCGAAGTCATATGTGTGGGCATCAATGAGGGTTTCAGGAGTATTTTGGGTATAAAAAATAAGATATAAACGGAACCCTAACAGAACACTGACGGCGGGTGGCGAAGTGAATATTTTTTATTTTTTAAGAGTGCAAAATGTAGGTTTTTGAATGACATGGGAAAAAAGTGAAAAAGCGGGTATTGACAGGAGAGTTTTCTGTAATTTAGCCAATAAATAAATAAAACTAAAGGAAAGAAACAACAAAAAATTAAAATAAAAGAAGAGTCAAAAAATAAAAAAAAATACAAATAAAAGAAACTGAAGAAGCAGCAGCTGCTGCAGTAAGAGCATAAGAATAAAGTGTTACGTGCCTCATAATTTAAGCAAGAAAATATAACGCATTCAAATACGAGGGCTAAAGCATCACACATCTTATAGTTTGAGGACCAAAAGCGTAATTTATTCTTTTTTATTTTTTAATTTATTCTAGACGACGACAGAGTTGAACATCGATTGATTTTGTTCAATTAGTAATCTCATTCGAGGAAAGAATATGTTAAACTATCTAATGAATTTTAGAATGTCTAATTGTTAAAATTAAAAGTCGACCAATTATATTTTGGATATTCTAAAAAATTTTAAATATGAAATTGATTGCTTATCAGATTTATGACATTGAAGTTTGATATTAAAATTAAAATAAAAAACATATAGAACTTTTCTGAACTATGAACCATTTTGAATCAGCTATTCAAACTTTCAAATTTTTGTTTTTACTATCCAACCTTTCTATACATTAGATTTGAGTCCGTCAATGATACTTTGACTTTAAAATTTGAATGTGTCGTTTAGCTTTACAGATTTAGTTAGTATACTTAATATAATTTTTGCAACTAAATTTATTAAAATAAGTAATTAATTTAAACTCTATCAATCTCTTTTTTATTTTTTATTATTCAATCTATATCTAAGTGATCAATACTATAAAACAAAAATTTATATTTGATACATGCAACCTAAACTATTTAAAAGTCATGTGTAAAAAATTATGTATTTTAAAATTTTGTAATAAAAGAAAGAAGAATTAGATTGTATAAAAAAAGAGAGCCCAATCCGGCCATCCCTATTGTTTAAATCAGCGCAGAGAGAGAAAAATTAAAATGAAAAATAAGAGGAAAAAAAGGCTGGCCCACCCCCACCCGGCTGGGCCCCATACCCACCCCAACCCCGCCATGTGGATAAAAAAGAATTGGGGATTCATTATTTAATTAAAATAAAATAAAATAGATAGATAGATGATACAATTTAAGCTGCAACTTTAATATTTTATATTCAACATGAGTCATGAAAGATAGAGGACTGATAATTGGACAGTACACGAATAAACAGGTGCAGTAACATGATGGTGTTTAAACATGACATATTATCAGATCCGACAAGACCGTGAATTTAGTTCCGCATTTAACATTTAACAGATTAAGATATCATATTATATTCTAACGTGTCGATTCTCTATCCCTTATCTCATCTACTGATTCTATCATGCATATATGAGTAAAAGTATTAAACATATTTTGGTCAGATCGATCTTTTAAATAACTGTAAGGATTGAGAGAGAGAGAGAGAGAGATGTGGATATATATAGTTAGTGGGAACCAGTTAAAGTGGTTGATACTTTTGTGGAACAAAAAGGTGGTTCAACACTATAACACGCGCAGTAGTTACTAAGTGGTGGGGAGAGGAGGTGGTGGTGGTGGTGGTGGTGGTGGTAGAAATATATAGATTTAAACTTATGAGCCATTTAGTAATTAAGAGAATCAAATATATAGGGTTCATATATAATATGTTTGTAATATATATATATATATATATATATATATATATATATATATCTTTTTAAGGGCACATGCATATTGCGTGCCATGAGTAGTATAACAATTCTCCACTCCTCTCTCACACTCTCAAAATGTCTCCCCAAAACCAATGAAACCTTACTGATCATCAAACTCTTCTTCTCTTAAAACACGATATTATTATTAGAGTACGTGCCCACTCATCAATGACTCACACACTCTATATATATATATATATATATATATATATATATATATATATATATATATATATATATATATATCTCTCTATATATATATATATATGTGTTTACCCAACTTATTATTTTCTCTCACTAGCTATAGAAGAGAGCATGATAATAATGGTGTCCACAAGGGGACTCTTTGCTATATTATTGTGTGTGCTATGTAGTGGGATGTTGAAGTGTGTTATACTTAGCCATGGATTAAGCAGGGAAAGTTTTCCTCAGGGCTTTGTCTTTGGAACAGCCTCTTCATCTTATCAGGTGGGTCTTTTTTTATTTTTTTTTTCCTTTTCTTCTTGGGTTTTTTGACTTATTTTTCCCTCTCTTTGATCTCCAAACTTTGGAGAGTTTATTGTGTTTTAGAGTTTTTTTTTTTTTTTTTTTGATAAAAGTGTATTAAACTTAACTCAACTATCACGTATTTAGATTCAGCTACCTAACTTTTAAAAGAATTGATTTTACTATATGATTTTTTCATTTATTTGATTTGAGCTAATTAGTATCTCTAACTTTAAAATTTAATACATCATTTATCTTTACTAGTTTAATTAATATATTTTATACAATTTATGTAACTATAGTTTACTAAAGGAAGCAATAAACGAATCACTTAAATCAAACAAATTAAAAAATTGAATACTAAAATCAAAAGCTTGAAAGGCTGAATATAATATAGTCGATCAAATGGTACATAGTTCAGATAAATTTTATACATTTTTAACTTTATTTTTATCCTCTTCTCAATGAGTTGTACATTTGAAGTACCTACACAAAATAGTGTCAGATTATTATGGAGTTTTTTTGTTTTTGTTCTTAAGGAATTAAAGTTAAGCTCTTTAAGACAACGTGCATAATTAATATTCGTATAAAATGCAAAAAAAAGAGCTTAATTTACACTTTATAATACATTTAAAATTATTCCTCTGTTTCTTTCCCAAACATGAAACAATTAAAAGAAGAAAATGGAAAAGAAAAGAAAAAAAACAAAAAAAAGAGTTCACGTGCACTGTTTTTTTTTTTTTTTTTTTTTTTTCTATATGGAGACGTGCGTTATCTCCACAGAGAGAATCGGTTCAGTGAATGCATGGGGGCAATCCGGTAATTTCGGGATGTTTTAGACCCATTCATGTAGTGACAAAAAAAAGGGGTTCTTTATTAAATAAAAAAAATTTGTGGGCCTTATAGAAACGACGAATTTATTAGTGGGCGCCCCACTTCTCAACTAAAAGTGGACTATTATGTGATTTGTATTTCTTTGTGGGCCTCAAAGGAAAGTGCTTTTTTTTTGGGGTGAAATTACTCTATACAATTTATGGGGTTTACTTCCTCTTCTTTTTTTCATTTTTTTTGTAAAAAAGATAAATTATAAACTTCCCAAAAAAATAGGAATTTAATTATATCTGTAACATATCTTGTAGTTGCTGTTCAAGCTTTAGTATAGTTAATTATTGGACTAAAATCTAAAAAAAAATTCTATAAATCCTAACTTTCAAAAACTTATATTTTGTTCCCTTAAAATTTTAAAAATATTTTCAGTAGGTCACGGCGTTAATAAAAAAGGAAAAATGACCAAATTATTCTTTTTATTCTATAAAAAAATATTTTTTAATATAATTATAAGAAATGAAACAGAATAGTGATGGAACCTCAACGGAGGGGTCTAAATACATCAATTTAAAATTTAGTTGGGGTAAAATTAATTTTTATTTACTTATTTTAAATTTTAATTATTGTTTGTTTCTATTTTTGAATTAGTTTTTGTTTATTTATTTATTTTAAATTTAATTTTTGTTCAGTACGAGGGAGCTGTTAAAGAGGATGAGAGAGGGCCCACCATCTGGGACAAATTTGCTCACTCCTTTGGTAACTAATTATGATTGTTTTAGTTTTATTAGCATTAATTTTTATAATATTTTTTAAAAAAATCTGTGATGATATTAGCATTTTTTTTTATTTTTGAGAAAAATTATTATGAACAAAGTTGCAAGAATAATCATGGGGTATTTTCGCAGGTAAAGTGATTGATTTTAGCAATGCTGATACCGCAGTCGATCAGTACCATCGGTTCGAAGTAATTTTATTTTATTTTTATTAGTTGGGCTGAAATACTATATGTAGCAAACTGGCTCTGTTGCTAGCGATTTATTTTCGATGATTGAGCCTTCAAATCGACGATCGGCACTATTGAACATGATCTATACTACTTAAAGGATCTAGAAATTAAAATTTTAAATCTTTTCAACATCGATCATTGACCTAATGTTCAAAGAATTACAAAATTAGTAATTTTAATGGTCGATATTAGGTGTTTGCTCGTTTAATAATATAAAGAAATCTAAATAAATTTTGGTTAGAAATTTTTTAAAACTATTTAAAATAAGATCTGTACTCGACTACAAGAATCCTTTCATCATTTATTAAATGATATTTAATTTTAGCCGTTCATTTTTGTATCAACTTGATGTGCAAGAGAATAATATCGAAAAATTATAAAATTTAACTTTTAGATACTTCTAGTGATCTAGATCATGTTCAACACTATCGATCGTCGATTCGGAAGCTCCATTATTGAAAACAAATTGGTAGCAATAGAGTCCGTTTGGTACTGATAGTATTCTAGCCCAACTCTCTCTCTCTATATATATATATCAAATTTAAAACGAAAAATAAATAAATAAATAACTTTTAATGCATTGTGATTGTAGGAAGATATACAACTCATGGCAGATATGGGAATGGATGCTTACAGGTTCTCCATCGCATGGTCACGAATTTTCCCAAGTGAGACCACCTAAAACTTAGATTATATATTTTTATTAGCAAATAATAATAATAATAATAAAACAAAAAAACATGTAAATTATATAAGAACATTGCTGTAATTTTCATTTTGATATAATTGGTTTCGTGGCCCACCAAACGCTAGTCGACAAAACGGAGTTACGACAAAAGTACATAGAAATATGTTTCTTTTTTTTCTCGATGAAATCGTAAAAAACATATTGTAAATTACTCATTGTGATATACAGAACGTGGTACTGTATAAACAAACAGATTATTTTTACATTACCAAACGGAGCCTACGTCTGATTTCCTTCTGCTTTATATCTTTATTAGATTCATCAACTCCAGATCCACTGGTATTTGAGTCGCTAAAACACTAAGGCCTTGTTTATTATTGTTGCCTATTTTTTACTCTTTTAAACACTAATTTTATATAATTTGATACATTGGTAAAGATTTTTTATTTTTGCTATCATTGTTATGAATAACACCTTCTTCAAAAAAAAATTTGGAAGCCAAAAAAGTTTGTTTTCAAATTTTTATTTTTTATTGTTAAGTAAATATTTTGAATATGATGATCGCAAGCGATCCACCATCCTCTCTTACACTATTTTATGTAGAAATTTTATTTAAAAATTGAAAAAATGACAACAATACCAAACGAGATCTAATGCTATGGTTCGTTAGAATGTAAATACGATAATGAACAGAGTCTAGGTGCCAAAAAATGCATAGACATATTAATTTGTATTAAAAAATCACTTAACTTTTTTAATTTCTCTTTTGATGCTATAGATGGTTCTGGTGAAGTTAACCAGCTCGGAATCGACCACTACAACAAGTTAATCGATGCATTGTTAGCCAAAGGTAACTAAAAGTAAACCACACTCGCACCATTCGAGAAATTTCGTCGTAAAATTTAGTTTTAAGTACTGTATTCTATACAAATTATTATTCAGTTGATGAGTAAGTTTTGCAGAGATTGCACCGTACGTGACCCTATATCACTGGGACCTTCCACAAGCTTTAGAAGACAAATACAACGGTTGGCTCGACCGCCAAATCATGTAAGGAAAAAAAGTAGCATTAGACTCAAACTTATGAATTCCTTTTCTAAGTATACGGTGGACCAATGTGGTGAGATTCAAATTTGATAATATAACACCCCAATAGTTTCACATCGATGGAACAGAGATTCTGATTGGAAATATAAGAGACTATGTATCCTGATAATAATAACTGGACTTAAATATTTTGGACTGGTGGTTTGGCCCCAACGAGTAATTATTGCTAGCGGGTCGGATCATTACAGTTGTTATCAAAACTGAATACCAGCCGGAAGTGTGAGAGTTAAGTACTATACAGTATAAAGTATTACACTACGGGTTTGGTGGGAGCCACCTTTAGAATCTCATATCGCTAGATAATTCTAGTCTATATGTTTGTGATCGGGTCTGAACATGACGATTCTAATAGGAAATAAAAGAGACTGCGCACTCTAATAACAAATAATTAGCCTCAAAATATTTTGGGCCAATGGTTTGGGTCCAACGAATTATTATTACTAGCGGGTCGGATCGTTACAGACAACCTCTGTATATTACTGTATAAAACAACTGATTTGCTGATACAAGAGAAAATAACAACAGAGATTGATAAAATAAATCAAGAATAAGAAAATAAAGCATGCTTTTTTGTAGAAGCTGAACTGTACAGTTTCATGCATACTGCAGTGTGAGTAACACTACATTTCTTGCCATTTTTCAGAGAGGACTTTGTAAACTATGCAGAGACATGCTTCAGGGCATTTGGGGACAGGGTGAAGCACTGGATCACATTCAATGAGCCGCACACATTCTCGGTCCAAGGCTACGACGCTGGGCTCTTCGCGCCGGGCCGCTGCTCCATCCTCCTCCATCTCTTCTGCAGAGCGGGGAACTCCGCGACCGAACCGTATACCGTAGCCCACAACATCCTTCTGTCTCATGCTGCTGCAACAGATGTTTACAGGAGAAAATATCAGGTACAATTTTCTTGCAGGGTCCTTCTTGAACTTGCAGTTTTTCAGTTTGAAATTGGTCATTGATTTGGTTCAGAACTTGGTCTGGAATTGTAGGGAACACAGCAAGGATCAGTTGGTATGTCATTTGATGTTATTTGGTATGAGCCTCTGACGAATAGTTCCCAAGACGTCGATGCGACGCAGAGAGCACAAGATTTTCAGTTGGGGTGGTGAGATTTTCTCTGAAAAATTTGCTTGCACATCCATCAATTCTCCTACTTTTGTGCTTAATTCTTAAATCGTAATATTTTTGAGTTTTTAGTTCAACATGGGATGGAACAGCTTCTCTACTCAAATAGCAGACAAAGTACGAACTTTGAGCTAGTCTAACCAGAAAACCAAAATGAGCTCGGCCTTAAAATTATAAAACTCGGACTTAAAACTTCTGCAGAAGTTGTTGAGAGGATTGTAGTGTGAAAAATTAGCGGAGCTTCTTTCGACCACTTTACTGTAAAAGCACTTCTCTAAGGTATCGTTTGGTTCGGGGATAAGCAAAAAGTGACTATTCCAGGGATAGGTATAAATTGAGGTATAAGCGAGAATTAAATCAATTTTGCGTTTGGATGAAAAGTAAATTTTTTTCGGAAATAAGGAAAATAGTGTTTGGATGGTTTGATTGGAATTGCGAGGATAAGAATAATTATAATTTTAAATAATAATATTTTATCTAATTAATTAAGACGAAATATTAATTAAGTAATAATTTAACTTATTTAATCTACTAAATAATTATGAATATTGCTAAAAACCCTTAATATTAATAAATAAATTAATTGGTAATTAATAATTTAATTAATTACAAATAATTTAATAAATTAATAAATTAATAAATAAATTAGTTAATAATAGTCAGATGATTAATTAAGAAAATAATTAAATTACTCAAAATATTAATTAATTAAACAATATAATTAATTATTTAATTAGTAAATTAATTAAAATAATGAATTAATTACTCAAAAAATTAATTAAATATTTATTAAAGTAATAAATTAAATAGTTAATTAATTATCTAGTTAATTAGTAAATAAATTAATATATAAATTATTAATTAAATAATATTTATTATAAATCTAGCTTGGATATTTTATTCTTTTATTATTAATTAAATATATTATGTTTATATAATTTATGTTTAAATAAATTTATAATCTTAATTAAATTTAGAATTAAGTTTGGAATAGCGCTATTCCGTCAAAACGATGGAATAGTTTATCCCAGCTATTCCGGAATAACCGAGAATAACGAAGTTTGACCGGAATAAAATATTCCGGCCAAACTTCGTTTGGTTTGGCGGAATAGCGGGGATAACTTCGTTATCCCCGCTTTAACCCCCGAACCAAACGGGGCCTAAAAGTTTATCCTTTCTAAGCCTAGTTTGGAATGACGGTGGCTAAAAGCACCTGCTTTCAGCCTTTGGAATGTCTTTAAAAAAACTTAGAAGCAATTCCGATCTTTTCCTCTCCGATATTATAAAATGATGGCGGAAACTGCCGTGGGAGAAGTATATAAAGCACTTTTGAATTTTTTAGACCTTTGAAAGCATAAAAATGGATGCTTTTAACCACGTCAATACCAAACTAGGCCAGGCCCTAAAGTGATTGACATTTTTTAACACTCCATTGATCTGATGATCACACACTCTCATCCTGAAACCATTTGTTGACCATGAACTGAGTTTCCTGAACTAACATGAGCATCTCAAGTACTCATCCACTATACATATCCTCATTGATAATATCCCTGAAACTCGAATGAATAAAACAGGTTTATGGATCCAATATTCTTCGGAGACTATCCGAAATCAATGAGAACAAGAGTTGGAGATAGATTACCGAAGTTTTCGACGGAGGAAACTGATCTAGTGATGGGATCCTTAGATTTTGTGGGCATAAATCACTACACCACGTACTACGCGAGGCACAATTCGACGAACATAATCAGTTTCCTGCTGCACGATACACTCGCAGATTCTGGTGCCATTACTCTCCGTAAGTCAGCTTACGTTCATTGCTTACACTTCTATTTTTGCTGATGCTACATCTGTATTCGTAAAGAAGATTCATTCCTTTTCTTTACTTTTCTTTTCCTTTTTATTGCAAATATGCAGCCTTCAAGGATGGGAAAGCAATAGGAGATAAGGTAAGATTCAGAGAGAAATGAAACGACTAAGATTGTGACAGAATATAGATATGAATAATCCAATTGTAACAATTGAAATGTTGAGAACTAAATCAGAACCTTGCGAAATTGTCGCAGACTCAGTAATATGCAAATTTACCCTTTCTGTATGAAATCAGATAAGCATTTGTTGTTCTTCAATGCAGGCAAGTTCAATATGGCTATATATTGTGCCTCAAGGGATGAGAAGCCTAATGAACTACATCAAGCAAAAGTATGACAATCCACCAGTTATCATCACAGAGAATGGCAAGGATCTTTTCCTACTCATGACCTATTTATATATTGATTTTAATGTTACTACTTGTATTGTACAATCTAGTATATCAGTAGTAATTGAGGGTATCATAAAGGGTACGCGGAGCTAAGCATATCAACGGTAGTCGAAATCGTTGTCTTTGTGGACTGTTGATGTGCTGGTATAACGATGTCATAAATTGACTTGTATTGTTCTTTTATTGTACTGTAGGGGACTAAATATGATAATTGCTATTTTCTTGCAGGGATGGATGATTCAAACAACCCTTTCAAATCTGTGCAGGATGCTCTGAAGGATGAAAAAAGGATCAACTATCACAATGATTATCTATCAAATCTATCAGCCTCCATCAGGTAATTCAGTAACAAAGATATTTTCATTAAACTGAACATAGATTAGAATAAAAATTATAAGAGAATGAAATTCTTATCTAAAGTATTTTAACTAGTTACATGATTGTCACGTGATCAATTTCCTCACAAAATGCTGCAGACATTACAATATCAAAAGCCAAAATCTCCCTGTTGGGAGTCTACTAAGAGCATTCTTTGTGATCTTTATCATGCAGGGAGGATGGTTGTGATGTGAGGGGATACTTTGTGTGGTCTCTTCTAGACAACTGGGAGTGGGCCGCGGGCTACACTTCGCGGTTCGGGCTATACTTTGTCGACTACAAACACAACCTCACAAGATACCCAAAGGACTCTGTTCAATGGTTCAAGAATCTATTAAGCACTTCCTGAACTGAAGAAATAGAACTCAAGATCCATCCATTTAGTTGATTTAATTCATTTCACCTTTTAGACTCCGCACGATCTTCGTATCAACAATAAGAAAAATCTAAAGATTGTAGATAATCCATGACCTTTTATTGTTATTCAAATTGATTAAATTGTATCTACTACTTGTATGTTTCACAAATTGATTGAATTGTATCTACTATTTGTAAACAAGGATCTATTGTATCCAAACAGTCCAGTGACTTCATTTCATCTCTGAGAATTCAATATGATCTGAATTTCAAGATTGTAGATATTTCATGATCTTTTACTGCAAGCCAAATTGGTTTAATTGTACCTACTATTTTGTGTTTGACAAGTAAGTTCGCATTAAAGCTACTGTAGAAGTTTTGGACGAATGCAACTGTGGAACAAAGCTTAGCTCCGATGAATAATACTACCCTTATGAACTAGTTTTGCGTGGTCGGGATGGCCATGAATCGCACCCGAACCTTGAATTATGCAGACCCTTATATTGCACGGGTGACATCCCAATAGTCCCACATAGGTTATGTATGTGATATGCACACTAGAACAAATAACTTGAACTTAAACATTTTGAGCCGGTGGTTTTGAACCCAACAAGTTATTGGTGCTAATGGACCGAATCGTTACAGGACGGCCCACCTGTTTTGAGAATGGATAAACTCTAAACTGTGTGTGGGTATAGTAAGACTCCTCTCCAATTTAAGAGAGGACGGGCAGGATGAAGTGAGGGTTGACGGACCTCCGAATGTACCAAGATATCCTCATAATGGTAGTTGTATAAGTATCAATAAATAAAATCAAACTAACATCAACCACCTACAAGTTAATTTCATAGCTAACTTTTGAAAGTAGCATTTCTGGGACATTCTGCGGTAAGTCTTGCCAACTGTTCAACCACCAACATTGAAAATTTTCAACTAGATCCTCAACCAAAGGCATAATAACTATCCCATCGTCCTAAATACATCAAGGACAAGCCCTAAAATTGCAGGACACCTTTATTTTTTTTTTTAAATGGCTATTTATTTCTCAAACTGCAGATTATCAAAATTCAGAACAAAGAATTTGAACTCATGTGGGATTATATTAATACAATAAAAACCAATAGAACAGACAGAAAATGTCCCTCTAGTAGTCACAGATATAAGATGCACACAGAACAGAAGAGAGATAATTGAAGTTCAGCAAAAAGTACTCCAGATTCTTGCACTATTTGGTGTCAGAGCTTCTTTCCTCATCGCATACCTTATTGCCGAGAAGACCCTGAATAAATAATAATTGCTTGGTACTCGCAAAAGATAGGGAAGTAAATTGATTAATGAACCTCCTCTACGAAGCCAGAATCCATCATCTCCTTCAGGGTTGAATTACAAGTAGAGGCTGGAAAAGGTGAAAGATACGAACATGAGATAGAAAAAGAAAAAGGTGGGGTAAAAGAAAACAGAAAGATGCAGACTGTTTTCATGAGAAATCTGCATAAGAAAGCGAGATTGGATATACCATGTCGACGCTAACTGGTTTTCCATCTTCTGCAAGAATTTCCATCACTGTTCCCGATTGATCAGCCTGCATGAAACAAGGGATTAAGTATAAAATTTAAATTTTAGATACTTTCTTCTTCTTTTTGACTGGTAGAGCCTGTTTAGTGCTTCTCATTTTTTTTTGTTGAGTCTTCACATTGGATATAATTTGAGCTGATTGTTGATTGCACAGCATCTCAACTGATCACATTATGATGGTGCAGTTTCTGCAACTTCTCAGTAAGTTCATTGCCTATTCATACTCCAAATACCAAGCTTGGAACAAAACTAACAGGTATTTTTATCTGCCTACTATAGGTGCTGAGTATCTTAATAAGAAAAATTACATAACTAAGTGTAGTGAAAATTAATCACCTCAATCTCATTCATCAATTTCATGGCTTCAATGATGCAAACAACCTGTCCTTTCTGGATCTTGTCTCCAACCTAAAAAAAGAAAAAGGTGTCAGATGGGCATGATTTTCCATTCAGTATATTAAAATCCCAGTAGCAGGGCACTGCTTGAGAATGCCTTAAATGTAGAGAGAGAGAGAGAGAGAGAGAGAGAGAGAGAGAGAGAGAGAGAGAGAGAGAAGAAAATTGCACTATGTTCATAAATAGAAGCATCATGGGAGGCAAACATTTACATTATTCACAAGGTGGAAAAAAAAACGTGCATTAAGGAAGAAGAGGAGGATACAAAGGAGGCAAGAAAACAATTGCACTACCTAAATGCATGCACTGGATAAGATGATTAGAGGCATCAATAAAGTTCGGATATCATTAGATGAAAGGAAAACAATAAAATAAAGAGAAACGTAAGCACATGATACCCACATACGTCCATGCACAAAGTGACATATATCTCTGCTTAGATATATGATATGTTGTTTTTATTGATTACGCACAAGGAAACAGAAATATTCAAATTTCGACAAAAAAAAGGACCAAGATTGGAAACATTACCTTAATAAATGGAGGTTCTCCAGGTGCTGAGCTTCGATAAAATGTTCCAGCCATTGGGCATTTCAGAGGAGGAAGTGATGAACTGCTCCCCTTCTTTGCAGCGGGAGGAGGAAGGGCTGGTGCTGCTGCTGGAGCTGCTGTAGAAGCACTTGCAGGTGGCGGAGGAGGAATGGCTTGAGGATATGAATGTTGAGTCGGAAACATAGCTTGCGGATGTTGCATGACTATGGGAGATACAGCAGGGATAGGCAAAGCCTCTTTCTTTCTTATAACAATCTCACAGTCATTATGCTTTAGCATCAGCTCAGTTACATCCTTTGAATCGACAAGCCTGTTCAGAGGGGAAAAACAAAACATAAAGAAGAAAAAAATGGAAAGAACGCTTATTCACGCAGTTCATAAAGAGACCAAGGAAATTTTCCTTTTCTAACAGCCTAATAGACCTCACTATATCGAGGGCTTTGCTTTGTACTTGATAATCTTTAGGATCAGAATAACTAGCAAAAGCTTATTGCGAAATAGAAAATAAAGCAAGCTCCATTTGCAGCAAGAGACTTAACCAAGAAAAGAAAGAATGCCTGCCAACAAAAGAGAAAACTTGAAGGATCTCAGCTATGAAAATACTAACTTAAAAGTAGTTTTTGTTTCTCTTGAGTTGTAATCTTCTCAATTTTCTTTAATAAACTAATATTTCCTGTTCCTTTAACCTTGCGCATTACGAAGATGAGGAATAACTTACTTGACAAGGTTTGAAACTTCAGCCATAAAAGCAGATATGGTTGAATCCGGTACTGGAGCTGGAGCACTGGATTTGTTGAGTGCCTCAGAGTCATTGGTATCAGAGGATAAACTTTCTGATTTGGTAGATTTGGCTGGCAAAGAGTTAGTCAAAACGTCGACAGCAACCTTGCAAGAAGATATGGGTTATGCAGAAGTGAGAAAAGAAACATTTATCTATAGGATTGGACTCAAATTGCAAAGAAGAAATACCTCCTGAACCTGGGCCTTAAGAATGGGGAATCGTCTCTTATCATGGCCCTGCAAAGGAGTTAGAGATCTTCAAAATTAAATTATAATAAAGAAAGGAACAAGTAATACGAAGCAACTTCACATTAATTAACCACTTCAGAAATATATAGATTATGACCTATATACTGCCATCAAAATATGGCCTTTATCCATAATTTGAATAGCTACAACGACAAGATACCATTTTCTAGAAGTGAACTGTTAGATAGAGGCTTGGATTCATTCAAAAGGATTAATTTGCTCAAGGAACTATTTTTGGGTTCATGTTTTAATGCGAGAAAATGTTAAGGGGTTACAGTAGCAAGTTAATCCTTCTTTAATCTTTTCTGCTCTTGGTCTCAAATACACTGTTTTCTTTCCATCATAAATGACGTGTTGTTTAATCCACTCAAATGATCATCATCCATTTTAAGGAAACTTCTTTGATAATTTATCTTAGATATCCAAGTCAATTCAACAGCATTCACTGAAACTTCGAAGACGAAACTGAAACCAAGTTCAAAGGTTAAGTTCCACGAACAGTATTAAAATCTAAGTCATATTTCGTGGACCAATTGAAGCTCTGAGTATGAAATTGAAATTGCGGTGGAACTCCAGGGTCAAATTGCTACAACATAAACTCCTTTAAGGACTAAATTGGATCATGGCTCAAACTCCGGGGACTAACTCTGTAATAAAAACAGCTTTCGCTAAAACCAACAACAAAAACAGCTAATAACGCATTTCGCTGATTCAAATTCCAATTTTTCTTATCCACATTGACAGCTACGCATCATTTCCAGCAACCAAAACCATTTGATTCAACATAGAGATCACAATGTACTCGAATCCAACCGGAGAAAAAGAAACGCACCTGAGAGAGAGGAAACCTCCCGGATCCGGCGATCGCAAGGGATCTAACATCCGAAACGGAGAGCACGGAGCTCATCGGCGCCGCCGCGCTCCGCCGAGGCGCGACTCCGGGGGCGGAGGCGGAGCACTTAGGGCACGGGATGGAGATCGACGCCATGGGGATCGCGAGGGAGAGGAGGTATGGGGGGGAGGGAATTGGGATCGAAACGCGGAGGAGGGATCGAAGGGGAGGGTTTAAAAGGAGGAGAGAGAGAGGAGAGGGGGAGGAGGGAGAGGGGCGGAGGGAACGAAGCGAGGGAGAGAGAGAGAGAGAGAGAGGGGGGATGTGTGATTTGGATGGAGGTTGAGAGATCTCCGCCGTTGGTTCGATGGATACGAGAGTGGGGGTGGGGGAGTGGGGCCCACATGGCATCAGGATCTCCGCCCGTTTTGGGGGGACAAAAATTGCATGGGCAACGTCCCCAAACTAGTCGTTTACTAGTTTGGGGACTACTAGTTTGGGGACGATGCGGATGGGCGCTGCATGACCCATCGGACGAGCAGGAACGAAAAAAAAAGCAATAAATTTTTTTTATAAATATTTTTTATTTTATTTTTTATTTTTAATTTTTAAAAATTTATATTTTATTTTCTCAACATTTTAAGTTGTTGCATTTAGTCCCCCTCCGCAAGATTTTCATTACTATTCCGTCTATTTCTTATAATTTATATTAAAATTTTATTTTTTTCTTATAAAAGAAGTAAGGATAATTTTGTTATTTTACCTTCTCCGTTAACGTCGTACTCCACTGAAAATATTTTTGAACTTTTAAGGGGCAAAATGTCGGTTTTTAAAAGCCGCAAAAAAAAAGTGAAAAAACAGGTATTTATAGAAGGACTTTTTGTAATTTAGCTAAAAAAATTTGTATGCCGTGAGTTTTTACAGAGAGAGAAAAAAAAGCAGATGAAGAGAAATGGCTCGTTCCCGCTCGTCCGATGGGCCACGCGGCGTTCATCCGCATCGTCCCCAAACTTGGGACGACGTTCATATAATTTTTGTCCGATTTGGGGATTAAAACGGATGGCACATGCCGGCCCAACGGTACCGATGTGGGGCGGGCCCACAAGTGTGTGGTGTGTTTTTTTCCTTTTTTTTGTTCGCACGTAGGTAGGAATGTAAAACGGGACAAGGAGCCCAGTATATGGGAGAGATATATGTAGGTAGGGGTGTAAAAAGGGAGGCTACCCCGCTCGGCAAGACAAGCAGGCTAGGTTGTGGCCTGATACGAATACCGTACCATCTGTGCCGTATCGGTCTGACCCGCTAAATTGGGCTGTACTGGGCTATGCCTTCTAGACTCGTCTCGCAACTGATTTGGATTGTACCGGACCAACAGCTCGGCCCATGGCCCGGCACAGCACGACCCGTTCGGGTAGGGAATGCAAAAGTGAAATTCACTTTAAGGTCGTGTTTGGAACTGCTGAACTTGAAACATGAACTCGACTGCCTCGGCGAAATGACGTCATTGATCGAGGTTCGACATTTGGCTGAGATGAAGTTGGAGGGGAAACTCGGTGTGGCATACTGCACCTCATATGTACGGTGAGGTGAGGTCGCAAGCTTCAATTCAATCGGAGCTCACAACTTCGCCTTCCACTCACTTATTGTCGAGATCCGCGCACAAACAGAGCTTGTCGATTCACGATGGTCCGAATTTTTCTAAAGCAAACAGACACTCAAGAATTAGATTTCACAAACTAGACAAAATATACTTATCAACTGCTCTAAACAATGATATTGGAAATACATAAGACAAAGGAGGAGGTACAGAAGAATAAGATTAGAATGCAAGTAGAATTTATGCTGAAATAATTAATTTTTTTAACAGTATAATGGATTCCCCATTTAATGATTTTCATGAACTTTTTAAATATATAATTTGGATTTATTTATTAGATGACTCAAAACTCTATTCCAATTCGACTTGTGATCATGTGTAAATTTATTTTGTATGGCTCAGAATTTAATAAAAATTATATTCTAAAAAAATGAGCAATATAATTCAACATTTCTAGTGAGCTTGTCCAAATATTACATATTATTGGTTACAAATATAACACATTAGAATGTTGTCCATATATTTCTACCTAGAAAAGAAAGAAAAAAAAAATAAGGGACCAAGCTGCAATATCGGATTGTACAGGGATTAAGCACACATTTTTCCCCTAATAAATCACTTCTATTATTATGATTATGATTTTTGAGGGCCCCACACAAGCGGTATCTCGAAGCGATTTTTGACCCCACCGGAGATCCCAAATTCAACGGTCAAAGATTCATCACACCGATCAGATAGCGCGACGCGTGGCACGGGATTCACCGCCCGATGTGATGGACACCGCTACGGATATAGATACGTGCCCTTCACTGTCGCCATCTATTAATAGCTGGGTCCGCTGATCGTACAATCAACGGTCCTGATTCGACCGAATGGAAGCGCGGTGGACCCCACGAAGAACACGGGAATCGTACGCTAACGTTGGGCTTAACCCAGATGGTTCGATTTCCGAATAACGTGTACTTGATGGTAAATATGCTGGAAAACCCCTCAACTATAAAGCATTCTGAAATTAGCTCATATAGTTTTTTTTTTTTATTGACGCTCCTTAACTTTTATTTTTTTTATTTTGATTTTCGTAGTTTAAATTGTTATATTTGATGGAATTATCACTCAGTTTGGTCAAGTTTTTAATCTATTCGGCTCAAATCACTTAAGTTCAAAAAATATTTAAAAGTTGACAGGTCTCAATTAAAAAATAGTTGGCCAATTAATTAATAGCTAATTATAATTAGCTTAGAGTAAAAATGTAAGAAGACCCTCAACTGAAAGCCATTTTGGAAAAGCCCTCTCAACTTTATTTATTTTTATTAATTTCTTTTATTTTTTAATTTTGTTGGATTAAATTTTTGTTAGGTAAATTAAAATCTTTATCAGATCATCAAATTCATCAAATTTAATATTTTTGATAATTTTTAATATATAAAATACAAAATTAAAAAATTAACAGCTAATAAAATAATTAAATTTTAGGTAATTTTTAATTTTATAAATTAAAATATATATTATTTGAGAAAAGCTAATGAGAAGAACTCAAATAAGAAAAATTAGAGGTTAAGAAAATATTAATTTAAGAAGAATAAACTAAAGGGGCTCATTTTAAAATATCCTATAGTTGAGGGTGTTTCCACACATTTTCACCTTAGCTTAATTTCTAGTTAATTAATTATTAATTGAACTTTACTTTATAAAAGCGAAACGGTGGAAAAAAGGAAAGAGAGAGAGAGAGAGAGAGAGAAGAAGCGAGCGGTGAGAGCGGAATTGGGGATTTCGCTGTCGAAGTCGATTTCGATTTTTCGCTGTAAGAACATTTCGTCTTATTTTTGTTTAATTTAGCTTTTTCTACTCCAAATTTGATCTTCTTCGCGTATTTTCCTGCTTTTTTTGCTCGATCGATTCGTTTGATTTGAGTTACCTTCTGAAAGCAATGATCTATTAGGGTTGTAAAAATCAGTGTTGAATCTTTGTTTTTGGATTTGGTGTTGATTGTAAGTTTGGATTGTGGTGAATTGTGATGAGCAAGGTGAAATTTTTCGCTTTTTTTTTTGAAAATTTTAGGATAAGTAATTAAGTTTAAGCATTAGTATAGAGTAACTTGCAAGGATGAGGAGTCATACTTAAGAAGATCACTGTTTAAGATGGAGCACCTTGAAAATTACAATTTTTTGTTACTTCTTTTTTCTTTTATGGAAAAAAAAACTTTTTTTTTGGTTTTTAACTTGGTAAACTAGCTGTTTGTAACCAATTTTATAGTGCACTTGTATTTTTCATTTACTGTTAATTACCTCACTTGTGTTTCTTCTACTGAGTTGTGAAAAGAAAATTTTAAAATTTAAAATTAAGAGATCTAATTGGGAATCTGTTAAAGACTATGTTTACACCTGCATGTTATATGCTAATTTCTTCCTTTGAAGAGGGCTAGATGCTTCCACAGTGATATGTTAGTTTAATTTAATGTAGTCATGTTAGGCTACATTTGCGGCGTGTTTATTTCATATATGCTACTTTGATCAGTAGGTTTATTTCTAGCTTCTTCTTGTTCTCTCTGTTCATTTACTCTGTGAGACAAAATGATAAAAAATGTGTAGAACTTCTTGTAATGAACAACAAACGGAAAGAAGCTGCGGAGGAAGAAACATAATGCTGTGACGATAATATCATATCACATTAAAGTTGTTAGAGTTAAATCATAGTGTAATGTCGTTTGAAACCACAAAAAGCAATGGGAATAATCGAATGAAAAAGAAGAAAGAAATTACTAATGGTATTCTATGAGTTTGGGTTAGTACAGGAGCCACTCTTGCTTTAACTTAATTAGCTCAGAATGTTACTTCATGACCTAATTCTCCTCATTTTTTGGTGCTTATCATTCCTATGGGGTCTCATTTATATTCTTTTGGTTTAGGTTCTACAAGCGTGGACACTGGTACTGGGTTTTCTTGTATTTTTTCAGTCTATACTTCTTGCACAGATAGATAGAAAGGGAGCTGTCACAATAGAACTGCTGTATCAATGATCAGTGGCTCCGACTCACACATATAACTCATATATTTCTTATCTACTTGTATTCATGGTTTTTATTTGGAACAATCTATCCTATTATCTTGGGAGATTGAAGTTTTATGTTGGCCTGTCTACTTGAAAGACTGGTAGAACTTGCGAATGCTACAAGCATGTGGCAGATGAATAAGTTCCGCAGAAAAATCAGGTTCTACTGGTGCATGGTTTCACCGTAACTCACTTTATGTGGATTCTGCCATTGAGGCACTAAACAATGGGCAGTATTAAAGAGAGATTGAGAGCACGGCTGCTGGATTGGGGCAGCAGCTCTGATGAGGTGGCTGAGATATGGAGTTCTATCATCGCTTACTTTACTGCTATCTCCATCGGTCTTCTGACTTTCTTGTACCTTTTCTCCTTATGGAGGCGAAACATTAGTTTGAGCTGGATGAAAACTATAGCGAGGTCAAAGAAGCACTCGAAGGCCAGACATAAAGCTCCTGTTGCTGCTCATGTTTGGATAACGGAATCTTATAATCGTGCAAAAGGTCTGAAGTGTTGTGTGTGCCTGGAGTCTATTACACCCGTGCAACCTCTCGGGCAGATGATCACTTCAGAACTTTCGATCCATCGCTGTGATGTTTGTGGGGCAGCTGCTCACATTACCTGCTCTCCAAATGCCCATAAAGATTGTAAATGCGTTTCTGTGGTTGGTTCTCAGCATGTGATTCACCAGTGGACTGTTTTATGGGCGGAAATGGCCGATCGATCAGAGGAGACTCCTTGTTGCAGTTATTGTGAAGAGCCTTGTAGTGGGTCTTTTCTTGGCGGACCCCCTATTTGGTGCTGTATGTGGTGTCAAAGGCTAGTGCATGTTGATTGTCATTCCTTAATGGCTAGTGAAACAGGTGATATTTGTGATTTGGGACCATTTAAGCGCCTTATCTTGTCACCTCTTTATGTAAAAGTTAGAAGTGGAGCAGGATTTTTGAGCACTATTACACAGGGTGCAAATGAATTCGCTTCTACTGTTCGAGGACATATCAGGAGTCAGAGTAAGAGGTATAAGCAGCACAATAAGTTACCAGCAGATTCAGCCACTACAAACAGTGCTAATGATTCATCTTCAGAAAGCATGGTAGATGGACATTTGACTCCTACGGCATCAAAAGCTAACGGGACACATTATGATGCAAATGGTGATGGTGGGATTCAGCATGAGAGTAGTGAAAGTGATTATAAGGAGGAAAAGGAATCAGGCCCAAGAAGAAGTTCATCTTTTAACCAAATGGAGGATTCCCAGATGAGTGGGACTAACCAAAAATATGAATTGATTGATTTACCGCCTGATGCGAGGCCTCTATTAGTTTTCATTAACAAGAAAAGTGGAGCCCAGCGTGGAGATTCGCTCAGACATCGCTTGCACTTTCTTCTAAATCCTGTACAGGTCAGATAATTATATATTACCATTTTTAATACTATCACCAGTACAATTTAACGGCATAGATGTTGTAGTGTTAATTATGAAAAACTCACCATGGTATGGCCTGTTTGCAATTTCGCACCATGTGATTCAAAGAATAGCACATTGCCCCTGTGTAGTTACTGTTCCGTTTTTCTGTTAGGCCTTACTGCTGTGAAAAGTGAGCGCGTGCCAATTACATGTCTAATAAAAAACTGTACAACTTTAGAAAGCCCCTTTAACATTTTGCTTCCTTTTTCTTTTAACGATACTTAATAGCAGGTCCATTTGGAAAACTGAAACACTAACTTTAAAGGGGCAAAGCGCTATGCTTTGAACCATAGGATAGTAAAGCGCAAACAAGCTAAACCGCAGCGCAGATTTGAAAGTTTAGCCTATATTATGTCTAGATTTTATGTTGCTTTTTTCTTAACAGTAGAAGCAACAACTCTTCTGGCCATGATTACTTCACAAACTTGCCTAATGTTTTCTGCCAGGTCTTTGAGTTGAGTTCGTCGCAGGGCCCTGAAGCAGGACTACATTTGTTCAGAAAGGTACAGCACTTCAGAATTCTTGTTTGTGGTGGAGATGGCACAGTCGGTTGGGTTCTTGATGCCATCGACAAACAAAATTACGAATCTCCTCCACCAGTTGCGATTCTTCCCGCCGGCACCGGTAATGATCTAGCTAGGGTTTTGTCCTGGGGAGGAGGTCTCGGTGCTATAGAGAGACAAGGAGGTCTATGCACGATTTTGTACCACATAGAGCATGCTGCGGTCACCATTCTTGATAGGTGGAAAGTAACAATAGAAGATTCACAGACAAAGCACGCACGCTCCATAAAACATATGAACAATTATTTAGGTAAATTAATCCTGAGCTTCTAAGGGTGTGAGAAGTAATTTTTGGAAGATGCTTATCTTGCTTTTTGTGGTAGGGATCGGGTGTGATGCAAAGGTTGCTCTTGACATTCACAATCTTCGTGAAGAAAACCCTGAAAAGTTCTATAACCAGGTAGGCTTCTTCATTTCTTTGTTTGTTTCCTGCAATGACCGCAAGCTCCAAACTGCATTTTTTTGGCTCTCCCCTCTACTGAATCAAAGGAAATTAGCTCTAGAAGTTCACTTTTTTGGTGCAGTTCTTAAATAAAATGCTTTATGCGAAAGAAGGGGCGAAAGCCATCATGGATAGAACATTTGCAGACCTGCCTTGGCAAATCAGATTGGAGGTAGATGGCGTCGAGGTGGAAATACCTGAGGTGCGTTTTATGTGCAATCCATCCTCCCTCTCGGCACCTGTGCTTTAATAGGCATGCTCATAATTTTGAGGTCCATTGCAGGATGCTGAGGGTGTCCTTGTTGCGAATATCGGAAGTTACATGGGCGGAGTCGATCTGTGGCAAAATGAAGACGAGAATTACGACAATTTTGATCCTCAGTCCATGCACGACAAGATGATTGAAGTCGTGAGTATCAGTGGAACATGGCATCTCGGGACGCTTCAGGTAATCAGATGGCTTTCAAAGCATACTTTTTTCTTTCCAAATGAAGAATCATTATGGTTGTGCTTGTGACGGGGCCTCCGGGAACGGCATTGGCAGTCTGCAGAAAGCAGTGTTGTCTGCAGTCTGCAGAGTTCTTTCCAAATGAAGAATCATTGGCAGTCTGCAGTGTTGTCCACAGCTGGGCCAAACAGCCGGCTTACTCAAAGCCTATTTACTCTACTCTTATGTTTTCTATTAAACCGATGAAATTCTGCGTGCCGAACTAGGTTGGACTTTCCCGAG
This sequence comes from Puya raimondii, assembly GCA_016920855.1. NCBI lineage: Eukaryota > Viridiplantae > Streptophyta > Magnoliopsida > Poales > Bromeliaceae > Puya > Puya raimondii. Next base: position 3,486,812 of record JABWPP010000044.1, on the reverse strand, counting down.
CTCGGCGGCTGGCGCAGGGGCAATCAATAAAGATTCAGCTGTTCGTGCCCTTCCCTGTTCAGGTCGACGGCGAGCCTTGGTTCCAGCAGCCTTGCACATTAGCGATATCTCACCACGGGCAGGTTCTACTTCTGATTATTCATCTTTACCGACGATATATTGCTAATTTATATCACGGTAAATTGCAACTTTTTACCTTAGTTTCGTAGTTTCACGCCAAACAGATCATATAAATGAGTCCAAAATTTGCATGTATGTGAGAATCTGAATTCTCATCTTATCTTACGCAATTCCATCGCTCCTCCCTCAGGCTTTCATGTTGAGAAGAGCCGCGGAGGAGCCTCTCGGTCACGCCGCCGCGATAATTACCGACGTTCTTGAAAACGCCGAGACGAGCCGCATCATTACGGCTCCGCAGAAGAGGGCCCTTCTGCAAGAAATGGCTCTAAGGCTTTCTTAGTGCTGCATAAACTTTTGCCGCGCATAAACACAAAGAAGCGCGTAAACACAAAGAACTAAAACTCATATACTCAATCCTCTCTCTTGCCTTTATCCGAGGTTCATTGAGCACACAGTGTAGAATCAAGCGTTACAGGTTTTGTATATATTTTTAGGCTAAATTACATAAAATTTTTCTGTCAATACTCGTGTTTTCATTTTTTCTTCTGTCATTCAAAATTCTACATTTTGCCTCCTTAAAAAATAAAAAATATTCACAGGGGGTACGGTGTGACAAAATGATTAAAATATTCTCATCTTCATCTTCTCCTTCCCAATCTTGCTCATCCCGCATTTCGCACCCTCGCCCGCGCCTCCTTTGATCCCAACTCCGACTTTATGCGAGGATGAGACGGCGGCCGAGAGCATATGTGTGGGCATCAATGAGGGTTTCAGGGATATTTTGAGTATAAAAAATAAGATATAAACGGAATCCTAACGGAACACTGACGGCGGGGGGTGAAGTGAATATTTTTTATTTTTTAAGAGAGCAAAATATATATTTTTGAATGATAGGGGAGAAAAATAAAAAGGTGGATATTGACAGGAGTTTTTTTATAATTTAGCCATATTTTTAAGTTATTTTTTGTCAAATTTTAGATGGTTTTGGGCCTTTAATAGTTGGGATACTTGAAGTACTATGCTTGTAATTTTACGAGGCGATCCTTTACTCTTTTGCTATTTGCCTAGTGGAACCCTTTTTTTTTTTTTTTTTTTTTTTTTTTTTTTGGTTGAAAGAGTACGTTATGGAGATGTCATTGATGAGATTTATAGTTAAAGAAAAATGAGTATTTTTCAACTATTTTTCTTTTCCCTGGATTTTTTTTTATTTAAAAAAAGGGTTTTTGATTCTTTTGGTTTACATTTTCTTTTATCAAATAAATAGTCAACACTTTCTCAGCTGATAGAGCTTCAAATGGTTGATAGCTACAAGTAAATTTTAAAAAATAGTTTAAAGTTTATATAATTGAAAATTAAGTTTTAATAAGGGAAAAAAAAGTTACAAAGATTCCGAAATTTTTAAAGTTCAAAGTTTTAATTATTTATATTTCTAGCAGAGTTTATTTTTTTTAAAAGTAAATATTATCAGCTAATAATTCTCATACTAGAGATTTTGAGCTAATGTTTGACTCGATCAAAACATGCAAAGGAGGTGAACGAATTGTTCCATTTGGCACGTTCAAAAAATGACCTGTTCACCAAAATTCATGTTAGTTTTTTTTTTCTTTTTTTCTTTTTTGAGGTAAAAATCATGTGAGTTGAATTGACCATTTCTCCATATTTTACCATGTCATTGCTCGTGCACGATTTAATTTAAACGGGTGACGTGTTTGGTGCGAACCCTTTATTTATATTTTTGTTTTTTATTTTCTTGATTCGCACAATTTGATACATTTTGCATAGATATGTATGCAGCAAAAAAGAAAAAATAGTTAAAATCAGGTCTCGTTTGGTATCGTGTTTATTTTTTATTTTTTAAAAACAAAAATTCTATATAATTTTATGTGTTGTAGTAAATACTTTTTTATTTATTTAAAATTAACTAGCTTATGATATTTTATTTTAAAAAATTTTAGAAGCAAGAAAAAGTTGCTTTCAGATTTTTATTTTTGTCGTCGAATAAATATTTTGAATAAAAAGATTGTGAATGATTTATTGTCTGCTTTTACACCTTTTAATGTACAAAATTATTTAATAAATTAAAAACAAATACAATACCAAATGAAGCCTAAAAAGATAGATAGCTTTTGATCAATCTTATAGTTTAGGGCATTTGTACTTTGCCATCATATAATTTTTAAAATTACATTTTATTATAAAAATTTGTCAATAAATAGGATAATAAAATAGGCCAATCCACCTGGTCTTAGGCGGTGGGATGACATCTCTCGAGTTCGAGCCTATGCTCTAAAAGTAAATGGTTTTGTTTACTTCAGCGTCGTTTTCCGCGATAGAGTATCTGAATCGACGGTCGACACAGTTAAACATGATCTACGCTATTTGAGATAATTTGATTTAAAAAAAAAAGCAAAATAGAAGTTAGGTTATAATACTTCTAAAACTAAAAGGTTGTATTTTCTTTAACGTCGATTTTGGTGATGGAGTATCTGAACTGACGATCAACGCCATTAAACTTAATCTATACTATTTTGAGACCGTTTGATAAATAATATTAAGAAAATATGAAATTTAATTTTTCGAATGATCATATTTAATAGTGTTCATTGTCGATTTGGGTGTCCTATGGCCGGAAACGAGACACAAGTAAACGGTCTAGTTTATTTTTAGAAATATTCTAGTCATACTCATAAAATATTATATTTTATAAACCAATAACACACTAAAATACAACATTTTTATTATGTTATGGTTTCCATGTGTTTATTATTTTTTTAATTTGTAAAATGTAATCGTGACAATTAAATAAAAATTAAATTGGAAAATAAAATGGAATAAATAATAGAGCACCGAATTGAAACGCACCTAACCTTAACCGCAATGTTAGTGATGTATCCCAACTAAAGTAGCCCATGTGATGCACATGGCTTGAGATTTGGTAACAAGTCATTTGCATCAAATCCAAAAAAAAAATTCAAAAAAAATATATAATTCAATCAATGATAGCTAAAAGTAATCTTTTTAATCCAATTTCTGTCTCTTCTGGATGTCAAAATAAGTTATCCAATAATCACTTATTCAGTATAAAAATAAAAACAAAAAAATTTATTTTGACTGATTGTATATATTTAGCGCAATTGGTTAAGGACTTAATGGTTGATATTCAAAGTTTTAAGTTTGAAATCTAATTACTTTATAAATCTAGCTTAATACATTTGAATATAGTAAGTTGCAATATCTTATAGTAGCATAAAAATACATTTTTACCTTTTACATGAAACTATATGGTAGTAAGATCGAAAATGGGACACGGTGGATCCGTGAGAGGATAAAACTTCAGTGGGGAGCATAAAAAATACATTTTACCCTTTACATGATAGTATACGTAGCAAAATCGAAAATAGGAATTCTTCTATTATACCTTTTACCCGTCTTATATTATACCTTCTTCTCTCAATCAAAACCTTAGCAATGTGAATTCTTCTTCTCCTTCCTCTTCCTCTTCCTCTATCTCCTTCATGCTAGTTTCAAATTCGTAACTAGAATTTCTCCGTTCCCATTCATCCACGACGCGTGTTGTTTCGCCCATGTCGAATGCGTGTTGCTTTTCCATTCAATTTTCTCTATATTTTTTTCTTATTTTGCTCAAAAGAAAAGGCTTAGGAGAAAAGGAGTGAGAGAAGAGATTGCAACAATTGTGGATTAGATTGGATTTTAAAGAGAAAGAAGATGACCATTGAAATTTTTTGGGGAGAACATTTCTGCACGATTATAACAGTTGGAATTTTTTGAGAGACATATTTGTGATGGCAAAATTGACGTTTCACTTATCTACTGTTAAAAAATAAACAGTTCTTCAATGGTAACAAACCAGAGGGACAAATATGAATATCCCAGAACTTTTACAGGGATAAGAGTTAAAAGTTGAACTTTGTAGGACTATATTTGCTATTCGATATGTTTACATAAAAATATATGCAATTAACAAAATTTTAAAAAAAAAGGAAAGAAAAGTGAGACCTCCTCAATTATAGGAAATCTCGATCCCAAGCACATTTTTATTTGGTTATCTATTTTAATCGGTACAGACCCACAGACGACAAAACAGTCTAAGAACAGACACAATTTATTAGATATGGACTTGGACTTGCAGTGTGGTTTGGTATGATTGGGATTGATTCCTGCAAATGTGACAATACCTTTGTAGTTGTAGACTATTTTTTTCCTTAATTTTGTATCAGCAAGCGATTTTTCTACATTGAAGCAGTCGCGTGTATTAGCCCTTTTGGTAGAAGCATTTACGTCTTTTAATACGCACCTGCTTGTTTTGTATGTAAGTATGAAAACATATAATTAGAAAGAGCACTGCTATCTGCACACTTAATAAAAGATCTAAATCTTACATCTTTTTATTCAAGAATCTGTGATGGGGCATTGTGTTGTCATTTTTTTTTTAATACTAAATTCTAGAATGAGATGGTGTATATCATACGCCCCTTTTTTTTTTATGTATAGATAACATGCGACATTTAAATATTTTCTGTAATTGTTTATGGTAGGAGAGTAAGGGCCTGTTTGGCCTAACTTCTGGAAAAGTGATTTCTGCAGAAGTGATTTTGATGAAAAGCTGTAGAGCGTTTGGCTGAGTTTAGATAAAAGTGATTTTTCTGAAGTAATTTTCTAAAGCTGTTTGGCAAAAAAATTCTGATGTTTGCATATATTAATATTTTTACTAAATTTTATTTTAAAATAATTTAAAATTTGAATTTGAATAAAATTTAAAATTTTAATTAAAATTTTAATTTTTAAATTTAAAATTTGGACAAAATAAATTTAAAATTTCAAAATTTAAAATTTAAAATTTGAATTTTTAAATCCTGAAATTTAAAATTAAAATTAAAATCTAAATTTTAAAATTTAAAATTTGAATTTTGTAATTTGAAAATTAAAACTTGTAATTTTATATTTTATATTTTCAAAATTTTAAATTTAAGTTTTAAAATCTAAAATGTCAAAATTTAAATTTTATCTTAAATTTAAAATTTGAAATTTTGAATTTTAAAATTTAAAGTTTGAGATTTGAAACTTAAATTTAAAATTTAAAATCTAAATTTTAAATTTTAAATTTAAAAAGTTGAAATTTAAAAATATGAATATGAATTTAAAATTTCAAAATTTAAATTTAAAGTTACATTAATACTTTGAATCTAAATGAAAATAAAAATTTGAAGTTTGAGTCCAAAAGCAAAATCAGTTTTGGAGAAGCAGCTTTTTTCTGCTTCTGATTCTGAAGCCTTCAAAATCAGTTTTCTGATTCTGAAAAGCAGAATCAGATTTTCCAGCAGTCATTGCCAAACGCTCTACTGAGCTCAGAAGTGATTTTGGGCTCAGAATCACTTCTGAAAAGCTAGGCCAAACACCCCCTAAATTTATAGATTTTATTTTTTATTTTGGCATGCCATTGTATGTTAAGATCAATGAAGCCAAACAACTATGACTGGTTTGTATCTTACCATGCCTCCATACGTAGAGAAAAATGTGTACGTTAGTGGCGTACACAGAATAAGAAAAAAAAAACTACTATTTTGGCTTGAAAATAAATAAATAAGTGCTACTCTCTTAACTTTAAATTTAAATACGTTATTTATTTTTACAGATTTAATAATTAAAAAATTAATTTATATTTAAAATAGTTCATAATTTAGGTAAATTCAAAACGTTTTTACCTAAAAATTAAAGGCTATGATTTTTTGTGTACGTATTTGTCGGTGAATAAAAAAAGTTAGTTTTCAAATTATCTACAAATGAGGGGGTCTTCTTATAATTTTACTAAAACATAAAAAATAAAAAATAAAAAAAAATGTTCACTAGGTAATGGAGATTCTTCGAAACCGTGTGAGAGCGCTCCAGCTCATCTCTCTCCTTTCACCCCTTGACTTTTTTTTTAAAAAAAAAAATTTATTTTCCATTTTTCTTTTTTTTTGGGTGTATTTATTGCATATATATATATATGGTTCGTTCCTCGAACGAGGGGTGTGTAGATCTCACACCCCGAGCTTCTACTAGTATTTATAGAGCTCCTCCTCCTCACCCTCTCCCCTCATTCTCTCTCTCTCTCTCTCTCTCTCTCTCTCTCTCTCTCTCTCTCTCTCTAAAGCGTTGGATCGCGTTCAATACGACCTAGGGACGACGAGGAACGACTCCTAGAGGTAAATTTCCGATCCGATCTCACCTGATCTATGATCAGCAGGTCTCGATCTGTTTGTGATCTCATTTGATGCTGGATCTGTGATTTTAGTGGTGCAATTTGTTTCGATCCGTGAATCGTTCATGATTCTACGATTTCCTATGTTCTTTCTCAGATCTGAGTTTGTGATTGTATACGTTGACTTCGGGATCTCGTAGATCTGTAGGTTTCTATGCATTGTTGAGGTGGATTTGACCCGTTTGGGGAAAATTTGGGTTAGATAAAGTCGTTTTTTTGCTGGAAAATGTAGATCTGAATGTTTGTAGGAGGGGGAATGTGCACCGGGAACTAGATCTGTTCATATTGTAGCTAATTTGCATTATTAGCTTTACAATTTGATAGATTCGAAGGCATTTTCTATAGATCTGTGGGCTCTATTTTCTATCTCATGAATCCGAGGAGGCAAAGTGAGGGATCGGGGATTCAATTGATCTTATATATAGATCTACAGGTTCTTGTGGTTGAATTGTATGTTTTGTTTTATTCAATTTGATCTGTGTCCTCATTCCCTTACCAATATCATTGAGGCTAATCTCAGGTGTAGATTGAGCCCCTGCTCCTTAATAGTTAAACGTATTTGCCATTGAGCTTCATCTTTTTTCTTTTCTTTTTTTTCAATCATGTTTTTTTTAAAAAAATTCTGCTTCTGAATAAGATTGGTCTTTCTATGTATTATGTTCTGTATTACTGTTTAAGATTCTTTCACACGCTTCTTCTGGATTCATATATGGTTTTAGAGAATGTCCAAAAAGATCTCGAGCAAGTAATGCTATGTGCATATATTTTTTTTCTCCTGATTTTCTTATATGATCATGGAAGTTTTAAATTGATCAGTGGAACTGAAAGAGTTGCTTTGCCGTCCAATTTTTTGCTCAAAAATGCCTTAGAAAGATTAATCTTTTGATATTATCTCATTAGGCTTGTTTTTCTGTTTTTGTGGCGTTAATTCAAACAGCTTTTAAGCTAAAAAAGATGGTGAAGATCTGCTGCCTCGGCGCCGGCTATGTTGGCGGCCCCACCATGGCCGTGATTGCCCTCAAGTGCCCAGCAGTCGAGGTCGTCGTTGTTGACATCTCCGTTACTCGCATCTCGGCATGGAACAGCGACCAGCTCCCCATCTACGAGCCGGGCCTCGATGACGTCGTCAAGCAGTGCCGCGGCCGCAACCTCTTCTTCAGCACGGATATCGAGAAGCACGTGGCGGAGGCCGACATCATCTTCGTCTCGGTCAACACCCCGACCAAGACCCGCGGGCTCGGCGCCGGCAAGGCTGCTGACCTCACCTACTGGGAGAGCGCCGCCCGCATGATTGCCGACGTGGCCAAGTCCGACAAGATTGTGGTCGAAAAGTCAACGGTCCCGGTCAAGACCGCCGAGGCCATCGAGAAGATCTTGACCCACAATAGCAAAGGAATCAACTTCCAGATCCTCTCCAACCCTGAGTTCCTCGCTGAGGGGACTGCAATCAAGGACCTCTTCAACCCAGACCGTGTTCTCATTGGTGGGCGGGAGACCGCTGGCGGTCAGAAAGCTGTTCAAGCCCTAAAAGAGGTCTATGCCAATTGGGTCCCCGAGGATCGGATCATAACTACCAACCTATGGTCCGCAGAGCTATCTAAACTCGCCGCAAATGCCTTCCTTGCTCAGAGGATTTCTTCTGTCAATGCCATGTCAGCACTCTGCGAGGCCACGGGCGCCGATGTGGCCGAGGTGTCTTATGCTGTGGGGATGGACTCCCGCATCGGGCCCAAGTTCTTGAACGCTAGCGTCGGATTCGGTGGCTCCTGCTTCCAGAAGGATATCTTGAACCTGGTCTACATCTGTGAGTGCAACGGCCTGCCGGAGGTCGCCAACTACTGGAAGCAGGTGATCAAGATCAACGACTACCAAAAGAGCCGGTTCGTGAATCGGGTTGTGTCCTCCATGTTCAACACGGTTGCGGGGAAGAAGATCGCCGTTCTCGGATTTGCCTTTAAGAAGGACACTGGTGATACAAGGGAGACCCCCGCGATCGATGTGTGCAAGGGGCTTTTGGGTGACAAGGCTAAGATTAGCATCTTCGATCCTCAAGTGACCGAGGATCAAATCCAACGCGATCTTGCGATGAACAAGTTCGACTGGGACCACCCGATCCACCTCCAGCCGATGAGCCCGACGGCAGTGAAGCAGGTCACCGTGACGTGGGACGCGTACGAGGCCACCAAGGGGGCCCACGCGGTCTGCATTTTGACCGAATGGGACGAGTTCAAGAAGCTCGACTATGCGAAGATCTTCGAGAACATGCAGAAACCGGCGTTCGTCTTCGACGGGCGCAACGTAATCGACTCCGAGAAGCTGAGAGAGATTGGGTTCATTGTTTACTCGATCGGGAAGCCGCTTGATCAGTGGCTCAAGGACATGCCTGCTGTTGCCTAAATGAAAGCTGCTCAAGGGGAGTAATTCTATTCGGAGGCTCGGTAGAAGGTTTAAGTTCAAGATTCTTATGATTGTTGTTGTTTTTTTTTTTCGTTGCTAAAGATTTGGTACTTTTCTGAATGGTCTATTTGTTTTCAAAATTGTAGCTTTTAGAGTCAGCTGAGCTGAGTCATCCGCATGTCTTTGCCACTTATGGTCTTATCATACTTTGTAGGAAGTGTCTTTTGTTATTTTTAAAAGAGAAAACCTATATTTTTGTTGTTGCCTGAGATAGAATAAGTATAAGAATAACTTTTCTGTTGTTGCTTTCATATTTGATTATACTAAATTCATCTGTGCCACCTTTATTTCTAGCTTATGGAGTCTGATAAACTAATTTGCATATATGTTGGTGGAAGCCCACAACTCTTTGCATTTTTTTTTTCCCCCTCCTCTCTCTTGAGCATTTGTGAAGCATTTTCAGGTATTTGTCGTGAATGCACTTGCAAAAATATTCTCATTAAAAATTTTAGCAACTTTGCAAGATAGAGAGGCGCATTAAAGTTGGCGGGCATGTGGAATATTGAAGAGGAAAATCGCCTCATTCGAACTCGGAAGAGAAGAATTTCAGATTCACAAATTTCCTGCAATTTTTTCTGTAATTCGCTAATTAGATTATACACATAGTTAACGCACCTATCCGTAGATTCATCTTATTCTTCTTTTTTCCTCATCGGTAGTTAAAAGATGCTGCCGAATCTTACAGCAGAAAGCTTCGAAATAAGGAAAGAAAAAACAGCATCATTCCTTGCAGTGTTGATACCATTCTTTGCATCAGAGCTGCGATCCGCAAAAAATTTTCATTTTTCGATTTGAAATGTTGGAACTCAGATGCTGCTCTTCTTACTGGGTTTATGCTCATTTTTTGTTATTTCAAGTACTGGACTACCAATTGCATTAGCCTACCAGAAGAGGAAAAACAAATCTCTTAAGCTTTGTCCTCCCAATTTGGCTCATCTCTATTTGATTCAAATCTTGGTTTTCCAACCATTGATTGTAGCAAATGTTCATGTGCTTCTTTTTCCGAAAAAGGGTAAATAGGGATTGCACATGTGCATCTGAAAAAAAGAAAGTTCAATGAAAAGCTGCAGGGGCTCAATTGGTAACATGCTATTCTTTAATGTGCACTGCATGTGTCATGGAACATTTTCTTACTCATTCCCTGGAAATTTGAGCAGGAAAATTCTTGATGATTGGAATTAAGCAAACCAGAATTAGAATATTCCTGCATTGAAGAAGAGAAGATGGTGTGTCCAGCAGCAGGTACTGCAGATTTGCATATCACTCCATGTGAGCATGATGTACTCTTCTTGGAACATGTTTTCTAAGCAGATACTTGTTGGGACATGTTACTTCTTATATTAATAATATCATATGATTCACTGGGTCTATTGGCAGAGTTGACTATATGATCCACAATTTTCTCCCATAATTGCTTGCTTTCATGTTGGGCCATGTTCTCTCTCTCTCTCTCTCTCTCTCTCTCTCTCTCTCTTGGTGTTACTAACAAGATCATTGCAATTAACCATGAGGTTTACATGTATTGGTTTCATGCTGTGAGATTCCTTGTGCATAAGCTTTGTATGTGCAGAATCTGGATCTGATGGATGCATTATGTTCAGAAAAAAAGAAAAAAAAGTTTAGATTCATGGGTATGATTGCTTTTGCAGCTTGATTTTGGATATGGATTGGTTGAAGCTTGAAGTTTCCAAATCTGGAATTCCTGATTTATGGGCATCACTTATGTTTGGGAGCCCTGTTCCTCTTTTAGTAATTGGTTGATACCTGCAGAGAAGTTACAATTGTGTTTCAATCTTAAAAAATAGTGCAGATCAGAGAAAAAGAATAACTGGAAGGTTACCTTGGGCCTTTTTGATGTGACTTGAGCATATTTTTTTTAAGTACTGTTTGAAAAAGCTATTAGAAAAAGTGCTCGTAGTAGTACAAAAGAAATTTTTTTTTTTTTTTTTCATTAGCATCTATTCTCAGGCTAAAAGTGTTTTTCAACTTTTTGCTAGTGCTAGTTTTTTTTTTTTTTTTTTTTTTTTTGGGCAAATAGTCTGTTTAATACATGATTTGTGCAATTTCTAGGTCTGAGAATCCACTTTTGACGACATGTTGCACTCACCTTCCCTCGAGGGCAGTTTGGTTGGACGTAAATAAAAAAACAGTGTAGTTAAAAATACATACAGTTAGAAACACAATAGTTATAATTATATACTTCTTATTTGGTTGGGTGCAGTAAAAAATGTTGTAATTATAAATAATTAGTATGGTTGTACGCAGTTGAGAAGCGAATTTTTTAAATTTTATCACTTTATATATAAGGTGGCAAGAGTACCCTCAATATAAAAATATTTTTTATTTAAAAATATTAGGGAGGTAACTTTATCTTTTGTTAAAATTACTCTCTCCACTTCCTACAATTGGAACAACACAATTACTAAAATTACTCTCTCCGATTGCTGCAATTGCAATTTGGGCGTAGTTCCAACTATTACAGTTGAACCTCCTCATGCAGTTCTAATTGCAGTACTTGGATTCAAAAACGTCTAACCAAATACCGAATTTTGATCTACATATAGTTACAACTGTGGTATAATTGCAACTATATCCAACCAAACGGCCCCTTAAAACAAAAACGAAAACGACAAAAAACGAGAGAAATATATGAAATTTACCTAAACATGAGCTATTTTTGCACACTTAACCATTTTAACTTTTGATTTTGCAATCTAGCATTTTATTTTATTTAATTTAAATCATTTAATGGCTCTCCCGTATTTATATTAACGAACTTGATAAGAGTATGCTATGTGATTCATTGATTCTATAACTACTTGAACAAAAGGGTCATTCTAAATTCAAACCATTCAAATCAAACAATTTACAAAAAAATTAAAATTAAAATTAAAATTTTTACATCTGAGTGCCACAATTTTTAACCCAAAAAAAAAAAAAAAAGATTCACCACCGTAGAAAGTCGATCATACGGTCGTATACTCTACGATACCATACGAATACTCACATTACCCATACTATCCCAAACAATTTCCGTAATACCATAGGAGTCCTATCACGAACAATTACAACACATGGTATATGTAAGGGTATTTCCGTAATTATGATCTCCGAATAAAAAATAATTATAAAAGGGGCACGTTGAGCCCTATTTTGGTCATTACGCCCTCGCCACCCCCAAATCGCTTCGATCGCGATCCCGATTCCCCTTCGATACCTCCTCTCTCCCTCATCTCCGATCCCCCGCCGCGTTCGATCCCTCCTCCTCCGCGGCTCCGGCGATCCCCTCCCCTCCCCCTCTCTCGTCGCTCCGATCCTAGGGTTAGGGTTTCGGGGGGCTTCTTCTTGCGTCGGCGGCCTTTGGCCCCCCGCGATCTTGATCCCGACCTGTGGATCTGCCTCGAAGATCGGGCTTTTCCGGTGCGATCCTTTGGGGGGTTGTTGATTTGTGAGGCTTGCGAACCCGAATCGAGGTCGCGACGAGCCGGTGGCGCTGGTTCTTCGGGGCGTGATTTGAGGTTAGGGTTTGCTCGGATTCCGATCTTTTCGATCTGTTTTCTTTGATCTGTTTTGGGGGTATTGCTTTGGTCCGGATGTGGATCGTTTGCCCTCTTGTAATTGCATGATATAGTGGTGGATTCCGGTATCTGAATTGGACCGCTATAGGATTAGGGTTTCGTATTAGTTGGGGGAAATCCATTTTCTTATTCAATTATCATCTTGCTAGATCCCATCATTCTAGACTAGGTTGTAAATTTCGTTTACCAAGTACCTTATTGCGATTTTTATTTTTCCAGTTATACGGTAATTAGCATGTTATTTATCAAGGTTAGATATCTTTTTTGATTTGATCCTGTACGGATGCCCTGGGTCCACCTGTTCTAAAGCAGCAGCTGTTTTTTTTTTTAAATTTATATTTTCCATTTATTGCTGCTTAACATAGTAATTAGCAACTTTAGTAGATTCCCTTTATGTAATGCTTATTCAATTGATTTAGATGGCTCTGTGCTTGTTTTTAACTAGAAATTCTATCTTGGTATTCCTTTTTTTATTGCTAGGACTTTGTATTATCTTCAGTAGATAAGTAGAGAAGCTCACTCAAGGAATGTGTATATATTTTAACCCGTTATCGTTCCTAAGACTTATGGTGACGCGTGAGGGTGGGTTTGGTTCGCGAATTGTAATCAGAACGAGCCTGAATTGACTTTATCTATGTGTGCATTTCCCTTCACAAGTGGAATTGCAAATGACGTTGAAACTTGAACTCTGAATTTCTGGAAGGATTGATATGCTCGTTAATTGATTGGCTACAATCTGTGATTTTATTATTTTTATGGTGGTCGTTGTGATCTAGTGGTGTATTTTAGCCCCATTTTTTGCAACTAGTAGCTTTCCTTTGTTTAAATGCGTCTTTATTTGAAGGTTATTTCATAGAATCTGCAGCTTTCTAACAACCTGATTTGGTGCGCCTAAAATATTTTCTGCTTCTTTTGGCCTGAATTGGTTTATGACCTAGCATTCTTTCACTTATGGTGTATTATACACTATAAAGCTAACTCTTGCATTCGTAATACATTTTTCATTGGTGAAAGTTATTCCACATATTGTGTTGTGCTATTTGAAGCTAGACAGGTCTCTTTTAGGAGCTTCAATTGCTTTTACACTTCCCTAAGTGTCTGAGTGGCACATATCATTATTGGTATCTCTAGTGCGTTAGTCCTTTGCTCCATTATATATTTTCTAATTGATTGTTTGCCCTGCAGGTCAAGTATGGTGTTTGCGCACGGCAAACAACCTTTCACAGATGATCATTTTGATCATCTTGCTGATCAGAATCTGAGTGGGTTGGAGGAGCATGACCAAATTGCACCATTCTCTGACATTTCTTCATCTAAAGGTAAACAGTGCCAAATTTTTCTTGGAAGACAAATAGAGTGATGATAAGTTTCCTATTCACTCTATTCTGTAAAGAAGATTGCGAAATTTTTTAGTAAAAGTATAGGAGCCAGTGACCTGAAATGTTCTCGTGGTGATACATTGTTTGTCTTTGGTGACAGGTGGCGCTGGTGAACATTTCAAGTTGGAGCATAGCAAGCGGCCTCTTTGTGATGGCAAGCCTTCCCAAGTTGCTCTTAAACGCCCAAAGCAAGTGGACCAGAATAGAATGTTATATTCATTTGAAGAATTTACATTTACTTCGGGCGCCTTTGAGGGGCTACCTGCCTCAGGTTTCTTAAGCTAGTTCTCTTTACTTGTGTATAATATTTTTTGATAATTCAGAATGTGCTGAACCTAGAGTAGCTTACACTAACATCTCTTTCTCTTGCCAGTTTTAGTGGACAAATATTTTGGCAGCAGAGACAATAATTATTTTCCTAGCTTTGATCCACCTGTTCGGGCACCTCTCTTTCCGTACTATTTCGAGGATTGCCAGCGAGCAGTTGGATTTAATCAAGTAGATGAGATTCATTCACCTGTTCTCGAAATTCTTCCTCGAAAACCTGTCGCCATTGGGCCCAATCATCAGGCTGATCTTCCAGATTGGAAGCCAAGAGGTTTTAGGAATGGCTGTGGGGATTCTTTTCGTTGTGATGCCTCTTCACTTAATTCGGAGACATGTTTAGCTTCTGCTTGTCGTCCTGTGGATGATGAAAATGAGGATAGTGAGAAGTGGATTAGAACTTGTGTCATTCCAATGCCTAGTACAGATGGCTTAGCTTCAGAAATCAGAACTACAAACAGTAATATACATTGTAGCTGCACTGAACCTGGGTCCATCCAATGCGCGAAACAGCATGTGATGGAGGCGAGAAAGAATCTCAAGACAGCTTTGGGTCCGGACAGATTCAAAGCATTAGGGTTTTGTGAGATGGGAGAGGATGTAGCTTTGAAATGGACGGAAGAGGAGGAGAGGCTTTTCCAGGAAGTCGTCCTTTCTAACCCTGCTTCCTTGGGCAAGAACTTTTGGGATGAGCTCCCACATGTATTCTCTTCGAAAAGCAGCAAAGAGTTGGTCAGTTACTATTTTAACGTCTTCATGCTACGAAAAAGGGCTGAGCAGAACAGGTCGGATCCCATGAATGTGGACAGCGACAATGATGAATGGCAAGAGAGCGATGATGGCGAGTTTGAAGAGGACGAAACAGAAGAAGATTCTGCTGTGGACTCTTTGACTGACAGGGAGGACTTAGGTTATAATCATAAAGCTTGTGTGGGGGGAGATATTCATGAAGAATCTGATGAGGGAGATGACTGTGATGGTGAAGAAAATGAAGGGGTCACCGGAAAAAATCTGCGAGGCCGTTCAGATGATCTGGGTGTCCAGGATGAATCGTGCACATCATTCGAGGGCCAGAATAACGGGGCTGACTCTGCTAGTCAGGCTGACGAGATGCAACATTTTAGCATCGAAGAAAACGGGAACCTCCAGAGGGAACATAGAAATGATTGGTTGAGTGATATTGCAGATAATGGGTTCTTCGATGGCCATTGTGACCCAAAAATGTGGGAAATGAACTTTAATCATGAAAGAAGAGAAGATTTTTTGTCGACCTGTAATGTGGTTGAAGAAGTGATTGGTATAGATGCTTACGAGAATAATTCTATCGGTCGTCACAGCATCAGCTAATTTTCTGCCGGGCCTCTGATTCGGCTTTTCTCATTGCATCAAGTCCTTTGAAGATTCTATAGTTTGTCGCGGTTGTGGGATCAATCTTCTTGATTCTCGATGTACATTCATGAAGGAAATCAGCGCGTCTGGGTCTCTTGTAGAGTAGTTTAAATACAATATTTAGTCCTGAAGATTTGTTCTTTAGGACTGCATGAAGGTATCCTCCTTAAATTATTTTATAGAGCAATCCCTTCTTGCCTAACAAGAGAATCTTTGTACAAGGGGGTTTATGATGTTCAGAACCTTCAATTTATTAATTTACATTTATATATCTTCGTTTACGATGATTTATTATAGGAAATTGCTGTTCCATGTTGTCACTTTTTTGTTATTTGTGTCAGCAGTCAAATAAAATTTCCTATTTATGAGATGAGCTTATAAGTTGTTGTTGGGAGGATCATTTACTGGAAATAACATAAAGATGGAATGAGGCTTGAAGGTTTTTCTTTCTCAATTGAGCACGATTTTGATTGTCGAAATTCTGATTCGGAGTCCATGTTACTGCCCAATGCTTAGCTAATTGTATCTTAAACTTGTACCTGATTTGATTCATCTCTGTAGTGAAACATCTGAAATAAAGTATTCAGTAAGTCTTAAGATTTAGAGCAAGATCTTCAGTAGCAGATGAATTGGGTGATAGATTCCAGGTAGGGTCTGTCTGATCTGACTAAAGCTTCTCGAAAAGTGCTATTTGCGGAAGCGCAATAGCTTTTCATTCCAAATCCACAACTTACCCGAAAAGTTGAAACTTCAAATTAATGCTTGTGCATTTTGGTTTTGTGCTTTCACTAGTATGTATAAAATCTTCTTTCTAGCAAAGAATCTCTTCCATTAATGAGGTAAAGAGGCACATAAATTCCGTTTTTGCTCAATTATAGAGATAGTGATGGTATTAATTCCCAACAAATGATGATATGCTTAATTTGGTGGCATTGTTGTCACAACCTTTCCAGGGGGATGTTAGTTAACATCGACAGCTATGTACTTAAACTGTTAATAAAGATATCGATGACGTCAGAAGCCATAAGTGATTCATTTAAACTCTTAAGTTCCCTTCTTTGCTCGACTAATCTTATTGTTTTGAGTGTGTAATTTGTCAAAAAAAAAACAGTTGTGGATTCTGAGTCAATTATCTATGCTAAGAGCAGTGGATTTCGAGTCATGCACTATGCTAATAGCAGTAGTAACTTGGAAGAGCATTGTTTCAGAAAAGACACCATGACAGAAAGATAATGTGAGGCAGTCCCACACAGCATAAAAGTGTCCAGTTTTCTATGATCTCAGGAGTGTTCTCCAAGCATATAATAAGCTGGTGCACATCTTGCCAACTTGACACAATCCTTTATTTGAACTGTGAATATACTATGCAATGAAAGCACACATTTTTGGGACAGAAGGATAATTGTATCCACATGTAGAGAGAACTTGTCTGCACATTCTCATGCTGGCATTAATAAATAAAAAAAAAAAATTTATCTGTTTCATTATTGTTGTCAAATTGAGTGCAGTCCTTTTAAGTTACTAGATGGAGTGTGAGTTGAGCTTGATGCAAAACTTTTGTATGACTCTTTAGGAAGGTCTTCGCCAAATGTCAATACTGATTATTTCATCATGTGTATAGGTAAAAATATAATGTGTTGCAATCCACCAAGGTATTAAGTGTTGTCAGAAAATAAGAAAATGGATCAGGAAAAGAAAAAAAAAAAAAGGAGAAAAAATGGAATAAATAAGAATTGGCTTTTTTAAAAGTTGCTGAAAGATTGCATACAGCAGTAACCTGTTGTCATGTAACTAGTCAATTGGAGGGTAGAAGAAATTAGAAATTAGAAGTTAGATTTTGAATTTATTTCATACAAGAAATATATGGGGTGTTCAGTTGATAGAACAGAAGTGCTTTGGGAATTTTAATCTTTTCTTGCATCTGCCTCTCTTCCTGAGCCCAAATTTTCGCAATTTTTGTAATCTAACTGTTCTATGTGATACGACATAGCGAATTACAAATCACAGTTCCCCGCAAACAAATCAAATAATAAAAAGCACAAAAGCAGTTAAATTGAACATATAAACCTCAAAACATTGCATTAAAAAATGTTCAGTGCTGTGAGACCTGCCATTGAAATATAGCTATTGCAGTTAACTGAAATGCAGTGAATTCTTGGAAAATGTAGTAAATTTTAAATTTGGAAGAACCAAGAACACAACTTATTTGTTCATTAGACACTTAAATAAACACCTTTTTAGTTTGCCTAAAGCAGGGAAGAGATAGATAGAGGTTCTCAAACACAACTTTGCTTAGCAAACCACTCCCAAGAAAATTAGGCAAGAAAGAAACATGTAAAACACAACAGGATGATGGACTAACCATCCCATCTCAACCTCAAAATCCAGACTATCCAACAAACTTTTAGTAAGAAAATATTGTAATTTCAAAAAAGACTGCGACTCCTCGGATGATTTCGATTCAAAATTATGATATCTGACGGTAAGACGACCGGTATCCTTGGCTGATGCAGTGGACCTGGCCCAGCCAATAGTTTCTCCACAGCAATCAATGCTCACAAAGTGAAAAGCAAGCATTAACAAGTACAAATTTACACTGCTAAAAAGGAATGGAAACAAGAAGACACCAACATGGCCAAGTGAGATGGATTGTCATGTATACTAGGGAACAAAGTGACCAACCAACTTGATATCACATGCCACCATCTATTTTGTAATATGCAGATTCCCTGGGGAGAGGCCATCATCCATGTCTGCTAAAGAATTTCACTGCCCAATCATTTCAATCTTAAGTTGCAAATTCTCATGTTGCCAATTTAGCTTATGATCTGTTTGCGAGACAAAAAGTGTAGTTTGTAGAAGTCGACATCGACTTCTATTGCATCTACCATTAACATGTAAAATGTGAATCATCATTTCATACAATCTATGGTAAAAAAAAAATAGAAAAAGGTGCAGTTTTGACTGCATCCATCATTTGCTAAGCATGAACTAATTAGTATCGGTGAGAGTTATTTGTCTCTCATAGTAAGGAAGTTGCTGCAGAAGCTAATCAAAATATGCACAAAGAAGAGCATCACAAGATGCTGAAATTTCTTAATCTGAATATTTAACTAAGCATGAAACACTCTAAATCAGCTTGAAATCTATTTGCTTAAATAGATATATTACTAGATGAGAGTATATGTATCCTTAGGTAGTAAGTATAATTTGCTTTTATGTGCACAAAAAAAAGAAAAAGAAAAAACTTGGATAGTACATTTATTCATCCATCCTTGCTTTCCCTTTCATGAGTTTGTTAACATATTGACATCTGATTGAAAAAGGCCAAAACTTTATATAAACCAAACTAATATTTACATCTAGAATAAATTACTGTACCTAGGCCAAAATGGTAATTCACATTTTAGAAACTTATTAGTGATCTTAATTGTGACAAATCATCCATCATAATACTATGTGGTTCAAATAAAATAGCAATAATAAATAAAACCTGAGAGAAAAAGAGGAAAAGGAACATTTGAGCTTTTAAAAAAACATATGATTCATTAACAAATCTAAAGATTACTAAATGAAAAGAATGAGTTAAATAGATCTGCATAATCATTCAAATCCACCATGACTTGAACTCATAATTCTCATTAGTATTACTCGAATCCTCGTCGACGGGAGCGGGGAGATTGAGATCGATCAAATTCCGCTGTTTCGGTTTCCTCTGCCCGGTTTCGAAGTTCTGGTTGATGCCGGAAACTTCGCCAAAATCCGATCTTGAAACCAAATGCGACCTTTTGTGACCTCCCAAAGCTTGGCCGGAGGGGAAAACCTTGAAGCAGAATGGGCACTGGTGGCGATTTACGCTTTTCGTTTCCGCGCAGCAGTGATCAGCACCAATGTCTTTGTTGAGAGTTTCTTCGAGCGTCGTCGATTCGAAAGAAGCGTTCGTCTCCGCGCTATTCTCCTGCGTCTTCGACGAGCACACGAATCCCCTGATCCTCTTGTGGCTCGCGCGGTGGCCTCCGAGAGCTTGGTAGGAAGGAAACGATTTGTCGCACGTCGCGCAACTGTACGGCCTCTTCTTCTTCTTAGTGGAGCTACCGAAATCGCCGTTTTCCTTATTGATTTCGGAGACGCGGGAGTTCTCAGCTGGACCCTCGTCGGAAGCACCGGAATTCGCCTTTCCGGTCGATAAAAAACACACTTTTGATCGCCTCTTCGATCTCTCGGTGTCGTTCGTGAGCGAACCCGGATCCTCTTTCGATTCTTTATCAACTCCTTTATCGTCAACGTCCCTCGAGAGCATCATGAGGCAAAGCGCCACATCCTGTTGCTCTTTCCGCGACGAACTCTCTTCGTGTTCTTCTTCTTCTCCTGAAAACTGCTTCCGAGAAGCGAAAACTCTTGCGCTCTTGAGATCGAGATCGGCGCCGCCGCCGCTCGCGACCCTCCAAGTCCTCTTTGGATTCTCTCGGAGAACGTAAGACCGCGACCCCGATCCGATCGAGCTTCGCGCGATCCTCGCATTATTCTCCGCCGCCTCCGACGGGGGGTGGATGATAAGCGACAAGTGAGATCTCATGTGCCCGCCCAGCGATCTCCCGCAGGGGAAGCTCTTCCCACAAGCCTTGCAGCGATGCTTCGTCTCCATTAAAAACAGGGGGAAAAAACAGAGCAAGATCAAATGAAGCTCAAACTGCTCGGAAAAAAACCGATCGAAACTCCGAAATTATTGGCTTTTAGATCGATCCGAGAAGAACACATCCAAAAAATGCTAAAAAAAAGAACGAATTTGGAATTGTAGATCTCATGATTCCCACTGCACAGAGAAAAGGTGAGAGCTTTAGCATGTAGAGAGATAGAGAGAGAAAAGAGGGGGTGGTTAGCTTAAAAATGGCGATGCATCGTTGTTTTATTTGGGAGGAGAAATCCATGCAAATGGAGCACGTGTGCACGAGAGAGAATCGCACGGGGGATGATTGCACGGTGAGGATCCCGCCACGTCGGATCGCGGAAGAGCATCGGACGGTGGCGGTGGGGATCCTTCTGATCTCACCGTTGCTTCTCTGGCTTCGGCTCGTGATTGGGGAGAGGACGCAGAACACGAAACAGGGAACTGAGAAATGGTTACGTGGAAGGTACTGATTGGTTGGGTTCAGATATTGTTACCCGGTTCAAGGGAATTTCGGGCCCCACCGTTGGGTTCACCGTGGACCCGCACATGGTTACAAATATTTACAAATATTTCAAAAGTATACTACACTTCAAAATCCATATTATAGGTTACATAGTTTGTGCTTAGAATTTTGCTATTTTCAGTGCACTATAAATTGCACGTAAGTAATGCTGTGTATAGTTCAAATTATTCTTCAAATTTGTTATTTATCAATTAATTAGTTTAATGTATTTTATGTCCTTGTGAATCTTCTTTGGTGCTCATAATATGCCCCCCCTAATTTGGGTTTATTAGTGTTGTAGCATCTAAGGATGAACTTTCACTCTATCCATCCCTATACTTTTGGGCCGGGCCGTTCATTTTAGTTGGGCCTGTTCGTTTCACTGAAGGTGATGCTGAGGTCGAAGTAAACTGTCAGGGAATTAATTAAACTAGAGTTCATGTAAAAATTATTTTTTTTTTCTCGTTGTTTGTTGGTATAGTTGTAGAACTAAATTTTTTTTAGTTTTCGTTTTTGTTTGGCAGGAGGTGAACGACATAAAAGCTGGAGGTATGAAATATGAGTTAATAACTTTGGCCTGGGGTGGGCAGAAGTCAGTTACGCTATTTTAGAGAGTTTGAGTGGTGATCGAAGATAAAGCTACGGTAAACTAAACAATAAACATTTATGATCGAAAACTACTTTACCCCTCCCCACTTTCAATGAAACAAACACACCGTCCCAAACAGTTAGCATAACTTGACCAAAGTTTACGAATATGTATATGAGTAAAGCTACTATATATATATATATATTTTTTCTCCTGAGTGCATATACTAGTTTCCTTCGAGATTAGGCTAAATAATTACAATTTTGCTCCCCTTACGTCGAAACAAACGTCCCCTTAAGCTTAAATTCGTATTTAGTTAAATGTTTTCGATAGATCCTTAAAAGAACAGAAATTACAAACCAACTCCAAGAAGCAACAATTTGGCATAGCTCTTGGAATGTGCCACACATGATACCCTTTTAGAGTCATACACAAGCTTTGCATTTAACTAAGTCTCAAGTAACACTCCAACTTGTAAGGACCACACTCTAAATTTGGCAAACTAAAGAAGCAAGTAACATTTTAATAATGAAACCAATATATATATATATATAAAATGTAGAAGCATGTAAGTATTTCTCAACTTCCCAAGATCATTAAATGCTTTTATTGTCTAATCTATAGTTATCCTGGAAATCCAAAGTTTTGAGGTACCAACATGCAAAAAAACCACTCCTTCGAATTAAAATAAAAAAAAAAAGGCCCCTGGTTTGGGCATTTCTCCGAACGCCTCTTCTCCCATGGACTACGGCGGCGGCTACTCGGCCGAGAAAGGGGCGGCGCCGCCGCAGCCCCCGCCGGCGCCGCCGCCGCGCCGCCGCGTCAACACCGCCCATCACCAACCCCAACCCCGCCGCGCTTCCACCTCCACCTCTGCCTCCTCCTCCTCCTCCTCCTCCTCCCACATCCCTTCCTACAATCCAAACCCTAACCCTAGCACGAGCTCCGACTCTGCATCCCCTACGAGGCACGATGCACATGGCGCCGCGCCGCGCGCCTCGCACGCCGTAAAATCGTCGTATTATTACGGCGGCGGAGGAGGAGAAGCACACTCCCTGAACCATCGACCCGTAAGTGCGCCCTATTCCTTTTTTTTTTCTACAATTATTTGGATAATATTGTGGAAAGAGAAATTTATTAGGAGTTTTTGTGTTTTTAGGTTGCAATTATGTATAGTATTTGATAAGTCACTGGAGAAATGGCATGGAATGATTTGAAATACGTATTAGATTTGGATTATATACATTTAGCTGGATTGTTATTTGTTATTAAAAGCTTCAAGATAACTGCGTTAAGTTTGTAAGTTAGTGTTAAATCAATTGCGCTCGCTAATTAGATTATCCTTTGAATCTATGGGTGTTATCGCGGCTTAGTTTTCTCCTTTTGCATTTTCCTGCAACCAAAAAGTTAAAGTTTTCCATTTTTGTCGAACTTGCAAATCCTTTGACATTGATTTTGATATGTTGTCCTATTTCTTTGACAAACATCATATGGAATTTCTTCGTTTTAATCAAAAAGTTTGATTCTTCCAGAGATTGCAGTTGGATGGAAATGAAGTATCCAGGGCATGTCGAAAAGACGAGATATATGTTGAGAAATTGGAAAGAGAACTTCGAAACTGCTCTCAGGAAATAGGTGACTCTTCTTGCGTGTTCTTATGCATTTTAACTAGTAATAACATCACGTATGAGCCTGAATTAGTCGCATAATGTATGCTCATCTGTGACAATCAAATAATTTGCATGGTGTATAATCTTTTATATAGCATTTGCTGATAATTAGAGATTCAGAATATTTGCAGGATCAGTTAAATCTGCGGAATGTTGAGGCAAATTTCATGGGAGAGCATGTACACAGCCTTGAACTGAAGCTCATGGAACTTGAAAAGTTAAATGTTGAGGCCAATTCTCGATGCTTGGTTTTGATGGAGGAATTGAATCGTAAAGCAGCAGAGTTGCAAAGATCAGCTTTGGAAATACAGAAGCTCGATACAATAGTTTTGGATTCCCAGTGTGAAGTTGAGAGCTTAAAACTAGACATAACTGCTTCAGAGGAGAAGTGCTTTGAAACAGATAGCTTTTCAGGCCCGCAACTTGCTGGAGAGGGAGCTAGATTGGCTTTGCAACTGAGAGAAGCCGAGTTACAGCTTTCTGAAGCGCAACAGGTGATTAACAGTCTGGAGGGTGAGAATAAGCAGTTAAAAGAATTATTATCGGAGAGAGATGCTAAAACCAGAAGGTCCTTCTCTACAGTTGAGGAGAAATTTGACAATTTGCTGAAGCAATACAAGGAAACAAGCGCCAGCATTGGCAGCAAAGTAGACAAGGCTTTTCTTCTTGAGATAAAGAGACGAAGCGAGGCTTTTCTTCTTGCGTTAAAGAAAGAGTTTACTTTGCCGCATGAAATGGGGTAAGCCTTCATGTAATTCTACCTCTCTGTATGTTGTTAATGTTGCGCCGTCATCATCATCAACAAACAACAATATGGGGGACTGGGTTTTTTAGGCGTTCTGAATAATTTTTCGCAAAAACACCATATTGTCCTTTTAAATGACAAATTGCTATCTGATCTATATTTGTTTTCCCAGATGTAATTGTTTGTCATTTCGTCTCAGTAGTTGTTATCTATTCATTCAGTACAAATATTGACTTCTATGTCCTTTCCTTCAAATTGTTAGTAGTAATCTTTGGTGCTATTTCTGAAGCAATTTTGAGGACTTTTTGGGCCAATTCCTTTCCAAACTTGCTGTTGTAACAGCATGTGATCAGCACATAAAGTACGAGATTGAGAAAATGGCGAATCAGATTCAGGAATCTGAAGGTCTAATTAAGCAGCTCAAGGTTTGACACTAAATTAATTAGTAAAAGAAGTTCCTTTTCTTTTCCTTTTGGGAAAGTACGCATAACTCCATTGTGCCAGGAAGAGCTTCGAGAAGAAAAACTAAAGGCAAAGGAAGAAGCAGAAGACCTCACTCAAGAAATGGCTGAACTGAGGTACCAAATCACGGGCATGCTCGAAGAAGAATACAAACGCCGGGCTTTTATTGAACAGGCATCTATTAAGCGGATTCAGGAACTAGAAACACAGGTAATATACTTTTCTTTCAGTCTATTTCGAAAGGGCCGATAGTTTAGGGGGTCTCTCATTGTAAACTTTTTTTCAGTACAAATATTTTCTCAGAGCACGAACTTAGACTCCCTAGGAGCTCCTATATACACAAAGGTCGACGACTTTCTCTTTATAGATATGTAGTCAAAGCATTAAAGGACAGTTCCAATGGTGTTTCATCTTATAATTTCTGAAATGCCCTTTTTGCCATGAAACTACCAGGTAATCAAAGAACAAAAAAAATCTATTGCAGCTCTACGGCGTTACCAGGAAGCACAGCAGCTAGCTACAACTCGATCGTTGGAGATCAAGAAACTAAAGAATGCATTAAAGGTATCTTCTTTTTTTTCCATCTCGTAATCTGAGAATATTGGTGCAATGCAGCTTTCCTCTAAATGGAAAGAATACAGGTTTCGACGTTCCTTCATATTGTTGTGAGAATTCTCCTTCTATTTCATTTTATTTTGAACCTTAAATTTAAGCTAATGATTTTATCATGATGCAAGATCAACAAACTGTTATTTTAAAATCATCTTCACGCAACATCAACAAACTGTTATTTTAAAATCATCTTCACCAAAATTTCAGCTTGATTTTTACTGCTATGACCAAAGACTTTCATCGAGCTGATTCTCTCTGTGTGTATATATGTTTGTACTGGATTGCAGAGGCTTCACTCGGCAACAAACTCGGGGACAGATGAGAGAGTTGAATCTTGTCCATGTGGTTTCTGTGATGAATCACTATGTTCAATGGATAACTTGGTTGGATCGTCTACAGATTCAGAAGCCTTGGAGAAGACTTTAGTGCAAGATCTTATTGAGTGGTATCCTGATGACAACGCTTCGATTATCTGAGGGGTCATAGACAAGAATGATTAATGAAGGATAAGGCTTGCGAGCATGGACCTTTTTCTCGGTGTCGAAGCCCTCTTTGTGGTTGATGATGTATCTTGATATGTGAAACTGCATCAGTGGAACATTAAGCACAGGGATCGGTAGTACAATATTGTTAGTTTGTTCCTTTTTTCGCTTCAAAATGTACATATGATTATTTCCAGCTTACTTTTTTATGTAAAAATGGGTTTATTGACCGAATAAACTCCAAACTCAAGTGTATTCATCTTTCTTTTTCATTATTTATTTTCTACACCTGTTGTTTCTTGGAGGATATTCGCATATTATTCAACTTTTGAGTTTAACATTGTGGCTAAATATTCGGCTCCAGGAAGCGAAAATGCAAACTACTCTTCAGTTTAATTACCAAGTGTCTAAGCCCTGCGGTGGGATGTAATGCTATTTGGTGAAGTGTTGTTCATAAGATGAAACACTGTATTAAGATTCTTCCAATCGCTTCGTTCTATAGCAGATTCAGAAACACCAGATTAGAACTGTGCTTTTGAGGCTCTTTCTGATTCTTGCTGCAGTGGCAGAAGTTCCAAATTTCTTTCTCTGCCTAATACTTCACCAGAAACTACTGCTGCTACTGAAAACAGAAGCAAGTGGGGCCTAACTGGCCCTCAAAAGTATTAGCAGTTGATTCCTCCACTTTTGCACTGGTCCCTAAAAACCCCAGTACAGTTTCACCTCTTCTTCATATAATTGTGAAGGCCCTCCTCTCTCCTCACAAGCATCTTCCCTTCTTCTTGGACTGGTTCCCAGATCTGGAAACCTGGTCTACTGTGACTTCCCTGCACCTGGTCCCATGATGCCCAAAACTTGAGTTTCCCCTCACCATCCATGTGAATATGTGATCACAACCCCCATGATACAATGGACCCACCAATTAGTGCTTTTGCTCATGTTTTTGAGATACTTATATATGTGCATGACTATTAGGGAGCACCAACTCACATAATATCCCTTCATGGGTCTCTTGCCTATATCCTTAAAACCCCACTCTTTTGCTTTCTCCTTTTCCCACCCAAATTGTTTCTTTTCATCCTTCTCTTACACTTCAAGCCTAAAGCTATGAAGAGCCTCTCCTTGTGTTTCTCTCCATATATAGGTCTATAGTTTGCTTTGTGAGTACAAAAGCCAATCCTAAGCTTAAACAAAGGCATGAAGAGCTTCTACTCAACAGCAACAACTACCACATGGATCCTTGGGCTACTCCTTTACATTTCTATCCTCATCATGATAGCATCTAAGTTTGTATACTCCACTTCATCATTGCATGAGGATTCGTTCGCGCGATTTAGCGATCGCTACCGCCTCCTCCACCGCCGCCACCTCCACAACCACAACCACCACCATGAAAGTAGTAGCTCTTTCGTCGAGCCGTCGTGTCTCGCTCCTCCTTTTCGGTGTAAACAATCTCGCGGAAGTTTGCCCCGACCACCGCCGACCGACGAAATCGATCCAAGGTATGGCGTCGAGAAGCGGCTCGTCCCCACGGGGCCTAACCCCCTCCATAACTGAAGAGCTCAAGCTTGAGTTTAGAGGTAGTGGAATTCACCATGAGATCTTTCACCTCATATATAACTTATCCCTTCATGTATGTAGTATCATGATTTTTTTTTTTTTCTTCTTCTTGGCCTTTATTGTACTCTACTTCAATATATTGCTTAGGCTATTGTTGGGAGATCTTTTAACATGAAGATAAATAAAAGAAGTAGAGAGTCTCACAATAGAAAATTTTGCATGTTTCATTCTCAATGAATCTTAATTTTCTAGTTGGCCTTTTTTTGATAGTAGTTTGTTAAGCTTTTCAAGCTCCATTGCCAACATTTTGTATATGTATTTTTAAGCTTGTGTTTTAACTCATTTTCCTCTGTTTCTGATCCTTTTTATTTGTTTTTCTTTTTTTATATATATATTTGGTACCAACTAAATAGGACCATTTTGTTCTTGCAACTAATGTTTCTGAACAATTAATCATCATAATTGTGTGAAAAGATGAGAAAAAAAACCTTTTTCTGATAACCAATTATAGTAATAAAATATCATAATTTACTTAAAACAACCAACTAAATGAATCTAGTAATTTTTTTAAAAAAAATTCAATAAAGTTTGGATCAAATTGCAGGAAATCACTTTCAGTCCAGATGCTATCAAACTGGCACCAAATAAATGCAGCCATTCATTAGTATTATGTTCTTATCACATAATTAAATAGACTATGACTTGAAAGAAATCATAACAAATAATCAACAATATCAAGAGGACCACAAAAGTATATTTGAATAACTTCTTTAAAATCTTTTTGCCTTTTTTTTTCTTCTTCTTATTAACTATTCACATAAATCTACTTACATTGCTGCATTTAGGTGCTTGTAACCATTAACAACCAACTACCTAATTATTAATGCTTTGCTTTTTTTGTCACCTCCATTTAAAAAGAGTAGTAACAAAGTAAGAAAAAGTCCTACTCATCAACAAATACTACTAAATTTCTTGGCTCCTAACATTTTAAGGTTTGGAAAAGTGACAAAGAAAAAAGGTTCTGATATGTCAGCGACTCGAACTAATGATGCTGATTATATGACATTTAGACTTTTAAGTAAAGGTTTACTTGTTCGTACAATCGAATCGATAGTTTTGTATATACCATAGTAACAATTAGTAGTAAAGTTACCGGTAAAATAATGCGCGATTAGGTCCTCAATCTTATCAGCCACATTCTTGATGTAGAGTTTATGCCAGATATTTAGGAGAAGACATTTAAGACAAACATTAAGATCATCTGATTCTTGTTGAATAAAAAAGGAAAAAAAGTTAATTTCCCTACACATGTTTATACAAATTGAGGAAATTAAACACCAAGTTTATTGATCAATCAAATTTTAATGGCAAAAAGTGTCAGCAATATTCAGCAAAGCAGAAGCTACCAACAAGAAGTGTAAAATCAAGAAATTAAACTCTAAATTATATGCTGATGAAATTTTTGCACAAGTATGAGAATGGTGGGTGATTTGAAATAAATTTTAAGGTACTTAGTTAGGTAGAATATTGTGACAACATGAGATCTAATTAATGGAGATTTAAAGGTTAAACATGTTTTTCTTGGGCCTTAATGAACTCTCTCTCTCTCTCTCTCTCTCTCTCTCTCTCTCTCTCTCTCTCTTCCATGTGCTTATCAAGTGTGTGTACATTGGGCCTAACTTCTGGTATAACTACTGTATATCAGGTAACAACAAGCTAAGGTCAGGTTCGAAATCGCCGCTTTTTTTTAAAAAAAATTAACATTAATTTTGTATAATTTGATACATAGGCAGAAGTACAAACATTAATTTGGTATAATTATTTAATTTTTGTATAATTTCATTTGGAATTTTCCTTATTTTTTAAATGTTTTGAATTTGAAGTTGTTTTGTAGAAAAGTATAGGTACCAAGTTGCAATAATGGGATGGTACAGGGGCTATCCCTACATTTTACCTAAAGAGGATGAAGCATCTTAATTAAAACGTTGACATTATTAAATTCACATGCCAGCTGGCAGATGGAGATTGGCTCTATTAAAATTGGAGTCTTATTGTTGCTCTTTTTCTCCAACCAATTATTTGCAATTGCTTGTTTGAAAAATTAAGCCTAAACTTCAACTAAGGCTTGGACTGCAGGGAGGTTGCGTTGCGCACAATAAAAATATATGATAGAAAAAAAAATTGTTTTCGTACATAATGTTGCGTTCTGTATATCGCAATGAGTTGATTATAATATATTTTTTATGATTCCAACGAAATATTCTTTTATGCTATACTAGTGAAGGAGCCAGCGCTTGGCAACGGATAAAAATTGTATAAGTAATTAATAATAAGATAATATCAAATATTTTTTTGTGTACCTCCCTTGCCACACCCACCAAAGGTTCTTCACTGTTGGTGGCGGGGATCGACCCGATGACGCCTTCTCCGGCGATGGCAACAGTGATGGTGACGACGATTTCTTCGGCCGCGGCGCAGGGAGGAGATGGGTGCGCATTAGTGAGAGAGAAGATGGAGGGAGGAAGGTGACGGTGTACAGAAAAAGATAAGAGAAAGAATTGATTTATTAATTAGAAGTCTAGTAAAAAGAAGATAAAGGATCATGATGATTTAGATACATCAATTGGAGGTTTGTTAGTGGGATCGTTTAGATGCATTATAATTAGAAGTTTTGTGAAGGAAAGGGGGAGGGTCATACGTTGGTTACAATTAAAAGCTTGGTGGAGGAAAGGGGAAGGGCCACATGATGGTGAGGGTGAAGAAAAACTTGCCACGTGACAAAAAATATTAAAAATTCATATAGTTTGTTTTTGCTCCAACTCTATTTCTTCTATCAGCGTCGGATATGTTTCAATACCAAACGAGCCCTAAGGATAAATTTTGTGTCTCTGTATTTAAAAAGTTATACTTAATTATCTTATAGTTTAGCATATTTTTACTTTATCATCCTATTGTTAAATAAAGTATAATTCTGTAGTTTTCAAAAAAGATTTATTTTACTATCTTATTTGATGGCAAATTTATTTCGATGAAACAAAAATAAATTATAAAATAGTTAAATACAACTTTTAGAACCGACGAGTAACAAAGTGAAAATGCGCTAGTTTTACGAAAAGTGGAGAGTGATGGAGTGGTTTTCCTTCGTAAATGTCCATTTTCATTGTTTGGCTCACCATAACTTCACTTTCATTCGAAACTTAAACTTTTCAAAATATCGTAATTGAATTCAGCCCACCTTAGACCGAAGTCAATCACAAAAAAAAGATAAACAAAACAAAATAAAATATTAACTCATCTCCCATACCTCCAATTTTTACGACATTCGCTTCTTGCCAAACAAATAGAAGAATTAGAAAAAATTTACTTCTACAGCTATACAAACAAGTAGTTGAAAGAAAATAACTTTTACTTGAATTCTAGTTCGTCCGTAAATCTAGTTCAATCTAAATTTTACCTTCGGTAATTATACAGGGATAAATTGAAGAAAACTTAAACAGCTAAGATTTCTTTGATCACATGAAAGCGATTGTGTAGATACCAACTCATTTATCTTAATTTATTAATTAATCACTATCAATGTCAAAGCTGCAATCTGCAAGAAAGGTATAGAAAAGTTTTTCTCTTTTTTTTTCCTCTTTTTTTTTCGTTTTTAATGGGCATGGCAAATCAGTGTCTATTTGCAATTGCTTTCACACAAAAAAAGACAGGGTTTACAGCAAAAATATTGAAAATGATAAATAGATAAATAAGATAAATTGCACTATTAATCACAAATTAAAATAATTGGTTGTAAATTTTAGTTTTAGTTTTTTTTTTTGGGGAACATGGCCAAATCAGTGTCTATTTGCAGTTTTTTCATGAAAAGAGAACAAAGTATACAAATTCACACACCAAATGCATTGAAAATGATAAATAAATAAATAAATAAAGTTACACTATTAATCACCAACAAGAATAGTTGGTTGTTATTTAGATTGCTATTCAAATAGTAAAAGATTTAATTAATTCTGAACAAATGCATTTCAAGTATATGCAGAAGATTTGTGATCTCAACTTTCCGGTTAGTGTACATCACTTGTAAATTTTACGAGTCTCGGAAGCAGGAGTTTTCAGAATAATTATGTAACACTCAAATAAACCCACATCGAAAATAAAAAAAGAATTGTGATTAAAAATATAAAAGAGCACGAACCTCTAATAATAATAACTGGACTTAATCATTTAGGGCTGGTGGTTTGGGTTCAAAGAGTTATTAACACTCACAGATCGATTCATTATTTTTGATATCAAAGTCAAATAACAGCCGAAAGTGAGAGCTAAGGGCTATGCTTGGGAGCCATCTCTAAAAACCTCACATCGCCTGATAATTTTAGACTTTTTATGTTCGGGTTTGGAACATCGAATAGAAAAAGAATTTTAATTGTAAACATAATTTTGGATGGGATCTGAAACACCTACAACAACGGATGGGAAATAGATTGTGATTGAAAACAAGATTTTTTGGATGGTCGGAAAAAGAGTTGTGATTGGGAACATGATTTCTGTAACACCCATATCGGATGGAAAAAAAATTGTGAGTGAGAATATGATTTTCATATGATTGGCAAACGAGTTGTGATTGAAAAATATGATTTTCATGCGGTTTCAAAATAAAGTAATTTTTAGATTATTTCAAACCACAAAGTATTAAACTTGTATGATTAGAAATATAAAATTAAATCCGAAATACAAAGCACTAATTTTCTTAATTATAAGTTAGGAGCAAACTGTGAATATGTGGAAAAATATTTTCTTAAAAAAGACGAAAATCTTTCGTGAGGCAAAGGGAAACATCCCATTGGCTCAAAGGGACCTACAAAGAAACCCAAAAGTAAAAAAAGAAAAACTTTGAAAAAGATGTATAATATTCTTAACTTTTAATTATGGAGGCCCCCTCAACTATATGCTATTTTAAATTTCAGTTTTTGATAATTAAGTAAATTTTGTCAAAAAAATTAGGAATTTCATCAAATACGTCAGTAATGTCATCAAATTTAATAAATTTAGTCACTTTTTTGCAAAACAAATATTGAAATAATTGATGATTAACGTACAGTAGAATCACAGATTTTAGCAAAACTTTCAAATAATTTACTTTTAAATTTGAGGAGTGCATTTCCGAATTGTTTATAGCGGAGGGGGTTTCCATATATTTTACCTTTTCAATTAAAAAAAAAAAAGGTGATGGAGGGAACCTTTGAACTCTTATTTTAAAATTTTTGAACATAATTTAAGAGCAATGAGCAACTCTGAGATTGGCCGATCCCTTTGACCACAAATTTTCTTCGGCTTTGATCTCTTCGTTTACATAGTTGGTATTAATTTCGACCATTTCGTTGAGATTATTGTGAAACCCGGTTGGTGAATTTGGTGGATTAATTGGACTTGGTCGGATTTTGAGGCGATCTCACTTCGTTTTAGGTGATTTGGAGGAGAAAAAAAGAGATTTTGAGGGCTAATTTGGTGGTTTTTGAGGTGGTGAAGGGTTTTTTGATGATTTTGGAGACTACCCAGATCGAGATTTGGGTGGATTTTTCTCGTTTGGTAAGTAATCAATCATCTTTTTTTAAAATTTTTATTTTCAAAAAAAAAACCCCTTTTTGGTTCAATTTTTTTTTTTGGTTCGTTCAATTGAAGGTTTCTATTTAGTGTCTATCACCTGTTTGTTTTATGTTCTCTAAGAACCCTATCATATTGTTTTCCAGTAAATTTTTGATTCTGGTGTGCAAAATTATCTTTTTTAAAAAAAAATTTATTTCAATTTGAGAATTGCTATATGAAAATTTTGAAAATTTGGTTGCAGAAACTCTGGGATCTTCGGAAAGATGCCGGGCGCGCAAGAGCAATTTGAGATCATGTTTCGGCTGCAAGATGGATCGGATATCGGCCCCTTTACGTACCCGACCGCCGCCACCGTCGCGACGCTCAAGGAAAGTATTATAGCTCACTGGCCTAAAGGTTAGTTTGATCATATCTTCATTTTGTTACCAAAATAATAATGTTTGAATTATATTCCTGCATTTTGAGGTTCAAATCAAAAAGTTCTAACATACTGTTTGATATTGAATAACAGTCGGATTAACTTTGAATAGGCACTTTTTGAGCTCTTTCTTAAATTAAATCAGTGTTGAATATTTTTGTTTGGAGTCCCTGAGATTGTTGAATTTTTGGACACCAAATGTTGGAACTTTTTGTTGTTCCGCAGGGCATTTCATCATTTATGCGAGATTACGAGTCGCCCATGCACTCATTTTGTGACTATGAATCACTCATTTTGTTCATGTTTGGTTATCTTTTAAATTTCTATACGAGAAGTTAAAATGTTTGAGTAAATCTCACATTGTTTCGACTTTGTCGACGAAACATGGTGTGCAACCATTATCAAAGAAGAGGAACAATAAAAACAACATTAGTAACGCAAAAGGTAGCTAATTCCTTTTATTTATTATGGGTACACAAATGAGTAGGATACTGCTAAATAAACTTTGCAGAACAGTAGTTAGATCAGTTTGTTTCTTTAAAGTAACCTATTTGCTACATTAGAGAAAATAATATGGGTTTAACTTTAACTTCAAGTATTATTTATGTCCGGCCGCATCAACTCTCTATAAAAGGATATGCAGACATGTTTTGCTTTTGGTAACACTAATGATAAAGAGCAACAGAGTGTAACACAAGTTGCTACAACATCAATGGATAAGGTGTTAGTGACATGAAGGTTGGTGTTGATAAGCTTTTGTACACCAATTTAACAGGTATTGAAGATCAATCGTCTCTTCTTCGCAGAAGATAATTGAGCGATAACCATTAAATAAGGATGAATTGAGAATCGCCGGGAGTTGTTAAGTGAAATGATCATATTTGTTGATGTTCAAACCTACAAAGTTAAGGCTAGTTTCCGAAGTTATAAGTTTTTTTTGGCCCAAAGGGTTGGATTAGCCTAATGCATAAGTTAGATATTTCGCTGATATAGATGCCAAACCTCTTCAAAGAATTAAATAATCGAACACAAATAAAAAAAAATGTCATCATCATCCATTGCTCTTTCTAAAATGATGAGGCCAACTGGACCACTATGCAAGTGCAAGAAGCATTGACAATTTTTTTTTATTTTTTTATTGGTTGTTGGTATGTCGATAATCCTTACAACTGTTGCTAACTTTTATATCAGTTATCATATATATTGTGTGGTTTTATTATCCCTCGCAATATGTTTTACTTTTCTATGTTGCTTTGTTTTCTCCTACGAATATGCATTAAACTTGAAGATATGGCTTTTAACTGCAGAGAAGGGAATCGGTCCGAGGTCCGTAAACGATCTTAAGCTTATTAATTCTGGAAAGATATTAGAGAACAGTAAAACTCTGGTGGAGTACAAAAGCTCAACATTTGATTTTTCTGGGGTGACAACTATGCTTGTTATCGTTCGCCCTCCGCCTCCAGAAAAAACCTCAGGTTGGTATCTTTTTATGCAATTGAACTATAACTTCATCATTCTCTTAACTGGAAACATTTTATCCTCTCCGTGAACAGATAAAATAACACGAAAGAAGCAGAAAGATTGCAGTTGCGTATGTGCGATATTGTAGCGGTTTTCACGTGCAAAAGCAGTAATATGTGCAGCTGGGATTAGTCATTCTTTTCGCCCTTTCGCTAAAAGTGCTTGAGCTTATAAAAGATAAAGGGAATTTTACTCTTTTTTGGTTTGTTTTTTCTTTTATTTTTGATCTTGCATTGGATTGACAAAATTTCATTTTGAGTCTCCTATGTTTTGTGTTTCGGGGAGAATCAAAAATTGCAAAAAAAAAAAAAAAAAAAAAGTTGTGAATATGTAGACCTGGCCTTTGTATAAGATTGCTATTGTTTTGTACATTCAGTGTAAATCAAATCAAACAGTTTGACACTTCTCCTTATTATGTCATGAAATTTATCGCCGTGAAGTATCTTTTGCGAACATTTTACAAAAACTTGGAAATGTTACTAAGAAGGATAGCATATGGGTGGGAAATTTCTCTCATGAGATAGCATAGGAACTCTTTGTTTTAGGTGTTATCTTTTATTCGGTTCCGAACCCTCACGGTTTTGATTCACCATTCTGCATGATCTCATTAAGAAGAACTATGTTTGGAGAATGGAAATGTAACTTCTCTGTAACTTTTTTTTAAGTTTTCAAACTTTTATGACCTCTTCTGCATTTACAGCAAGCATCCAACTTAAAAGTGTGATTCCGCGTGACTTAAAAATGTTGCTTAAATAAGATTTATGACTTTTGGTGGCATCTTTTATGGTGTAGTTTGCTGGTGTGTTCTTCATCCCATGCGAAATCTGAAAGAAGTTGAAGGGACTGGGTATCCAGAAGATCCAGATTAAATCCCAACAATTTGGTGTTCTAAATGGGGCTTGAATCCCATTAAATCAATCATCTAGTCCTTGTATAAATCAATAAATAAATTGTAGGTGATACTCTAATAGTCCCGTATCGGATGGGAACGGAGTTATGCTTGGGCATATAAAAGACCGTGGACCCTAATAATAATAACTGGGTTTAAGCATTTTGAATTGATAGTGCCACCAAACGAGTTATTATTGCTAGTGAATCGGGTCATTATATTTTGTATCAGAGCCAATTTACGATCCGTCATCTTGAGCTATGTGTCTCGTTGAGCGTTCGAATGAGCAAAACGGAGAAACATCGAATGAGCAGAACGGTGAATGAGAATGGGATCGTGATTAGAAACATAAGGGACCATGAGGTTTGGATCCAACGAGTTGAATGAGAATGAGGGTTGTGATTAGAAATATAAACGGCCATGAGGTTTGAACCCAACGAGTTATTATTGCTAGTGGGTCAGATCGTTATATTTGGTATCAGAGCCACCAGCTGGAAGTACCTGAAGTGTAAGCAATAGTCCCACATCGGATAAAAACAGAATTATAATTGGACATACAAAATTCCATGAACCATTATAATAATACTATGCGTAAGTATTTTGGGCCGGTGATTTAGCCTCAATAAGTTGTTTTTTTTTTTTTTTTTTGAGAGAAAGGTAGCACGCTACCCGCTTCGTTTATTTTTTTTAAAAATAAACTTAGCTTGAAATATGAATCAACTAGGATTCGAACTCGGAACCTCGGGTACCAACCATCAAGCTCTTTGCCACTTGCGCTAGGGACGGTCGGTGCCTCAAAAGTTGTTATTGTTAGTGGATAGATCGTTACATATTTATAAAATTTTTTCGATTTTGAAAAAATCCAATAATTGCAATAGATAAATTTGAAATTATCAAGTTTATCCATGCCTTTTTTTTTTTAAAGCTATCTCAATACTTAAACTCCCATTCCTGAAAACAACCATATAATTCCTTTTTTTTAATCAATTATCCTATTTAACCGAATCCCCTCTTATCTCTCTAACCCCACTCCCAACACCCCCCTACGTCTGTCTCTCTCTAAAATATAGGAAACAATATCTTACTTACTATAACTAACTTTCAAATTTTAAACCCCAAAAAATAAATAAATAAATAAATAAATAAATAAATAAATAATCTCTCTCCACCATTTTTTTCAAAAAAAAAGCTCACCTATAAATATACATATCTCTTCCCCTTTATGATCCCCTCTCCTTCCCTCTCTATATATATTCTCAACCTATATATTATTAGTATTAATACTACTACTACTAATACCATATATTATTATAATAATAATAATAATTATTATTATTATGGGGTTAAAAAGAGTATTTTTGCTCCTCTTCTCTCTTCTTCTTATTCTCTCCACCATCTCCCTAAGCTTGGGAGATGAAGTCACCGTGACCGTTAGATCGGTGACGACGATCGGTCGTACGGACGACAACTTGGTGTGCGTGACGCTGGATTGGTGGCCAAAGGAGAAGTGCAACTACGGGGTTTGTGGATGGGCTAATGCCTCCATCATTGACATGGTATATATGCTTTCTTTTTCTTTTTCTTTTCTTTTTTTCCCTTTTTCTTTTTTTGGTTTCATCATGAGTTACGTTCGAATTTTCGATTAATGTTGTTGTTGTTGCCTTGTCGTGTACTCTCTCGCGCATGCATGACGCATGCATGCGTGATGATGATATTACAGCATGCGTCTCACGTGAAAAATGTTTATTAGAGGATACTGACTATATATATATATATGATATAGGTTACTGATGTGTTGGCATACTGATATGTCACGTACAAATTAAAAATAACTAAGAATTATCCAAATGCAAAGCGTGCATGTCCTTTCATGCATGTTCAATTGTAAATTAGTAATTTTGGAGAGAAAGGGGAAAAAAAAGTTGTTTCACTATTAATGTGGTCTTATTATATATGATTGATCTTCTACATCTCTTATTTATTGTTATCTTTGTAAACTTTTTTTTTTTTATTTGTTTCTTGTAGGATCTCTCAAATCCAGCTCTTGTCAATGCTATCAAAGGTATGGCAATTGCATATCAAAAACAAATTGATTCATGTTCATGTTTACTACATTAAAACAAAAATATTACGCACTAAGTTATTGCTTTTCTATATATATGCTAATGATCTAATTATGAGGTGATTATAATTTATTTTTTTTTTTTTGCTGTTGTATGTAGCTTTTAACCCCTTGAGGCTTAGGCTTGGAGGGTCACTCCAGGATCAAATAATCTACAAAATCGGAGAAAATTATCCGAGGTGTCAAAGTTTCCGGTCGGACCCGAAGGCGCTGTTCGGGTTCACATCAGGTTGCCTCACCATGGACCGGTGGGACGAGCTCAATCAATTCTTCAATCAAACTGGGTAAGTAACTTATATCTCTGATGCACTAAACAATAACATGATTCAATGTTATTCTTCGCCTTTTCGAACACAATTTTGATGTTGAAATGTTACCATTTAAGGTTTTTACTGGTTCGACCAGTGGTTCAATCACTAGTTCAACTAGCTCGACTCGCTTTTTGACTTGTTTTAAGTTAAATCTACGCAGAGCTATAATAACATTTGGATTGAATGCATTGATTGGGAGGAAAAGGGCTTCAAAGGATGGGCTCTATGTAGGGAACATGAACCCTACTAATGCTTACAACTTGATGAAATATTCCTTCTCAAAGGGTTACAAAATCGACTCGTGGGAACTCGGTAAGTAAATAATAACAAATGGAAACTTAATCTTTGTAAGTTGTGCGTTCTTTTTCTGATAAAATGCAGCTACATGTCACAATTTAACAATTTTGTCGCGAAATTTGTTGCTAGGAAATGAGCTCAGTGCAGGTGGAGTTTCCGCGAGGGTCACCGGAGTGCAGTACGGGAAAGACTTGATCAGATTGAAGATGCTTATGAACAGATTGTATGCAAAAGAGGCGAATCCTCCGAAGCTTATGGCCCCTGGTGGCTTCTTTGATGCTAAATGGTTTGCTGATATGCTCCAAACATCAGGGCCTAATGTTGCTGATGTGGTTTCGCATCATATCTACAACCTCGGCGCAGGTCATCAATGTTCTCAAACACTTTCACTTTCACAATTATTCGTAACTTTTGATCATCGAAAACTATGAAGTTGAAATCGGCAGTATATGAAGGAGAGTTATCCGCGTTTTAGCTGAATTTAAACTTTTAAAATCTTTATGGAAACATGTGGAAAATGGATTCTATGTGTTCAGGTGTTGACAAGGACCTAATATACAAGATGCAAGATCCCTACTTCTTGTCTGAGGTAGCTGAGACATACAAGGATCTTGAGGTCACCATTCGCGACTACGGCCCGTGGAGCTCTCCTTGGGTCAGCGAGTCCGGGGGCGCTTTTAACAGCGGAGGCAAGGACGTGTCGGACGCGTTCGTCGATAGCTTCTGGTGACCAAAACCGATCTCCTCAAGTTTCTTCTTATTTTCTTTCTTGTTTATAACTGTGACACCCCAATAATCTCACAGCAGATAATGGAAAAGAGTGTGAGAGGCTTATATGTGACGGACACATTAGAACTAAGATGAAAGTGAAAGTGCTTTTGCAGGTACTTGGATCAGCTTGGAATGGTCTCCACTTTTGGCCACAAGGTGTTTTGTAGACAAGCTTTGATAGGAGGAAACTATGCACTCCTCAACACAACTACATTTGCTCCTTACCCAGATTACTTTAGGTTAGTATTTTTTCGTATTAATTAAAGCTCGCAATTTTAAACGAAAAATGGTGATCTATATCTACTACTTCCTCCTTGTTTCTACATAATTTAGTGCTTTGCTGTGGCACCGATTAATGGGTTCGCGTGTTCTCGGGACTTCGCACAACGGCTCGCCGTATCTTCGATCCTACACTCACTGCTCCAAAGGAAAGGTTAGAATTTAAACTCAATTCATTTGCATTTTTTCGCAAAAAGGAATATGGATCGACTTTTTCTTCTCTGTTTAATAAAAAAAAAACATAGAACTTTTTTGCTTTTGCAACTTTAAATTAAAACTTTCCCTCCAATATATGAAGTTTGCAATTTTGAATAATTGATGCATAGATTCACTCAATCTCCTCGTAATTTTGCGCAGTCGGGAGTTACTGTACTGCTGATCAATCTATCGAACTCGACTTCCTTCGATGTGTCGGTTGTCGGAGACATGAACTTGTATCCACCTGAAGTCACACAATCTATTGCATCATCATCAGCATCTGCATCATCAAATGGAGGACAAGGACAAAGAGAGGAGTATCATCTGACCCCTCAAGGTGGTGAGCTCAAGAGCAAAGTTATGCTACTGAACGGCACGCCTTTGACGGTCGGCAGCAACGGCGAGGTCCCCGACCTGAGCCCTTCGGTTGTCGACGGTTCAGCCCCCATACACATCGCTCCGCTGTCGATCGTCTTCGCGCGGTTCAAGGACTTCAAGGCCCCTGCATGTTCTTGAGTGATCAGAGCTTGTCAGTAGTCTCTGCAAAGAAGAGATTGAGGAGTTGTTCAAACTCTTTTCTTTTTTTTTAAGTTTCTAGAATAAGTTCTTTTTCTCCATGTTTGGTTCTCCGAAGTCGGAGAGTATAGCTTTGTTTTTCTTTTCTTTTTTTTTCCTTTTTTTTAGGGAATAGGAGAGTATTAGTAGAGAGCTAGTGTGAGCAAGTGTTTTTTATTGTATGGTGAGTCTAGGTTGAACAGGTTGGTAAACTTTTGTGCAGCAAATAAGGGTTGTGGCAGCAAAGGGACATCCAATTTATAAGATGAACTTTAGCATCTCTAATCTCTC
This sequence comes from Puya raimondii, assembly GCA_016920855.1. Lineage (NCBI taxonomy): Eukaryota > Viridiplantae > Streptophyta > Magnoliopsida > Poales > Bromeliaceae > Puya > Puya raimondii. The sequence continues at coordinate 3,446,759 of JABWPP010000044.1, read as the reverse complement.
TCATTCATATCCTATGTCGCCCTCGCGCGCGCGTTGGCATGATTGTGATATCTGATGAAATTTGTTTGGTGCAAATAATAATAAAGGATTTTAAATTACCCTTGTACGAAATTCGCCGGACCTAGATGAACACTGACAATTGAACAGAACAGAGATTCAGAAAGTTTCTGTATCAAGCAAAGTGGACAGGAGACTAGTGATGTTTTACTACGGCTAGAGTTGAAAACGGAACTGATTCATTTCTTTTGATTCAGTCTAATTCTATTTTAACTCGGTTCATTTTTGTTTAACTTTGCGAATTCGATAGAATTAGCTTCTAAATTAACAACTAAAAGCATTGTACTTTTGATGAGTAACAAAAATCTGAGATGCCGATTAAAAGAAATTAGAGTGGCCTTTCTAAATGCCTAGTAATAGAGAGGATCGGAAATTCCGAGTGCATTTTTGCCAAAACTCAGCTTCCCGAATCCAGTACTAGCATTGCAGGGCGTAAATGCCGCAATATCATTAAACAAAGCATTGCAATATGTCACATCAATTAAAAGCATACAAACAAACAATTTCTAGCAGAAAGCGATTTTCTCACATTCATAATAAGAAAAAGCTCTATTTTCACATTATGGTGGTTGCATCAAATGATGTATCTGCAAGGACATGTACCAGCCTCTACACAAAACACCAACAACCACTTTGATAAGTATTTGTTGCATTGACTGGTATCTATACAAGGACACAATGTAGTTAGCCCCAAAAAATTTGATACAACATAGACGCGACGCATAACAAAAACTGTACAGCGGCCGATGCCCCATAATTATCAACAAAGAGTATCACCCTTGCAATGCACGACGAAATTTACTATTCATCCATTGGAAGAACTCTTGGATCACGTTTGTCGGAAACCTCAGTTTCTTCTCTGGAGTAAGCGCTTCCAGGAACCATAACCAGCAAAGGATCATCGGTGAGTTCCTCACTCCCTGACTCTCTAACTTTGCTTCCCTAAACACGAGTGAAAAGTCAGAGTTAGTGCTAATCAAATTGAAATCTTTTACATACAAGGATAGAAGTGATGTTGCATTAGGGTATCTCGACACAACCGCCGAAAGAGATAAAGATGGAAAAAGAATTATACTTGATGTGTGAGAAATGCTTGAGAGGTATGTTTATTATGTCCATATCCATATATCAACAAGAAGGAAAGATGGATGTGGTTACTACGCAGGTAAAAAGAAAAAGTGTCCGTAGAGTGGTCATATACCTCAAGCTATAAAAGAAAAGTTAACTATAAATAAGAAATTACCACTCTCCGCAAATAGTTACTAACTTCAGAAGCAAAAAATTGATTGGTTTGATACTGCTTACATCTTTGAGCTCTTTCATGGTGCTCTTAAGTAGTTCTTTCGCCCTCATCCTTATCATGCGTCTTTCGTCACGCTGAGCCTTGGTAACCTCGTAATGACAAGCCACACAAAGGGTCCTCATGTTTTCGAGCTTACATTCCCCTGCCATCACATTGCATAGATTAATAGCTTGATTTAAAGACTAAAATAAGAAAAGAGTTGGGCCTCTTTTGTGAAAAGAGTTGGGCCTCTTTTATTGACAAATACCGTACCTCCACCTCTGTAGACTGGTATTATGTGGTCTGCATGCCAAGCATTTCCTTCAGTTGGTTCATGGACTATTTTATCAAGCCTGTAACAATTCGTGCAATAACAATCTTTAGCTAATAACCTCATGATCAGGGAGCTACAAAATAAAACAGTGGCTTATGTTCTCATGGGAAAACAAAATCTTGAAAGCCCACAACAACTTTGCTCGATTTCTCAGAAAATAATTCAAGATTTTCAAAAAAATTGATATCTAACAAAATGCTTCAAATGCTATAGAAGTGCTAGTTGTTCATTCGCAAAGCCCGAGAGCAAATTCATCCAAGCAAGATGCAGTTACATTTTCGTCAGCTTATGCATATTTGACTGCCAAGTGCCACACCGAACACTTTTTACTAATAAAATTGAAAGCATGGATTGTCGCTGATTCTTAGGCAAATAATATAAAAAGAGGAGTACCTTCCACTTGCAAGTTTATGAAGTAAACCCAAATTAAATACAGATGAGCAACTCACAGCTTCTTTCTGCTTGCCAGTTTTGGAGCAACTTTAGCAATGTACTCTTTCCGCTTTTGAATGGACAAAGGCCTTATATATTTGACAAGTTTGCAACAATCCAGCTTGCACTGAGTGCAGATGCCACATTCTATTTGAAAAAGTGCCTGAAAATCAACATTGATCAAAACAACTTTGCCATGAGTAATTCTCATAAAATCTCCAAGTCAAACATATGTAACATCTACATCGTAATAACAGCAAAGTCAACAGTGTCAACCTGACGAAGGGCTCTTTGACTTGTTCTTATTCGATATTCTTGAAAGCAGCTCAGATTACAGAACAGATCCTCAAAATATTCAGGTGACTTTGCAAGCTTTCCACTGGGCACAAGAAGATTTCATTATTAAAAGTAAATATGAAAAAATGTTTGAAAGATAAAAAAGGCTGAACTTACTTGCAAGTTCCTTGGCAGAGTTTGCAAAGAGGCTCATTGTTAACTGTCCAAGCCTGAGAGTATTCCTTCTCCTTCGAAGTGCCACTTTGTAAGGTAACCTTCTTCCACTCAGCATTTTCTGGTAGAGGATGGCTAATATCACTTAACGGCGTAACGCGTCTCATGCTCCCACCTTTCAACAATCCCTGAAAGACAATATAAGCAATGACATTTAGCTTTAAATAGTAGTTGCAATCTAATGCTTACGCGAGTAAGAAAAATAAATATTTGATCTATAATTGACACAAATCATTGAACATACAAATATTAGTGCAAATTCCAAGTCTTGTTTTTTAGAAAATAAACCAGGTCCTATTTGAAAATTCAGTTATTCAGCGGGTGTAAATACGAGTCTACATTAAAGTCCTTTAGACGGCACTCCCTTCAGAAAAGTAGTATATTCTCCAATTTAGACATTGCTGATGCCAACCTAGTAGCCTAGGAAGAAGGATGCATTTCTACCATCAGTGATACGCAATCCTAACCCATTGCACAACCATATTAATCAATGCAGAATAGGAAGGTTATCTGAATATTTTTCGTTTGTAATTAATCACACATAACTAGCTCTCTGGTTCATCCAAACAAAATTGCCACCCTCTAAGATATGACTAGAGTGATACAAAATGCTGACACACTCACCATAAGATTAATCATGTATCAACATAAGGCAAGATATAAATCAGTTTAAAAAGTCTAAAGGCACATACTCCACAGTTATGGTTGATACTATCTTTTAAGTAGAGTAATTCAAGGCCCAGAGGAAGTTGCAGCGGCTTCCCATGGAGTTTGTTCTGATCAATGGGTCTTAATGAATTCCACTCTTTAGTGAAAGCCTTCAAGGCAGAAGAAAATGCAGGGTTTTCCTTCAGGAACAGAGAGGTTGTTTCCTTTTCCCTGTCACCAGAAGAGCATATGACTTGTTCTAGTTCTTCAGGCCGGAAATTTTTAAAAAGCGGCCTAGGTCTTGAATCCTCTCCCAGAATGCAAAGATACAAGTGAATTCGTCGAGTGTGTTGGCTCACCTGGGAAAGGGTATATAATCAGAAGATAAGAAGATAATAAATAAGCCAGATATGTACTGAAGGAGATATACAATAGGAAAGAGGCTTGAAACAAAAAAGGCTACAAACAGTGTTGTCAAGCACATATATAGAACCAAATAAAAATGTCTGTTGAATATCCTGTTAGCTCTGACAGAATTTATGCAGTATAGATGAGGGTAAGCAGTTCACATATAAATAATAATTTGATTAAAGCAGAAATGTTAAGACTAAATGATATATGAAAGGAAAATGCATAAAAGAGTCAAGTAAAAGTACTGGACTCCCAAATACCTAAGAAATTGCTAACATAGAAAATTGCAACATAATAAAAAATCATGCAAAGGTCTCAAGAAATTTTATGAGAAAAAATAACTATCTTATGAGTAGATAATTTGCACACAGAATTTGATACTCCCCGCTTATCTCTACCAAGCATGCATGGTGGTAGTAGCTGGCACATTTACTACCAATAATACATAAATCCTTGCATGTTTATATTTAAGTAGTCACAGTATCAACTAGCACAGTAGCACCAAAGTATTTTGTTCAAAGCAGGTTATGATAAAAGAAAAGGCTAGCTGTGCTACCCAACAAACATTGAGTATTAAAATCAGAAAAGCATCAGCTCTAAGGCATAGACATGTTTTCACCTCAAAACGGAGGAATTCCACTTGAATAGAACTATTTACAATAGCCTTGTCACCTCCATGAGCTCCATTATCTACAGAATCCTTCCTACTAACCTGCAATATTCTAATATAATGTCCTTTTGTGGGATATAACATACATTCTCTTGTCTGAAAAGAAAATAAGCAAGGAAACAAAAGCACCTCGGATTGTCCATTTCCTGACAAATCTAACTTCCTGTCTCCCCTGTTAACTTTGCAACTTGAAATAGCAGATTGTTCAGATTGTGAAGTTTTAAAATCATCGCTATCCTGATTTTCATGTGACGAAGCATCCTCTTGAATATCCATGGCATGGAATTTGTCATCCTATCCCAACATCATAAGCATTAAAACCAAAATCAAATTCACTTTAGTAAGCAAATTAAGACTATTCTTTGTAATGAACATAGCATAGCAAGAAAAGAAATTAAGCAATGTCAAGCAAAGACAATACAAAGAGCAAAGCATTTTAACCTCAAACTTGAGAGGAACCGTATGAATGATGAAATCTGCATCATCTCCGACGCACTCTGCAGCAGTATTTACTAGTTCTTCTGAGATTTCACCTCGCAATCCAAGTGATTCCTGCTTGACTATCAAGTTCATGAATTAAAGTCAGCTCTATTTTGGACAGAAATCTAGAATAAACTGATAAGTTGAATTATTTACTTCTGGGGATCATACATGTGCTTTCTGGATCAGGATTGCCGCTATTTTCTAGTTGGAGAACTCTGTCAACCTGTCAAGTGAATTGTGAAGCATAGACCTCAGAGTTCAACAACAATTATTGCTTTTCGGTCATATGAAACAAATATGATGTTGAGGAGGAGGCCGCAGGTTCAGCACGGTTAGAATTTTAGAACTTCATAAGGGAAAACGAAAAAAGGGTCGCAAAAGTAATAAATAATTTTTACCTCTATCTCTCTTATGGCGTCCTGTTTTCCGTTCATCACGGATGAGACACGAAAGAGACTCTCGTTTAATTTCAGCCAATGTGATTCATCATACGTACCCTGTAAGATTATGTTTAGCCTTCTGTTAAAGTTGCAAGTCCCCGGCACACACACACCCCCCCCCCCCCCCCCCCCCCCCCCCCCCCCCCCACCCCCCACCCCAACACACACCCAAAAAAACAAAAAAAAAAGGGAAGAAAAAAAAAAAATCCTCACATCAGAAAAACAGTCTTCAACAGTAAACTACCTTCGCACAAAAGATGTATATGTTGACTGCATTGGTTTGTCCACGCCTGTGGGCTCTATCCTCAGCCTACAACAAATAAAGGCAGGCATACAAAGCTAAGTTGTCTATTGGCAGCCCATAGCAATTACTTTAGATGATAATCCCCTGCAACTTATTTCTTAAATAACATGAACGGACCACATTTATTTCCTCCTGAATGACTTTTTCAAATCTTTTTCTTCTTGTTACTTCTAGCTTGCCTCAAATGTGTCACTTAATTTATCCATTCAACCAAAACCACATATCACTACCATTCACTTCTCGCTACATATTATTGCAAGGAAATAATTCATGCAATGTATTTATTTAACATTATTACTAATAGCATAACCAAGAAAGCAAATGATTCAAAGCAAAAATAAGAGCAACATGAAAAAATGTCAGAAAAATCTGACGGTTGTAGGCTCAACAGAAAACAAATAAATCGATTTGCTAACTCGAGATTCAACTATACTGATCAAAGACTAGGCGAAATTCTAAGCAATAAATTCAAGTTCACAAATTATGAGATCTGTTTATCTCATCGTCCAAAGAATTACCATACCACCTACTAGTCAGGCCATTTCTAGCATTAACACAAAAACGTATATATTGAAACAAGAAATGTAGAAATAAGTAAATCATAACAATGTAGAAGAAAGAAAAATAACCTGCACCATCTCTGAAGCTGTTTGGGGAAGCTCCAAGAATACAACATTTCGAGCAGATGACAGGTCTAGACCACAACACCCAACAGTTATTCCAATTATTGCAATCTTGACCTGATGGATCAATAGGAGCCTATTATAATTTAACAGTTAAGCACCTGACTGGGATTATCAACAAACAAGGAAACCCACAGAAACAGTCGGCAAAACAGTAGGGAAGCACGATAGCAAAAAGACGGATAAAAGAACGAAGTTATTTCTACAGAAAGTGACGAATGTAACAATGCCAATCCCAAATAAAAGCAAAGGTCTATCTTGACCTTGTAACTCCAATTAAAGAGGTGAATGAAGGACCAACCTCAGCTGAAAAATGAAAAGCATCGACTGCTTCTTTCCTCTCCTTAGGAAGAGTGCTGCCATCAATGCGGACAAATTTGACACCATTCTCAGAGACAAATGCCTACAGGATTCATATCAAGACTAAATTCAAACCAGGAGAGAAGATCAAAAGAGTTTAAGCTCTAAATTAACAAACATATAAAAAGGTGGAAAACTGAAATTTTGACCAACTACTTGAAGAATAAGAGGCGTATATTTTCACCAGAAAATAAGCTAAATATTTTATCAGCAACATACAGATTTCTTGCATGACTAGCTCCAAGCTGGAAAGAAATGAACGAGCCAAAAAAAAAGAGAAACAAACACATAGCCAACACACTTTGTTAAAGTTTCTTTGGAGATAGAAGGATTACTGGGTCAAATTCATACTCTTTCTTCCCTCTCATATGTTTAATCTTTCCTTTTTACGTTAATTTGCAAGAGAGAGTTTTGACAAGAGCAACCTGCAACCTTTACTTTCCTCTGGTACTTCCAAAGATGCGTGATCAATCACTTGTATAAATATATGCAAATATATATATTCGAACAAATGTAGACACATGTGTACATAGACGTGCACACACACAGATTCAGGTTCAGAGAGAGAGAGAGAGAGAGAGAGAGAGAGAGAGTCCAGCTACAATATTTTACTTAGACTTAAATATCTATAATATTAAGAAACCTAAATGCAGAGTTCTGAACTAATTACCGCATGCATCATGAGGACACAATGGGCAATGAAAATTGAACAAGCTAATTGAAATTAAGTGACAGATTTCTTTGTTAAGAATCAAAGCACTTCACTAATGTGAAGCACAAACACACAAAGGCATACGGACATATAGACACATACACAAACAAATGCACATGTACAGTAACAAATAAAGACATGCATGCGTACATTAGCATTTGCACACGCAAAAATGCACAGCGCTTGCGAGCACACACCTGAGCACGTGCATGCGGATGCACACAGACAGTGCTTCTGAAAGCATCAGCTCACTGATGCTTTCGGTTTTTCACCTCTCAGCTCCACATTTCATCAAGTGCACACCAGACAAGCAGGAATCTTGATGCACACAAAATTGGTGCGCAATTTTGAAGATGATTAAATAGTCAATTAAATGAATCTCAACATGGATTTGGTGTGTGTAAAATACAAAATATTGGGAGAAGAGAATCAGACACTAATGGAATGGCTTAATTATGGTAGCAGCAGTGCTTAGCATTACAATCTTAATTAGGAAGTCGACAGATAGTCACACTATCAATGTAACACTCACCTGTATTCCATCTAGAACCTTTAAATGATGAGCAAATATTATCGTTTTCTGAAAGCCAGATCCCACGTCTGAGCAAGTGTCAGCATCTGTTTCTCTAATTGGACAATGGTTGGAAAACCACTCACCAAAACCAGATAATTTTGCAATACCAACTTCTTGAGGAGAGAGTTTCCTTGGAGTTTTCTTGCAGCCATCATCTGAAAGGAATTTTTTTAAAAAAAATTAAAAAGCAGCAGTCAATGTCCTTGTCCATGAATCTTTTCAGCATTTAAGTCATACTAGAGTTCATCATTGCATCAAATTATAGAAGATCTTGCAAGCATGGAGATACAACTATCATGCAAATCACCCCATCCCGCCAAACAAAAAAAATCCTTAAAGTAAAAAAAAAAAAAAAAAAAAAACACAGAGGGATGTATTGTTTTCTTTCAATAATTAACATTTCAACTCATCCTTAAATCCGTCAATAAAACTCAGTTTCTTCTATGCTCTCTCTGCATGCGAGAATGATAAGAGAAAGAAATCCTCTAACCTATATCAAAAAAGACTGCTAGTTCATACATGACTAACACAATCTCACTAATGCAACTGAACTACAACGGGTTGTTGGTGATAATATGCAAAACAAATTTGATGTTTACAGCAAAAGATATCATCCAAGTACAGAAAAAGAAAAATGGGAAAAAGTCATATAATAGAAAGTAAGAAGAAGAAATAATCACCAAAATTATCATCTTGCTCTGCTCTCTCGCTTCCGCCATCACTATTTTCGTGAGAGAAACAATTCACTGAATTATCATTCTTTTTATTGGTATCCATAACTGTCCCCCTAGTAACCCTACATGAAACAGTTGCTATGTGTATATCTGCCGCCTTCAACTTCAATCGTATAATTTGCCGACGCTTAGGAGGTAGTTGAGACAATACTTGCCCCTTTAAGCGTCTTATCTACAAGATGAAAATGACCAGTACAATGGTCAGTGAAGCTAACAGCTTCATTAAGCAAACGCAATGTAGTAATATCATAGAAAAACTTTTGTATGAGAAAAACCAATTAACTATTATATTTCTACCTTCCAATAAAGATGGAAATTGACCTATCACTTTCACGTAGAACACATAACTAAGAAAAGTTCTAATAAGTCGAAAAGAAATGGCAAACTGGAAAACAGAAATAATGTAAGCAAGCTGTACAGTACTAAATCCAGTACAAGTTATCTAGTTGTAAATTATTTGTCATTGGCATAATTATAAGGTGAATAAAAGATCCTGATCACTAATAGTCGTATATCAGTTCTTCTGAGAATTATCCAGATCATTCAGATTAAATACAGATTAAAAAGATGCATACAAAGCTGCATAACCAAAAGGATAAGAACAAACCATAAGAGTTTGCCTAAGCAGCACATTTAATTCTGCAAACCGAGTGCCTTTTGAAAAATCCTGCATAGGATTAATTCATTAGATCAGATTCACAACAAACTTCAAAAATAGAACTTCTAGAGCTTAAGAATCGGTAAGAATGGGCAGCCATAAGCTGCTTCCGTATAAACCACATGCTGACCACACAATGCTACACCAATGAAGGCCGAACAGAACAGTGCTGAAAGTATCTCACAAACTATTGTAAGCTTTCATGTGCCGTGATACTTGGCATGTTAATATCACACAGGGAATGAATAATTTTTGTACATATCTAATGTCTGTCAAATATTAACCAATAGAATATAAAACCATCACTTCAGCTTTCAGCCTTCAGCCTTCACCCAATGCCAGGTAGCGTCGGTCCCCAGAAGAACTAGACAAGATGAATCATACTAATCCCTTTGCCAGTCAATCACATTTTGAGCTAAGTACTCTCATAAACAAATGGTAGCTAATTCTTTCCTCATCACTTCTGGACCCTCATTTTGGGCCTCTCTTTGCCTATTTTCACACACCAACTTGGATTGCCTTGCTCTGACTTAAGCACCACAAATATTTCAGCACTAAGATCAGAAAAAATTGCCAAAAGTAGTAGATGATAATTGTAGGTCAATTATCAATATACCTGATAAAATTTCCCATTACAGCCATGAGCAAGTTTCATCAAGCAATAATTCTTTGCAAACTCATACTTATCATTTCCGAGCAACCGAGGCCTGAAAACAGAAGTTTAAATGGAAAAGCCACATTAAATGCTCAACAATAATAAAGCAAGTAGGACAAAAATTAAGAAAATGAAAGACAACAAAACAAATGAGATGAGGGTTAACTCACCATAACACATTTATTTGATGAAAAATGTCATAGGGCCTATCATCACCTAGGAGAAAACAAAGAACTTAGATGTGCTTGTAGAAGTTATGATATATCTAGCAGTAAACAAAGATTGCAGAGATGAGATCAAGTACAATGAGCAACTACTCCTCAGATTAAAAACAGCATGAACAATAGTCATAACATACGATTAGACAAGATGGCAGGCAAAGAATCTAGTTTGAAGTTCTCTGGAATCTAACATCTCTGAACCATTTTTTCTGCAATATTCATTAAAAAAAATTAGAAGTTCTGCGGAATTTAATTTCTGTGAACCATTTTTTCTACAATATTCACTAAAAAGAAAAAAAATTAAAGCATTCAGGGGATAAAACAAGTAAAAGCTTTACCTATTCTATAGATATAAAACATTAGATCATTTACACTGATAAAATTAGACCCGACAAGAATAATTGACACACAAAAGTTGCATGGAGAATTCATAGAAAATTAACAGAGAATAATGTTGTTTTTCCAGTTTGTTAAGATTGACCTTATGCAGATATTTCAAACAATGCAATTTAAGGATGTTGGAGAAGAAAATAAAAAACTAAAAAACATCCTTCTTAGAAAAGCATATTTAACGTATTCAAACAATTTATAACAAATAACAAGAATACGTGTAAGAAGACAGAAGTCCGTTTTAAACAACCTAGACAAGGAAGGTGTTCCAGAGAGCATAATGATGTGCTTGACATTTGCAGCCAGTTCGAGTATAACTCTTGTCTGACAAAAAGCAAAAGAAACGTGTGTAAGCAACAATACAAAGAATGCAACCTACATGGCACTGTTGGGGATCACAAAATCAGCGCGGCAACAAAATGCAAACAAAAGGATAAGCACAATACACACAAAAAATTTCAATATAGACCTGTAAGATGCTGCAGACATATGATGCCTCTGCGATAACCAACAAATGCCAGATGTTCTTGCCACATTTAACCTAGTATTTCTTGTTCTAAAAATGACATGGGTAGAGCTAATCGAAGGATTTACTTTCCAAGGCGTTTCTTGGTATTATTGCCAATTTTTAAAAAAAATTGCAAATTCTATGTGATTAGATTTGTCGGGCCGATCAACTTACTCTCTTCTCGTGTTTTCTAGCATGTGATGTAAAGGAAAAAAAAAGAAGGGGAAATGAGTTACCGGCAACCCATTAGATGTGCAGACTGCTAGCATTCCGTGATAAGCCACCACACTTCGTTGTATGGAAATTTTGTTTAAAAAAGGAAACAGAAAAAACGACGAGGCCTAAATAAGTAGTTTCAAAATTCTTCTAATAAATTCTTAGTATTCAAATATTTCTATTTCTCACTAGGTTCCCTAGAAATTGAATAGATAAGAAGAATATTCAACAGTAAAAACTATATAGCATAGACAGAAATAACAAGTCAGTCAATTATTTAATGCCCAACAGTCCACAGAGTACCTCATCTTTTTCAGATTTCTTCTTCGTGCAACGTATGTTATGTGACTCATCAATTATCATAAGTGCCCATTTCCTTCCAATCATACTCTTCCTAAGGCGATTCAACATCCTGTAAGAAACAACTACCACCTTTGGACAAGCTTCCAGATAGTCAAGGCTATTTTGATGGCCAAATACTGGAAACGCAAAAAAAAAAAGATGAATAAGTAGATTTTTTTAGAAAAAATCTCATAAACTTTCGTGCACAATGACGTGATAACCGAAAGATAAAATATTTGAACACCCATCTTGCTACACAAAAGGACAACTTCATTAACTAAATAGTGAAGATGCATTGTCCAATTAAGTTGGAACGAGGCATGCGATGGATGCTAAGTAAGCATATAGTAACAATACTAACACATAAATTAGACTAATTGTACAAGAATAATTAATAAGTTATACGAATCAAGAGAAGTTTTCCAAAGCAACAATAATAAAGAATATCGTTCGGAAAGTACCTAAATGGATATCCTTCGGTAGAAAGGTAGGAAGCCAATGCTCCAACTCCTCTGCCCATGAATATCGCAAAACAGCTGGACAGATGACTAATATAGGACCTTCATCCTGGAAGCAACATGCTATAGCAATTGCCTGCAACAAAACATCAGAAAAATCTGCAAATCTGATTTCAAATGTAACTATATAGTATTAACCGAAACTAGAGGATTTCAAGATTATCAGAACTTGCGTCTTGATAATAACTCAAATTATACATTGTTGATTTCATATAACAATCAACAACAAACGAATTATCCACCAGTCTTCTCCAGATATATGCTATCGATAACCCAAATGAAGTAGAGGTTCCATTTCCAAATCCGTGTTTTACAAAATTCACCTGAAGAGTCTTTCCGAGTCCCATCTCGTCCGCAATAAGGCAGCGGCCGCCCCTCCGCAGGCCAAACTTTATGCCTTCGAGTTGAAACGGGAGAAGGGCATCGCTCAACGACTTAGGTAGCTTCCCTAGGAGCTCGTCAACTTGTTCCTCGGAATAATGGCCCTCCATCAAAGGGACCCAATGATCACCAACAATTTGCGAGAACTTGTGAACGACCACGCGTGTAGTGTATGGTATCTCTTGCAATTGAATGCAGGGAACCTTTTTTAGGCATTTCAAGACCGAGTCATAATCCGAAAGCTTAAAGATGGAAGACAGCCGGCCAGTCTGACTTTGCATCAGGGAAAACGGCACAACCTAATAATGTATCAGAATGAACTACATTCCGTAAGTAACCAAATTTACGTAGAATCTTCTAAAGAAAAGGATCAGTTATATGGTAATTTCTTGTTTAAAAACGAAGTTTTTTCCGCCAAAACACATAACACTCAGACCCATAATCAAAAACGTTTCTTCCAAGAACGCACATAAGAAGTAAATAAATTTAAAGAGAAACGCATAGATGAATTGCTGGATAAGAAGGGGAGGCCACAAGAACAAACCGATAAGAGGCAATTCTCGACGATCCGAAGGCACTCGCTTTCTCCGGGAAATGGCGCGCCATCCGACGGCTCCGGAGAGACGGAGAACTCGTCCGGAGAGCAGATCTCGAGGACGGCGCGGAACCGAGGGCTTGGCGGCGGCGGCGGCGGCGGGGGGGCGGAGTGCGACGATGCGGATGCAGAGATGCTCCGGCATTTGGAGAGCCTCCAGGCCTCGGCCTCGCCGAGCTCCGCCGCGCGCTTCCGCTTCTCCAGGGCCGCGAGGCGGTTCGCCTCCGCCCTCCGCCGCTGCTCCTCGGTGACCTCCATTATTGATACGACGCCGAGGAGGCGAAGGAGGGGGAGCTACGACGATCGCAAAAGCATGGAGGGTTAGGGTTAGGGTTAGGGTTAGGTTGGGGATGAGGGAGTGGTAGGGTTATTAGAGTTTTCCGAGGAGAGAGAGAGAGAGAGAATGGGAGAGAAAGGGTGCTTCGAAAATGGGGGGATTGGAGAGAAAAGGGCGGGCGAGGGGAAGTACAGCGACGTGAATATAAACACTACGAGAGAGTGAAGGTTAAAAAAGGTGAAAGTAAAAAAAATGTATGAACTAATTTAAACTTAAGTTTTTTAAAAATGACCATTGAAGCTTTAAAAATTTTCATTTTTCTATCTACTCTTTCACATTATTTAATTTTTTAAAAAAAAATTATTGCCCACACCTAAGGTATCCAAACATTGATACGTCACGCTTTTTTTCATTCTTAATATGATTTTTAAAAAGAAATACTACGTGTACACCATAAATAGATCGTAAATTTTACGCGACTTACACACATTTTTAATATTAAAAAAATTGATAAGACTAGTATCAAAATATTAGCTCGTGAATGATTAGGGTGTAAGATTTATATTCATATTTTTAGATGTATAGATAGTATTGCTTTACAAAAAATTATAAATAATTTAATAATGATGACAGAATAATCAGATGAATCGTAACTCAGATAAAAACGTGATGTAAGATTGTATAGATGCACTAGGTGTAGAAAAGAAATTAAAGTCATAAAATGGATCAAATCAAATAAATCAAAAAATTAGATAGTAAAATTAAATTTTTTAAAGGATAGGTAATTACTACTTAATGATTCAAAGTTTAGATTAGTCTCATATATTTTTATCAAAAAATAAATAAATAAATATTTTCTTGTTTTAAAAAGAAATATTCTGTGAACTAGTTTGTTATGTTACCAAATTTATATGTTATTTTTTGAAATACATGTACGAGTCAATCAAAATTCTTTATTTTGAAAATAATACTATTTTATTTTTCTTGTGAAATTAACATTTGTTTATGTATTTTTCACTTCAACAACATTAGCCACTCGTTTTGTTTCACTCTCATTTTAATTCCATAAAAGGGTCTATTTGGTTCTTCGAAAAAATGTGAAAAAAAAATTTCAAGAAATTTTTTTATGAACAACTTCTTTTCTAATTTTTCGCCTGTTTTGATTTGAAAAAAAAAATAATCTATTTCTCATATTTTATGAAAAATTAGCACTTTTATTTTCCAATTTTTTTAAAAATAAAAATACTAATTTTTTATAAAGTATGAAAAAAATGTTTTCCATAAAAAAGATTTTAAAACCAAATGAAAGGACAAATGAAAAAACGATTTTTTATGAAATACTTTTTTCTTGAAAAAAATTTTCCACATTTTTCTGAAGAACCAAACAGGCAATACTTTAGAAACACACTTAACACTTTTAAAAAAAGTTCCAAACTTTTTTTTGGAGATGTAGTTACATGGTCCATACACATCATCTAAGAAAAGGATATTGCAAAGAAATAAACAAATCATCAAAATTGTTCCATTAATAAAACACCAAACTCCAATTAAACCAATAATGAAGATAAGTAAACCAGTAAAGAACCAAAACCCAGAGCTCCACATTACAAACTAGCATGAATAATAATGCATATATCTCACTTACAACATCCATGCACACATAAAATGCGCCAAATATTACCAAATTTGCCTTTCCTTGGAAATAAAAACTCATGTGAAAATCTCTCTAACAAGCCAATCAAGGCTAGGATATGCGAAATATAATATTAGAAAGGACGGCAAAGCGAACAGGATAGTCACTAGGATGTACAAGACTAAAACGGCGGCGCTCGCGGGAATTGCGTATAAGACTATGAGGAGGAAGATGATTACAAGCGGGAACTTCGCGGTCAAGTGAACTAAGAACGCCAGCGACTTGCGAAAGGAAGCTTGAATCCTCTCTCCGTTGAAGAGATTTCCGACGAGGTCCACACGGCGTCCGTTGGAGTCAGAGGTTTCTGCATGCGCAGCTCTTTGGGCTTGATTGAAGTACCCAGTGCTTCCGAGGGTCGTACGGGCATTAGAAGGCCACGCGGGATGATGGTCCCCGCGAATCGACGGCTGGGATTTCGCCCGCTCGCCATTCATAGCCTCGACCATCCAGAGAAGGAAGTAGTTCTTGCGAGGGAAAGTTAGATTGCCTTTGTAAACAAAGCGGAACGACAAGATGTTACACCATGGGCAGGAAATGAAGAACGGAAGCTGGAGGGGTACTGTCGGGAACTTGACTACGGCCCATTGAAGCCCTAAAATACAATTCTTGCACATGGTGTGGCCGCACCATAAGACATACGGCACGTTCTCGACAATGTTGAAGGATTCCCAGCATATTGGGCATTCGAGGCCTTCTTCACGGCTGGCACAAGAAGAACAGTCATCGTCGGAGCAGTCAGGGTTGGCAGTGCAGCACTTTTTTGAAATCTGCTTTTTCCCTAAGCTTCCCGCAATGGCATTTGATGCAAAGTTCCACATTCTGATTGTGGAAGGAGTGGCAGTTTAGGATAGAAGCATTTCCTTTTTGCACTTGGATTGATGAAAGACAAATAGGTGTAAGCTGGACGAGAGATATCCTTGACGACAAACCTGAATCAGCGGAAGTGCAATATACATGTCACTGGTACAACAAGTTTAACATACATAGAATATGCAATATATAGTTTTTCACTATGCAAGGAGGATATCGGGATAAGCTACTCTACATTTGATATCGAAAGGCAGATAGCCACAGTGTTGACATCGGCAGATGACATGAAACTGTAAGTACAAGGACAACGTATGGCCAAGCGAGTGAGCTATTATGACTTCATGTTATTAAATTCTTGAATTGTAAATAAGAAGAAAATAGAGATGGACAGAATTACCATAAACAATCATTATAACACAACTTGAAACCGACATTAATGACCGGAACTCAAACAAATTGGCTAACGCTCGTCTGATGACCAAACCAGCGCAAGCCCTCAAATAGCACATTTTCCCTTCCCACGACTATGACCAAACCAGCATACTAGTCTATGACCAAACAAAACTAGTCTATGACCAAACCAGCCTACAAGTATACTTGAATGGAACAAGTCTTTACTAACATAGTCCGAAGTACTCAAGCTCAACTCACTAATACTAACTACCCTATCATATATCCTCATTCTAAACACGACAAACTCTCCCGATTCAAACCTCGACATTCTTATACTCATGTTGACACTTGTCACATTCTTTCCCCAGTACACATTTGAGTAAAGGACTCCAAAGATGCGTGGGCAACTACTTTGCGACCATTCTCAACTGAACGAAAGCAGCATCTATGATGCTTAATTAGGTAATCCACATGATAGTACCTTCTAGAATGGATCCGATTCGATTGTCGAACAACCCAGCGGTAACAATAAATGAAACTACTAGACCTTATTATAAGCTTATTACCAGTGATTTTAGCTTCAGCACTCTTGACAAACATTGATGCTAAAATCAAGTATCCCTCCAGATGACCAAGTATAACGTATTAGACATAGCAAGACATAGCAAAACACGCATTTTTTCCACCAATAAATAAAATACATGAAAGAATTCTACAAAAATTGCAGCATATTAAGTCTTAAAAATTGAATTATCATACCCTGAATCCACTCAATAAACCCTAAGAGATCGATAGCAATTACAGACTCTACAATCAAAAACCAGTTGAGTAAACGGATACTAAATTGATCTAAACCCTGGAAACAAATTGAAAACCCTTAAAACAATCAAAATCACGCAGATTGAAAGGTTAATTCACTAATTAACACTACAAGATCTCTCCTCCACATCAACTTAACCTAATCGCTACAAACACTCCCAAAATCGATATTAAACATCAGAAAAAAAAAAATCTAATTCCACATATAAATCTGATGAAAGAGAGCAAATCTCACCATCAAGCATCGGGAACGAAGAGATCTCTGGAGCAGGAGAAGGATCGAGGAGAAGAGTCTTCGAGATCGAAACCCACCTCCATTTCTCTCTCCTCTCTCCCCCCCTCTCTCTCTCTCTCTCTCCTCTCGTCGCTTTCGCTCGCTCTCAAATCCACGGGGGAGAGGAGACCTCTTGAATCGAATTGAGAGAACCCTTTTTAACATGGCCCACGAAAATGTAAAATTACGATATTGGGTTCGAAATATCGTATAATTACGAAAATACCCTGTAAACTCACCGCATCGTACGCCGTTAAAAACGAAAACGAGCAGTGCCGTATGATTGGGATCGGACGGCCGAGAAACCACAGGAAAAATCGAACTATCCAAATCTAATTGCATAAAATTATTTAATTTAGTAAAGGATATATTAAAAATACATATCAAATTAGAATAGTGGGGGTTTAATTTCGTTCGTATTGGTCTAATCTAAACAGTTGGATAAAATAAATTTTTTTTTGTTGAATAACAAATATATGCAACAATACTTATTCGATTACATTAATAGAGTGGAAATGATTTAGTTTAATTTGTTGACATGACATGGATTTTATCCTCATTCTCAAAGTTTCAATTCTATCAATCTAGCTTTGAAAGTTTGATTTGATTTTGAATTTATCTTAAAAGTTTTTGAGTGTAACAATTTAGTTTCTGAAGTTTAATTCTAATTTCAATCTCGCCTTCAAGTTCAAATTTCAATTCGAATAAGCAAAGTTTTAACAAACTGGTGTGGAGGTTTTTTTTTTTTTTCTACTTGTTTGATTATATTTATATGGAAATAATTTCAGGAGCCATACTAAATTGTTACAGTTAAATCCGCAAAGATGAAATTGGAAACAATGGAAAAAGTTTATGATTAATTAAAAAGATAATTTGACATTTGGTCCTCAATCTATGAGTGGGTGATACTTTATTCCTCAAACTTTAATTTATTATAATTTCTAATTCGAACATTTAGAATTATTACAATCAAATCAAGCAGCTTAATTTAATTAACTAAATATTGCTGCATCGTAATATAAAAATGATGTAGAATCTAAATTATTGGGGCATCACTAATAACAAAACTGCTACATTATTACTACGTTAGCGATATATTGATATTTAATCAACTAAATTGAGTTACAGAACATGATTCCAACAAATCTAAAGGTGGAGTCTGAAATTACAACAGATTAAAATTTGAGAACCAAAATATCCCGTGTTCCGCAAACGTGTAATTTACCCTTAATTATAACTTACAAGCAGCATGCTCCCCCACAAACTGCAAGGAATTGAATGAGCATGTCTCCCCCACAACTGCAAGAAATTACTGCAGGATAAAAGAGCCGTATGAAAAGTGCATTATTTACTCATAGACGCTATGTGAATCACTGGTGGAAAGTAAAGGACTGTTTGGATGCATAGAGATCTCCTGCGACCGGTCACCGGCCGAAGATGTCACAGATAGCACCTTTTAGATGGGCGTGATAACTCGGAGATCCACCATTGGCTCATGTTATGCGATGACATTAGAGACTTTCAACAAATAGAATAATTGCTAGCGTCTTTTTGAAGAGCTCTGCTCAAACACGACACGATTCAGTATCCTTCGTAGAACCCCCCCCAAAAAAAGTCAAGTACAAAACCAATATGCTTCCAGAATACAGGTTAGATAAGACACAAAAGACCCACTTATTAGTGAGAACCCAGTGAACCTCATGCTGATCATTCATGTTCGCGTTCAGTGAAGCGCTGCATATCTTGAATTGTTTCCACTTCTCCATGAATAAAGTGAAGCCAACATACATGAATTGCATCTTTCAGCGGAAAGTATCAATAACATGGCGCACTGCTTGAGAAAGATATAATAAGAACCTGGGACGAAGTTCTTTTCCTCAACTTTGAAGTACAGTGTTTTGAACTGCAGTTAAAGATAAACATTTTTACATTTTACATCTTTGAATGTTAAAGCATGCACAGCACATGCAAATAATTTTAGTAAAACTGTAATGATTTCCGATGAAGATGGCTAAACAGTTAGATATTTCAAGTAGTATCTGGTAACAAAGCAGCAAAGTTACTACATGAATACAACGACTCTAATGCTTGGGTACCTGAAAAGAGTCCGATAATGATCTGAGACAGTAAGCAGCAGCATTAAGTAATTTTATCTTATAGTTTGGCAATGACCTTCTCCACTTTCCTTTTAGCATACTCATGAACAATACTGATAGTGCTCTCCCTATGGCGCAAATAAAACTCCGCAAGCAAGATCTCACTTTCTTCAGGCATCAGATCACCATGATGACCCTGCAAATGATACTATAGTCTCATAATAGTTCCCTTCGTATTTTCAAGACGATAATTTCAATTTATAACTCTCAAGAAATTTCAAAAAAGAGAGAGAGAGAGAGAGAGAGAGCACATAGGAAACATGATAGTCTATCAGATATAATAATACTATCTTAACATAAAAGAGAGATGAATATAATCCCAAAATAAACGATTGCTTTTGAATCTGTTCGAAACAAACAGGGAAAGATCACTGATCTCAGCAATAGTATGGTATCACTAAAAATATACCGTCTAAATTCAAAAAACCTGGAAGGGCAGTTCTTATGATCTTAAAGGTAATCATTACACTCAAGACAAGGAAAGATATATGAAATTAACTGAGAAAGTTCCTATGCTTACAAGGCGAGAAACTCTATCACACACAGCATGGTGCATGAGAATGCCAGCCGCAACAGAAACATTGAAAGAATCCACCATGCCTTTCATCGGAAGCATACAATGCAAGTCCGAAAGGGACAGAGCCTCTTCGCTTATACCCCTGCCATGCAGCAAAAATCGGGGGATCAAATAAGGAAAATAAATCTCTATTTCTTTTCAGTTTTTCCAAAGAAATGAATTATCAATAAATACAAAGTGAAAACCCAAACCAGTAACATATTAAAGCACTAAAATTTCGCAAAAAGCAATATCTTAATGATGAACCGACCTAACCAATAAAATTTATCATAGGATCCATCAAAGAAATATTAAAGTAAGATAATTATACGCTAGTAAAGAGCATTCATCCGCTAATAAACCCATCCCAAAGCGTACATAGAATTGGCCGAATAATTAAGAATGCTCAAACAGAATTTAAAATGATGGACAGCACATTCCAGACCTTGTTAACCATCCTGAACCAATTTTTCATGTAATCATGATAAAAAGGCATAATGATATCCAGAAAAATAAGTATTAATGTGACGAACTATAGTGTAAAATTCAGTTCATAGATCTTCATTTTAGAGCATAAAATTATCACAGATCTTGATTATCATTACTAATAACAAAGAAAGAGTTACTCTGGTGCTTTAGCGAGAAACAACAATAAGAATCAACATGCAAAGTATGTGATTTGTGTGGAATCAGTTAACAAGGAACCTCACGGTACCGAATGCAAATGCAATGAATTATCAAATCACAGAAAGCCAAATACATATGCACATGCACAAGATACTTACATATGTTCATTTCCCACAACAATAGCAGTTGGTTGCGACCAATCCAACTCATATACAGAAGCCTGGGAAAGAATCAAGAAGTTATCAATTCAAAGAAAGTAAACCATCTTGATAACTTGTAAATTGATCTTGATTGAAGAATAAAGTGCAAAACATGAAACACCAAACTCATTGAAGAATAAAAAGCTACTAAAGGTGTTGCAAATGAGCTATTAAACGTGTCGCATTAACAGCCACATATGGGAAACATAGAAGTTCATTGTAGAATTGAGAGACCAAAAGGGTGATCCGACGGGCATGGAACATTGATTCATACCGAATCAGTTCCCAAGCGAGCTGTTGCAATGCGATAACCCCGCTTTTTCAACGCCCTAAAGCACTCAGACGGCGAATTCCACAGCTCAATGTCCAGCCATTTCTCAGCACCCATGCTAACATGCCGATTGTCCCGATACCTGTTACAAACCACAAATATCTAACAATAAGTGATTAACAAATTGGTAGACAATCCCGTTCCGCCCAGGGAACAGAAACAAGCAAATGCCCTTTTAGACCCGTCAGAGTTTCCCACCCTGGCTCGCAGGATAGTTGCTCCTGTTTGTTCCTGCTGTGTATAGTGTAGTGCATTTCGATGAATGTTATTTAAATAATGCAATTAAGAGAAGCACTATGCTGAGGTCCCCGACGGGCTTCTTTTTGCGGCAAAAGTAAAAGCTCCAATTAGGAGCTTTATGCTTTTGGGACCAAGAATCTCATTTCGGTTTCCTACTGCAATAGAACCATTTTACTCAAAACCAAGCTTTCTCACAATCCTCAGACTAAGTACTAACAAATCAGATCATCCAAATTTGTTACATTGATACGAGAAACCCGATGCCACACTGCTTCGAAGATCAAAGGAGTCAAACAGGGGCGTGCCGTTTCACCGCAGGTGTAGCTGCACCTTTTACTGCCGCCGCAGGAGATCACATGCACCGACTGCACCCCGAGCGCATCCGCCGACCTGAACGCCGCCGACACGTTTCCGAAGTCCGTCAAGCCCTCGACCACCAAGCACACCGAGTAGCTCCGGTTCGCCACCGCCCTCCGGATCCTCTCCTTCCTCGCGTCCATGATGTACGGATCCAGCGCGTCGACCACCTCCCTGCTCGAAACCTCCACCGCCCCCGACCTGAAAACATCAACATACGGAAACCACCGACGCCTCCGCCCTTCCTCCGCCAATGGCGGCGGCTCGGCGCGGCGCTCCATCTTCATGAGCCGCTCGATGCGGTCCCCTTTGGTGAGGAGGTCCTCGACGGTGTCGTCGGAAGAAGCGTCGGAGGGAGGA
This sequence comes from Puya raimondii, assembly GCA_016920855.1. Lineage (NCBI taxonomy): Eukaryota > Viridiplantae > Streptophyta > Magnoliopsida > Poales > Bromeliaceae > Puya > Puya raimondii. The sequence continues at coordinate 3,424,548 of JABWPP010000044.1, read as the reverse complement.
TCCATGGCGGGGACGGAGGCGTGGCGCGCGGACAATGGCTTGTTGGATCCATGGAACCCTAGCCCTAGGAATCGAAGGGGAGAGGAGGGGAGAGGGTGGAGGAGGAGGAGGGGAGAGGGGGTTTGGTTCCGGGTGCTATGGATCGCGGGGGTGAGGGAGGAGAGGGTTAGGGTTTTAGAGGCGATCATTTGAAAGGGAGGAAGAGGAGGGAGAAGAGGGAATGGATAGGGTTCGACCGTTAACGGCGAACGGTTGATATTTGGGTTGGATTGGGTCGGGTCGGGTCGGGTTAAGTTGTGGAGCGTTCGTGACCGAAAGTAAATGGATCGGGTAAAGGTTCGGAGGTTTCTTTTATACTCTCAGCTTGGACGGAAATGAAAGAGGAGAAGGAAAAAAAAGAAAAAAAAGGTAAGAAAATCATTTTCTCTTATTTGAATGTAAACTTGATTAAAAAAAGTTTAAAAAAAATTAAGAGAAACATTGAAATAATAATTTTTTCATAGCAAAGAGATCTTTCATAACTGTCTATTTCTTTTCTCTCCAAATTTTTTTAAAAGAGAAAAAAAAAGTATATAAAAATTATTTAAGCCGAATGCTTGAATTGATAAAATTTAAATACAAATAAAATTCAAATATAGTTAAACTTAAGTTTTACCGTACTTAACTTTATTTACAAGTTGAGAGGTCTTAGCAAAAAAAAAAAAATATAATTTGAAAGATTAATCTTGAAAAAAATAATGATACATGTATACTTTATTATTATAATATATACATATTACATTCTATTATCCAAAAATATATATATATAATTTTTAAAGTTTTTTATATTACGTCTCAATAGAAAACTTATATCCGGTGTGTAAATAGCATAGTTTCTTCCCAAATGGCCTAGAGGTGTCCAAATAATTTTATTTATTTATTTATTTTGTAAAAAAGCGGGTCGGATGTTAGACGTCCGACCGAAAACAACTGGATCCGAATCCGAAGAGCTAATCTGATATATTATATTCTTATTATCCCCGGACATTTTCACGATTTTACGAGCCACAGCATCGTCGCGGGGGAAACACGGCACGATGCTCTTCTCCTCTTCGTCGTCCCTCGCCTCCCCTCGCCCTCCTCCGTCCATCTCCCTCACCGGGAAAATCACCACCGTCGACTCCGCCCTCCTAACTCCGCCACGTCATCGATCCAACCCCTCTCCCTCTCGAGCTCTCCATTGGTCCCTCCCCGCCGCCGCCGCCTCCATTTCCTTCCTTCTTTGGTCCACTTCAGGTGCGCTCCTTTTGTTTTTAATACTCCTTGGCCTCAATTACTTTATTTATTTTTTTCTTTTATCTAAAGTAACGCTTTATATTCCTGATATTGTTTTAAATCGTAACCAGATACAATGTATATGTTCTGTCAATAACAAAATTAGTCAATAACAAAATTAGTTTTGTAGTTACTGTACTACTACAGGTTCCTCATCACGGGTGTTTGTATATTATTAATGTGCTGACACTCATAATTATTACAATTGCTTTTAGTTAAATTTGACAGCACATCAACAATTCATAAAAATAACATTTCAGAGGATCCATCGATTGTACCTAGCGCAGTTGGCTAAGGACATGATGGTTGGTATCTGAGATCCCAAGTTTGAAACCTAATTGTTTCACACTTTTAACTAAGTTTATTTTTGAAAAATGAACAAGACGGGTAGCATACCGTCATTCTCTCTCTCTCTGAAAAAAGAAAAAATCGGAGGATCCAAAACACTTTCCGTAGGAAAAAGCAACGAAATATTCTACGTTATAAACCACAGAATGATAAAGTACAGTACTTTATGTCGGATCATTGGCGCTAACCATTAATCCCAAAAGCTCAAGCTGTTAAAAATACGCAACCGATTCACTTAAAGCGTACAGAAACAGCACTCACGGGTCTCGATTGTGACTCGGTCCCACCAGCCTCACGCCACTTCGAACATGACTCGGCCCACCCAGCCTCACGCCATTTCGAACATGACTAGGCCCCACATGGCCTCCCGCCACAGGGCAGGATGCTGGCCCATTTAAGCCAACACTTTATCCTTCCTTGATTTGCAATTTATTATATGATAGTAAACTACAACTCCCATGTACCATAGTGGGGCATTTTTGTAGTTTTACCTTTACTGATTCCTTGCATTAACCCTGCATGTGGTATCATCTTACATTTTACAATCTCCTATTTTTCAGAAAAAAAATTTCTGTAAAATATGAATATTGGTTTGCATGTATTTCCTCGTATTTTCACTTCTTTTATAAGCAAAAAAAAAAAGATTGATGTGTAATGGAGTTTCGGGCATTCGATTTGCAGTGAATGCTGGTATTCTCTCGGGTTTCTCGGGGTTGGAATCGGTTCCCGGACCTCAGCTCCCGCAGTTTGATTTCCTCAACAAATGGAATGGTTCGCGCCCTGCGTACTATCTTTTTTACGTTCAAGTATGTTCTTCTTTAATTTTATCATCAAATATTGTTTTTCGCCTTTTGAAGAGGAGAATCAGAAGAAGTATGCTGAGTTCGACTCGCGATTCAAATCTACTACCGTGCTTAAGGAGCTGCTGGAGAAGTCTAGATTGAATAAAGAAAAGTAAGAATGGTTTCTTTCTCGACAAATAGTTGAATAGAGATTGTTACTGTTCACCAGTTTGATCTTCACCTTTTAAATTCTAATAAACTGGGTCTTAATTACACTTCTGCGTTGAATTTTTTTCTGTAAAATGGATGGAGATGTGTGCATGAAATCGCCACGTAGCTGTCGTCTCATTTTGCGTGTTAAGATTGATTTTCTCATATTGCGGTGTTACATGATGGTTCGGTGGTGAATCGAATCTATCGACATTTTTTTTTCTAATTTAATGGAGAAATTTTTAATGTAAAAGGGTATATCGCGACCTGTCAGTTACAATTTATAGATTTGAGGACCAAATTAGAACTACATTAATAGGATCAGGACCGCCGGTGTACATCTTCCCCTTTCTTTCGGATGCACTTGATGATAAGTTAATTTGTTCGATTCAATAAATTCTCTTTTGTGGATGGATTTAGTGCTTTACATCAGAGTATACAGCAGTAATCCTCTATTTTGATGCTTTAAAGTTGTGTTTTTATTGACTATAAAATTGTGAAAGAAGTGTATGATTGCAAATTAATTGTGTGGATCATTTTCCAGGAATCAGAAAGAAATCCAAGATAAGTATTGCTTGCGCGGCGCGGAATGGGGTGTGGGTGATTGCTCCACTCAAGGGATGACACAAGAAGAAAGAGATGAGTTTGTTGCAATGCTAAAGAAGAGAAGCAAAGGTGATTAAACTAGCCATGTAACTCAGGTAGTAGTCTTATATGTACAAGAAATTTTTACACTGTATTATCTTTTTACGCGTATCTTTTGGCCAAGTAGAGTTGCCTATGTTCCACTCACATTTACATGTGGATCTCAAATTGAGTTACTTTGATTTGATGAGGTTACAATAGAGAAAGTAGAAGAGATTATTATCCCTATATCTAAAGAAAAGGAAGCAAAAGCTGAGAAAATATTAAGTAGTTTAATGCATCTGCAAAGAAAATTTCAACAGTTTGGTGAAAAGGCTACTATACAACTATGCCACTCTTTTTAATGAATAAATATGTTAGAGCTGTTACATCCATTGAGGATCAACCAAGATCTTAGTTCTATGCCACTTATGATACAATGTAAAAGTGTAATCAAGTCCGTTAACTTTATCTTAAACCAAAACCTGCAACGTCAACAACTAACGATATTTACCGTGTCAGAATCAAATCTTGCTAAGTGGCAATTTTTAGTTCGATTTAATGGTTGTTTTTGAAGGAGGAGACTCAATTGAAACAAATAATAAGGGTTAAGGGTTAGAAGTTTGATTGCAACATTGAGTCCTGGCTTATTGGCTAGGGGCCTTTTGTTTCGGCAGTAGCACTCCCTTCTACCGAGACTTCCGTCGATTGCAGAACTTTTTCAACGTTGCCGCAATACCCCTATGGCCTTCCGGGTATCGCAGAAACCGACGACTTCGAGAGATACAGAGATTTCACAACAGTATTAGGATCTGATATTGGATTTGGATACTTAACCCCTTCAATTATATTAGTTCAGTGTGCTCTTATTGTGTTGTGCTCTTATTGTGTTGTCCCAGAGAGGTAAATTGCCAAAGGAGAAACTTTACACTCCGGGGTTGTTTTTGGATCTACTGATCTACAAGAAACGGTTGCAGGAGAATGGAATCTTTTTCGATTTCGTGCCGAGGAAATGCAAGAAAGAGAGGATTTAAAATGACTGATATTTCCTTTAAGTTGCTGGATATTCTGAACCTTCATTTTCAATAGAATCTAAATGATTTATGGATTGATCAGAAGATCCTTTTTGATTGGTTAGCATCCATTACTTCAAACGAAAATGAATTATGCAAAATCTTTTCAGATATTCGATATGAAAGTTATGAGAGGAGCCTGTTTGCAGGCATTGATAGTAGCAATATAATAGGTGTAAACTTGTGCCGCAAAAAGGAGTGTTCTTATGTTGAAGCATTTCAACAAAAAGTTCTGGGTGTGTGTGGAGATCTTGTTCATTTACTATTAAACGAGTAAGCAACACAGCCACAAAAAAGCGAACCGGTATTTCGAATATGACCACTTTATTAGATTAGCTGCTGCTCTTTTCCATACTATAATTCAAGTTCAAATCATCAAAAATGGAAACATCTACAACTTTCATTTGTTGAAGTCAACATCATTCTTTGAATACGAATCTAAATTCGACTCAAATATGCAACAAAGATGTGGGAATAATGGTAGATTAGTGGATTCAACATCAGTAATCTCTGGGACAAAAAGCAGGATCCATGAACAGCTTACGGCTCGGTCTCGGATCCTCCAGCTGATTGCGGGGCATCCAAGGCTGCATAACTAATTACGAAACTGTTGATCTTCTTAATTATGCCTCTACGAGTCCCTCACTACGAGAAACCTTTTTCTTGTTCTTCACGACCTTGAGATTTGAATCATTTCCGTCTTCCTTTTCCGTTTCAATCCTCACAAAGACGGGTTTTGGGTCTGGCATCATGTGGCCTGCTCTCAGCCTTCCCCAATCCGTATCGCTCTAGGAAAAAAAAAAAAAAGTTAATAAACAAACAAGATGATATCGAAGTAACAAATTTAAAATAAAATTAGGCAAATTTTAACCAAATGTATATACTCTGTATGATAACACTCCTCTGCTTTTAACTCTTTTCTTGCTTTATATTCTCTAACATAGAGTTTGTTACATAGTTGCTGAAGAGCAAGCATCAGAAGTAGAGATAACTTACCCAGGTTAGTGCTTCGAATTGATCCATCGAGAACCCGAGCTGCGAAAAGATTCGCCAACATAGACTTGGAGTAACTGGGGATAATGCTATTGCAATAATCCTCATTGCCTCCAGTATAATTACAAGGTCCTGCTTACAAATGCAAGAGTGTGAGCAATTCATTACCGAACAATCGCTTCTTGATAAAGTGTATCAGAGACTTGCATAGAATACTAGAAGGTGATACATAGGTCCAGTATCTAATCAATGGGTCGAACCAAGGTTTCTCATACTAAAGAAAACACCCAGCGAATAACACACCACGATGGCTAAGAAAGTAGGGCTCGCCAAAAATTACATAAAGAGGCAGTTGGTGTAAGTGAATGAGGATAATAACCTTTGCGGCCATTTCAGAGCTAGTACCCCCCTGCTTGAATCCAGACCATGGTGCACGCTCATCGATGTACGAGTTACCAGCATTGCCGATTTCAAGCACAGATTCACAAGCTGCTGAGAGTGAAAGAGTTTCATAATGGCACCTCACCTTTTCCACCTACACAAGATGGTTATAATAAAAATAGTACATTATATATGTAAAAAATAGCTATCATTATAGGTATAACTTAATTAATGGTGAAAGAACAATAGCAACACTAAAAAATGACAGAATCCAAAGAAAAAAGAAAAAGGCTGGCAGTATATCAGAAGGGATATTTCAAGAGAATCTCCAGCTCTCAGAATGTTGCAGCTGATATATCAGAAGGGTTTAAGAGAATCTCCAGTTCTCAGAATGATGTGGCTTGACTACTTCAGATCTCACATATTAAAGATTGCTATGTAAAAAATTTCTATTCCAGCGGCAACAGCAATAGTGATTCTTTTACTCAAACAACTTCTGTATATGTTCTTCCAGCTTTAAAAACCCAACCATAATTTTACAACTTCCAAAACTAAGGACTGTTCTTGGTATAACATCAAATTTCAAGATCAATTAATTGTTCGCCATACAAAAGTAATGTCGGAACTGCTTGAGAAGGAAATTAAGTTTTACATGCTAAAAAAACTGTCGACAACAGACAACTTTTCAAAAGGATTGTCGAAGTAGTCAAACACCATTTTAGCAGATTTTGTTGTAAATGAAATGATCGATTAGGTTTTACTATGTCATACCAATTTCTCCACAGTATCTTTGAACGGATTTCCTTCTGCTGCTGCCATGGAATCAAAAGTTAATGTGGATTGGCAATTCTTCTTCAGAAGTCCAAGCGTCCGGTTGAGAAGGTTTCCTGCTCATATAAAATAGCAATTAAGTTACAAGACAGTCACAATTCACAAACTCAGATGAAGGATGAGGGACTTTACATATATACGTCCCTGCAAAATCATCTATCTCTACATATATCTTTGTAAAACACAAATTTTTATATTAGTGCCTTGAAAGTGTAGTTTGTAACACAAATACCGTTACATTATGTTAGGGTCAGGCAAATTCATGGGGGAAAGTTGGTTTTCTATTAGAAAATATTTCTCCTAGAGGTGCATTTTTCTGAGTATGAGGTGTGTATATAAGAAATCAACTTTTTGAAGGGAATATACAGATATCTCGGATACCCTTTGAAAAAACTTTCTTAGCCGCCTTCCGACCTTCAATGGTGGGCGGACTTTTGCAGGCAACAGGCTTTAACACAAATACCTTAATGTAAGTAAATATTTCTATATTGACATTTGAACGTCTTGAAAACCTTCCAACTAGAACAAACAGGCTAATGAGGAACTCAAACAAATATTACCAACTGTATTTGCGAGATGCGCGTTAACTATATGGATGAAGCGATCCTCTGAGTAGTCCCCATCATTCCCGAACTCCACTTCCCTCAAGAAGAAATACCTAACAGCATCAGCTCCAAATCTGTGCACCAGATCCTTTGGTTCAAGTGTGTTTCCCAAGGATTTCCCCATCTTCATACCATCCTAAAATTTTCAAAATAAAAAGCAGTGCTGCATGAAATGAAAATGAATGTATGAGATAGAAATCATGAAACTTCTAAATAAAATGTACATGACACAAAAAAAAAAGAGAAAAAGGTTTAAAGAAAAGATTCTTGATATTTATCCTCATATCATTAAGAAAAACCACACAAATTTTTTTTAAAAAAATTGTTTTTTAAAGTAGTATTGCAGCCTTATTAGAATAAAATGATTTTTGAGAAATAACGCTGTATAAAGTAGAAAGTAATTCTCTTTTAAGGAACCCCGGAAAGTAGGCTCCCACAGTGAAGCCATTTCAGTTTAGAAAATGTGCTAATATGTAATCCAAGATGTCCACCGATAAGCAATTTAAGAACAAAGAATCTTGGCCATAATAAAAAGTTCATAGGTATCTTATTACCTCAGTACGAATGGAGACATAATTCTCGAGTGCTAACTAAATGAACATCGAGAAGCACTTATACTGTTAATTATAGGCATTCTACTAAAGATCGGTTTTATAATCTCTTGTGGAGCCACAAGAAACTATGGTGTTTTGATGGGAGCGACATAATCAGATTAAGAAAAGCATGCAATGCATAGAAAGCTTTCAGCCAAAATACAAAAAACGGATTGATATTATCATTTTACTTCTTTCTTAATCATTTGTTTAATCCAAAGATTGCCACAAGAAAAAATTGATAGAGCATAAAGTACCTTTGTCAAAAAGCCATGGCCAAAAACCGTTTTCGGAAGAGTTAATCCAGCAGACATTAACATCGCTGGCCAATAAACTGCGTGAAACCGCAAGATATCCTGCATAGTGCAAACATCAGGAATGACCAATAATAATGAAAAAACGGGTATAAGAGATCCAGAACTACCAGCAAATCATGTACTGGGAATTGCATGGAAATATACAGCATGCTACAAACTAACTCATTGATATACCTTCTAGTATGAGATCAAACATATTGTATGATAAAATTCTCTAGTACAATATTACTGATATGACAAAAAATTAGCAACCTTTACTATCAGTTAACAAGAAAAACTTTCCTACAAATATACAAAAATTAAAAAAGCTACCTTGCCTATTAAGTGCAATGAGGCAGGCCAGCCAGAATTAACAGCTTGTTCTAAACTCGGATTCTCCTCATTCTCCAACAACGCAGAAATATAACTGCAGGGAAAGAAAGAAAATCATGCCACTGCATAGAGACTAAGTACTCATGAATTATATCACTGGACTAGAGTTAGTCTTGCAAATAAATTAAGAAACTCATGTAGTTCTTGACAAAAAAAAAAAGAAAAAATAATAATAACTCTAGCAGGCGAGGGTACTAATGTTGTATTTAAAGTGAAGGGGGTGTAAGCAGTAAATGTATAGATCTAAGTGGCAAGAAAAGGAATATAATGCAGCAAAAGTGTCCAAAATAAACATTTATATCACTATTTTTTGAAGCAAGAGATCCAAGGTATAGTGAAGTACTGTCAACCTTTTAGATCTTACAAAATAATGCAAATAATGTGCAAACTGCAATGAAAGCTAAAGATGCAAGTTGACAGTCTTACCCCAACAAAGCATCAAACCATACATAAACAGTTTGCTTATTGTCGTTTGGCACTGGTATGCCCCAGTCCACAGAAGAACGGGATATGGAGAAGTCTCTTAATCCACTGTTAATCCAGCTTTGCACCTAAAATTTCATTTCAGTTAAAAAGCGCAATTTGAAGTCTAAACATACACAATTTCATGCAAACATAATAAATGCACAACGATAAAAATGCACAACGTAGACAAAAACAAAGCAAAAACATAACAAATATCAAATTGGGTTGATGAAAAAAGAAAAACTTTTACTCTTTTGAGTTCTAGTAACAAGAATAATAGATCAACAGTTAACTACAAAAATGGCGGACGCAATTACCGTTCTTCAAACTTAATCTGCGGGGAAAAATAGTATTGGCAGCTGAAACTACAAACATAAGAAATCACAGTAATAGGAAAGACGTGAATTATTCACCTCATTTAAGCGAAAAGAAGGCTTCACAAAATCTGGATTGCTTAGCAATAAATCTTCCAATTTCTTCTGATACTTCGATAAGGCAAAAAAGAAGTTATCCTCCTTCCGAAGTACACAAGGCTTTAGGTGCATAGGGCAACATTTATTCTCAAGCAATTCTTTCTCATCCTGTACATTATCACCAGAAAAGGTAATTAGAAGCAACTTTTATGCATACAAGCTCATGAAAAAAGGCAACATTCATGCATACTGTAAGTTTGACTGGGAAGCACATCTCTGCAATATTTCGAGTAGCACTCTTTTTTAACAAACTAGGTGCTCGAAGCAGCAGCACACAAAAGCACATGAAGTTCAATTCATAAAATATCTCATCAGAACCAATTGATTATTTTCACAATTACCTCCTGTAAACAGCCATATATCCAAACAAATGATATGTAAATTTACCTTGTACTCCTCACAATTTACGCAGTAGAGCCCCTCGTAGTCAGCCCTATATATGTCGCCATTGTTTAGTACTCTAGAGTAGAACTCCTTCACGACAGCTTCATGCCTTGAACTGGTAGTCCGAATAAATTTATCATATTTTATATCGAGCTGCAAATTAACAAACAAAATGAATACTCAAGTTACACAGGAATTTTGTCAGTTCAACCTATAACCTAAACAACTTGAAAAAGAATAGTTTTATAGAGAAAATCAAAAACCAAAATGCACAGGCACATACATCTGCCCAAAGCAAACGGTAAGCATGGGAAATGGTGTCGCAGTGCTCGCTCGGGCTATTGCCACTAGCTTCTGCTGCTGCAGCAATTTTCTCTCCATGCTCATCTGTTCCTGTGATGAATATAACCTTCTTCCCTAGAAGCCTCTGTTGCCAGATTAGCACCATTAAGATAACTTTTGAAGTCCTAGGATGATATATGCATTAAATTAGTAAGTATTTTAATAATCAGTTCTATTGAATTCCTGAAAACAACTTACAAAAAAGAGATTAAAACTTTAGAAAGCATCGACAAGCTAAGACCCAATTCTACTCAATTAGAGCATCAATGAATATGATCACTAAGTAGAAATGCACAAAATGGTGGCCTTTTACATAAAGTTAGAAAACGCATGCACAATTAACGAGCCTAAACTCTCCAATTAAGGGGGCATTAGGGATTTGGTAACAGTTGGCATGAAAACCCCAAAGATTGAGGCAACAACTAAAAACAATGACCATGATAGGGCTTCTTATCCATATTTAAACTGCTTAAACACAGTATCCACATATCATTGATAAGCTAGCACCCAATTCTAGCAAATTAGAGCCTCAATGAACAAGATCACAAGGTACAAGTGCACAAAATGGTATCTTTTCATACAAAAATTAGAAAATTAATGCGCAATTAACGAGCCTACACAATGCACTCAAGGGGCATTAGGGATTTGATAACAGTTGACATCAAAACCCAGAGACTGAGGCAGCAGCTCAAAATTGACCACGATAGAGCTTCGTACCCACACTTAAAACTTCTTAAACACAACATCTACATCTCCAATGGAGGAGAACCGTTTTGGGTAAACTAGCGCACACCTGGAACCGGGCGATGGCGTCGGCGGCGATGGTGGTGTAGGCGCTGCCCATGTGGGGCGGCGCGTTCACGTAGTAGAGCGGCGTCGTGAGCACGAAAGGAGGCGCCTTGGAGGGCTCCTTCGCCCCCTCGGGATCTGCGCCGAGAGGGAGGGAGGATACGTGCTGCGGCGGATGCGCCGCCGCCGCCGCGGAGGAGGAGGAGCATCGGCGGCGGCGGCGGAGGAGCGGGAGGGGGGAGGAGCGGGGCGCGAGGAGGGGGCAGGGTCGAAGGAGGGAGGAGGAGAGGGGGGAGATGAAGCAGAGCCCGCTCGGGGAGGAGAGCAGGGCTCGCCCCGCCATGGATGAAGCTCGGAGCCTTGCTCTCGTCGAACGGCCCTCCGGAAGAAGAGGCGCGGGGGAGGGGAGGGGAGGTTTATCTTTTGATGCTTCGCGCTGAGACGGCTCGCACGCATCGACCGTAAGATCCAATTTTTTTTTTTTTTTTTTTTTTTAAATATATCACCAGTCGCTCCCTCTGCTTTCAGATTCGTGCCGACCATGGATGGTCAAGGGATAGATAAAATGTAGCAAATCCGGCCCATCCATCCATCCATCCATAACGGCCCGTTCCAATTGGGCCAGTATGGGCCGGGCCGTCCCCGATTAAAATCTAAAACCATATAATATATAATATATATTTATTATATAGATTAAAAATAGGTAATAGTGTTTCATTTCATTTCATTCATTATTATTATTGGTTTGTTTAGGTCCGTCGCACCGAGCCATCATGGGCTCTTCTCCTCCTCCTCCTCCTCCTCCTCCTCTTCCCCTTCATGGGAGCGGGCGCGTGGGGGACGAGGAGAGGGAGAGGGAGAGGGAGCAGCGGCCGCGGTTCTTCGACGCGAAGGCTCGGGCCAAGTGCTGGCAGAAGGCGGCGGTGGTGAGCGGGCGGCATCCGGAGCGCTGGCGGCGGGACGCCGCCGGCAACGTCGTCTGCAAGCGCTTCTGGAACTGCCACGGCTGCCTCTGCTACGAGTACGACCACATCATCCCCTTCTCCAAAGGCACCCACCCTCTTCCCCCTCTTCTCCTTTTTTTTTACTTTTTTTTTTTTTCTTTTCTTTTTTGAGAGGTCCCAAATTTTGAATGCTTCAATCTTAATTTTTCCATTCCATTCTGTGTGTAGTGATGTTAGATAAAAGTGTTGTTTCATTAGAAGATAGAAAATGTATTGTATTAAAATTCCTTCAAATCATCAGCTTTTACTTTTAGGACTCGGAAGCTCATTATGATTCTACAAAAGCACCATATTACTCTATTTGCCAAATGTTCTACAGGAGGTGACGACGACTATTGTTGAAAGCAGAAGCAGAAGCAGAGCCAAACAGGCACTATAGCACTTCTTAAACAACACTTTATCTAACAGTACTACACCTTACGTCATACGTCAGTTGGGCCAAACAGGCCTCTAGTCTTGATTTTGTTCTAGAATGGATGCTTTTACGACTAGTAATAAGCGGCTCCATTTGAGCTAAATATGAAGAGAATGGTTTTTGTAGGTGGAGAGTCGACTGCGGATAACTGCCAAATTCTGCAAACAAGGGTGAACAGGTTCAAATCGGATAAGGAATGGGTGGGCGAGGCGGAGCTCAAAGGCTTCTCCTGCGATATTCAGTTCACCGGTGAGTGTCTCCCTTTTCCCACACTATGGTTTGTGACATAAATGCTTAAAATTGATTTGGAGAATTAATTCTGCGTTACTTAAATGTGTATGCAGAGTATTTTGGCAGTTCGATGTAAAAAAGAAAATTTTTGATGTTATCTGTAGTTTCGTATTACTTAAGCTCTGCTGTAATACTAAAAAATGATAGCCCAAACTCAGAATTATAAACCTCGATCATAAGATGATTAGGCGAAAGGCGAAAGCACATTTTAATATAGGCCTAAGAAATATTGCGCGAGTCTATAAAAGAACCCAGTACAAGGCATATTTCATCATGAAACGAGGCTATTATTGGTGGCTGTTACATTTAAATTTCGGCGCTTATTTGTTGTATCCTTGATGAACTCCTAGCTGAGGTAGGGAACCAGAGGGATTGGCCGAGAAGACGGGAATGGTTTTGGGGATAATTATGCAGTTGAAGTATTAAGAGGAAGTTTGATAAGATTACAGCAATAAATATGCAAGTTTTTCGATGAACTAAATGCGCCAGCTGACCAGCTTACTTTCATATTCATAGGATTTCAACTTAAGAAATAAGAACCATGTTTTTGGATACTTGCTAAACTTTTGAAGCGCCAACAAACTTCCCTGGCTCATCTTTAAGATGATCTAGATTGCATAACTCAAAATCTGCATGTGTTAAAATCTGCATGTGTTCTGATTCGTCTGAATATAGTGCTATGCAACTCTTCTCGACCAACTCAAAATCTAGTATCGTAAGGTAGAAAAAATCGAAAAAGGAGATCAACATATCTAATTAATAAATATTCTTTGGAGAACTAAAGGAGGAAATTAATAAATCTGTTCTTTTGGACATCCTAAAAATTCTCATAATGCAGTCTTGGTCGTTTCGAAGATCTCCAATGTTGGCGTCATAAGCAAGTTCTGGATGAAACAGTTTTTGATGAACGTAGAAGATCTATGGTTGAATTTGTTCCAGGACTCGAGTAAATACCTTTTTTAACTTTAAACAACCAAAGTTCAAACTCATGTCAACAGCTGGTGTGCCCTCAATTCCAATATTTTGAGAAGAGTGAGGTGTTTGCAGAGGGAAAACTAGGGAAGTGTCAGGGCTTTTTTATCACTCGAAACCGTCTGTGGTATGTTCTAGTTTTGCTTTGCATAGCAATATGGGGAATACTAGCTGTAGTGCTCCAAACAAGTGGAATAGATTATAAGTATTACTCGAGCAACAATTTGATCGCATTTTATGCTAAATCATTCTTTTGGACATTTATTCTTGCTGCACCACACATTCATTTTTACTATCTCGAAACACGGCTTGCCGTTTTGATATCTATTGCGCTGCATGTTGATTTGCAGACAAGGAGCTCGACATAATCGAGATGGCGGTGTACGGGGATGTCATCCGCCCAGGGAAACAATGCCGTTGCAGAACTGTTGCTGAAATGCTCGGGCAGATGAAGCCAAAGAACCATTTGGCCGCCTGCGAGCTACCATACAAAGAAACACAATGAACCTGCATTCGCCGTAGACTTTTTTCCATTTTAGCATTGTGTTGTACTATTATTTCATATAAACAGATATACTCTATATTTGAATGGCATGGCTGATGTTTGACTCCAATTCCCAATCAATGTAAGACGGGATTTATCTGATCTTCTTTCTACAACCTGAAAGCTTGATGCTATGTGATGATACCTATCTACAACATTTTGTTTATAGAAAAAGTCTTATTTTGCCGATTCTGCGAGCCAAATTGGCTCACCGAATCGGCGAGATCCATCAGACACCATGTGTACAAGGTGGGCCCTCCTATCGTGCGATGCTCGCCGTTTCAGCAAGCCAATTCAGCTCGCCTATTCGGCGAGCAATTCTGCGAGCATAGCACGGCGCTTTGTTTAAATGGCTTCCTAGAAGACAAAGCAAGAGGGGAGAACGGGGAAAATAATTGATTGGACTTGGTGCGCCGCGTCTACTATGGACGCTTAGTTGATGTGTTATCTATCTCATCTTTACTTTGGATGATGTGACAAGTTCATTCACATCTTAAATTTTTTTATTTTGATGTTGAGGAAATTAAAGTAAATGTGTGACGCAGGACAGTTCTGTAGTGATTTTACATGTTCTGAACTAAGTCTAAAGCAAACATTTTTTATATACAAAGCTCCTAATAAACAAAAAATGGAAATTGAAAATATTAATGATAGTATGTAAATAATATTTACCATCAACTTCTTAACCCTTGAATTTATAATAATACTATCACCAAATAGTAAACTCTATGTATCCGACAGATAAAAAGTAGATAATAAATACTATTTCTCTACTATCAATATTATTTTAGTTTTTCTCAAAAAAAAAAAATGATTACATAAAGGAAAAGAAGAAAAGGCTAAAAGTAACTTGGAAAGGTTCATGGGCCAGATTAAACAGGGAAAAGAAACGAAAAAAGAAGGGGGAAAAAAGGAAAAAGGACAAAGTGTTCAAAAAGAGCAAAAAAACCAGTAATTTACTTTCACTTTTAATCCATGCTGCAGCCTTTTAATTACTATCATTAACAAAAAGGAATGATATTGACATAATAGATAGATGTGTATGGAGAGAGAGAGAATCAAAATATTGAGGGGGACACACTCAATAATTGTAGTCAAAGCAAAAGGATCATGGCTTGTTTTTCATCTTAAAATTAAATTTGGTTTTATCATAAAATGCGGTGCTATTTGATGAAGTGCTTCTTAAAAATTACTTACAGAATGCCTTATATTAATTTTTCTCAGCATTCTCTTTCTGCCTCAAACTTAGAAACTTAGCACTAAGTTTCTGTTTTAGACTCCAAACTGTTTTTACTCTTTACAACAATAAAAATTTTAAAACTTTTTTGCTATTATCAAACATTTAACTATAGATAATTACAATTAAAACCAAAAAATAAAAATAACAGTACTAGAATTAAACAGTCACTATGAGAAAGAATCTACTTATATGTAAAACTACCAAGGCATGGAACAACACTGGAAAAGAGACAATCTACATTAAAGTTCGCTTCTTTTATGCGGTGGTGTTGTTGCAAAACTTAGTATCTTTTGTGTCTTCCAAAAAAACACAATTTGATAAAAATATTGAGCACTATTGCAAAAAAAAAAAAAAAAAAAAAAAAAAAGGACCTTAAGATATGTGGAGAATCCCCAACTATAAGCCATTTTGAAAAAGTTTTGATTTTTTGTTTTAGAATTGAGTGATTTCAACCAAATAGATTAAAAAGTTTTTTTTTTTTTAGATAAAGGTAGCACGCTACCCGCTTCGTTTATTTATTTTTAGAAATAAATTTAACTAGAAATATGAATCAACTAGGATTCGAACTCGGGACCTCGGGTACCAAGTACCAACCATCAAACCCTTTGCCACTTGCGCTAGGGACGATCGGTTAAAAAAGTTCGGTAAATTAATGTAACACCCCTATAGTAACACATCAAATAGAAAAAAAGTTCTGTTAGAAATATATGAGGCATCGCACCCTAATAAATAATAGCTGGGCTTAAGTATTTTGGGCAGATGGTTTGAGTCCTGATTTGGACCCAACGAATTATTGTTGCTAGCAGGTCGGGTTGTTTTTTTTTTTTTTGAGAGAGAAAGGTAGCACGCTACCCGCTTCGTTTATTTTTTTTAGAAATAAACTTAGCTGGAAATGTGAATCAACTAGGATTCGAACTCGGGACCTCGGGTACCAACCACCAAGCCCTTTGCCATTTGCGCTAGGGGCGGTCGATAGCAGGTCGGGTTGTTAACAGCTAATTAAGTCATGAAATCTATATATATAAAAAAAATCAAATAATAAAGTTTAAATCAGAAAATTTATAGTTGAGGGGGCCTCCACACATTTATGTCATTTTATTTGGATTTGTTTATTATGCTTTGAATAGTGGCGGGGAACACACGGCATGCAAACGTATTGATTTGTTCACGGACTGGGAAAGAGAGAGAGAGAAAGAGAGAGAGAGTGGGAATGATGATTGAGACTTGGTTTTGATCAACATTGATTTCAGCTCACGCATTAGGTTGGGTGATTAATTTGTTCATGGACCAATGTAACTAACATGTTTTTTTATATTAGATTTTTAGATTTTCAAAGTTGGAGAATCTATAGAGAACTGGAAAGTCATTTAAATAGAAAATACAAAAATACTATTTTTTAATAGATCGAGCTTCTTAAAAAATAATTGTTTTATATTGTTCAATATGGTATAAGATAAAGAAGTTCTGGGTTTAACCTTATCAGACTCCTAGTTTCGAGCTCAGAGTAATTTTTTTTTACTTCAAATATTTAAGACTCAATTTGGAATTGCGGACAGAATATGTAGAGAGAAAGATAATATTTTATTTGTTTAGCACAAGTTGACTTATCGTGTAGATCACAACTGACTGATTCAAGTAAAGTACGATTTTTTATTTTTTTCGCTGAAAAATAGATAAACGTATTTTCAATTGTAGCTCTTTTTAATCCAAGAGCATTGGTCAACTCTCAAAACCAAACATGCACAAAGTAGTTTCATCCTGATACCATTTAGAAAATTATAAAAATAGCGAAACATTTAAACAACAATCATCTTAGTTTTGATTCGTTTTGGAGTTTGACTTTTTTTTTTTTAAGAGAAAGTTTACAAAGCTATCCGCTTCGTTCGTTTGTTAAAAATAAACTCAGCTAAAAATATAAAACAACTAAGGTTTGGACTTAAAATTACAGGTACCAACTATAAAGCCTTTAGTCAATTGCATATGATTGGTGAATTTGCGAAATAAGAGTAGTGTATTAACAAGAATTCTTAAAAAAAAAAAAAAAGACTAATAAGCTTTTTGTTATAACAAACAAATAGAATCCAAATTCCTTTGTCATGCATGCCTTTTTGCGTCCATTAACAAGAAGAGAATATATTGGAGAGACCAATTAATAATATTGTACTATATATGTATATCTTTTTAATTTGGAATTTTTAGGCTTGAGCATTGTATGTACTATGTACTCGTGTTGTGTTCCTTGTCTTGGAATCAACATGAAACCTACGAACAAAAAAGAGTGGAGAAAAGGTATTGCCCTAATTAAAAGATGCACGTGAAATGGTTCTATTTAAAAGTGCACGTAGCTTTTCTAAAACAAGTTATGTTGGCTATTTATTATTGGACTAAAATAGTTTTAATTTTTTATCCCGTAACAATAAGTTCAGGAGACTAATAAGTTGAGTTGGGTGAGCCTAATAAGTTGAGTGGGGGTGTGATCCACAAGAGACCCAACGGCAAGAGGCCCAACAATAGACCCAACGTTCAGATGGGTTGAGTCAGGTCGAAGCTCGCGAGCACTATGGTTGAGCCCTTAAGTGTGATGGGTGCGCCCTTCCTATCAGCACGTGCTTTTGGGATAGTTGGTTAGCGCTTACGATCCACAAGTGGTATCAGAGGCGCGAGTTCGATTCCCACATGCTGCATTAACGGTCCAGGTGTTGGAGGGGGGATTGTTGGCTATTTATTATTGGGCTAAAATAGGTTCAACTTCCTGCCCCGTGACAATAGGCCCAGGAGACTAAAAAGTTGAGTGAAATTGTGATCCACAAGAGACCCAACGGCAAGAGGCCCAACAATAAACTCAACGTCCATGTGGGTTGAGTCAGGTCGAAGCCCGCGAGCGCTATGGCTGAGCCCTTAAGTGTGATGGGTGCGTCCTTCCTATCAGCACGTGCTTTTGGAATAGTTGGTTAGCGCTTACGATCCACAAGTTACTGGAAAAATAGTAGACATAAGGAAAGAAAAAAAAAAGAAATCGTGAAATGGTGTAATTAATTTTGAGCCACGCCATATGTAGCATCTCAATAGTCTCATATCGGATAGAAAAAAAATTATAATTGCGTGTATAACAGAGACTCTAATAATAATAACTGAATTTAAATATTTAGGATCAATAGTTTAGACCCAACGAATTATTATCGTGTCCTTATTCTGTCTCAAAACTTTTTATCTCTAATAAATTAGAGAACAAGAGATTTCTTGTTTGGCACAATAAATTAAGAGCAAAAGAAGGGGGAAAAAAAAAAAAAACTAAGCTTGATCTTAGTTTTGCATGTTTTTTTTTTCTATTCATTAAACAAACAATAGTTCTAACGACTCGATCGCCATTAAAGAAGGATTTTAATGAAAAGCAGTTAGAATAGTTTCAAACATTTCTGTATAACTTTTGTGTTTGAATCCTATGTACTTCCATTTTTTTTTCTTTCATTTAATTCAAGTTTGCATATTGGATATATAAAAATTTTTGAGTAGGGATAAAAGAGACAGTATAAAATATAAAATAAAACATTAAAATACTATTCTCGATCAAGTAACAGGATTATCCGCAATCAATAACACAAGATACCCACCCCTTCTCGATAATATTCTTGAAGTAATTTTGCATATTTAGTAATTACATGCAGAATGAATCAAATATTATATTTGAAAAGAATTTTTATAATTTTTTTTTAATAATTATGATAGATAGTGCGAATCAAATGCGCCCTAAGTAGTAATACCCAAGAGCGATGAGTAATATAGCAAGCGGCCAACAAGCGGATCAGAAATATGATCTGTGATAAGATTTAAAGCGAATTAACAAAAGTTTCAATTCATGATTTGGTACCACTATTGTCAACTCATCAAAGACTCAATCTTTGACATGCGATTACACGATCCCTTTTTTTTCAACGCATGATCAAGTTGCTTTTGTCCTAACTATGATTCCATTATTAGTTAATGTGTATTGATTGAAGTGAGTGGAGCATGAACCTAATTAGCATTGCTAGAGCTAGGGTTTAATTAGGGCCTATTTCGGTGATCAGAATAAATTATCAGATAATAATAACTTTTGTGGTACGAAATATAAAGTCCGACTATGGTGCTTGTAAAAACACCAAGCACTTGGTATTTGTAAATTTTTTACTGTTAGATCTACCCCTTGGACCATTTTCATCCGTTAGATCATATTATTCAACCAACCACCCACTCAACCCTTAGGGGCCACATCATCCTAACCGCACAACTTTTAATCCAATGACAAAAAATTTACAAACACCAATAACTTGGTACTTTTAAAAGCATAGGAGCTCAATTATATATATATATATAGAACTAGGCTGGAATACTATCAATAGCACCAAGCTATTGGTGCTATTAATTTTTTAGCCATTGGATTGAGAAATGTGTGGTTAGGATGATCTGGGCTCCCTAGGGTTGAGTGGGTGGGTGGTTGAATAGTATAATCTAACGGGTAAAAATAATCAAAGGGTTAAATCTATATATATATTTGTACTCTTTTTCAACTAATTACCATAAATTACTTGAGTAAATCAAAGTGATATGCCAAAAAAGATGAACGAGCCTTTACCTTAGGCACTGAAAAAGATTAAGCAATTAATTCTACAAGTAACATGACTTAAAAAGAAAAAGATTAATAAGTACATTCACTTCTCCATATGAATATATAATTAATTTGCCTAATGGATTAACAAAATAAGAGATTTAAAGGGTTTGAAGCAATGCCAAAACAATAAGAGTGTCTTTATCATATAAACATTTAGGATCAATTCTCGTTTATCATGAGCGTTTGAGAAAAAAGTGTTTGGATGAGAAGCCTTAATAATTTCTTTGAGAAAGTTCTCTCATGCAACATCTTTCATTAATAAATCTATAACTAGATTTGTTTTTCTTTAATACGAGAAATTAAAAGAAGAGATTTTCATTAAACCTCTTGCTTTTTAGAGTTAAAAGCTCATTTTCTACACACTCCACCGAAAAAGTTATTTTTGTTGCTTAATCGGCGGGCGTTCGGCTTTTCGAAATTTTTTTTTTTTATAAAAAAACTTTTTCTTCCGTACTTTTTATTTTTTGAATAAAAAATTTGATAAACAATATTATTTTTTCATGAAATCTAAAAAGAATTCAAAAAATTTTTTAAGAACCGAACAAAAAAATATTTTTCAACCAAAAAAATCATATTTGGGATATTTTACGGAAACCAATGTAAGTAAGTACCTAAACACCACCTTAGCTTCTGTTCTCACCTGAGAAGCAGAGACATGCACAGTAAATGCATGTTCACCCTCATCAATCCATTAATTTAATGGTCCCCCACATGCTCATTGGAGTCATCCATGTTCATTAAATTTAAAAAAAAAAAAAAAAGTTGTGCTCGACACTGACTCCTGTAATCATTTTTTTTTCTTTTTCTCACTCTTGTTTTTTTTTTTTTTTAAGACGACACGCTATCTGTTTTATTTATTTATTTAGAAATAAATTTAGTAAAAAATATAAAATAATTTGGTTTCAGATTTGAAATATTTTATGTCAATTATTAAGCTCCTCTTACATATATAATTAGGATAACTTCAAATACCACCCCTCTGGTTTCGTATTTTCTCACTTTAGTGCCCTGTGGTTTAAAACGTATCATTTTAGTACCATATGTTTTGGTTATTCTTTTTTTTTGTTATCTTTTCGTTAATTTTTTCGTTAAATTATGCAGAAAAAAATTTAAATATCCCACCTATAGTTTATCGAATATTCACTTTACTATCTTGTAGTTTTAATTTTTTTATTAATCTAATAAAAAAATTAACGAAAAGATAACAAAAAGAGAATAACCAAATCACAGGATACTAAAGTGATACGTTTTAAACCACAGAATACTAAAGTGAGAAAGTACGAAACCATATGGATAGTATTTAAAATTATCCCTATATAATTTATAGCCATTATCCTTACTTTGACTTTAACGTATTCTCTTTCTCATTGCTCTCTCACCATTTTCTCTCTTTCCCACCTTCCTCCTTGTTCTTTGTTTTTCCCCTTAGTTTGTTACCTACCCCTTTGTATATTGGTATAAATTACTATACATTTTATAAAAACTTATTCTACTTACCAAAACTACCCAAAGTTATTATATATTTAGGTTCACATCCCAATATATTTTTTATAATATTTTAGAAGGTTAAAATAATATTTTTGGGTAGTTTTTTTCCGTCTCTAATCTCCGTTTGAGACATTAAATAAGACAGAATACGTGATACGACTACTACGTTGACTCCACTCCCATTACAAATCCAATAAAGAGATGTACCGAATAAGGCCAAAATGTACCTAAACTCGAAATCTTTGTCATAATTCATATACACCCCCTTCAAATATATAAAATTGCACAAAATACCTTCATAAAGTTACTATTTCGGAGTGCATCTTTAAAAACCTTACTTATTTGTGCGCATGTTATTTTCATTTAAAAATCTGTTTGTATCGGTGCTTTTAATTTTTGTAAAATATATCTGAACCAAACAGTGCGAATAAATAAGATCGTCAAATACATAAAGTAATACAAATTTAATTGAACTCACCGATTGTTTTTGTTCTCGGACAAAAAGAAATAAGATTTGAAGTTTTGAACCTAACTAACTTAGTCTAATACCAACAACCTTGGCCCCAATAGCTATTGGGCTAGAATAAATTGAAAAAAAATATATAAGTATATTTTTTTAATTTTTTAGCAGAACGGTATAGATTATAATTTAGTAAAATTAGCATGACATACCGGACGTATTATAACTTATAGAAATAATTTCTGTTAATCGTGCTCACTCCTAAATCTCTCTAATCCTAACGCATTTTGTCCCAATCCCAAACAATTACAGTGGCCTATCGACATTTTTGAGTTAAAAAAAAAAAATTGTAGGAGTACTGATGCAATTTCGCATCTTTGTTGGGATATCTCTGCAAAAAGAAAAAAAAAAGAAAAAAAAAAAGAGAGGAACCCCTTAATTAGTCCCTGCCCTAGTGTCCCTTCGCTTGTTGTTTGGCGCTCGCAACGGCTACTTTTTTCTCAACCCTCGCCCGGGTCCCGGGTCCTTTTCACACTCTCTCACATTGAAAAGTAAAAAGAGAGAGAGAGAGAGAGAGAGAGAGAGAGAGAGAAAGAAGAGAGAGAGAGAGGGGTGGGGGCCACCATCCTCTTCTTCCCGCGTTGATTCCGGGGCATCCTTGTTCGCCCTTCGTCCGCAGATCTCCTCTCTCCTCCTCCTTTAAAAAGAAAAAAAAAGAGAAAAAAAAAGAGAGAGAAAATCTCCCTCATCTTCCTCCTCCCTCCCCCTTCTCCCCACCCACCACCGCAAATCTCGCGCAAAACCCTAACGAAAGATCGATCTCGGTAGAGAATAGCAAACGAGGAGGCGAAAAGGGGCCCCGAAGATCCCACCTTTCCCCACCCGCCCCTATTTTTAGCTTCCCCCTTCCCACCCCCTTACCACCCCGCTTCCTCTATTGAGCTCCTCCTCGGCGATGAAGCCCTAGCGATCCGGAGATGGGCTGCGTCGCGTCGAAGAAGAAGGCGGTTTCCGTCACCCCCGCCGCGGTCGACTCCTCCGGCGCCCTCCGCGGCGGCGCCGGCGGCGGCGGGGGCGGCGGAGCGGAGCCGATCTCGGCTTCTTCGTCCTTCTCGTCGCGGCGGCGGAGGGGCGATCGCGATGCGGCGGAGAAGAAGGGGGAGGAGGAGGAGGAGGAGGAGGAGGACGAAGGGGGCGGTCGCGGCGGCGGCGGCGGCGATGCGGGCGGGTCGCTGAGGGCGAGCCTGAGCGCGGCGAGCTCGCGGAGGCTGAGGCTGAGGAACCTCCATAGGTACTTGGAAGGGGAGCAGGTCGCCGCGGGGTGGCCCCCCTGGCTCAGCGCCGTGGCCGGGGAGGCCATTCATGGGTGGGTGCCCCTTAAAGCCGACTCCTTTGAGAAATTGGAGAAGGTAAATTGGGGGTTTCTAAGCTTATTAAACCCTAGATTTTTTTTTCTTCTTTTGCTGCAATTGAGAAATCGTTTATAGCAATAGAAAGTAATTGTTGTCCTTTTGAAGCTTTTCTCCCTCAAATCCTCTGTGTCTTCGCATGGCAAGTAGCGTTGTTGAACTCTTTGGAGTGTCTCTTCACGCCAGTGTTTAATGTATCTCATTGCTGGACCAAAAACCCTTTGTGCATTACCTGTTTCTCTATCTGGATTCTCACATCTGCAACATATATGTTTTTTAATTGTTTACGCCGCTCAGCAATTTGCGTTTTTTACATTATTCATAGAACTAAATTATTGATTCTTTTTGGATGCTTATAAAATAGCCCATATGTTCACCTAAAGCATGAAAAAAAAAAAAAAAACCCTTCTATTTTCTTTGATTAGTTGGAGTAGTTGATAAAGATATTTGGTCTGGGCTCACTTAGGAAGGAAGGAACTGATATACAATGTATATGTGTTATTATTCATCTTTCTACTGGTCATCTACTAACTACCACTATTTTGGCGGCTCTTGTTCTTAATGCAGCTTGCTGCCACTGTGATTTGTAATTGCTGCCGCTTAATTACAATATGTTACACAATTTGTCTTGCTAAGTTGAGACTAGAAGCCACTATTTGGGCAATATATTGGCGATTCAAAGGTTAGTCGCCGTTGGAGCTTAATGGCTCTTCCTGGTTTGATTTGAACATTACTTTAGGCAAAGATCATTTTTATGTTGCAAGTTATGCAACTGATATTGGTTGATTCTACAATAGCAGCCTATTGTTCTAATGGCAATATAATAAGCCTTAACTGTCGATAATTGCCTAAATCAGTGATGTGCCTGTGGCCTTAATTGTATATGCATTATTCTATCTTTCGCATAACTAACATTCTTTACATTATACTTCAACTATTAGTAATTTTTTTGATAATTCATTCAATATCGGCCCGATTAGTTAATATTATTGTGATTTCTTATATGCTTGTCTTCTGACTTAATTTTGTTCACTCTCGACTGCATGCGTGAAGATCGGACAAGGCACCTATAGCAGTGTATTTAAAGCACGCGATCTCGACACAGGAAAGCTTGTTGCCTTGAAGAAAGTGCGGTTTGATAATTTTGAGCCAGAGAGTGTTAGGTTTATGGCAAGGGAAATACAGATACTTAGAAGGCTCGACCATCCGAATGTTATGAAGCTGGAGGGGTTGATTACTTCTAGATTATCATGTAGCTTATATCTCGTGTTTGAATATATGGAGCATGATCTTGCGGGACTGTCGTCTTCCCCTGACATCAAGTTCAGCGAGTCACAGGTTTGTTTATGTTCATTCACACTGCAAAATTACCTATTTTCATACATCTCTGTGCAAAATTTTGAATTTTCATATATATGCCTTAAAAAACTTAATTCCTTATACCGTACTACTTACGAAAATGGCCCTCTTGGAGAACACTGGATGACCCCTGAACTTAAGCTAATGGTTGGTTCTAAAAAGCTTAACTTTTTTTTGTCTATATGCAGAAATTCAGATGTTGCAAGATATACGTTGGATTGTTAGATAGTATCTGAGAAGTGTATTCTTGCTAAATTCATTTATCGCAGGTAAAGTGCTACATGCAACAGTTACTATCAGGGCTTGAGCACTGCCATTCGCGTGGGATTATTCATCGCGACATCAAGGGTGCGAATCTCCTAGTAGATAATGAAGGGGTTCTTAAAATGGGTGATTTTGGTCTTGCAAATTTCTTTGATTCTGAAAAAAAGCAACCCTTGACAAGCCGTGTTGTAACTCTATGGTATCGGCCACCTGAGCTTCTGCTAGGTTCGACTGATTATGAACCGTCTGTCGATCTGTGGAGTGTTGGCTGTGTTTTCGCGGAAATGTTTCTACAGAAGCCTATTTTGCAGGGAAGAACTGAGGTAATCTCCACGAAATTTCCTAATTTTGTCCCAAATAGTTATTCGTTACCCCACTTTATTATCTTCATTCAGCTGCACAACTGTTTTACTTATAGAATTTCTCTTTTGGGCCTCATTTGGTAATGCTTATGTTTCTTTTTGCCTTTTTAAACTCAACTCCTCTGCAATCAAATGTGCTAGTAATGGAATTCTCTGGACTTATTATTGATGGTTAGCTTTCAATTTTATCTTTTTTTCTTAAAAAAAACAGTTACGATTACGTTTTTCTTTGTTGTCAAATAAGAGACACAGATTTATGGATTGCAAACAATTCAGCATCTGTTGGCACACTCAATTTCATGGAATTTGAGCTAAAAAAGGCATATGTGTAACCAAACAAAGCCTTAGTGATATAAAGATCTGAAATAAGCTATTTTTCCCTTACAGGTCGAACAATTACATAAGATATTTAAGCTTTGCGGTTCCCCCCTTGATGAGTACTGGAAGAAGTCGAAGTTACCTCATGCCACAATTTTCAAACCCCATCTTCCATATCAGAGTTGTCTTCGCGAGACATGCAAAAGTATACCAGAAAGTGCTTTGAGTTTGTTAGAAGTTTTTCTGGCTGTTGAACCGTATAAGCGTGGAACTGCATCGGCCGCTCTCACTTCAGAGGTTGGTCATGCATAAAACTGCTTTCATGATACTTCTACCTTGAATAATCTAATTTTGATGCTCTGTTTATCTCTACATTGCCCAGCTCTGCGTCGTGTAAAAAGGTTCCCTTCAAATTGAAGGTTCTTAATGGTATTCTTTTTCCTAAATTGTCTAAATCAAAATAAAAATCCAAATTTTCTTCACTTTTATCAGAAAATTTCCTGTGCAATTTATCCTAACATTCATGCATTTGAAGGATTCAATTTGATGTAATCTACTGTTACTTTTTGAAAAGATTGATTTCCCCTATTTTGTTGTACTTGATTTCTTTGAATCCAAGTGATTTTGGGAAAATTTGTTGAAACTAGCAACAAATATTGAGTAGATCGTGCAAATGTACCCATTCTAAAGTATCATTTATTCATATGCTTAAGAAGGTTAATCAAATTGATCAAATTGGTTGTTAACTTGGGTAAACTTGGTCTTCTCGAAATTCTAATCCTTAATGAAGTGCTATGTTAAAGCGATGCTATACTTACCATTTGTTTGTTTCGTATATGTTTTCACAGTTTTTCAAGACAAAACCTTATGCATGTGAACCGTCAAGCATACCAAAATACCCACCCAACAAGGAGATTGATGCAAAGATCCGCGAGGAATCATATAGGTGAGAAATAAAGCAATTTGGGTTTTCTCTTTCCTTTCTCCCGTGCAGTGCAGTAAACTTAAACTTTTGAAGTTTCTGTTGATCTAGAGCTTTTCTTGAAGTCGAATTTTTCTGCTATTTCAGGAACAGGGTCAGCAGCAAAGGGCGAGGAGCAGAAGCAACAAGAAGACCATCAAGACTATATAGAGCTTCACGAGAGCCAGGTGGACGCGCAATAGCAGAGGGTCCAGAGGTAGTTCTTTCATGTTTTGTTACAAAAATAGGTTTGAGTAGCTATGCATCAATTGAATTAACTAAATGTTAAGAACTTTTTTCTTTTCCTTTCTTTTCTTTTTTCCCCTCTCTTCTTCAGGTGTCACGAACCAACTCAAATGGGGTTGATAGAGGTGGCTTAAAGCAAGATCTTTCTAAAATAAATGGCGTTGCTAAACAATTCGCAGATCCAAAACCAATACCAGCTAGTAAAGATGAAGATACACATATTAAGAACAACTCTCAAGATGAGGATATCTCTTTCTCAGGGCCTTTAATGGTTTCTTCTTCCAGCGGCTTTGCATGGGCGAGGAAACAAAGAGAAGAGCGTGCTAATGGTAAATCGCATAGTAGATCTAATTCAAGAGGAGGCCATCTTTCTAATGGAATAACAGATCAGGGAAACAAACAGCAAGATAAAAACATGGTTGACTCAAAGGAACAGGCGAATGGAGATGTACATGAAGTCCGTGTTGATTCTAACTTATATGAGTCTCATAAGTTAGCGAAGCGAGCGATTCTGAAGAAGTGGACACAGCTACAGCGCCCCGATTCGTTTGATTCATGTGACATGTTCCACTCTCAGGACTTATCGAATGCGATTTATCTGAGGGATACGATGTCTTCCAAAAATGGCATTTTGGTACTGGTTTGAACTATTCTAGTAGTTCCTTTTTTTTGGCTAAGTAATCAGTACATAACTTGCAATGAAATTTTTTAGGGTATCCAGGACCAAGGAGACAGAGTTGAGTTCTCGGGACCTTTGTTGTCTCAGTCACATAAGGTTGAGGAGTTTCTACAGAAGCATGAGCGCCACGTCCGCCAAGCAGTTCGGAAATCGTGGTTTCGAAGAGGTAACTAAAGACACTTTCGAAAAGTCAATTGGGTTCTGCATTTCACTCCAATAACTCCTTTCTTGCAAATGTAGAATTGATTAAAAATGTAAAGAAGAAGCCTGATTTGCTTTAATGCTTCTCATCATTTTCCATCATTAAGTGCTTGTTATCTCGAGTTTTCAATTGATATAATCATGTGTACCGGTAGTTTCTTCTTCATTCGTGTTTTTGCTAGAGTACTCTTCCGTAATAGAAAACCTTTGAAGTTCTAGAAAAGGACCTTACGTTTTGTTTAATTTTTATAGATTAAACATGTTCATCTTTATATTTTCTATGTTCATTAGATTACTGGATCTTACTTTTCACATTTCTTCTCTCAAGGAAATGCTCACTGGTTGTCGTATGCTGATTTCTACAGTGGCAGGGAGAAAGCAAGCAAAGTAGAAAACAACGGCCACCCCGCTTTGTGGCCGAGCATAAGTGTCGAGGATATAGTGACTAATAATAACTTCTTCGAAACAAAGTGACTAATAACAACTTCTTCGAAACAAAGTGACAAAGAAGTAACATCCAGCTGCTATTAAAGATAAAATAAACTATTTGAAGATTTGGCGAACTACCGCTGATGCCGCTAATCCAACCCAAAAAAATGCCAAATATCTATTGCTTCTTGTATCTAAATGTTGCCACCTTCGCTTAATAGAGATCGTGAGCGAAAAAAATGTGGAGTTTTTGGTGATCTTTTGATATTGTATGTCTTGTATGTTCGTCGATGTTACAGAAAAGGAAATGCAGGTGCAGTGCTGCTACTGGAGATCTGCTTATATCAGCCTCTAATAGGGTTGAATTTGTGTAAAGATTCTGTATATAAACTTTTATGCTTTTGTATTTCTAATTTATTATTTACTGGTGGGGCATGATTCAAATTGATAAGTTGAGATCAGGATATTTAATACTTAATGGTTGCTGTTTATGGTGTATGTATGCTCTTGGATACTGTTGGACAATTATGAAAAAGGAGTGAGTCTTTTTTGTAGCAATTACACCATTCCAATCTGATCATATTCTGTGGTATAAAATAACAAAAGAGTTTAATTAGGAGTAATGTAGTAATTTTATATTACTATAACATTTTTGAAAATATTTATTCTTGTACTTATGCTATGTAAAGATTCTTGATTAAATATTTGTCATTCTCACATTAAATAACAGTGATAAAGAATAATTCAGAGGCATGGGCAAAATGGTAAATTGACATGCTCGTGAGTACGACGTAGTGTGTAGGGTACGAGTGCAAAGTCAGATAAAGGTGCGAGTCACGTTTTTTTTTTTCCCCAGCTTTTGTGTAATTAGTATTATCCTGCTTGGGGATTACAATAGAATTTTATAGTAAACTTTTAGTTTTAGTAACACTCTTTGTGAGACCCCAGATAGTCCTATATATAAAATATAATATGATTAAATTCTTAACCCGGCTTAAGCATTTTGGGTGGTGACAAGGTCCAAGAGATTGAGAGAGTTAAGCGTGCTAGGACGGGAGTAGTCCTAGGATAGATGACCCCCTGGGAAGTTGGGGCGTCACAGTTGGAATCAGAATCAATTACCAGTCGAAAGTGTGAGATGAGTCTTGACAGAGCCAAGGTCGGAATGACAAGGCTAGCGAGACGAATCTCACATTGTCTGATACTTGTGAGTCTGAGCCTGACAAGAACGTCAGGACTTAAAGAGGGGGAGAATGTGAGACCCCAGATAGTCCTATATATAAAATATAATATGGTTAAATTTTTAACCCAACTTAAGCATTTTAGGTGATGACAAGGCCCAAAAGGTTGAGAGAGTTAAGCGTGCTAAGACGGAAGTAAAACTAGGATGGGTGACCCCCTGGGAAGTTGGGGCGTCACACTCTTCCACAGCTATTTCTTTTGGTTTGAATTATTTTCCGTAAATGAATAAGTAACTTAAATATTAACACCCCCTTGAACTGCCGAACACCGGTTGTTAACCCCAGGAAAGAAAAAGAAAAAGAAAAAAAAGAAAGCAATTCCTATTACTAAAATCCACACAGCTAAATTTAGCAAAATCACAATGAAAGTTAATAACTCTTTCATTTATTCGATGAGAATACTTCAAATCAAGATAAACAAAAATGTATAAAATGTGTCAATCAAAACAATTAAAGTGTAAGAACCTATTTCAAAATCATCTATACTTCCTCCATACTTTTTTTAAAAAAAAATATCTTTAAATTATTTGCCCCATATATTTATTACCTTAAACCCACGCCCTTGCATTGTGTTTCAGATCAAGCAAATCTCTTATTTTGAAAAAAAAAAAAAGTATAATATTTTTTAAGAAAAAACCTATAACGGAATGGATAAAATCTCAAGCGGCAAATTTGATAGGTTGGTGACATAAATAATAGGAAAAACTTCAAATACCACCCCTGTGATTTCGCACTTTCTCACTTTAATACCCTGTGGTTTAAAGTGTATCACTTTAGTATCATGTGATTTCGTTTTTTTTTTTTTGTTGTTCCTTTCGTTAAATCATATAGAAAAAAATTCAGATAATCCATCTCTGATTTATTGAATATTCACTTTAATACTCTGTGTTTTTAACTTTTTCACTGATTTAACGAAAAAAATTAACAAAAGAAACAACGAAAAGAAAAAAACGAAACCACAAAATACTAAAGTAATACACTTTAAATCATAGAGTACTAAAGCGAAAAAATATGAAACCACATGCGTGGTATTTAAAGTTTTTCCTAGATAATATGATACTACAGCCACATCTTAGAATATTTCCAGGCGAACTGGGTCTTCTTCAACCCTTGCACGTAGTTTTCCGTGCATCACTGTACACGGCCATGACAACCCAGTTCCACCAGGTCCAATTCCATCACCGGTTCACCACCCTGATCTCTCTACGAGAGAGATATAGATAGAGCAGCAGGACATAAGAAATTACATCCACGCTTTGTGAGCAATGCGAATTCGTCTTTCCTCGTAGCAGCACGATCGCGGTCGAGATTGATCGGAGAAGCAGGGCCGAAAAAATGGCGCTCCTGAGGAGGCTGTTCGCGCGGAAGGCGCTCGACGGGTTGCTGGAGATCTCCGACCGGCTATACCGTAAACCGCACCTTCATCTTCCTTCTCAATCTCTTCCTAGCTCTACATAGCAAATGTTTTGCTTTTTTTTCTTTTTGTTTGGAAAAATTGTTGAATTCGTCTGTTTATTTTTAATTTATTCATTTGGTTTTTCCCTTCTTTTGGTGATTACTGTGATTTTAGAACTATGAATATAACAACTAGTTAATCATTAGGAACTGTTTTCGATTTCTTGATAATAATTAGTTACAGCAGGATCCAAAAGTTCTCATTGTGATCTTCTTTTTGATTTTAGCATGTTATGCACATGAAATAATAAACCGGTGACAATTAGGGAGAAAGGTATTTTAAGATGAAATGAGAAGCAAAAGCACAAAATAAATTTCAAAAAATGGGAAAGAGTTTTTCTTTATTTAGATCACCTAATTTTTTTTCTAAACTAAAATTATAAATTATGCAAAGAGACATAATTCACCTCCAAATCCCCTTCAAATTAATTAAGAAAATTAAAAATTGAACTCATTTAACTCAGCGGATCCTAGTAGTAAGCTTTATATGGACACCTTTTATGCATCCAACAAGTATTTCACAGAAAAAAAGGACAAAACCTTGGATAACTGAAACTTTAATTATAAAATAGTATATGATTCTTTTATTAAATGCTACATTATCTATGATGTTCTTGTTCTCAGTCTTCAAATGTTGCTTAAACACCAAAACAATGGGAGAAGATGAGTGCAGGGATTACATGACCAGCATCATTATCCAACTCAAGAATTGCTACCCAAATTCCTCATTCATGGTGCTCAACTTAATGGAAGGAGATAGGAGAATCCAAGTATTGGATATCCTATCCCAATACAATGTAAAAATTGTCGACTATCCCCGCCAATACGAAGGGTGCCCTATTCTTCCGCTCGAGACAATCCACGACTTCTTAAGAACAAGTGACAACTGGCTGTCATCGGAGGGTGAGCGCAATATGCTTCTACTGCACTGCGAGCGACGCGGGTGGCCCATGCTCGCGTTCATGCTCGCCAGTTTACTACTTTACAGACAAGGATACACATCGGAGGAGCGGACGTTGGAAATGGCTTATAGACAAGCACCGAAAGAGCTTCTCCATGTAGATTCTCCCTTGAATCCGCACCCTTCATATCTGAGATATCTACAATATGTCGCAAAGCTACAGAGTGTACCTGATTGGCCTTTGAAAGATTCACCCTTCATCTTAGAATGCCTCATTCTTAGATCAATCCCTAATTTTGATGGTAAAGGGGGGTGTAGACCAATGGTTCGTATACACGGTAGAGACCCTTCGACGCCAAAGGATAGAACTTCGAAGATTCTCTTCTCGACTCCGAAGGTTAAGAAACAACTTAAGTATTATGGACAGGTAATTCTTGTTTCTATTGATCATAGATAATCGTAGATTGTGCTCTCAAATTGCTGGTCTTTCATTGTTGGGATTTTGTTAAATTCAGGCGGAAAGTACAGTAATAAAGATGAACACCAATTGTAACGTTCGAGGGGACGTGGTTATCGAGTGCGTCCATGTAGATAAGGATTCGGAACATGATGAACTGATGTTCAGATTCATGTTCAACACTGCTTTTGTCCAATCTAATATAATGATCCTGAGCGCCGACGAGATTGATATTGCATGGAGAGGCAAGGACCAGTTCCCAGAGGTTTTCAAGATTGAGGTAAGATCAGCTAATTCCACGGTAACTTACACCACGGGTCCCCAACAGTTTTTACGAGGTTTCAATTGTTAAAATTGGATCCCTAACTTCACATCACATTATAATCACACCCTTTTCATTGAATTCTTAGGTTAAATATGATAGTAAGTACCCCAACTGAGTGGCTTTGAGGACCAAACTAAAACTACACTAAAAGACTCAGGGCTCCCTATGCAACTCACCATCAATTTCTACCACACTTCAATGTAAATTTCTCCTTTATAACATGGCTGAGTGTTCGTATATTCATTCCCGAATTAGGTATTCTTTTCAGAGCTCGACACCTCCGAATCCGACTCGGATACAAGTGAATCAGCCGGCGACGACAACGCGATCGGCGGCTCCTCTGCGGAGACACACGAAGAGTTCTTCGACACAGAAGAGACCGCCACCGCTAGCTCCGAAACAGTAGAATCTAAACCAAACACTAGCACTAATAGGCCTCAAACTGAAACTAATCCGCAGGATCCTAACGCGAACTCCGAAGCCGACATCTACGAGGTGGAGAAGGAAACCAATACCTCAGACACCAAAACCCTCAGTGAGGAGAAACTAAGTGGTAATGTAAATGATGATCATCCTAAATCTGATACCTATGTAGTTGAAAAGGCAAGGTCAGAGACTACAATACTAAATGACACACAGAATCAAGCAATTACGAAGAAGGCGATGCCGAGTTCTAAGAAGCAGAGCAACATCATACCGCCGATTCCAGTAATAGCTAAGAGAAAGATTAGGAAGCAAGAAACCCTAATTGAGCAAACGAAGCTAAGTACGAAGGGTTCGAAGATCGTACCTAAGAGGTGTAGCAATGGGGTGAGCTCACCGGTGAAGACGCCGACTCCTCGTAGAGATCGGCCTCGTCCATCGACATCGGCGCCGACTCCTTCTTCTTCGGTGGGATCTGCGAGGTCTAGTACTCCTCCGGTACCTTCACCTCCTCTTAGGGCTCTGCGAACGAGCAAAGAGGTGGCTCCGGCCAACGGCGACCGTAGATCGAGCCCGATGAGGAGGTCTCCGCCGTCGGATGCTGCGTCTCCTAGGGCTTCTTCGTCATCGCCGAGTAGGAGGAGCGGATTCGCCCCCTCGGCGCCTCCGCCGCCCCGATCGAAGCTGAGCAGCGGCGGCGCGCTCCCGTCCTCGCCGCGCGTCGGCCGATCCGCGACGCCGACGCGCGGCGGCGCTCCGCCGCCGAGTTCCCCGCGAGGAGGCGGAGCGCCGCCGCGAGAGGCGTCGTCTCCGAGGGCGGCGGCGGCGAGGGGTCGGCTAGGGTTACGAGAAGGTTCGAGAAGCTTCTCGACCGGTTCGTTGAATGGGGCGGGGCTCGGAAGGGCCGGGACTCGGGGCGACTAATAATTTGAATTCAAATTTGTGTGTACAAATTTATAAATTTTTGACTTTACAACATCTTTGCTACTGTATACTCTACTTCTTTCATTAAATTTTTTTAAAAAAACCAAAGCCAATAAATAAATTCCGAGTTTTGATGCTTGAAATTGCAGATTTGTGTATGGCATAAGCTTTTCTTTCTTTTTTTTCTTTTTCGAAATGACATATATATATATATATATAATCATGATTTCGCATTTGGTGCCTCCTAATTGTTTAAATTGGTTTGAGAAATGTTATTGTAGGCACAGCCTTGTTTGTTCTTTGTCCAATTTTAGCCAAGTGTAACATACGATCTTTTTATAATTTAGAAATAACTTTTCCAAAAAGATTAACTAGATTCTTCTATGAAAATTCATAATTATACGAATATCTTCTATGGGTGTGTACTATGCAGACATTGTATATTACCTCATATAACCACACTATCATTTTTCTTAGAAAGAATCCTTTTTTTTCTCTCTTCCTTTTGTTTTTCCCTCTTCCATCCTTAACTCTTCTTTTTTTTTTTTTCTTTTTTTTACTATCGCGCCCGCTTTCTCACTGTCTGTCCCAGTAACCACTCCAGTCCTGATGCGTTCTCCTTTTTCGTCATTTTCAAATCCGGCGACAAACTCGTCACCGTCGTCATCCACAGCTACGCCCTCCCCCGCAGCACCATTTCCGCGATCTGTGCTATAGCCGAACCCGCGTAGCAGCTGCTGGTGTCGGCGGAGGTGTGGGCGAGGTAGAGAGAGAAGCGTGACGTCGACGTGGAGGTTGTAGAGGAATAGGAGAAGCAAGAGGAAGTAAGAGGAGAAAAAAGAAAGAAACGACGAGAAGTAGAAAGACAAAGAGGGCAGAGAAAACAAACGAGAGAGAAAAAAGAGAGAGAGAGAAGTGTATTTTGATTAGTTTACTAAAAATTCAGAGCTAATATATAAAATCTAAAAAAGTGGCCAATTTTTGTGAAAATGTAAAACCGGTAGATTTTTTATGCAAATTGGCCGAGGAGTAAATATGCAATATCCCAACATTTCAAGGATATATTTTTGATTGTTTATAGTAAACATTGTTTTATTAATATCAACTTCCCTTTGAATATAACAATTTCTAACTTTCAAGCTATATGAAAATTACCTCCAGCGAGTGCCCAAATATTTAGCCTAAAGTTTAATTGGGTTCTCATATTTTTAATTTGGACATTCGAATTTAATTATTTTTTGTATTAGAGAAAAAATTATTGCTGGCAAACATTCACAACTAATATATCGATTGATTGGTTATCTCATCTTATTCTTCAGTTCCTATTATTTATTAATTGTATTATGCATTGTTGATTGTACTTAAAAATTGAATAATTAGCCGAGAAGAATAAGATGGAATAATAAAGTGAGATGCATGCAAACTATTTTACCAGCCGAACTCTTCAATAGCCATCCGAAACTATTTTAATCTCACCCTCAAAATTCCTGTCCTTCCTCAAGCATGAAGAGGCCATAAAAATTAAGGCCTTTATTTTCATTCCGACAAGAGCTGGGCTACTATGCTTTCGAAAGGATGGTGGCCTTTGTGTTTTTGAATTATTTTCGATGATGAAATATTTTATATGGTGATCGATTTCGTTAGAAATGATATACCTATTGAAACTATCTAGAAACTAAGTTTTATAATTTTTCGACTTCATTTGTCTAGTAAACGAATAGTCTAAAAATGAACGATGAAAAATAAAAATTTCATAAAAAAATAGTGATATAAAACTTAAATTTCAGATCGTAAGAAATGACCTTACTTTTGATGGTTAATAGAATTTTCTATTAAAATTTCACCTAATTTAAATTGTTCTACGTTGTTGAACTTATAAACATGCCACATTGGCTATTAAATAATTAGTTTTTAAGATCATTTGATCACATAACAAATGATGTCGGAAAACTTTAAAATTTGGTTTTCAGATAGTTTCAATAGTGCAGGTTATGTCTAGAAAAGTCGATCGTCGAATTGGATATTTTATCATCGAAAATAACTTAAAAACACGTAACTGTATTTTCGAAAGCATAGAAATCGTACTCTTCCAGCAATCTAAAATCGTATTCGAAATATACAAACTCCGCACTGAGGTGCCCTCACAACACTACTTAACCTTGACAAAGCTCTAGATCCAATGTTAGCTTTTTACCCATGCTACCCTAGAGATGGTAAAAAAGCATATATGTACCTTTTTCTCGACAAATTTATTGTGCTTTGGGACCCCTCATCATGTAAAAAATAACCCTTTTACATGGAAACTTTTGACATGTGCAATTGAGGGGCTCTCCACTCTCTACTTGTGGTAGCCAAATTATTGAGGGGGTAGGTGCCTTTTAGCTCTTGTTGATTGGAGCATGCCCATCACCTTTGAGATACATAGTTTAGTCCTTTTCAATGTCAGGGCTACTGGGACATCACATGATATCTACATAGTTGATAATGGCCATTGTCCCTTTGCCTAAAACTTAGACATTAGAGTAGCTAGGGTTTATAAATTGTATTGTTGTTTTAGCAATTTACATCATTACTTACTTTCACTTTTGTCTCTTAAGAATTTTTAACAGATTCAGGACGCGGTTTTCGTAACTATCTGAGCGCGTAACAAAGACCATCTTCATAACATTATATAGAATGACTGATTTCTTCATGAACTTAGAAGTTGTTTTGTAACGTGTTTCTTCAATTGAGACTCGAATATGCATATTCAGACTATACCACCTTATACATGCCTTACCATCAGAGGTTTTTGTGGTGATGTAGCGTCAGAGAATAATGCCATAATTTTTCAAATTATAAGAGTGCGAAATTGAGGCGTCATCGTTGATTTAAACATCAAAGTTTAGATTGGCGGTAAATATTGATTTCCCTGTATATAGGGATGAAAATGTAAATGACCAAATTGTCGTTCTGTATCATATAAGGCCTATTTGTTTCCATCGAAGATGAAGTTTAGGTTGAATTAGAGTTAAGATAAAAATTACTTTTTTTTTCGTTGTTTGTTTGTATGACTATGGAACTAAAGTTTCTCTACTTCCGCTATTTGCTTAACAGAAAGTGAATGTTATAGAAACTAAATATGTGAGAGAGAAGTCAATATTTTTTTTTCACTTTTTTTTTCGTAATCTGGGATAAGTCAATTACACCATTTTGAAGAGTTTACGTTTCGACCATAGATAAAATTACGTACGGTAAAATCAAACAATAAAAGTGGGCATTTACAATCGAAAATCATTTCACCCCTCTCCACACCGCAAAACAAACGTACCCATAATAA